>CM051234.1:212122689-212858969 GCA_027917425.1 Gastrophryne carolinensis | reverse complement strand
GGGGGGGGGGAGACATCTAACAGGGCCGGGGGGGGGGGGGGAGACATCTAACAGGGCCGGGGGGGGGGGGGGAGACATCTAACAGGGCGGGGGAGGGAGACATCTAACAGGGCGGGGGGGGGAGACATCTAACAGGGCGGGGGGGGGAGACATCTAACAGGGCGGGGGGGGGGAGACATCTAACAGGGCGGGGGGGGGGAGACATCTAACAGGGCGGGGCGGGGGGAGACATCTAACAGGGCGGGGGGGGGAGACATCTAACAGGGCGGGGGGGGGGGGAGACATCTAACAGGGCGGGGGGGGGGAGACATCTAACAGGGCGGGGGGGGGGGAGACATCTAACAGGGCGGGGGGGGGAGACATCTAACAGGGCGGGGGGGGGAGACATCTAACAGGGCGGGGGGGGGGAGACATCTAACAGGGCGGGGGGGGAGACATCTAACAGGGCGGGGGGGGGAGACATCTAACAGGGCGGGGGGGGGAGACATCTAACAGGGCGGGGGGGGGTGAGACATCTAACAGGGCGGGGGGGGGGGGAGACATCTAACAGGGCGGGGGGGGAGACATCTAACAGGGCCGGGGGGGGGGACAGACATCTAACAGGGCCGGGGGGGGGGGGGAGGCATCTAACAGGGCCGGGGGGGGGAGACATCTAACAGGGCCGGGGGGGGGAGACATCTAACAGGGCCGGGGGGGGGGAGACATCTAACAGGGCCGGGGGGGGGGAGACATCTAACAGGGCCGGGGGGGGGGAGACATCTAACAGGGCCGGGGGGGGAAGACATCTAACAGGGCCGGGGGGGGGGGGAGACATCTAACAGGGCCGGGGGGGGAGACATCTAACAGGGCGGGGGGGGGACATCTAACAGGGCGGGGGGGGGACATCTAACAGGGCGGGGGGTGAGACATCTAACAGGGCGGGGGGGTGAGACATCTAACAGGGCGGGGGGGGAGACATCTAACAGGGCGGGGGGGGGAGACATCTAACAGGGCGGGGGGGGGGACATCTAACAGGGCGGGGGGGGGAGACATCTAACAGGGCCGGGGGGGTGAGACATCTAACAGGGCGGGGGGGGGGAGACATCTAACAGGGCGGGGGGGGAGACATCTAACAGGGCGGGGGGGGGAGACATCTAACAGGGCGGGGGGGGAGACATCTAACAGGGCGGGGGGGGGAGACATCTAACAGGGCGGGGGGGGGAGACATCTAACAGGGCGGGGGGGGGAGACATCTAACAGGGCCGGGGGGGGAGACATCTAACAGGGCCGGGGGGGGGGGGGAGACATCTAACAGGGCCGGGGGGGGGGGGGGGAGACATCTAACAGGGCCGGGGGGGGGGGGGAGACATCTAACAGGGCGGGGAGGGAGACATCTAACAGGGCCGGGGGGGGGGGGGAGACATCTAACAGGGCCGGGGGGGGGGGGGAGACATCTAACAGGGCGGGGAGGGAGACATCTAACAGGGCGGGGGGGGGAGACATCTAACAGGGCCGGGGGGGGGGGGGAGACATCTAACAGGGCCGGGGGGGGGGGGGAGACATCTAACAGGGCGGGGAGGGAGACATCTAACAGGGCGGGGGGGGGAGACATCTAACAGGGCGGGGGGGGGGAGACATCTAACAGGGCGGGGGGGGGGAGACATCTAACAGGGCGGGGGGGGGAGACATCTAACAGGGCGGGGGGGGGAGACATCTAACAGGGCGGGCGGGGGGAGACATCTAACAGGGCGGGCGGGGGGAGACATCTAACAGGGCGGGGGGGGGAGACATCTAACAGGGCGGGGGGGGAGACATCTAACAGGGCGGGGGGGGGGGAGACATCTAACAGGGCGGGGGGGGGAGACATCTAACAGGGCGGGGGGGAGACATCTAACAGGGCGGGGGGGGAGACATCTAACAGGGCGGGGGGGGGACATCTAACAGGGCGGGGGGGGACATCTAACAGGGCGGGGGGGGGGACATCTAACAGGGCGGGGGGGTGAGACATCTAACAGGGCGGGGGGGGGGGGGGGAGACATCTAACAGGGCAGGGGGGGAGACATCTAACAGGCCGGGGGGGGGACAGACATCTAACAGGGCCGGGGGGGGGGGGAGGCATCTAACAGGGCCGGGGGGGGAGACATCTAACAGGGCCGGGGGGGGGAGACATCTAACAGGGCCGGGGGGGGGGAGACATCTAACAGGGCCGGGGGGGGGGGGGGAGACATCTAACAGGGCCGGGGGGGGGGGGGAGACATCTAACAGGGCCGGGGGGGAGACATCTAACAGGGCCGGGGGGGAGACATCTAACAGGGCCGGGGGGGGAGACATCTAACAGGGCCGGGGGGGAGACATCTAACAGGGCCGGGGGGGGAGACATCTAACAGGGCCGGGGGGGAGACATCTAACAGGGCCGGGGGGGAGACATCTAACAGGGTGGGGGGGGAGACATCTAACAGGGTGGGGGGGGGAGACATCTAACAGGGTGGGGGGGGAGACATCTAACAGGGTGGGGGGGAGACATCTAACAGGGTGGGGGGGGGGAAGACACCTAACAGGGTGGGGGGGGAAGACACCTAACAGGGTGGGGGGGAGACATCTAACAGGGTGGGGGGGGGGAGACATCTAACAGGGTGGGGGGGGAGACATCTAACAGGGTGGGGGGGGGGAGACATCTAACAGGGTGGGGGGGGGAGACATCTAACAGGGTGGGGGGGGAGACATCTAACAGGGTGGGGGGGGAGACATCTAACAGGGTGGGGGGGGGAGACATCTAACAGGGTGGGGGGGGGAGACATCTAACAGGGTGGGGGGGGGAGACATCTAACAGGGTGGGGGGGGGGAGACATCTAACAGGGTGGGGGGGGGAGACATCTAACAGGGTGGGGGGGGGGGAAGACATCTAACAGGGTGGGGGGGGAGACATCTAACAGGGTGGGGGGGGGAGACATCTAACAGGGTGGGGGGGGGACATCTAACAGGGCGGGGGGGGGGAAACATCTAACAGGGCGGGGGGAGACATCTAACAGGGAGGGGGGGGGGCATGATTAACCTGAAATTGGGGGAAAGCCATTTTATGTAAAATCTCTCTCAAAAAAACAAGAGGAATCCCCTCAGTCTGGAGAAAAATAGATTTAATCTTCAGAGGTGGCAATTCTTTACCATAAGAACTATGAATCTGGAAGAGGCCACCACAGGAGCTGGTCACAACAGTAACAGTTGACATTGCCGGTTACCATTAGCCATCATCTGTATGTAGGCATAAAGTTTTCCTCTACCTTGTCCCTGGTTAAAAGGTACTATGGGACATCTAATAAAATAGCTAATAGAATTTTAATAGACCTACTTATTTGAAACATGTATGCCCCCAATTTTTCTAGGTATGTTAATGGGCAAGCTTTGATCTGGCTTAAAGTGGACCAAAACCCAGGATTTTGACTATCCAGGGTCTTGGTCCGTTCCCACAGGTCACCTCGATCGGGGGTGCCCCGCTATGTGAAACCCCCCAGATCGCCCACATCAACTCACCTCATCCCGGTCCTACGGCACATGCATGTCCGCTCATTCAAATAAGCGCACTTAGCTCAGTGGCCCCGAGTGCGCTGGCGGACGAATCTCGCGCTTCCCTCTAACAAATGGCTGGCGCTGGCACACGCCCTGCTAGAGGGATAGCTGGAATGCGGCTGTGGCCTGTGCATGAATCGTTGGACCAGCAGTGGCAGTGGCAGTGAATGGCGATGGGTATTTATCATTGCAGTGAATGGCGATTGGCATGCACAGGCTCTGGCCTTTTCCAAGGTCGCTTCCTTCCGTAGGTCTTTTGTCTGAAATTTTTTTGGGGTTTTATTTACAAATTGTAGGCAAGTGCCATATTTACCTTATTTCCTACAACAGTACAGCTGGTGGTGGTACACACTGCAGTGACCACCTATTGGAGGAGGAGCTAGCCATTGATATTGTGCTGCTGTATTTCCTGTCCCTATCTCATGAAGACCCAATGGAGGAAAATGCATGAATCATTCCTTTCTACGGTGCACAAGGTAGGTATGTTCAATTAGCTTCGACCATTGGTAGTAACATATCTTGAATTATCTTATTTAATCAACAAGTGTAAACAAGACTAGATTTGGGCAACAGAGGCATAGGGAGATTGTTTAAATAGCGTAAAGTGATGATGTACACATTTCTATAAGTAATAGAGGCCAATTAATAAAATCCCTCAACCGCTCTTACTTTCGGAAACTGAAATCTGCACAATACATATATAACTTGAAAGCGTGCTACTGTGATACGCATTATAAGTTAATTTCAAGGTAAAATAGCGGGTGAATATTTTTCAGACAATGTGCTCGGCTGTAAACACAAGGGACAAAAAGTTCCAGGCTGCTTCAAAGCAACAAGTCAGAACACAAAAGCCCCTGCGATGATTTCCCACCTTAGTACGCTGAATACTCTCGCCATTTTCCCAATAGCGCGGATCTTGTTTTTGATTACTTCTTTACGAGCTGCAGCTGTTGCTCCTGTAATTAACACAATTACAGCAAATGTCAGTCTCATGGTTTATGTAAATATATACATTATATACATGCACGTCTTCCTAAAGCAATTAAAACAACATAAATGTGTGGACACCATATATGGTAATACAGGATACACACTTATTAAATCGCACACTTCTTTGCTGTCCAAGTTGAAGTAAATAAAAAATATTAGCATTATAATTTGTGCATTACATAAATACAGTGTTTTCCACCCCTATGGCTTCCTGCATTGGGAAACCTATGCGCATAAAGATCCTTAGGAAGCATAAAATCAAACAGAATACTTACCCAGTTCATGCTTCAGTGTTCAATATATATATATATATATATATATATATATATATATATATATATATATTTTTTTTTTATATATATATATATATTTTTTTAACTTGAGATAAGTACAATATTCAACGTTTTTAATTGCCATGTTCAAGCATTTGTGATGCAATGGGTGTAATCCAAACTATTTGGTGAATCAAGGTTCACTTTGGTGGTGTGTTGCAAAAAGTGCAAACAAGGCCTTTCCAGATTTTTCTGCATAGTCTATAGGGTGCTGTTATTTTCAACTTTTGAAAAAATCCTTACCTCACTGGAAAAATTCTGCATCCCACCTGTATAAACTGTTTATAACCTGTGGGTTGAAAGTCGTCCAACACCCATTTTTGAAACCGTGGGTGTTTGGCAGGAGCCCCATTACCAAATGGGGTATAAGAAAAAGAATTATAGGAAACTGCATTGTGAGCCTAATACCTGAAATGTAGTACAGTAGGTAGATGAACACAACATAACCTTAATCAACCCAGATTGCAAAAGACATACCAGATACCGGTAATCATCATCTATCATTTTTAATGAGCAATATTTGTTAAAGTAATACCTTGGTAATAATGTACGGCTATAGTCAAAACACAAAAGAACATTTACTGCCTCCCAAAACAGAACAGCATAAAATATTGCCACAAGCACACCAGGCATCGACAATCTATACTGCAGCAAATCAAATTGATGGAGGGTCCCAAGCAAGCACAGAAAATTAAACCGGGCTCTTTCTACCACTTTATCTTCAAGCTGATAAAGGGACTTCCAACGCTCTAGCCTCTAGGACACACCGCTGCCTGCATTCGAAACAGTTGCTTTCACAACTTAATAAAAACCAACAGTTTGGGCTGAAAGGAATAAATTATGTGTGGCTATGCAATGCAAAAAATAAAGCGGTGCTTGTGAACTCTTCTACATTTTCTATATAACTGCATGAACTAAATCATTAGAATTTCACACATTCTATGCACTCAAAGTATATACAAATTACCAAATAAAAAGGAATCAGTCCTGTATTTATTGACAAACAATCCAATATTACATATCTGAGTGGCAAAAGTATGCAAAACGTTGTTTTTCGAAGGGGGTGACCTACTTGTACAGCAATGACTGAATCTAAACCTTTCTATCAATCATGGATTAGTCCAGCACACCAGCTTGGAAGAAGGCCATTTCAGTGCACAACAAATATAACTTTACTGATGGGTTCCTCTACTGAAGTACTTGTTTTATGCCCTCCCATAACATTTCTATGGGATTAGGGTCAGGATGCAAAACTTTAAAGCGGAATAAAACTCAGCACTGCCTGCCCTGGAATCAAAGATTACAGGGCAGGCTGCTCGCCTTCCCTTGTGGGCGCCAGCAATCTCTTACCTTTCCTTGGTTCACTGGCGAATGCACTGGCTCTCAACCAATCAGAGCGCTTAGCCTTTCACAAATGGCTCTGATTGTTTACAATGGGGAGCAAGAGTGGCTGCAACCCCTGCATTCTTGGGCCTTGCGCATGCTTCCACCCCAGCCATTCAGGTAAGCAGGGCCAAAAGCACGCTGCTGGGGATGCGGCTGCCCTTGCTCCCCACTGGAATCAATGAAAGCCCCTTGCTGAAGAATGTAAACACAGCAAAGGACTCTGATTGGATGGGAGCCTGCGCATGCACCCTTGGTACAAAGGAGAGGTGGGTTTTACTGGGCAAATTGGGGGGGGTTCACATAGTGGGCATGGGGCATGGGGCTAAAACCTGGCCAAAGTCAAAATTCCAAGTCTTGTTCCACTTTAAGTATTCAGCTTTAACATTGACTTGCATGCATCTAGAATCATTGTCTGCTGGTACAATTTATTGCTCCGTCAATGACAGCAAGCCGTCCTAGCATAAATGCAGCAAAACAGGTCCAACCCACAATACTAAAGTAAACATACATTATCCTTTTCCCAACATAACACTTCTCACTAAAACCAAAAAGCTCTATTTTGCAATGTCCATAAAACGTTGTTCCAACGGTCTTCTAATGTGATCTAGCAAACTAAACCTGGGGGGGATGTTAATTCCTAAAAAGCAGCAACTCTCTCATTGCATTACTGCTATGCACACCATTATTGTTCAATGTCCTTCTGATGGTAGACTTGAGTCATTAACTTTAGCCAGCAAGGCAAAAACCTTTAGTTGCTTAGAAGCCCTGGTGGACCATCATAGATTTGGCTCTTGAAGTGATCTTTGCTAATCAACTACTCCTGGGGTCCAATCTCTATGGACATATTTTTTTATCAACCTTTTCCAGCCCTATGAACATCAACACCACCCAATAAATCACCTCTGTTCATGCCATTCATGCCAAACAGATTGTGATGATAGATTCCTGTTCACCCGCTCACAACTGGTTGCCATCACATTGATTGAAAACACGCGACTAATTTCACCATCAAATGATCTGCTAATACTAAAAATTCTGATATTTTTGCCACTCACATAAATGTAATAGGATGATTTAATACAGGTCTAATTTGTTTGATTTGGTTCTCTACCAAATTTTAAAATTTGCGAAAATCAAATGCTGAAATCTAGAACATTCTACAATGGTCCCCACAAGCCCTTTAAGCGGACCAAAAGAAAAAAAAAAAAAAAAAAAAAAAGTTTAGTAAATTGCTCCCCTAAAGCCCCCTCTGGCAAAAAAAAACTATTTGAGAGGGCTTAACTCTATTCAGCCTGGAATAACAGGCCGATTCGTTGCTGCAGAACTACATGGGAGCGGCCATCTTGTCACACAGATATGCATGAGCCCACACCAAAGAGATAAAAGCCTCACAAACACAGGTAGCTTGTGTATTATGTTATATAAACACACACTGAATAACAAGCTGCTAGGAAGATTGTGTGTGAAGGGAAAGCTGCAACAATGTATCTTTTTCACTGTGGACTCTAGATTTACCGCACACCAATCAGTCAGTCAGTGTGTCTTCTAAAATGATACCATTCTTTCAGCTGTGCTGCAGAGCAATGAGTCATCACAGCTGATGGCTTACTACTGGAAATAGAGGATTGCACTGGTATGTGAGGCAATTTTGACTGTGGGACTGTGTTTATGCCACTGGTTATCAGAGTGGGGGTTTAGGGGTGCAATTTACTGAACTTGAATTTTTTTTTACTCTTGGTCTGCTTTAAGAACACCGGTACATGCTTTTAGCATTAACCTATTCCAGTACATGTTAAGTATACCATTAGGTCATGCCAAATGGCAAAGACCTAAACAATAATCAATGAAACATACCTATGGACTTGCCATTTCATTTTCGGTTACTTGGGCCCAATAAATAAAGCATTCTAGAAATGAACTTTCATTTCACAAAAGGGTGTTTTTATCCTCCAAAAGCTTGTCTGTTTATTGTTTTCTGTATCAAGTGTTTGCAAGGATGCAGTATAAAGCTCTAATTCTTTAATTTATTGCCTTTAGATTGCAGTGTATCACATGCTTCTCAAGTCAAGTCAGTATTTTGTCTATTTAATCACACAACCCAGTGATTGGCAATAACTGTAAGAGTTCCTGTAGATGAGTGGTGCAATTTTCTTTATTGCATGGCACAGCCCGCTTCGGTATTCATAACAGTTGGGTTATTCCGCCACAAGGTGGCGCAGTGGTGCTGCAGAAAAGCTGTGGCTTGTCCTGGCTCCCTATAAAAATGGGCTTAACCATAGAGTTCCAGTGTTCTCTCTGCAGTGGACTGCGAAGTTAGCAGATGGCACTCTCTCTTGCGCAGGTGAGCGGGGCAACCAAGCCTGCGGCCCTGCAAGTCTATTTCCAACCGTTTCTGGACCCTCACTGCCTCCCAGCCTTGGCTGACAGATTGGGTGAAGGTAGAAGAGCACTAGGGTCAAGTGCTCCTGGAGCGCTGCTCCAAGGCGCAGTCCCTGTAACACAAAGGGTAGCCTGCCATAGGCTTTATGGTGAGCCTAATAGGGATGCAGAGTTTCTGTCCTAGCTTCTGAGGGGGTAAGTAGTTTGGGGACTGTGTCCTCTCTTTTTCCTTTGGGTCCCCCCCCCGCGCCCCCCTCCCTCCCTTGACATGGCTGCTCGCTGCTGCTTTTCTCTCTCTCTCTTCTCCCCCCCCCCCCAACTTGGTTGGGGGAGAAAAAAGGGGGGGGTGGCGGCGAGTAGTCATATCTGTGGTGTTTTTACGTTTTTGCTTTTGTTTTCTGGTGTTTTAGCTGCCGCGTCGCTTTGTACTGCGTTCCGCAGCTGTGGGAGTTATAACCTGAGGTGATTTTGCTTTGTCATGGCGCCAGCCGGGTCACGTGAGCGCATTTTTTTTGCGCTCTTCGGAGGGGGCGGGGTTCGGGTCATGACGCTATCGCAGGCGCCATTTTGGACGAGCTGCACGTCTGGATCTCTCCCTTCCTGGCTGCAGCGCTGCTTCCTCCGGCGGGTCGCCTTATCCAGCGTTCTGTGCCTGTGTTACCCCTGGGTTTTTTATTGAATCGGGGTGTATTTGCTGCGGGATGCTCATGTGTGTTTTTACTTATGTCTTTCAGGCAGGATACCATTGATTTGTGGTTTCTCACGGCTCCACTCCTTCCTCCCCCTCATTTCCCCCTTTATTAACTTCTGGGGGCATCCAGTGGGAGGGCATCCCGGGTGGCTTCTGTCTTAAGCCTGTACCCACTGCTGGCCTATTGCACCTGTGCTAATCACCATATGGAGGCCTCACTTGGCTTCACCTACTCCCCCGCTCCTGCAATTGGGCCCCAGTGAGGGGAATGTTGGCAGGGAGTCACATTCTGATTTGGCGCTGCGGGTGGCTAACATTGAAATGCAGCTGGCCAGCAATGCTCCTAGGAAGGCCTCTGGCAAGAAAAAAAACATGGACCCCAGGCCTGCTCCCCTTATTGAGATGTATGTGGGGATTGATGAGCTTGGTGACTGTCACCCCCTTGAGATGGGGGAGCTCTCCCAGGATTCTGACTCCTCTGGGAACCAGCAGGAGGGTTGCGGTAGTGACCCTGGTTCTACGTCCGGAGAGGAATCATGGTACCCTGAGGACACTGATAATCTGCTGTCACATATTTTTGAAATTTTGCACATTGCTCCCCCTGAGGTAGCTAAAAGAAAACAGGGGGAGCTTTTTTGCCCTGCATCTAGAGTTCCCTGAGCAGGAACATTTTACCACCTTGGTGCTTAAAGAATGGGAACGTCCTAACAAGTTGCCTGCGGTGCCCAAGGGTTTGGATAAAAGGTATCCCTTTCCTGTAGATCTTGTTAAGAGGTGGTCATTTCCCCCTGAAGTAGACACTCCCGTACTAGGCCTGTCCAATACTTCAGTCATGCATTCCCCTGACACTACCACTCTGAGGGATGGTGATGGTGAAGACCGGCGCATGGATCAAGTGGCCTGCCATGCTTTTACCTCTGTGGGGGCTGGCATGCGCCCTGTATGTGCTGCCGCCATTACTGCTATTGCCCTTAAGAAACTGCTTAAGTGTCTCCTTGATGGCACAACAGCTGTTAGTGTGGGGGAGGAATATAGGACTCTCTTACTTTGCACTTATTTTGTGGCCTTTATCCTTACTGCTATGGATGATGCTGTGCGGCTGTGTGGAAGGACCTCTGCGCTCTTGGTGGCTATGCGCTGCTCTGTCTGGTTGCGCCAGTGGCTAGCTGACACTGCGGCTAAGAAAGCTCTCACTGGCCTCCCCTTCATGGGGCTGCGGCTATTTGGGGAACGTCTTGATGTTCTAGCCAAGGATGGAAGGCTGCCTCAGCATAGGAGGCAGTCTCGGAACTTTCGGGGGTCCTCTGCCCCCCTCCCTTCCTTTCGCATTCCCAGAGGGGGCCATGGCTCCCTCCTCTCCATTGGTCGCAGAGATTCTTGGGGCCGTGGCAGAACCCGTGGTTGTCCGGGTCTCTCCTGAATCCTAAGTCCAAACCCTCTCCCAAGCCCCCTCAGGCATGAAAGGGCACCCTCACCCCCCATCCGGGTGGGGGGACGGCTTCGGCTCTTTGCTCACGCCTGGAGGCTTCACGTCTCAGACTGGTGGATTCAGGAGGTAGAGTCCTCCGGTTACAAGATAGAGTTTGCAGCCTGTCCCCCCCCCCTTCCCCCCAAGATTCATCAGATCTCGGATGTCTTTAAACCCCCTGTCCGGCTCAGGGATTGCTTCTGGCTATTCAAGGATGCTTATCCTCATGTGCCTATCTTCCCAGGTCATCAGAGATTCCTAAGGTTCGAGCTGCAGGGTCAGCATTACCAGTTTGTGGCTCTACCCTTCGGTATCACCTTGGCACCTCGGGTGTTCACCAAGGTGCTGGCGGGAGTGATGGCTCTGCTAAGGAACCAGGGCATCCGCATCATTCCTTACCTGGACGACATCCTGATTGTGGCCTTTTATGAGCGGGACACTCAAATGGTGACATACACTCTGGAGTCTTTTGGCTGGGTGATCAACTATCCCAAGTCTTCTCTGTCCCCGTCGTTGGTGAGGACCTTCCTGGGCATGACGCTGGATAACTCTCAGGTCAAGGTGTTCCTTCCTCAGCAGAAGGTGGAATGTCTTCAGCTGCAGGCTCGGGCTCTGCTGTCGTGCCCTCATCCCTCCATCCGTCAGGGGATGCAGTTGGTGGACCTGATGGTGTCCTGCTTCGAGGCAGTCCCCTTTGCTCAATTTCACATGAGACCTCTCCAGTTGCACCCTCTTGTCAGTTCGGTATCGGGACCCTGTGTCCCTGTATCAGGAATTTGTTCCGTCTCCCCTGGCCAGATGGTTTCTCTCGTGGTGGCTGGACTCAAGGAACCTTCTGGGGGGCAGGTCCTTTCTGCCCCCGTGCTGGGAAACGGTCACCACGGATGCCAGTCTGACTGGCTGGAGAGGCTTCTGGATGTCCCTGAGGTTCCAGGGTCGGTGGGGCCCACAGGAGGCCCATGCTTCCATCAACGTCCTGGAACTGAGGGCGATCAGGTTGGTTCTTTCTCGTCTATCCACTCAACTCCGGGGTCGGGCTGTTCAGATTTGCTCAGACAACCAGACGGCAGTTGCCTACGTCAACCATCAGGGAGTGACTCGGAGCAAGCGAGCCTTCAAGGAAGTGTCCCTGATTCTGTCTTCGGCGGAACAGCATGTTCCCTGCATATCAGCGGTTTACATCCCAGGGGTGGAGAACCAGGTGGCGGACTCCCTGAGCAGGGGGACGTCTCGTCTGGGAGAGTGGTCTCTCAACAACCAGGTGTTTCTCTCCCTCTGTCACCGCTGGGGTCAGCAGGACGTGGACCTATTTGCGTCCCATCACAATCTTCCCAGATTTGTCTCTCTGTCTCAGGATCCTCTGGCCTTCGCCACGGATGCCTTGGCAATACCCTGGACGGAGTTTCAGCTTCTCTATGTGTTCCCTCCATTTCCTCTCCTGGGAAGGGTCATGCGCAAGATAGCCCAGGAGCGGGTACCAGCCATACTAGTGGCCCCTTGTTGGCCAAGAAGAGTTTGGTTCGCAGATGTCGTGCGGTTGGCAGTAGACCGGCATGTCTTGCCCAAGGATCCAAATCTTCTCACCCAGGGGCAGCTACGCCATCCCAATTTACAAACTCTGGCTTTAACAGCTTGGCTGCTGAAACCTCCATATTGATGGAAAAGGGGTTGCCTGCTTCTGTTGTTGATATCATGATTCGGGCTAGGAAGAAGTCCTCGCCCTTTTTTACAGGGTCTGGAATGCTTACATTGCCTGGTGTGAGTCCAAGCCTCTTCCCTGTCGGGTGTTTTCTATTCCCAGGATTCTGGAATTCTTACAACATGGTTTGGATCAGGGTCTTCAACTTAGTACCCTAAAAGGCCATGTTTCAGCTCTGGCAATTTTTTTTCAAAGATCTTTTGCCAATCACCGGTTGGTTAAAACCTTTTTTTCAGGGTGTTCCTCATGTGTGTCCACCCCGTAAGCCTTTGCTACCAGTCTGGGATTTGAATCTGGCGTTGTCTGCCCTGCAAGGGCCTCCCTTTGA
Organism: Gastrophryne carolinensis; assembly: GCA_027917425.1. Taxonomy (NCBI): domain Eukaryota; kingdom Metazoa; phylum Chordata; class Amphibia; order Anura; family Microhylidae; genus Gastrophryne; species Gastrophryne carolinensis. Next base: position 212,846,153 of record CM051234.1, on the reverse strand, counting down.
GCCTATCCGTGAGGCTGCCTTGTCCATTTTGACTCTTAAGGTAGCCTTTCTGGTGGTTATCACTTCTGTAAGGCGAGTTTCTGAGCTAGCGGCGCTTTCCATCAAACCTCCTTATTTTGAGAGGCATCAGGACAAGGTGGTGTTCCGGCTTAGGCCGGATTTTCTGCCAAAGGTTGTGTCTGCCTTTCATCTCAATCAGGACATTGTCTTGCCTTCATTGTGTCCTAATACTGCTAATTCCAAGGAGCAGACTCTGCATTCTCTGGATGTGGTCAGGGCTCTGAAGTTTAATTTGGTTGACACTGAGACTTTCAGGAAGTCTGATGCTCTTTTTGTTCTCACTTCTGGACCTAGAAAGGGTTTGCCTCCAGCTAAATCCACTATCAGCAAGTGGATCCGTCAGGCGGTGGTTCAAGCCTATTCTGCTAAGGGAAAGGAAGATCCAGAATGGGCCTCAGAGAGCCGTCCTTTTTGGGGACCATAAAAGGATTGGAATAGTACCCCTGTCCTCTTTTTAGGATTACTGCTCATTCTACTCGTGCTATTGGTGCCTCTTGGTCTTTTCAGCACCAAGCTTCTGTTGAACAAGTTTGCAAGGCCGCTACTTGGTCTTCTGTTCATACGTTTTCTTAGTTTTACAAGGTTGAGGCCTCAGCGGATGCTGCTTTTGGCCGCAAGGTGCTTCAGGCGGTAGTGACTTGAACTACTGGCCGTTACTCTTTGGGGATCCCACCCTACTCTGGACACTGCTTTTGGATGTCCCAACTGTTAGGAATACCGAAGCGGGCCGTGCCATGCAATAAAGAAAAAAGCAATTCTGTGAGTACTCACCTGTAGAACTGTTTTTGTTCTTGCATGGCACGGCCCGCTTCGCCCCACCCTTGTTATTGTTGTTCTTGGTTGCCTCTTTATGGTGATTGTTCCAAGTCAATTCGGGTCTTTTACCTTTTTCACATTTTTTACTTATTCTCTCCCGGCTTCTTGTCTCACTGCTTGTGTACGCTGGGATCTCTATGGTTAAGCCCGTTTTTATAGGGAGCCAGGACAAACCACAGCTTTTCTGCAGTAACACTGCGCCACCTTGTGGCGGAATAACCCAACTGTTGTGAATACCGAAGCGGGCCGTGCCATGCAAGAACAAAAACAATTCTACAGGTGAGTACTTTTCTTTCCCTTGGGTTACTAGCCTGACGCACCAGGCATTGGGGCTGTTAACTCAGGCTCAGAGGTTGGCCTGGCAAGTTGCTCTTCCAAGGGTGCCCCTGCACCCATGCCAGGTCAAACAGTTGCCACCCACCCCATCCCTTGAACTGGTATAAAGGCCTGGGGCCCAGGGTTACGAATCACTATCCCTGGTGTGCTTGGCTGGTAGACCAAGGGCTAATTTAAAAAATCAGAAGGTTAAACAAAAAAAAAAAAAAAAATCTGATTTGTATATATTCTATGCCGATGACTCTGGTTTATTAATTTCTCATGGGAACGTTTGCATGGAGTCATTTATCCTCTTTTTGCATAATTTTGTAATTAGACATTTATCCAAATAAAAAAGATAACAATGTGGCCAGATTTTCTCCCCAATCTACAAACAAGTACTGAATGCCAAATACCGGGGCTAACCCATGGCCAGAGGGCTTCTGAACAATTTAGGCTATGGATCTACTGCCTAGGTTACCAGCTCCTATGCCTAGTGTGCCAGGCTAATAGCCCAGGAAGGAGGGGGTGTTTTAATTTCTAAAAAACAAAGGCAATTTGGAAATTTGACCTGGGTTTAATTTAGCTTGGGCCTCGATCCATCACTAATGGAAAAAAGCCCTAATCCTTTTGCACACTCCCCACCCCCTTCTTTTTGACAGTTATAATTAGGCTTATCACAATAAATTAGACAGGCAGAGCAAACATGAACAGGAACAGCAACAGCACAGTATAATTTAAAGCTTGCACGGGTAGTAAATCGACACACCAGTGTGTAGGTTATTTGGGTCACACTTTAAGAAACACTAGTTCATGAAGCCTGGAGCTTGCCAGTGTTAAGTACTTTAGGCAGCCCCTATGATTGCCTCAATACAAAAGCAGTAGCTGAAAGCATAAACCCACACATCATCATCTCTGCAAGTCCACACCAGGCAATACCTTTCATCTGGCCATAAATAAGATCTTCTTATGAAAATCCAGGGACACACACACAAAAAACAAAACAAATGAAATTGGAGTAAGAAAGATAAGGGAGAGTGTGAAAAAAAAACGACTAAAGTAAAATGAATTAATGGAGCCTGTTAAATAAAACAGAATTAATCAAAGATAAATATGAGAAAAAGTAAAGTAAAAGAACACACACTTGGCAAGAAGAATTGCAGAGATTGAGGAGTTAAACATATATATAATATACGGATATGCCATTTTACTTAGGGTAACATTTTATAAGTCCATCCAGTTCAGCCTATTTATCTCCTTCCAGTGGTCCAGTAGCCACAGCTGGAAATGTTATTACATGCCAGGAAGACATCTAGGCCACTTCTGAACTCTTTTAGGTTATTCTTCACGACTACCTCCACTGGCAGAGAGTTCCATAGCCTCGCTGCTCATCTAGTAAAGAATCCCTCCCTATGCCTCTGCAACAATTGTCTTTTCTCCATCCTTATCTGATGCCCACACCTTTTAGTGACAGTCCTAGGTATAAACAGATCATAAGAAAAATACAATTCTGTGAAATACTCACCTGTAGAATCGATATTATTTGTATACAGTATGTCCTGCTCCAGATATAATACTTACACTTGGGTTATCCTCCACCAGATGGCGCTGCACTGCAGAGACATGGAAAACACAGGCTCTTCCTGGCCCTTCAAATACCCAGGGACCTCCTACAAATCCCCAGCATTGAAAAGCAGTGAACAAGAAGCCGAGAGAATTTAACACCACCCAGAACAACTGGAATGATAACAAGATAACAATCACCATACAGGGGATCCAGAAAAATGCAAAACCAGGGTGGGGTGGAGCAGGACGTACTGTGTACAAATAATATCAATTCTACAGGTGAGCATTTCACAGAATTGTATTATTCTTAGTATACAGTACGTCCTGCTCCAGATATAATACTTACACTTGGGACATCCAAAAGCAGTGACCATAAAGTAGGGTGGGATCCCCAACAAAAAACGACAGCAGCAGACAGTTTAAAGCACTGTCACCTGCAGAACCATACGGCCAAGACAGCATGAGCTGAGGCCCTAACATCAACATTGTAAAAACCTTGCAAAGGGTATGAGCATAAGGCCAACGTTAGTGGCCTAACCAACCAGTTCAACAGCAAAACCAGTGCTGAAAAGCCCAAGAGGCATCAAGCACGCGTAGAAAAGGAATCAAGGCAACAAGGGAGATTCTTCCCCTTGCCTGAGTAGGCCTGAGTAACAGCCTGACAATCTGATCGCAGAAGCCAAAGGCCGAAACAAGGTACCGGGAGTAACATCCATTAAGGTAACAACCAGGACCAAACCGCCCAACTCCCGAGAGCAGACGAGATCGGGCACATTCAGGATGTAATGGCCACAAACCCCAAGGAACCTCAGTTCCCCTAAAGGACACAGTGACCCCTAAGGAGAAAAACTGCCAACACCTGTATAAGGAATTCAGAACCACTTCCTCAGCGTCGCTAGGAAGGGGAATAGCCGTGGAAAATGGTATGTTTCAGCAGTCAGATCGACTAGGCCAGGGACCATGAATGATAGTGACGTAGAGGGGCCCTGAGTGATCAACTGGCACTCCTGGCAAGGTGCAGAACTACTGACCAGAGTACCATGTCTGCAACCACACTATACTAGGTCAACTGGGGGCCACCAGAATCACTGGTCCCCTTACCAGAGTAATCTTCCGCATAACCCTGCCTAACAGAGGGAATGGAGAAGGACATACAGAACCAAGACGGTACTAAAGGCATCCGGACCACTGACATAGGATCCTGGGACAGGGAAACAAAGGCCGATAGCCTGTGAAGGTGACGGAACCCAACAGATCCACGACTGGTTGGACTCCATAACGACACAGGGATTAGCACATCCTGTCGCAGAGGGGCTTTGCCGGAGCGAATATCACTAACATGCCGGGAGCATTGTCTCCGCCCAAAAGGGAACATAGACACTCCCTGGAAGGTCTGCCAGCTCCAGGCCCCTTCCAATGGTTAATGTAGTACGTCTGTCGTCAGACGGACCGAGCACCCCCAGCCTGGCAATTCCAGAAGGGAAGCGGTTCAAGCGAGAAGAGTCAACTGAAAAACGTTCACTGTTTAGACTTCAATAGGCGTAAGGACCCTCTAAGGGCCCCACCAGAATCGCAGGGGGGTTCGGAAGAAACCGTCCCCTTCAACCTGAAAGGTTGGCATCCATGGTGGCCGTTTGCAGAAAGGGGCAAGGGGGAACTACCCCCAGACAGGCCCCTCGCGTTCAACCACTTTCAAGAGAAAACCGTCATACAGGTGGGAAGGCTCACCGGCCCTGCTCCAGGGGTGCTGGATCCCTGTCCTATGTTACCAATAGAAGTCGCAGACGGGTTCAAGGGGAACTGAGCATAAGGGACCTCTTTAGCTACTCGGGCTCCTGCCGAGCAAGTTAACAACGGCCCACCAGTCGCATCCCTGCCTGGTGTTAAGAAACCGGGACAGTAGTAAGGGACTGGGCCCATGAGACCAGAATGCCCACCTAATTGCTGAGAGGGGGAGAATCTGAACCTGATCCAGAATCATTCCTATTAATGGAGTTACCACTTTAGGGAACAGCGAGGACTCAAGGTGATTGAACACCCATCCAAATGACTCCCAATGGCCCACCAGCTAGGTATCAAACTATCCTGACGCAGAGACAGGGGAGTGAGGAAAGGCGTCCCGGTAGACATCGCGCAGACGTCCCTTGGTCTCATCAGAGACATCACCATCGACAGCACTTGAGTGAACACTCTGGGAGTTGAAGAGAGGCCAGATAACAGGGCCACAATTAACAGTGTTGGACTTCCAATACGAACCTGGAGAGCCTCAGAGATCTGAGGGCACAGGAATGTAAACATAAGCATTGAAGAGTTCCCCAGACGGCAAGAAGCCCACAGGGCGCAAGGTGCTGATGGCCCAACTCAAGAGTTTCCATTGCAGGAAACTGACTGTAATTAGAGAATTGCTGTGAATCCAGAATGGGCCACCCAACCCATCCTTTGGGAGGCTGTGGAAGGTGGTATAGCGGCCCTTACCTCTGCCTATTACGGGCAATCTGCAAAAGACCCTCAGACCTTGCAGGCCTAGCATGGCCTGTGCCAGCAACTGAACAGGGGCAGGGACCAGGAGTACCTGGGACCTGATAAAAACTGGGGAAGGCCGTGCAGCAAACGCTATCCTGTATCTGGAGGACACAACCTCCTGAATCCACCAGAATGAGGCGAAATGCCTCCTGATAAGAGCAAGGTGCTGCAGCCATCCCCTCACCCAGCCGGGCGAGGGCGCCCCATCATGCTTGAGGGGGTTTGGTGGAAGATTTGGGCTTAGCCCCGCTGGAGGGGCCAGAGCATTGTCTGCTGCTCGTGGGGCAGGAGTCTGCCCCAAAAATCCAGAAAGACACCCCTGGTTCCTGTTTAACACTAAGGTAGGGGGAGGAGGGGTGCTCCTGCCTCGAGGGGACCGAGACGGCCGTCTGCGAAGGGGGGATTTGCCCTTTTTACCGAACAGGTCTAGACGGGCCCCAAATAGGCGTTGCCCTCTGAAGGGGAGCCCAGTAAGAGTCTTTTTAGTAGCATCATCAGCACCCCACTGTCGCAGCCAGACCAAGCGACGAATAGCCACCGCAAGGGCGGACGTTCTTGCACACATTCTAATCGCGTCATCTAGCACTAATAGAATAAACTTCACAAATACATCACAATTGGAGAGTGCATTAAACACCTCCCAGGGGAGATCCTCGGGGTGATGATCGAGCAATTTTTTGATGAGGGTTCTAGCAGCCACCGCAGCAATGGCTGCGGCACAGACCGGACGCAGCGCCATCCCGGCACAAGAAAAGGCATGGGAGGCCAGCAGCTCAATGCGCCGGTCCTCAGCATCCCGAAGGGTACTATAGGCAGGGGTTAGGGACCCCTATGATCGGCGCATCCACCACGGGGGGTGATGACCAGCAATTAACCACCTCAGGGGGAAAAGGGTATTTCCTATCCCAGACCCCTGGAAGTTTACTGGGGCATTCCCATTCTTTGAGCACAAGGGCATGGAAATGAGCCTGCTCATTCCAAACGTGCAGTCGCAGTATGGAAACGCTCCCCTCTAGGCTTGGGGACCTGACCGGGGGGAGAGATAGACAGTGCCTTAAAAACACCCAGCACATTCCTTTTTGGAATGAACCTGCAGTGAAAAATAAGGGTGGATGGGCAAACTGGACATTGCAGTGAAGCAAGTCACCTATTGGAGGAGATGTGGCTGCCACACATGTGCAGCTGTTAACCATACCCCTTCAGCCCCCCTATTGTTCTCATATGCAGGACCTGCTGATATTATGAGGGGGGTGGAGGGGGGATTAGGTTAGCATAGTGTCTGTGGGAACCAGTACCCTTCTCCCTGACATCTGTTCTTTTCATTCTTTTTTTTGCAATGCAGCAGTTTTACAACTGGTACAGCATTGTTCCTATGATGTAGAATCTGTTTCTGAGAATAAAAACCTTTCATGGGATTCAATGAATTACCCATCTGAGTCACAGTCTAGCTGGAGTTTACATATTACTCCCCATCGGAATTACATGTGCTTCATGCTTTACATAGTTGTCATGGTTTTACTACAAATTAAGAGTCAAGATTTATGCTGCTAGTCCTGGAGTACTAGAACTTCTCTTCTAACCTACCCGTGCACTTACTGGTATCTGCCCTTGTGCACCTGGAACCTTTTTCAATGTGCAGGCGAGTTTTTCTTTTTTTATTGCATTTCACCCAGCAAAGGCACGAAATTTAAAGTGGCTGTCCAAGCAAAAAATAGACCCCATCACAAAGTCCTATTGACAGGGGGAATGCAGGGCTCACCTGCTCCGCACCATGCAAGGTTGAATTTTTGCTTTCTTTTGCAAGTATGCATATTCACAAACCTTAATTTTAATGTTGTGATTCAGCACCATTTTTTCTGTTGCGATTTTTCTTTGCAAATAGAGTGTGCACATGCTAATTTGTTTCGACAAATCTATCTTGCATGTGAAAATATTTCTAGTATCATTCGCTCTTATTAAACAGCATATATTTAGAGCTATTTTAGGCATACCACCATATATGTGTTTTTTATCAAGTGTATATTGTGTTTTTGTCTTTTTTGTAGGTTACAGTGATTGGTAAAAGAGACCCGACTTTCTTCCTCCCTAAGGAACTGGCTACCTCCTAATGTATTGAAGTGGTTTGTGGCTGGGTGCTGAACAGAACAAACAATAGATAAATGGGACCCTGGCTTTTCCCTTGAACCCAGATAATGCCACTACCACACTGAGATTATTGTACTATTAAAAACATTTTATTAGTTAATGATTAAAAACAATCAAATATTTCATGTGCAAAATCTACAATAAAATATAGCATTCAATAGAACAAAATGTCTTGACTTGTATGTCATTAAAAAGGCATCAATAATGGAGCTAAGTTGTATGCATATGTCCCAGTTTCTCCCTTCCCTTCAAAGTGGGGCAATTTAAACATAGGTATGCTCCATTCAGCTGTAATAGCATTACATCCACAAGGAGGAGACTTTGGTTGTTCTCCCAAAGATCTGGTACAGGTTTGGGTCCTCCTTATGGGGGCCAGGTAGTGGTGGATGTGATCACAGGAGCTCTATGTGGCTCCATAGTTCTGTCAGCCTGAATGGCTTCTACATAGCACTGGTAAAACAGATCGTCCAGAGGCATACACCAATGCCGCTGTGTTTCCCAGTGCTATAATCCGTCGGATAGCCACTAAAACTGGACATGAATGGCGCCGTAGGCGTGCAGGCACCGTCTTCCTACGTTCCAAAAGAGCTGCTGTATTAATAGTACAGTAAGTACAGAGTGGTAGTGAAAATATCTGGGTTCAAAGGACAAGCCTGAGTACCATTTATCTATTGTTTGTTCTTTTTGTAGGTCATCAAGATTAGTAACAATAACTTTATATTTTTGATACTGAGTGTGGCACTGCATTAGTGGGGCTATTCTGGGGGCTATCTATGTGTAAACAAATAAAAAATAGCTGTAACTGTAGCAATCTGTGCAACTTTTCTTTTGTACAAACAATGAAAGCAAAGGAAAAAAAAAAGTAAAACTAGTGGGAATAACCTGAGAACTTAAATACAAATTTTCTATACATGTCTTGATGACGGTAATAAAGTCTCCACTAGTTACAGTTGCTAGGTAATTACCATGGCAAATACATTGTCGTCATAGTATAGTATATCATACTAAGTAATTGAGTGTATGCATGCTGATTTTTCCTTTCAAACTAATTATGCCAAATTGTCTAATTATGCCACTGTTTATTAGTGTTCAGATATTGTTTGCACTGCCATTAGTTTCTAATTATTTTTCTGAGGTAATTTTATCTAGTTTAACCTTTGTTTAATTTAAAACAGAGGATCTGATATTTGACAGCGGGACTCCTAGTGTGTGAAATTACCTTCAAAGCGGAACAGGCAGGTCCCTCCTGCTTGGGGAATCCTGATGTGGGATGCACCCCTGGGTGTATTGCCTGGAATCGCCCCAAAAACTTTCTTTCATTTCAATGGAATGCATTTCATTCAGATTCTTCTGCAATGGAGCGTGCGCCACTGGCCGCATCCACGATCACCTCTAGCTTTGGGGCATGCCTGCATCAGCCATTCAGAAATGCCTGTTACTGGTATGCATCTCAGCTAAAAGGTATAACAGGGATGCGGCGTGGGATGGACAGCGAGGTAAGTGCATTGGGCAATCCCCAGGGAAGCAAACAGCAGGGCATCCCAATTCAGGATAGAGGAAGACCACTGGCCCTAAAGTATTATAGGCTCTAGAAAGGAAGGGCTTAATACTGAGTAAACAAAAACAAAACAATGATATAAAAAAGATTCACATTAGTTTCAGGTACTGTAGGTTACAGTTTCTGCGGTACCCGTACCCCAGAGGACAATTATTATTATATTAACAGAAAAACATTGTTCTTTCTGGCCTCAAAAAGTGTTACAGTACATATTTTGCAAACAGAAATAATTGATCTCCTTGGGGGCAATTGGCTGTAAACTGCTGGTTAGCTACAGGGAGCTTGGCATAAGAAAAAAAACACTACTGGTCATAATAAAGTAATTCTTAGTTTTTGGTAAAGGTGTATGAAATATGTCCAATTTGGTTGTAAGGTCTGTATGGTTGGCAAGGGTGTTTTCTAAACTGCTCTAGGATTATATACAAATAAGACACAGAAAATACTATTCTGCACTGTTGGTTTATGTACATCCTGCTCCCCCCAATACACATACCAGATCAACCACATGCAGACAGGGATTTGTATGGTTTTAAATAGAATTACTGGTATTTCTGGTATTTTCAGAAAGGAAAAATAAAAACATTTCACATTAAAAAAGGGAACACTTGGTTAATTCCTCAACAGAGATTAACCTTGTGTGGTCTACGTATCAAAGCAATAGTTCTAACCCACAATACTATACTTCAAATGTGGTATGATCAACATAGCTCGTAAAACACCAAGTTAGTCACATGTATTCATAAATACATGCATCATGCTGTGTAACAATTAATAAAGGTAACCGCCCCCGAAGCTACATAGACAATCAAGAAAAAAGCCATCTTGACCATTAATAAAATAAAGCTTAAACGGATTTCCAAAAACATTTTGATCTTACCATCGGTATCCTCATCTGATACAAGTTCATCATCTGAGCAAATGCTAAGCACATTTACAAGCATTTCCGTCACTGTTTACAAGGAAAAAAACACATTACTAAAAAGTACGGACTTGTATACACTGACAATTTATAGTCTAATTAGCAGCTACCTAGAAATGTATTCAGCGTTATTGCTATTTCATAATTTATGGAAAAACATTAGGGTCAGTCGATGAAAAAGAATGAAATACAAATGCCAAATGTTCACATTTAAGTTTGTTCTATGGCACAGAAAAAACAGAACATTAAAATACAAGGGTAATCCGGTAATTTTCAGAGCCTCTACAATTTTTTGGAAAGGTTGAGCATTGGTGAATGGCTGCCACGGGCACACTCCCTGTTAGAGGATAACAGGGAATGTGGCCGACGGGCGCGTCGGGTCCGCTGGCTTAGACGATACCCCAGATGAAGGGGCGGGAGTGAATTCAAGCCCACTGATTGGGCACATACCTGACCAGTTGGACCAGTTTAGCATGCAGACTTATTGTATGTGTGTGGTGTTGATTTTAGCAATGACACACAAATCGGGCCTACAACCGCATTGGGGGTTTCACACAGCAGGGCATCCCAAATTGGAATACCCCAGACACAAGAAGCAATTACCAGGATTTTCACTATCCTGGTGATAGCTCCTTGTCCCTGGAGAGTCCTAATTTGGTCCACTTTAAACACCATAGTCAGGCCTTACAAGATCAACATACAATTTTGTTCAAAGACCGGGACGATAGAATTGTGCAGGGCAGCCTAAGAAAATATTGTCTTACCTTTTTCGCCGACAAATGGTAAGGACCAGGTAAAGACATCCATGAAATTTGGTAGCCAATATGGATGAGGTGAACAATTAAACTGCCTTATGTTCATGACGTTGTTCTCATACTTCAATACTGCAGCTGAAACAGCAAGGACAAAAAGAGAAAACATGCCGATATAACAAAGGAAGCACTGGAACATTTTACGACAATCACCTGCAGCAACGGCGACATAAAATTAAGCTTCATGCAACCCCAATACCACAAATAAATGTATACAAATTGTGCGGCAAAATGATGTCTTAAAGGTGCTGAGCTTATCTTTCTAATGTTGTGTAAGGTGTAAGGTTGCTTATTGGCAACGTACACCAAGTGTAGACGAGGTGTATGTTGCCAGTTGATTGCAGATAGTGCACAGGACCCTGCTGCTGGGCATGTTCAAGGTTGAGTGAGCTCTCTCTGGTCGGCAGGGGTCTTCTTGTTGTACACTGACAAGAGCAACCGATTGCAGGTAGTGAAATCGGCTTCCATAAAACACACATTTGATAACATAGGAAAGACTACAGCTCAACACATTGAACACATCCTTTTGGCACAAAAAATATACACATTGTGGCTTTGTATACCAACTCAAACTCTACTCGGTGTGATAGCACTGTACTTTTCAAATGCAGGGCTAGGTTAGATAACTTTAATGTTCACGGGTTCAGAGTTTCATTGAAGAATTTTAAGAAGCAAAAATATGTTGTTTGAAATAATAACACCTGTATACTCCTCACCCCCCAGGCTGTCAAGTCTGAAATATTGTATAATTCTATCGTGGGCAGAAGCCCTATTTGTGGATACCACACGCTACAAACGATGCATACTTTTGTTTTTAGTCTCTTGCAAAGGTAACTGTAGCACGGTTTGCACTATTTTGTGTCGCTGCCTATCCCAGGACAGTGGTGCAGCTATGGGAGGTTAGAGCCACAGCAGACTCTGTGTGATTATGAGGGCACATTGTGGGAGATGCGCACACTGCTTCTAATGTGGGAGATGCCACTTGTGAGCTGTAAGTGGGGGATGCCACTTATGAGCTGTAAATGGGGGGTGCCGCTTATGAGCTGTAAATGGGGGGTGCCGCTTATGAGCTGTAAATGGGGGATGCCACATACTGCTGGTAACGAGGGATGCTTCACACTGGCTGTAATGGGGTGATTCTGTACACTGGCTGTAATGGGGAAGGGGATTAGGAGGGGGAATTAAAGAGGAACATTTGAGTTCCACTCCACTGAATAACCCCCCCCCCCCAGAAGCCCCAATACATCTTCTCCCGGAGCCCTCACAGCATTTCTGCGCTGCGGCCACATCCCCGCTCACCTTTAACCGCCCTTTCTGAATAAGCGGCATAAGCACGCCATGGCTAGAAGGTGACTGGAGGATGCGGCTGCTGGCGCACTCCAATCAGCGCCCTCGTTCTCACCCGAGTCTGTCGAGGGAGCGTCAGGAAGGTTGTGTGGGGCATTAAAATTCGTGATGCCACTACATTGAGGAACACCACCCCAAAAAGTCAAAATTGAGTGTGGTGTTCCACTTTGAGCAGATTTTTTTTTTTTCTTATTTTTGTCCTCTGAACCCTGGGGGCAAATTGCTTCACCTGGCAATCTATTCTGAATGCATCGACCGGAGGAACGCCACTGTGGCTGAAACAATGGATTTTGGGATCACCAGAAATCCCAGGGGATTCGCATCTCAAATCAGGGCGCATGGTGGGGGGACTCTTTTAGACTCCAGGTCCAGCCAAAACAGGTTTTGCTCCGCCTTGGAGAGGGCGGTGTGAATCAGAGGGAAGTTTGCGGTGGCTAGGGGCGTGGTTTAATCTCAAAAAATGTTGGCGCACACCTCTTCATTTGTCTTTTTTTATCCTCAAGTTGGGAGGTATGAGGGTTTTTTTCAGTTTTGTCACTTTCAAATCAAAATCCAAATAATTCACGTCACAGCTTAGCAATGTGTTTTAAATGATCAGCATTTTCTTATTAAATAAACATGCTTGAACTAACTTTTATGTTAATTCTATTAATGAATGTCAAGAAATAAAGTATTCAAGACCATTTATTAGGCTGCTGGCGTATGCTCACAATAAAAGGTCAGAAACCTATTTCAGTTGTAATTAGTTCAATCTTTTCATAAAATAAATTAGAGACAGCTAAGCCGCTTTTAGCAACTCTAGACATATTACTATGTATGAGCTTTATTAGAATAATAATAAAAAAAAAACAACATCTTAAGCGTATAACATTTGAAAACCAGGATGCTTTTTAATTCCCCTAGCGCTTGATCAGATTTGGCTATTTAATTAACTATGGCTATTTAAATACCCAATCACCTGCAGGGAGCAGCGCTCCCACACATGAAGCTGCTGGAAAACTCCTGGTTTCCAAAAACGATGGGATGGGATGGGGGACAGTGCTCGCTGTTGGTCCTTGCCCTGCAGATTCCATTATTTGCCCTGGTCCCTGTGAAAAGGGTTTTGTGCAGCTTTAATATTAAAAGCACCCAGACACAATCTTAAAGCCTGTAAATCTGTCACAGCCGACTGCTGTTGGGTTAAAAAAAAACATACCTACCCAACCTCGTCCCAGGACTCCTTTACTTTTAAATCTCATGGTGAATACTACCTGCTCTCCATTCGCTCTACCTACAGACCAGCCAGGATATATAGATGTCGGTCTCTGCATGCTCCCCCATACACCAATACATTCCACATTCTCTGATTAACAAAGAAAGTGTGTGCACATGAAGACTGGCAAAGCTAGATAATTTCAAATCAGCGCTGCTGTAGGTGGATGTGCCACGGGGGAGTCAGAAAAGAAGATGCTAACAGGCAAAATCTGGATCAACAAGATAAATATATATTTTAATACAGAGGACATTGATAAAACGTTGAAAGGAAGAGAATAAATATTGAAATAAACTTACCTTTATTATTGTATACATCTAAATAATTTGGGGCAGAAAATATAGTAATTAGGGAGGGGAAGCCTGTGGTTTGGCTTTTTCTATACATTCGATACCTGTAATGAGGAGAGAAGTTTTTTTTTTATAGAGCCAGCTAAAGCATATATTACTACAGTAGGCAAAATAGTATTCAGCATTTTAGCACAAAGGAAATGGTTACATGCTCTCTGCCCCCTCTGAGGTTGACCTTATTTCAATAGAGTTTCAGGATTCCTTTTAAAGCCGAACACAACCCGCCAGTGGCTGCCCTGGAGTCTAAGATTCCAGGGCTGGCCACTGGCTTTCCCAAATCAAGATGCTCCACTGTGTGAAACCCCCCAGAACACTGCTATTCAGTCACCTATTCCTCATTCCAATGGCACATGCACAGGCACTGAACAGCGACACTGTCACCTCAAGCTTAAAACCCCAGAAGGGGGTTCACCACTGTCCGCAACACCTTACGCCCCAGAGCAGCTTCTGAAGATGCCCTATCAAAGTCTGTAGAACTTGTGTGGCGAGCTGACCAGGTCGCCACCTTGCAGACCTGTTCGGCAGACGCCCGGTGTTGGAAAGCTCAAGACACAGCAATTGCCCTGGTGGAGTGAGAGGTGATCTGGAAGGACCCCTACTTCCCCTTGCAGGCGTAGGCTTGTATGACCGCCTGCCTGATCCATCTGGCAGCCTGATCCACCTGGCAGCCTGATCCACCTGGCAGCCTGATCCACCTGGCAAGTGGGGCGTGGGCACAAGGAGTGTATCTCCTGATTAAGATGGATAGGAGAGACCACACTGGGCAAAAAATCTGTCTTCATGCCGCACCAAAAAGGGTGATCTGATCGAAAGTGCTGCCGGCTCTGAAACCCGCCAGATGGAGGTGATTACCATAAGAAAAGACACCTTTAATGTGAGCGTTGCCAGGGAAGCCTCCACCATGGGTTCAAAAGGGGGAACCCTAAAGTGCTGATAGGACCAGATTGAGATCCCAGGGAGGGACTATTGACTGCTGGAGACCGAACATGCGCAGCACCATGCATGAATGTGCAGATTAACCTATGCTCAAATCGTCCATTGGAAAAAAATGGACAAGGCCGAGACCTGGCCCTTAAGGGTGCTCATGATTCTGACCTTCTTGACCTTTAACACGTAAACCAAAAGTGGCAGTGGCGGGAATGCCTAGAGCAGGCTGTACCCTGACCAGGGAATGGCCAGCTCATCGATCTTTATGGCCAAGGGGTCCTGCACCCTGGACACGAAGCTCTGGACCTCTTGGACCTTCCAGTTCTGCCGAGATGTGAAGAGATCCACTTCCGGCATGCCCCACCAGTCGCAGAGAGTTTGAAACACGATTACATATCAATTACATAGTCAGGTACAGGATCTATGCATAGTTAAGTGATACAACAAGATAAAAAAAATGACAGCACAAATAGAGCATGCTATGGATCCTTGCTGGCCTACTGCTTTTTACATGGTAAACTTGGTATGTAACCCGAAAGATCATGTTTTTTTTTTTCTTTTACGACTAACCTTCCTGGAGATCCAGGATCGGTTGAACGGATGCATCCTTCTTGGGGATGACAAATATAATTGAGTAGAAGCCACACTCCCACTCGAGGGTGGCACAGGTACTACAACTCCCCAGTCCAGCAAGAGCTCTATGGTGTGGACGCGAGCTGCCGCCTCTTCCGCGATGCAGGAATGGTTGGACAACACAAACCTGTGTGGAGGCTTGGTGCTGAACTCAAACTTGTATCTGGAAGAAACAACCTCCTAGACCAAGGCATCGGATATCTATTCCTTCCACACCAGCGTGTAGTGCAAAAGTCGTTCCCCCACCCGATTGGGTGAGGTCACCCCGTCAATCCTGAGAAGGCTTGGTTGGAGGCTTGGGCCAGCTGGGCTCTTGAGGTCTAGGTTTCCCCCGTGACTTTTGCTTACCCAAAAAATCCTTGTGGCGTAGAATCTCTGAACTTCCGGAAGGAACCAGGAACGAAAATTTGGTGACCTGCGGAAAAAAGTAGTTTCTGTGGAAGCCTAGTCGACTTCCCATCCGTGGCCTTCCGGACCAGGTCATCCAGAGGATCCCCCTGAAGAGGGGAGGGCAGTAAGCATCATCTTAGAAGCAGTGTCAGCTGACCACTGTCTCAGCCAGACCATGCATTGCAAGGTGACCAGCAAGGCCAGCCCCCTAGACACCAGACGCACCAAGTCATCCATAGCCGGCATCAACGTACCTGAAGACCTCCATAGCGAAGGAGTTCATATGAAGTGCAGAGGAACGTGACTCTCCATGTCACAAATACCTCCTTTGCTGCTGTCTTTCCTGTGGGAGCCACCATGGACGTGGAGCAAGCTGGGCGCATGGCCGACCGCCATCATGGAGAACAAATGTTTGGCCAGCTGGTCTTGCCTCCTATACCTCGGGTCTCTCAAGGCTGCACTATTCAAAGTAGGAATAATGGTGTCCGGAGCCAGACTCAACACTGGTTCGTCTACCTCAGGTGGCGAAGACCAAACCCTGACCTCCTCATCCGTAAAGGGGTACTTGGTGTCCAGGACCTTAGAGACCTAAAGAGACTGAAGCTTATCCAAGTCCTCCCACTGCTATGTAATCAGAATGTCGAAATGGGCAAGCCTGGGAAAAATACAATTCTGTGATTACTCACCTGTAGAATCGTTATTATGAGTATACAGTACGTCCTGCTCCAGATAAGAATCATTACACTTAGGTATTACTCCGCCAGATGGCGCTTGACTGCAGAGACCACGAAACTGGCTCCTCCCGGCCCCTCAAATACCCGGGACCTCCCACAAATCCCCAGCATTGAAAAGCAGTTAACGAGAAGCCGGGAGAAAGATAACAGAACCAACTAGTAACTATAACAATGATAACAATCACCATACAGGGGATCCAGGATAATGCAAAACCAAGGGTGGGGTGGAGCAGGACGTACTTTATACTCATATCAATTCTACAGGTGAGTAATCACAGAAATGTATTATTCTTAGTATACAGTACGTCATGCTCCAGATAAGAATCATTACACTTGGGACATCCAATAGCAGTGTCCATAAAGTAGGGTGGGATCCCCAAAGGTAACAAGACAGGTCATACCACTGCCGCCTGCAGAACCTTGCAACCAAAAGCAGCATCAGCTGAGGCCCTAACATCAACCTTGTAAAACTTTGAAAATATATGAACAGAAGACCAAGTAGAGGCCTTGCAAACTTGTTCAACAGAAGCCTGGTGCTGAAAAGCCCAAGAGGCACCAATAGCACGAATGGAATGAGCAGTAAGGCGGAAGGGAGGATTCTTCCCTTTAGCAGAGTAGGCCTGAATCACGGCCTGACGGATCCATTTGCTGATTTAGCAGGAGCCAAACCCTTCTTGGGACCAGAAGGGATCACAAAGAGAGCATCAGTTTTTCTGAATGGTGCAGTAGCCACCAGATAGTACTTCAGACACCTAACCACATCCAAAGAATGCAAAACCCTCTCCTTAGCGTTACTAGGATTAGGGCACAAGGAAGGAAGAACAATGTCCTGATTCAGATGAAAGGCAGACACGACCATAGGCAGAAAATCTGGCTTGAAGCGAAACACCACCTTGTCCTGGTGTCTCTCAAAGTAGGGGGGCTGGATGGCGCCGCCAACTCAGACACACTCCTAACGAGGTGATAGCCACCAAAAAGACAACCTTGAGAGTAAGAATGGCCAGGGCAGCCTCCTGCACAGGTTCAAAGGGAGCACCCAGCAAGGCAGACAAGACCAAGTTCAAATTCCAAACAGGCAACATAGGCTTACGTGGGGGACGCACATGAGTAACCCCCTGGAAAAAAGTCCTGATCAGAGAATGCTGGGCAAAGGACCTCTGGAAGAAAACAGCCAGGGCAGAGACATGACCCTTCAGAGTACTGACTTGGAGCCCCAGCTCCAACCCATGCTGCAGGAACTCCAGGATCCTGGGAATAGAGAACACACGACAGGGAAGAGACCTAGACTCACACCAGTCAATGTAGGCACGCCAAACCCTATAGTAAATGGAAGAAGAAGACTTCTTTCTAGCCTTTATCATGGTATCAACAACAGAGGCAGACAGCCCCTTCTCCATCAAGATGGAGGTTTCAGCAGCCAGGCTGTCAAAGCCAGATATTGTAAATTGGGATGGCGTAAGTGACCCTGAGTGAGCAGGTCTGGCACCCTGGGCAGAGCGTACTGATCTACTGCCAGCTGCACCACTTCTGCGAACCACACTCTTCTTGGCCACCTGGGGGACACCCGGATTGCTGGCACCCCCTCCTGAGCCATCTTGCGCAGAACCCTGCCCAAGAGGGGGAATGGAGGAAAGACATACAGGAGCTGAAAGTCCTGCCATGACATAGCTAAGGCATCCGTGGCCAAGGCCAGAGGATCCTGGGACTGGGAGACAAAGGCCGGGTGCTTGTGATTGTGACAGGACGCAAACAGATCCACATCTGGTTGGCCCCAACGGTGACACAGAGATTGAAACACCCTGTCGCAGAGGGACCATTCTCCCAGGCGAGAGGTCCCCCTGCTCAGAGAGTCTGCCTGCAGATTCTCCACCCCCAGAATGTACACAGCTGATATGCAGGGAACATTGTCCTCTGCCCAGGCTAGGATCAGAGACACTTCCTTGAGGGCCCCCTTGCTCCGGGTCCCTCTCTGATGATTGATGTAGGCAACCGCCGTCTGGTTGTCCGAGCGTACCTGAACAGGCAGGCCCCGAAGGTGTTGGGTCAAGTGAGCCAGAACCAACCTGCATGGCCCGCAGTTCCAGAATGTTGATAGGTGTGTGGGCCTCCTGAGGGCCCCACCTCCCTTGGAACTGCAGGGACTTCCAGAAACCCCCCCAACCTGTCAGACTGGCATCCGTGGTGACCGTCACCCAGCAGGGGGCCAGAAAGGATCTGCCCACCAACAGGTTCCTGGAGTCCAGCCACCACGAGAAGGACCACCTGACTAGGGGGGACAGCACAAGGACCTGGTCCAGGGACGCAGGATCCTTGTCCCATACTGACAAGAGGTGGAGTTGCAGAGGCCTCAGTGAAACTGGGCATAAGGGACCCCCTTGAAGCACAACACCATCAGGCCCACCAGCTGCATTCCCTGCCTGATGGAGGGATGAGGGCAAGATAGCAGGAACTGAACACCTGTGCTAGCAGACTGTCCACCTTCTGCTGAGGAACTGTATCCAGATTCATTCCCAGGAAGGGTGTCACCAAGGAGGGAGACGGGGAAGATTTGGGATGGTTGATCACCCAGCCAAATGACTCCAGAGTGGACACTACCAGCTGAGTATCCAGCTCTGCCTGTTGGAGGGACTGAGAAGTGATGAGAATGTCGTTCAAATAGGACAGCACGCGAATGCCCTGAGACCTGAGCAGAGAGACATCACTCCTGCCAGCACCTTGGTGAACACTCTGGGAACAGAAGTGAGACCGAAGGGCAATGCCACAAATTGGTAGTGCTGATCCTCCAGAGCAAACCTGAGGAACCTTTGATGACCTGGAAAAACAGGAATATGGAGGTAAGCATCCTTGATGTCCACAGAGGTCATGAAGTCCCCTGGATGCAGGGAACTGATGGCAGAGCACAACGTTTACATGCGAAAGCACCTGCACCTGACAAATTTGTTGAGGATCTTCAAGTCCAGGATGGGCCTGACTGACCCATCTCTTTTGGGCACGGTGAAAAGGTTGGAATAGAAACCCCTGCCCCTTTCTCGTAAGGGGACCTGACAGATGACCCCTAGCTCCAGAAGGCTTTGCACCGCCAGAACCAGAGCCTGAGCTGACATAGGGTCCTGAGAGATCTGGGATCTGATGAATCTTGGGGGCGGCCAGGCAGCTGAATCCACCGGTCTGAGACATGAAGCCTCCAGACGTGAGCAAAATGCTGAAGCCGTCCCCCCACCCAGATGGGTGAGGGCGCCCCTTCATGCCTGAGGGGGCTTGGGAGAAGACTTAGGCTTGGAGCCCCAGGAGGAGCCAGGGCGTCCACGTCCTCTGCCCCTACCCCAGAAATCTCCTCGGGCCCCGGTAAGGGAGACCCCCCTCCCCTGTCTGGCTCCACGGTAGGGGGAAAAAAAGGAGCCCTGTCCTCGAAAGGGCAGAGACTGCCGCCTGCGCTGGGGTAACCTGCCTCCCTTAGCAAACAGGTCCAGGCGGTCCCCAAACAGGCGTAGTCCCTTGAAGGGAAACCCAGTGAGAGCTTTCTTGGCGGCGTTGTCAGCAGCCCACTGACGCAGCCAAACCGAGTGGCGTATAGCCACCACAAGGGCAGAGGTTCTGCCACACATCCTAATGATATCATCCAAGGCAGAGAGGACATAAGTCACAAAAACCTCACAACGAGAGAATGCATTAAACTCCTCACTAGGAGTAATGGCAGAGGCACAGACCGGGCGCAGCGCCGTCCCCACACAGGCAAAGGCATGGGACGCCAGCTGATCCATACGCCGGTCCTCACCATCCCGCAGCGCAGTAGAGTCAGGGGAATGCATGACAGAGGTGTTAGATAACCC
Source organism: Gastrophryne carolinensis (assembly GCA_027917425.1). Taxonomy (NCBI): domain Eukaryota; kingdom Metazoa; phylum Chordata; class Amphibia; order Anura; family Microhylidae; genus Gastrophryne; species Gastrophryne carolinensis. The sequence goes on along the minus strand of CM051234.1, from coordinate 212,825,976 downwards.
TAGGACCGGGGCATCCACCTCTGGAGGGGATGACCAACGCTTCACCACATCAGCAGGAAAGGGATACCTCTTATCCCAACACTTAGGTACACCGGGAAGCCTGCTAGGATGCTCCCATTCCTTGAGCACGAGATTATTAAAATGGGCTTGCTCAGGAAACTCTAAACGTGGCTTAGCAGTATGAAACAATTCCCCCTGCTGCCTGGGGGCCGCAACCAGGGGAGAGATAGACAGAACCTAAAAATCTGAGCCAACAGCCTATCAGTATCATCTGGGGCCCAGGGGTCAGAGCCAGAATCATCATGACCCCTGGGCCTCTCATCAGATGACTCCGAGTCAGAGAATAACTCCCCTTCTTCCAAAGGGGCATGACCAGACAGTTCCAAGAACTCATCAGCCTCCATAGGGAAAAGAGTGACATCAGGCGTTAAGTGCCGCTTTCTAGCAGAGGCCTTACGTGCCAAGGTATTAGCAAGCAACTTCTCAACACTAGCCAGTCAGGAAGACACACCAGGCCGAGAATCCCCACTGGTATGCAACTCAATGGGAGTCAAATTTAAGCTTGGGGGAGTAGGTGACGTCATACGAGGCGCAGGCCCAGCTACTGGTAAACCAGGCTGCAGCGCAAGCACCTGCTGGGCACAAGGTATACAGACCCGCACATTGTCAGCACTAGTAGGGGACACCCCACAAGCTACACACAGCCAGGCTTGTCCTGAAGGAACCCCGAGCACATTATTCTGAGACGCCTCCATATGGTGATTATAGCGGCACAATAGGCCGATAGGGATTCACACTATAAAAGCAACCCGTGATGCCTCAATAGCCCGCTAGGGAAGTGGGAGTAATTTATACACTAGGCCTCACAAGTTTAATAACTAAATAGAGGGAGTAGGGCCGGGAGAAACCAATAGAGGTCGGCCCGTCTGAAAGACATAAGCGAAGAGAACCCTGTAAGTGACATGCATAATGACATAGGGAAAATAAAGCCGCCCACGAGGGCACTCATGGACCGCGGTAGGTAGATGCCAGCCACGCAGCAGCCGAATCCAGAAAAAAATGGAGCCGGGTATACCTCGAGGGGCGGGCCACGGAGACAGTGACGCAGAACACGCCATCCGTGGGCCCCGCCCCCCCCCGAAGAGCGCTTAGCAGCACACGTGACAAGCAGCCAATAACAGCGCACCAGCGCCTGAGGTAATGCCACCGCCAACCGCGGAGCACAGTGGAAGTGCGCGCAGCGGCGGCGGCATATTCAAAAACGCAACCAGTGCAACCAAGTCAGCACGGAGACTGACACCAAACAGAAGCACAAAATACAGTGAAGCACCAAGGAATATACACCCCCCCCTACTTAACGTAGGGCCCACCGATAGACAGGGGCAAGGGGCAATAGGGCGGGAGGGGCATCCCATAGAGGCTCACCATATGCCTATACCGCCTACCCTTTGGTGGGGGCCTGCGGTGGAGCAACGCTCCTAAGCACCCAACAGAGGTGCTGCCTATCACCCGGACCAGTGCAGCCAAGGCTGGGAGGCACATTAAAAATGGAACGGGTGGGAATAGTCCTACAGGGCCGCAGGTTAACAGTTCCGCTCACCTGCGAGAAGAGAGAGCCATCTTCTTGTCCTTCGCAGTCCAGACTGCAGAGAAATTCTGGGGATTTGTGGGAGGTCCCGGGTATTTGAGGGGCCGGGAGGAGTCAATTTCGCGGTCTCTGCAGTCCAGCGCCATCTGGCGGAGTAATACCCAAGTGTAAGTATTCTTATCTGGAGCAGGACGTACTGTATACTAAGAATAACCTGCTTGACCTTCTGACGCTTGTAGGGTTCACCCTTCTTCATCTGCCACTTTGGCCGAGGAGTAGAGAGGTGCAGAGCGACGATCTGGGGATGCAGCCAGGACCTCTGGGCACCACACAGGATGGCACTGCAGTGCAAACATACTGACACTAGACCATTTAGCTCAGGCCCCATCCAGCAGCCATGGGGAAATCAGACAGTGTCTCGCAGGGACTCATGGGGAATCATGGGGGTAAGTGATCCAGGGGTTAGAGGCACCGGGGCTCAATGGGAGACACACAGCAGGGCCACCATGCAAGGCCCCAGTGATCAGGTACCCTGCTGCAGCGGGATCCTGATCCTCGGGACTTAGACCCAGTCAGACGAGCCCCGGTGCGCTTACCCGAACCCATGTGTGCGCCTCCCACTCTGCACGATCCCACGCCATCGGATTAGGCATCTAACGGGGGAAGGCTGGAGCTGGTGAGGGGCTGGGAGAAAGACTGAGTGGAAGCCTGCCATTCCCGGCCAGCACTTTAACAAAAAAAAAAAAAAATCCTGATATCTTCACAGAAAAGAACTGAGGAGATCCTGCCACAGCCTGCCCTATATAGGCCGGGAGTAGCTAGCTTTTTCAGTTTCCACCTACGGCTGAGATTAGCCTATGTGTTGCTACTGGTGGTGCCCTGGAATGTAAGAGATGAGAAAACACACCTCTTCCCAATTCAATGGCGCAATTGAGGGCTCTCATCCAATCAGAGTCATTTAATGCGACCATGTCATTCAGCAAACTGCTGTAATAGACTTTAATTGGGAGCAAGAGCGCCCGCATCGCCAGTGTGTGTTCTCCTGTCCCAGCCCTTCTGAATGGCTGGGGTAGGACCACGCCCACAGTTAGAAGGTGGAGGGTATGCAGCTGCTTGCACTCCCCCAAAGTACAACCAGATCAGTTTGCCGAATTAAATAGGCACAACAAATGGCTTGGGTTGGATGAAAGCCCCCGCAAGCGCCAGTGGACCAGGGAAAGGTAAGCATTTACTGGCGATCTGGGGTGTTTCACACAGCAGGGCAGCCCAATTCGGCCAGCACCCTGGGTTTTCTTAAACATAGAAGGTTGACGGCAGAAGGAGACCATATGGTCCATCAAGTCTGCCCTTATGTGTGTATGTTTCTTTATCTTAAGATAGATGTGTGCTTATCTCAGGCATGTTTAAACCGGGCCAACACCTATTTTTTCTTTAACGGTGTTGGTCCTGCTGTCTGATCATTACAACAAGTTCGACCGGGGGGCATCCAGAATGCTGGAGCCCCCCTTCCCCGCAGATAACATCCCAGCATGTCGTAATGTTCACCTTATTACGAGCCAGAGCCGGGAAAGGAGCCCCGCGATTGGCAGCCAGCCAAACTTCTACTACTCTTTATGCAAAATAATATTTTCTAACATTGCTCCCGATCTCTTTGACTAGCTTCAGGATGTGCCCCCTTGTTCTATCATTAAGTTTCTACTTAAAAACACTTCCCTCCTGAACCTTATTCAATCATTTCACATATCTATAAAGATCTCAATTATGTCCCCTATCTACCTTCTCTCCTGTAGTCCTTCTACCATTTTTGTTGTCCAACTTTGGACCTGTTCTATTTGACTGTCTTTTTTCAAGTAAGGTCTCCAAAATGGCATATAGTATTCTAGTATGTGGCCTCACCGAGGCTCTATACAGTGGCATTACAACCTCCCTCTTCCTACTGGTGATGCCTCGATCTATGCAGCAGTGCACCCTGCTTGCCTGGCTACAGTATTCTAGTATGTGGCCCCGCCAAGGCTCTATACAGCAGCATCACAACCTCCCTCTTCCTACTGGTGATGCCTCGGTCTATGCAGCGGTGCATCCTACTGCCTGGCTACACTGTCCACTCATCTTGCAGCTTTCAGTAATCAGAACTGCTAAATCTCTCTCCTCCGAAGTCCTGGCTAACACAGTACTGCTGGGATTCCCTCTACCCAAGTGCATGATTTTACATTTAGAGACATTAAACTCCAGTTTCCACAGTTTTGATCATTTATCCAGTTTCCACAGTTTTGATCATTTATCCAGTAAAACTAAATGATTTTCCATTTTGCAGACACCTCCAGGAGTGTCTACCCTATTGCTAACCTTTGTATCATCAGCAAACAGGCAATATTTTCCTACCAAGCCTTCTCCTATGTCACTTACATATTAATTGAATCGGTCAGTTCCATTAAAAAAAAGAAATCTAAAAAAAGTATCACTGAAAGTGGATCAAAACCTACATTTTAACTAGCATCCCCTGAATTGCTCCCCCCCCATGAGGAATACCTTTGCCCGTTCTGACTGCTCCTGCTTTACTCTAATCCCAGATAATGCCATCTGTTTTAGCTGTAAAGATCTGCCTCCTCCATTCAATGCCACTGTTGTGTGTGGCAATGTTGTCATTGCCACACCTATGCAATGACTTATCTCCTGCCATCTTACAGAGAGGGACAACAAGAAATCAGTGTTCCAGGATGATTAGAAAAGTGAAAATTTCCATTTCTAGTTCAACACCCTGAATGAATTATCACAAGGGGGTTTGGCCAAATGTATTTCGCAAGTTCAGCGAGTTTTGTTCCGCTTTAAAGTGGACCAACAGCCGAATTAAACCAGAGCAACACAACAAAATAATGCTCATATGCATCCCTCCCCAGGGCAATTTAGATTGCTACAAATAGAAAAAGGTAAATTCTTTTTTAACTCTTGCTGAAACAAAATGGCCGCTCACGTATCTGCAGGCCGCCTGCAAACAGGTAAAGTTGCTGGGTTTCTGTTACTGTGTATTGTCAGTTGAATCCAGGCAGCAGCATGAAGGATACTGGAAAATGAAGCTCCAAAATAGCTGATACCACTAGAAAATACAATTTTGTGAGTACTCACCTGTAAAATGGATATTGTTAGTGTGTCACACACCCCGCTTCCCCTTTAATTCTTATGATCGGGTTACTCCACCAGCAGGTGGCAACGCTGCAGAGAGAAGTCTTGAAAGCAAGCCCCTTCCGGCCTATATATACCTGGGACCTCCCAACACCCAGTGAATTCAAAAGCAGAAAGACAAGGTACCAGGAAATCCAATGGTAACCTCAAAATAAAGAAAAGCTTCACCATATAAAGGATCCAGGATACCAAAAAGGGCGGGTGAAGTGGGGTGTGTGACACACTGACAATATCCATTTTACAGGTGAGTACTCACAAAATGGTATTATTCTCAGTGTGTCACACACCCCGCTTCCCCTTTAATTCTTACGATCGGGACATCCAAAAGCAGTGTCCACAAGGGATGGGTATCCGAAGGCAAAATGAAGCATAACTTAAATGACTGCAGTCTGCAGAACCTTGCGGCCAAACACAGCATCCGCTGAGGCCCGCACATCATCCTTGTAAAACTTAGAAAAAGTATGAACAGAAGACCAGGTTGCAGCCTTACAAACTTGTTCAACAGAAGCTTGGTGCTGAAAAGCCCAAGACGCTACAATGGCGCGAGTCGAATGAGCAGTGATACGAAAAGGGGGAACTTTCCCCTTAGCAGAATAGGCCCCAATAACGGCCTGACGTATCCATTTGCTAATGGAAGATTTGGCTGGAGCCAAACCCTTTCTAGGCCCACAGGGCACAACAAAAAAGGCATCAGTCTTACGAAAAGGAGAAGTAGTAATCAAATAGTACTTAACACAGCGTACTACATCCAAACAATGCAAAACCCTCTCCTTGTCATTCTTAGGCTTAGGACACAGGGAGGGAAGAACAATATCCTGATTCAAATGAAAAGCAGAAACAACCTTAGGAAGAAAGTCCGGTTTGAACCGAAAGACCACCTTGTCCTGATGCCTCTCAAAATAGGGCGCCTGAATCGACAAGGCCGCCAACTCCGAGACACGCCGAACCGAAGTGATAGCTACCAAGAAGGCAGTCTTCTGAGTCAAGGTAGACAAAGCAATATCCTGCAAGGGCTCAAAGGGAGGAGCCTGAAGAGCAGAAAGAACCAAGTTCAAGTCCCAAACCGGGAGTAATGGTTTCCTGGGAGGCCGCACATGCGTAACCCCCTGGAAAAAGGTTTTAACTAAAGGATGAAGCGCAAAAGGCTTCTGAAAAAAGATAGATAAGGCAGAAACCCGCCCTTTCAAAGTACTCAGCTGAAGACCAGAGTCCAGCCCTGATTGCAAAAACCCCGGAACCCTGGAGACCGAAAAGACCGTACAAGGCAAAGATCTAATCTCACACCAAGCGATATAGGCTTTCCAAGTCCTATAGTAGATGATAGAAGAGGACCTCTTCCGGGCACCGATCACAGTCTTAACAACAGAGTCAGAAAGACCCTCCTCCTTCAAGATGGAGGTTTCAGCAGCCAAGCCATCAAACCCAGCGTTGGTAAATTGGGGTAACACAGCCGACCCTGAGTGAGCAGATCGGGCCGAAGAGGCAGAACGAGCGGGTCCACTGCCAGCTGAACGATGTCTGTGAACCACTCGCCTTGGCCACCTTGGAGCCACGAGAATGGCGGACACCCTTTCCAGAGCCAGCTTCCGTATCACCCTGCCTAGCATGGGTATCGGAGGAAACAGGTACAGAAACCCCAGATCCCCCCAGCTCAGGAACATGGCGTCCACCGCCAGAGCCAGAGGATCCTGGGAGAGCGACACAAAGGTCGGGAGCCTGCAATTGTGACGAGAGGCAAACAGGTCCACCTCCGGTGTCCCCCACCGGAGACACAGCGACCTAAAAACTTGAGGATGGAGAGCCCATTCTCCCAGACGGGAAGAGCACCTGCTCAACAGATCCACTCCCCTGTTTTCCACACCCGGAATGTAAACTGCCGAGAGACAAGGAACATGGGCCTCCACCCAGGTCAGGATCAGGGACACCTCTCTGAGGGCACCCAGACTGCGAGTCCCTCCCTGATGATTGATGTAAGCAAACGCTGTTCGATTGTCCGAGCGAACCTGAACCGGAAGGCCCAGAACATGTTGAGTCAAAAGAACAAGAACCAGACGGATGGCTCTCAGTTCCAGAATATTGATGGGCAAGTGGGCCTCCCGAGGCCCCCACTGCCCCCGGAACTGAAGATCCTTCCAGAATCCCCCCCATCCCGAAAGACTGGCGTCCGTGGTGACAATTTCCCAAAGAGGAGTCAGGAAAGACCTGCCCCTCAAGAGATTGGCCGAGACCAACCACCATTGAAGGGACTGCCGGACCCGGGAGGACAACTGGAAGGGCCAATCCAACGACCTTGGTCGCCGGTGCCAGGACACCAACAGATGAAGCTGAAGCGTCCTCGTGTGAAATTGAGCGAAAGGAACTGCCTCGAACGAGGCAACCATCAGCCCTACCAGCCTCATCCCCAGACGGATGGACGCCCGAGGATTGGAAAGAAGGACCCGAGCCAACTCCTGAATCAGACAAATCTTGGACTGAGGCAGAAAAACCCTGTGTTGACAAGAATCCAACTGCATTCCCAGAAAGGACACCACCCAGGCCGGAGCGAGGGAGGACTTGGGAAAGTTGATCACCCAACCGAAGCTTTCCAGCGTGGAGACCACCGTCTTGGTGTCCGTCTCCGATTGATTGAGGGAAGGAGCCATGATGAGAAGGTCGTCCAGATAAGGTACGACACGAATGCCCCGAGATCTGAGAATGGCCATCACCCCTGCCAGCACCTTGGTGAACACTCTTGGAGCCGAGGTGAGGCCAAACGGAAGTGCCACAAATTGAAAATGCCGATCCTTCATCACAAAGCGAAGAAAACGCTGATGAGCCTGGCAGATGGGAACATGAAGGTAAGCATCCTTGATGTCTATGGACATCATGAAGTCCCCCTGCCGAAGAGAACCGTGGCCGAACGCAGAGTTTCCATGCGAAACTTCCGAGTACGGATGAACCTGTTGAGGAACTTCAGATCCAGGACGGGGCGAACCGACCAGTCCTTCTTGGGGACTGTGAAAAGATTGGAGTAAAAACCGAGGCCCACCTCTAAGCGCGGCACCGGCCGGATGACCGCCATTTCCAGAAGATTCCTTACCGACGCCAGGAGCCCCTGCACGGCCAAAGGATTGGTGGGTACCCGAGACCAGAAAAACCGCGAAGGAGGGCGAGACTCGAACTCCAGTTTGTAACTGGACGACACCACCTCCCGGATCCATCTGTTCGGAACCTCCTGGTCCCAAACCAGGGAGAAGTGTCGCAATCGTCCCCCCACCCGCACGGGTGAGGGCAGCCCCTCATTGCTGAGCGGGCTTACCAGCAGGCTTGGGCTTGGCGCCCCAGGACTGACCGGGACGGCCATGGCCCCTCCCCCGGGTCCAACCTGCACCCCTGGTAGCGGGAAAGGAAGCCCCTCTGCCCGCTCTGACTCCCCGAAAGGAGGGACTAAAAGGAAGTCGCACCCCTAAAGGAGCGACGCGGCCTCTTGCGTTGAGGCAATTTACCACCCTTGGTAACTGAATCCAATTTATCCCCAAACAGGCGCAAACCTACAAAAGGAAGCGCTGTAAGCGCCTTCTTAGAGTTAAAGTCCGCCGTCCACTGGTTCAGCCACACTGACCGACGAATAGCAACCAGCAGTGCCGCTGTCCTGCTACTCATGAGAGAACTAAACTCATCGCAAGCGGGATCAAGACCTGCGTACAGATCCCTAATAATGGACCTAACTGCCAACAGAAGCAGCGCCGAAGCACACACCGGCCGCAGTGTCGATCCGGCACTGATAAAACCATGGCGAGCCAATTGATCAATCTGACAATCCTCACCATCCTTAATGGTAGTAGTGTCAGGGAAGTGCAACACAGCCATGTTCGACAGCCCTAACACAGGGGTATCGACGTCGGGGGGAACCGACCAAAGCTTCACCAAATCCTCCGGAAAGGGATAACGTTTATCCCAACTGGGAGGAATTCCAGCCAGGCGCGTGGGTTGTTCCCATTCCTTAAGGACAACCCTCACAAAGTGTTGTTGCCTGGGAAACACCAAACGCGGCTGGGGCACATCAAACAACTCACCCTTTGGCGGGGGGACCACCACGGGCGGATCCAAAGCCAAAATTTCAAACATTTGAGCCAAAATGGAAGGAGTGTCAAGGGACACTCCCACAGCCTGATCGCCAGCAGTGTCAACCAATAGCTGGTCTGCAGGCTCATCCGACTCCTCAAGGAGTTCCCCCTCCTCATCAGGGGGACAATCGGACCAATCCAAAATTTCAAACACCTCATCCTCCGAAGCAGGCGCTGCCGGAGAAAGGTGCTTCCGCTTCGCCGTAGCCTTCTGAGCTACCGTGGCGGAAATTATCTTCTCGAGGTTGGCCAATCGGGCACACACCTCGGATTGCGAATCCCCACCTTTGACAATGTCACGCGGGGTCCGGAATAAGGGAGGGAGGGTAGGAGATGACGGAAGTTGCGAGGAGCCAGAAGCCGGAGCAACGAACTGGCGCGCAATATTCTGCTTTGCACATGGAACGCATAATATGACATCATCGCCTGGGAGCGGAGCCCCACAACCCCCACACAGCCTGGATAGCCCCGAAGAGCCATTTCCGGTAACGTCGGAAGACTCCATATGGTGAAATTATGGTATTCGCAACAACCCAGGGTTTTACGCATTAAGCAACCCGGGTTGCCCCTTTACATTTAAAGTCCCGGTAGTAGGAGGAATTTTTTTTTTTTTTTTAAACCTAGGAAAAATCCCAATTTAGAGACTAAGACTAGCCAGGTATATCAGAACCGGGAGAGCCACTGCAGCGAGGGGATCCCAGGATCTGTGGGGGAAAAGAGACCACAGTCAGTCCCCCAGGAAAATTAGCCAGCATGCATCACACTCATACATTAAAAAATAATGGTAAACCATATATGAGCAGTATATACATCATGAATACAACTATACATTATATATATATATATATATATATATATATATATATATATATATATATATCTCTCAAAGTGCGCAATAAGTGCCTCCAGAAGCAATGCTAAAGTGCCAGGGAAACCTTCAAACACAAGTAACACACAGTCACAAAGAAAAAACTACAGCTCAAATGACGGCCCCACGTGCCCGAGGTGGGGACCGCTACCTGTTGCTGCTGCAGAAGACAGACACCGCACTCCTGGACGCGCACTTTTCCCCAGCCCAGCCCCAGCACCTGTCTCTGTAATGAGACAGAGGAAGTGAGGCGGGCCCGAGCTCAGCGAACGACGCGCTCCGGCCACGCCCCCTGCCAGTGAGTCACAGAGCGAGGCCGACAGAGAGCGTGGCCCCGCCCCCAGGACTCCAGCAACGCGGCCCGCCCAATGGCGGCGCGGCGTGCAAACGCGGGGGGAAGTTTAAAAAGCAAAAGTAAAGAGAAAGAGCCCCAGCAGCTCAGGCCACGCGCCGCACATCGCGGCGCTGACCCTGCGTCTGCTAGCGCTCCCCTCACACACACACATAAGAGTAAAAGCACCCCATGCACAACCACCCCACCCCCCCCCCCCCCAAAGCGAAGGGAGAAGGGACCGAGCGGGAGAAGATGGCCAAGGGGAACATCAGGACAGGGGCATCCCAAATCCGGATCACCATGCTGGATAGCCGCATTGCCCCACGCGTGGGGTCGAGCGGAGGAGATAAGCTTCTAGGCACTTAGTGCCATCTACCGTTGCCCAGCCAGCAGCCTGGGCTGGGAGGCTTCCATTAACCATCTAGGCATGTAAACAATTGAACTGGGCAGAAATAGACCAAAAGGGGGTGCCGGGGTTTGACCCCGCTTGACCTGCAAGCAGGAGACTTCTTTCTTCTGTCTTGTCGCGTCTTGCAGAGAGAAAACACTGGGTGTTAAGTGGGAGGTCCCAGGTATATATAGGCTGAAAGGGGGTCGTTTTCAAGACTTCTCTCTGCAACGTCGCCACCTGCTGGTGGAGTAAGCCGATCGTAAGAATTAAAGGGGAAGCGGGGTGTGTGACACACTGAGAATAATCGGTGAGTAGGCATTTCAGCTTTTAGGGGATGCAAGAGCAAATGTAAGTGCTGACAATGTTTCAATATCATGTGTGCAGATGGGGCAAGAGAGTGTTGGGTAGTTTTATTTTCCAGCTGCGCCAGGCTGTTGGTCCGGTTTAATTAGGGCTGCGGAGAGTAATACACACATAAAATGATAACCCCCCTTTCCAATTCTTTCCAGTTTCGGTTGGAGGTCTACTTTGATTAGATACATAGATAATTGGTTTTCAAGCTTATATTGCTTAGTAAGACACTGCATTTTTTCAAACAAAATTATATTGTGAATTTCCTGCCTGAGTGGAAGATGAGAACAAAAAGACAATCCATAACCCATGTAGATACCAAGAAAAAGAAATCCTCTTACCCAGCATCCTGGGCTTCATGAGCTCGAAGTATAGATAACAAGTTATTGTGCTGAAGGAATTCACAGACAGCTGGATAGCTGTTGAGAGAAAACAAACAAGGTTTTAAGATGCAGCATACTAATTCTTCTTAATACCAGTGTAATTAACATTTCCAACTTTTGTTATCAAGGAACATCCAGCAAGTCTCATTTAGGTCCAGAAAGCCAATGATTTCATGCAATAAATATGACCTCGGTAACCCAACTAGAGCTGGCTAGGGAAGCCTTAGATACTTCCCATTGTTTTAGCGGTCATCCTTCTAGGAGGGAAAGACAGTACTGAGGACTGGGGGGAAGGGATGGAGCTTTTAAACATGTTCCAGTTGTGTTTCTATTATGGTTGGGAAGCTCGCTCTCTCCACATGCCATCCTAAAGGACTAAGGGAGGAACCTCAAGACAAATCAAGTAAAAAATAATTCTTAAAGCTCTAATTAAACTGGATTTCTACAATCCATGATGTTCCTAATTGGGTCTGTACTCTCCATGAGGGCAGCATGGAGTTCTGCAGCCTGTATATAGAAGTGAACACACCTTTGGTCCCCTCAGCGATTGCACTAGGTCCAGGTCTTCTATACTTGCCTTTTCTGAAGGTTTAGCCCTTAAGGATCCAGGCACACAGAGCAAACTGGTGGACAGAACAAGGAAGAACAGACCAAGTGTGCAAACCAGGACGCACTCTGAATGGCGATTATAGAACATCCACTAGGCACGATCTGCTGAAGAGCTCAAAGTTTAGTAAAGCTTCCCTTCCTCCAAAGATATGCTTTGGAGGGATTGAACAGTCAAACTTTAAAATAAATTGTCTGGCAGATGTGATCATGCAGCGTCAGTCCCAAGCTGTTGTCGAAAGAAAGGGGAATTTCTTCTTCCTCTTTGCTACCTTCAGCTCCTGCTCCTTGATCCTGACTACAGATCGAAGCCTAAGGCTCGGTGTCAGGTTGACACCCCCTCTTTTAGCTCAGCCTACTGCATTCATCAGTCACTCCCATCACAGAGGACAGCACTACATGAGGTGAAACAATATTTTTAATTATTTCTATGGCAATATAGGATAATGTGCATGCAACCTTTGTAAACTTGCGTGTATACATGTGAATTTTTTTCTCTGCATTGATCCTATCCAAGTAAATCACACCAGTGTACATACCAGGGGCAAGTGAGTGGACACATGCCTAGAGTGGTCAGCTGCCCCAGCACCCCTAACAACCGCAATTCTTACCTGTCCTTCAATCCCCGGGCGGGAGTGTAGCCTCGCGACTGGACGCTGGGCAGTCCAGCCCATGTAACCGCCAGAGGCCAATCACGGGGCTGCATTCCTGGCCGAGGATCAAAGGACAGGTAAGAATTGCAGGCATTCTGGGGGGATGCTCCAGCATTCTGGATGCCCCCCACCCCCGAGCCTGTTTGAATGCGGCAAGAAACAGACCAGAACTAGTTATTGGACGAACAGATTTTAGTACTTGGTGTAAAATCTTTTGCTTTGTATTCCGTAGACGGTCTATGAACAGTCTGATACTCAAGGGTTAACAGTGCGCTGGGTAGGGGGAAGAGAAAATCTAGAAACTATTACTCCGCTTGACCCCGCCACCCCAGAAGAAAAGGCGAAATGGACCAACCATCTATAATACATTAAAATTTGACTTATTAGACAAGGACCCCTAGGGCGTCCTAGTTTCCTCGCTGTGTGAAACCCTGCCAGTCTCCCACTTTTCTTCCCTAATGAACCCATGAAGCATGTGCGGCCAGTGGCGGCTTCTCTTGCATCCTTCTTGGGCTCTGCGCGCCCGTGCTGTTCATTAAGGTTCTCCTGATGCACATTAATATGCGCCACTGGTGAAGCCGATTGGAGGAGACCATTTCTGTGCAGTTGGCTCATTGGAAAGGTAAGGTAAGGAAAGCAGGTGACCGGTGGGTTTCAGGCAGCAGCAAATTGGGATGCCCCAGGGGGACGGACCAAAACCTGGGTTAGTGAAAATTATGGGTTTTGTTTCACTTTAACCGTGTTTCATCAGGAGATAAACATGCTGCACATGGGCATTCTTATTTAACATGACCTGTCTGCAACTCGTGGAACGTTGTTTAACCAGCAAACAACCTTTAGGGTGACCTGCTATGAGAAGTCTCATTTGTATTGGCATTCACACCAGCCACTGGGAAAGTTGTAAGTGGTTTACAGTCTGTAGTTCCCATGATCCTGCTTGCCCTTCCCTTGCATTTCTCTTTCAACCTCTCGCAACAAAAACAAAGTGCTTAGATTCTCAACAGTGCCTCTCTGAAGTTAAGTGGTCATTGTGTTTCTGCCCTCACATTGCTCTCCAGCCTTCATGTCCCTATTCAACTCTGGAGCAGACCAGGTCTTATTCTAGTAGCCCCTCCTTTCCCTGGCGAAGGACCTGTTAAAAGATTTTGGTTGAAGAATCCCAGGGACAACAGCTAAGAAATGACCCTAATCTTTTAGTATGCTGACAAAAGTCAAGCCATCAATGCCAAAGACAACAGACCTGACCTCAATAGTGTGGTAGCCTCCTAGATTTGTGTATCACCAGGTTCACAATGTCCAAACATCATGCCCTTCTTGCCCAGTTTTATGAAACCAGAATGGTCAGAAAACAGACTCTAGCTGGACCTCACAAAGAGCCTTATACATTAGATGAAAGCCTTTACTATTAGCCTGAATGGCAAGACGTCCCTTAGATGAGGTACAACAGGTTTCCTGCTGTCTCTGGATGCAAATATCCAGGGTCCCTCTCCAAAGTGCCTAATCCCCCCCTATACAATAGCTGTCTGTTCAGTAAATCTGCTGTAACATTGTCCCTCCTAGTACATGAATGGGCTTATGCCCTTTAGCGTGGCATTGATTCTCTAAATCCAGACAGTTCAGTGGTTGAGGACAAACAGGATGGCCTGCAGCTCCAAAAGGTCAATGGGAAGCAACCTCCCTTGCAGATTATCATACATGGACCATCTGGTCATCCAATATTAATCTACTGAGAGGCTGCAGTCCTAGGTCTGGATCCTTTACTTAACTGCTGGGAAAGGAGCAGCTAGAGGAATTGGAACACACAGCCATTATGTCAAGCTTGATCTAACCTAAATACCATGTCCAACTTGAAGATTTGTTCCATTGTGACAAAATGTGGGTCCATGGAGGCAGAACACTTTATATATTAGGGAATTGCATCTAAAAATTAGAATCACAATAGCCTGGAGCTGTGACCAAGTTTTATTGGAGGAAAAAAAGCTGATGGTCCATTATTCACATCCACCCTTGGGAAGGAAATGATTCTTGACAGGGTCAAAACAGATTTGAGTACCTGAACTATTTCAGGATAGTAAATTGCTCCCCCACCCTTCGATAAAGCTCTTGATAATTACATTGTGCAGCTATGATAAGTTCTCTGCTTTCCATAGAGAGCAAGTGGTTGGGACTTTCCTGAACACTCTGTGGGCCATGACCAGCATGAAAGGGAGCACGGCAAACTGAAAATGGGCTTACTTCACAAAAAGAGAAGGAACCACCAATGGTTTGGGGATTTCTAATTTCTGTAGGGGAGGCTTTCTAGACCAAGAATTCTGAAAATTTGGAGAGGCTCAACTTCAAGTGACTCATGTTAAACAAAATCCTCTCCAAACCAGTTGTGGTCAAAAAGAAAAAAAAAACAGATTGTGTTCCCATGCCAGGAGCTGGGCTTCTGAAATAGAACAATGAGACTCTCAATTCTCAAGGCCAGCAACCGGCAGACGAACAGAAGCCCTGGCAACTTGGCCACATGTGTCAGCTTCTGCTGTGGGAGTGGGTGACAAGCAGGGTTCAGGTGAAATTATTTTTTAATTTTACCCACCTCACTGGGCATGTTTTTTTATTAAAATGTCATTGGAAGGTCCATTTTAGGGGCCACCAACAGACTATGATTTGCAGATGCGCAGATGTAATGAATGCTCAGACTATGGCCTGTTGGTGGACATTGAGGGGGTTTGACAAACTGCAGAGTTGGAAAGCTTCCCTAAATATTGTAGAGGTCCTCAAATTCCTTTGTCCAGCTTTAGAATGCTTGCATAATAGGTTGCAGCCTGAGATAACTGAAGTGTTTATATCAAACTAAGAAAGTAAATTAGGAACAAAGAGAAAAGAAACCGTGCATTTTCTGTCATCAAAAGAAAGCGGTGCCCATGAAAGAATATACACCAGAAAGTAGTCAGGCACAACTGACCTCATTATAATTTTGGTGGAAAATATTTATCCTGTGGCATCTAGGTTAATGCTGCACACCATGCAATGTTGCTATGGTGACAGCTGCTACAGGTAGGGACAGAAATTATGAAATGCTACTTGCCATTTACTTTGAGAAAATACATTCTTTAAAGCTAGTGACAGCATTCGGGAGAGAATACAGCAGCTCAGACAAGCCTATTATAGGTCAGAAATACTAGAACAATTACATACAATTCCTTGAAAGCAAACCACTCTTCCAATAAAACAGCTTAACTCATCAGAAGCTACAGAAAAAGGACTCCCTCTGTATGTCCTTGTCTAACACTCTTTGGCACATTCATTGTAATGCCAGTGGACATGGCATACAAAACTTAGACCGGACCAAAAGCCTGGCACTGATGGAAAAGAAAGGTAGCGTCCATTTTGGAGATTTCTTCCCCAGAATCTCAGCCTTGGTGCTGCCTGGATTCAACTGACATAACTGATGCACAGTAACAGGAAGACCAGCAGCACTTCCTGTTCGCAGGTGGCCTGCAGATGCATGAGCAAACATTTTTTTCCAAAATGTACTACAGCAGGAATTAGAAAAAGGTAAATGAATTATTATGCGCAGAAATCTAAATTGCCCTGGTGAGGGATGCATGAGCATTGTTGGTTGTGTTAGTCTTGTTTAAGCCATTTTTGACTGTTGGTCCACTTTGAATACCATCTGGAAGTATCATATAGTGCTAACATATTCCAAAGGTGACTTCCTGTCCCCCTTATTAAATTACCTTTTCCATTAGTAAGAAACACTACGGCGAATCACCCCCGATATCCAAATCACTAAAGCATACTGGGTCAGAACAGGTGAAATCCATAGCCACTCTCATAGGATCCAAATACCATTTCTGGATAAACTTATAGCAGTAGTAATAGCGGAATGGGTAACAGGCAGTTCTACAAGGTCCATGGAGCCAGGGGACATCACTTTGTGTCTTTCTATGCAGTGACACAGCAAGGCTCAGAAAGACACAAAGCAATAGGAGTTAGTCAACAAGTGTGATACCTCCAGATTTCCAGAGACAGCAGTCCCTGCAGTCCCCATGACATTACCCATGAGAGAAAGGTAATCCACCTGTGGAACGCAGGACTAGAGATTAGCAAGAATTAAAAAGGGGTAGGTCTCTACCCCATCACCAGTGATTACCATAGACTAAGTTCCTATAATGGCCCCCTTTTCCTTATTATCAATCTTGAAAAATTCTTGGTAATGCTATCAGGGAGTTAAATCCCTGATGTCATGGAGACTACATAAAAAAAATAATTACCTTAAGTAATTTTCATTTTCCCTTGCACTCCATGACATCACTCATTAGAGATATACCAAAGATCTTACCTCAAGAGTGGGTTGCCGTTGCCAAAATTACACATCCAAAGGACAGGTTCTCGGTGTCCAATACATCCAACCTGTAATGTTTGATGAATGTAGTTTGGTTCTGGCCAGGTTGCAGCCTTGCAGATCTGATCAATGGGGACTGATTAAACTTCTGCCCAAGAAGTCGAGATGGATCTGGTAGAGTGAGCTTTGACTGACAATTCAGTAAAAAGTTAGTGTTCTCTATAGGTGAAAGCTACTGAGCTCCTTCTAGCGATAGTGGACTTTGTTACCTTTCTACCCTTATTTTTACCTGTGTAGGAGGTTAATATATTTTTGTCTATTCTAAATCTCTGCATCATAGCTAGGTAGTCCAAAACACAACTTCTTATGTCCAATAATGCTTGCTTCCTTTCTTCCTCTGTCCTTGGATCAGAAAGGAAGTAATGTAGAATTATTTATGGGTTCTTTTTAGCATTTAAGTTTGGAAAAAATTCTGGATCCTGGGTAAAAATAATGCGATCCTCTTGAATAGTACAGTATGGTGGTAGCATACAGTGCCTGTAGTCTTGAGACTCTTGGCAGTTGTTATGGTAAGAAATATAGGATGAATATCCTCACGAGGAATATAAGGTGAAAAAGTCAATGACTGGAGGACTTTGGGAAGATTCCAAGGAATACATCTTGACTTAAAACTCCGAATGCTGCCACATGCATCTTCAAAGTTGTGGGTTTCGGACCCAGCTGCAGTGCTGCTTGTAGAAAGTCCAAGATCTTTTCTATATTTGGTTTGCTCAATGGATTTAACTTTTCCACACAAAAGGTGGAAAAAATACAGTTCTGTGATACTCACCTGTAGAACTGATTTCTCTCTTCCACTCCAGGGTGTCACTGAATCAGATACGAATGGGATAACTCCCATCCGAAGGGAGGGACTGCAAAAAAAAAAAGGTGTGGTTCCTCCCGACCTATACATTCTTCCGGCTGCCCACTGAAATCCAGTAATAGAAAAGCAGTAGGAACAGCCCCCCGGGAGGGGGAAGGCATCTTAAGAGATCCCACATATAGTTGGAAAACAAAGGAGACAAGGAGAACTTCTCTCTTCCCTATTTTCTCTCTTAACTTTCCTTTGTTTTTTAAATGCTAAATACACAAAATATTTACATATATGCAAGGCTTCACTAGGATTATGACATCCAAGGAATGTATATAGTAGTCTAGCAGATAAGGTGGGCCCTGGAGTGGGAGAAGAGAGAAATACGTTCTTCAGGTGGGAATCACAGAATTGTATTTTCTCTCATATTCCATTCCAGGGCGTCACCAAATCAGATACAAATGGGACGTCCCAAAGCAGTGCCCTTCTTCCAGGGTGGGAACCCCAAGTGCTGACCCTATTACTCTAACCTGAGGAGTAAGCCGTTCCAAAAAAAAATAAAAAAAATCAAACCTCAGATGAAGAGCTAACTACCAGCGGCGACTGCTGAGGCTCTTACATCTACCTTATAGAAAATGGTAAATGTATGAAAAGACCAGGTAGCAGCCTTGCAGACCTGCTCCACTGAAACCCAGGAAGCTTCGATAGCCCAGGTAGAATGGGCTGTAACCCGAAAAGGAGAATTTCTCCCTTTGGAGACACTGGCTTTAAATACTGCTTGTCAAATCCATCGATCGATGGTAGACCTAGATGGCGCTAGACCTTTCTGTGGCCCCTCAAATAAAATAAACAAGGAGTCAGTCTTGCAGAAGTTCCATGTAGTGGAGAGAGAATATTTTAGAGCTCTAACTAAGTCCAAAAAGTGGAAGACTCTCTCCTTTTGGCTAACCGGAGCCGTACATAAGAAGGGCAAAACCACCTCTTCATTAAGATGGAAGGGGGGGAAGCCACCTTAGGAAGAAAGTCCTTTTTAAAATGAAAACCACCTTGTCCTTGTGTAGGACTAAATAAAGAGGCCTAACCGAAAAAGCTGCCAATTCAAAAATCTGCCGCATACAGGTAATTGCCACTAGGAAGATGACTTTAAGTGTCATCAAACTCCGTGAAACTTCTGCCAGTGGTTCAAAAGGAGAACCCTGAAGTGCAGATAACACTAAATTTAAGTCCCAAACAGGCAGAAGAGATTTCCAGGGAGGTCGCACATTTTTAGAAGTTTATTTTCTTCAATGGGCTTCTGAAAAAAGATGGATAAAGGCAGGATCTAGGCTGCTACTAGATTCACTGCTATAGCCAGAGGGTCCTTGGATTGGGAGACAAACCTTGGAACTTTCAGATTGTGGCGGGACGTCAAGAGGTCTACGTCTGGAAGCCCCCAGCGGATCCAAAGGACTCAAAAGATTCCCTGACTGAGATTCTCTCTGATCCAAGGTCGCCTTGCTTAGATGATCAGCTTGCATGTCATCCACTCCTGGTATATGGATCACCGAGATGCACAGAATATTCTTCTCAGCCCAGAGTAAGATCCAGCTCACCTCTTTTGTGGGCTTACCTGCTTCTGGTGCCCCCACTGATGGTTGATATATGCCACTGTGTCATGTCTGCTTAAACCCCGACGGGATGACCCCCCCAGACTGGGGGTCCAATGTGCGAGAGACAGTAAAATCGCTCACCACTCCAGGATATTTATAAGAAGTCTGCTCTCCCCTGGGCCCTACTGTCCCAGGATCGTTTGTGACCTCATGACGCCACCCCAACACATTAGGCTGGCATCCGTGGTAACAATCTTTCACTGTCCCGGAAGAAGGGATCTGCCCACCCAAAAGGTTGGGGATTCAGCCACCAGGCTAGAGACTGCCTTGCTGAGCGCGTCATGCAAAAGGGGTGATCCAGGATCCCCATGGTTCGATCACAAATCGACAGTAATTTGGACTGCAGGGGTCTTGGGACGTCTCTACCCTGGCCTGAATTCTCCTTCTGCTCCAGGTGAAAGACCTTGGCCTGATTTTTGTCTAAAGTTATTCCCAGAAAGGACATAACACTTGAGGGAATGATATGAGACTTTGGATAGTTGACAAACCAGCCAAAGTCTTCTAGTGTGGATAGGATGGTCTGTGTATCTCTCAAGGCCTTGTGAAAAGATGCTCTCATCAGAAGATCGTCGAAGTATTCATATCCCCTGATGTCTTAGAAGAGCCATGAGGCCTGATAGAACTTGGTGCTGAGGACAGGCCAAAGAGCAGAGCCACAAACTGAAAATGTAGGCCATCTACTGCAAGACGCAAAAATCTCTAAAGGTCTCTAAAAGTCTTAATGACAAAACTGTTGAGACTCTTGAGGTCCAGAACTGAGCGTACTGAACTGTCCTTGGGGATTACAAGAGTGGGGTAAAATCCATAACCTCTCTTTTTCCGGATTCCATTACACACTTGAAAAAAGAACCCCAGAGGAGGTCTGGCTCTAAGCTCGATCTTGTAGCCCAAAGAAATTATTTCTTGGATCCATGCATCCGCTACATGGCGCCTCCAAAGATGAGCAAAAAGCAGAAGGCGTCCCCCCACCCGAAAGGGTGAGAGTGTCCCTTCAAGTCTGGGAGGGCTTAGAAGGGGGTTTAGCCTTGTTTCGGCAGAAGGATCTAGCCTTGTTCTGGGGTTTTGGTTTATTCTAGATCTCCTCTTGGAAAAGGAACCTCTGCCACAGCAAAATGGACAAGTATTGGAAGATCTTCAGTAAGGATTATATATTCTTCTTTGCAGAAGTCTGGTAGACCTGCCCCCTGTGGCTCTCTTCACAATATCATCCAAACTTTTCCCAAAAAGATGACCTCCTGTAAAAGGAAGTCCCGTCAGAGTCTGCCTCAAAGTTGTGTTGGACGACCATTGCTTAAGCCATAAAGAACGCCACCAACAGTGCTAATCCCTTGGTATTTAGTCTAACAATATCATCCATAGCAGAAATGACATACTTGTAGACTTCCATGCAGAACTTAATCAAATGAGAGCATGAATTACAGGAGTGACCAGCCCAAAACTGAACTTAATTGTTTTAACCACAATGAAGGATGGCTGGATGGCTGTAAGGCCGATTCTACTATAGAAAAAGCATGCCAGGTGCCAATCCACCGCGTCAATTAGGGCTGCAATGTCTGAAGTAGGAATAACCGTGTTCCTAGAGAGTCCTGGAACAGGTTCTGGATAAGCTTAGTAAAATGAGACTGCTCAGGGAAGAGAGCCTTTGTTTTTCGGACCTGTATGGATCCCCCTTCTTACTCTTAGGGTTTCTAGGAGTTGGGATGCCCAAAACCTCTAGAATAGAGGAAGTCAAATTATCCATGAGTGATCATGTCATCCATCCGTGTGTGTTTCCTATATTTTAAAGTGGAATGTCACTTGTCATAACCAATAAAAGCGTACAGATTTAGAGTAATTGCTGCTCTTAAACCGGACCAATACCCTTACAAGAGACATTGCCTCCTCAGGGCAATTCAGATTGCTACACATAAAAATTCATTTACCTTGTTGTAACTCCTGCTGTAGTCACACGTGTCTTATGGAGCTGCAGACTGCCTGCAAACAGGAAGATCCTGCCTCTGTGCATTGTGGGGTTATGTCGGTTAATTTTAGTCAGCAGGCTGGGATGCAGGCAAAGGAAAGCTCCAAAGTGGCCCAGGAGAAAATCTGTTTCAGCTGTGAGTGGGTGCAGGAGCACATGTAAGAGTTGACAATTTATCAGTATCATGCAAATCAATGGGGCAAGTGAGTTTTGTGGAGTTTTCTTTTCTAAATGTGCCAGTCTGTTGGTCTGGTTTAACACAAATAAAGCAGCATCGCCATCAGCTGAAGCCCATCTTCAACATACAGAATTTGAGCTTAGTCATGGAAATGTAATTTAGGCCTGTGTTCTGATTATTCTTATAATAAACTTATGTATTTATACATTCGAGATCTCTATAAATGTGGCATGGTAAGACATGGCTGTCTCATCACAATATGTATAACTAAACAGCCTGTTCCAGTGACAAAATGCCCTGAAACCACTAAAAGAAGATGAATTATTAAAGTGGTTACCATGGTTTATTGGCTTTTATAACACAGAGTTGGAGAAGAGTACAGCACAGTTCCTCACCTCATGAATTAAATTGCTTGATAGTTTGAAATCACAAAAGATGGAAAATGGCATTGGGGAAAGTGTTCACTATAGACAGCAAGTGCCTTAATTTGGACAATTCCATGGTGTGGATCGTTTCTCTGTGTTACTGCTGATTCAGATTAGGGTCGTACTTTGCCTGGGGCATTGCTAGCATGTTAGAGACAAGTGTCACCCGAGGGGGGGAGGTATAGAGAAGCCATGGTCAGATCGGGAATGTGCAGAATATAGCATAATCTATAACTAGTACATATAACTTTATCTAAACTTGCCATTTACAACCCTGTCCTCGGGGGCCACCATGCATCTACTATCCAATACAACAGGTGTCTTTATTCTAAACTTGTGGCTCAAGGTCTGACTGGGAGTTGGGCAGGAGTGTATTTGTGCTGGCTTACTAGCCTATGCAACTCCCACCACTGTTTTCCTGCCTCCCCGGGCCACGTTCCTGGGGCATTCAGTAGATGTAAGCGGATAAAGAGTGTGGTGCTGGAGGTTGCATACACAGGTAAGCCAGCACAAGTCTCCACCTGCCCTAATCTGCCATTTAACAACTTTGGGGCTGAGGGATATGTAAATTGAGGAGATGGGGCTGTGCACACTCTGCTTATTAATTGGGTACGAGGGGGCATTTGTGCATCATCTTATTATTTTCTTTGGTTTAAGGGGCATCTATGCGCCATCTACAAAATACAATTCTGTGAGTACTCACCTGTAGAATTGGTTTTATAAGTATATAGCACGTCCTGTTCCCGATATTCCTTACACATGGGTTATCCGCCACAAGGTGGCGCTGGACTGCAGAAAAGACTTGTGGCCCCTCCCGGACCCATATAAAGCCAGGAACCTCCAACAAATTCCCAATGTTACAAAGCAGTAGACAAGAAGCTGGGAGAACAATAACGAAAGGAACCCAAATGAAAATTTGAACAATCAACATACAGAGGTAACCAAGAATAATGATAACGGAGGGGTTGAACAGGACGTGCTGTATACTTATAAAACCAATTCTACAGGTGAGTACTCACAGAATTGTATTTTTCCAAGTATACAGCACGTCCTGTTCCCGATATTCCTTACACATGGGACATCCAATAGCAGTGTTCGTAAGGTAGGGAGGGATCCCCAAAAAGTAACAGCGAGCAGTGCCCTTGGTGCTGAAAAGCTCAAGAGGCACCAATAGCACGAGTAGAATGAGCAGTACGGCGGAAGGGAGGCTCCTTCCCCTTAGCCGAATAAGCTTGTACCCCCGCCTGACGGATCCACTTACTGATAGTGGACGTAGCCGGAGGCAAACCCTTCCTAGGTCCAGAAGGGAGAACAAAAAGAGCATTAGTCTTCCTGAAGGATTCCAGATAAAACTTCAAAGTTCTGACCACATCCAGAGAATGTAAAACCCTCTCCTTAGGGTTACTAGGATTAGGACACAGAGAAGGCAAAACAATGTCCTGATTGAGATGAAATGCAAACACAACCTTAGGCAAGAAATCAGGCTTAAACCAAAACACCACCTTGTCCTGGTGTCGCTCAAAATAAGGAGGTTTGATGGAAAGCGCCGCCAACTCAGAAACACACCTAACAGAAGTTATAGCCACCAAAAAGGCTACCTTAAGAGTCAAAATGGATAAAGGAGCCTCACGCAGAGGCTCAAAAGGAGGACCCTGCAAGGCAGATAAGACCAAATTCAAATCCCAGACTGGTAACATAGGCTTACGAGGAGGGCGCACGTGAGTAACCCTCTGGAAGAAAGTCTTAACCAAACTATGGTTGGCAAAGGATCTTTGGAAGAAAATGGCCAAAGCTGAAACATGACCTTTGAGGGTAATAAGTTGAAGACCCACGTCCAAACCATGTTGCAGAAATTCCAGGATCCTGGGAACAGAAAACACCCGACAGGGAAGAGACTTAGACTCACACCAGGCAATGTAAGCATGCCATAACCTATAGTAGATAAAGGACAAGGACTTCTTCCTAGCCCTAATCATGGTATTAACCACAGAGACAGGCAGCCCCTTATCCATCAAGATGGAGGTTTCAGCAGCCAGGCCGTCAAAGCCAGCGTTTGTAAATTGGGATGGCGTAGCTGCCCCTGAGTGAGCAGGTCTGGATCCTTGGGCAGGGCGTATTGATCTACTGCCAACTGCACGATGTCTGCGAACCACACCCTTCTTGGGCAACAGGGGGCCACCAGAATGGTCGAAGGCCAGAGGATCCTGGGACAGAGAGACAAAATACAATTCTGTGATTACTCACCTTGTAGAATTGGTATTCTAAGTATGCAGTATGTCCTGCTCCAGATAATGATTCATAACAGATGGAATTACCTCCGCCAGAGGGCGCTTGACTGCAGAGATGGCAAAAAGAGGCCCCTCCTGGTCCATATATACCCGGGACCTCCCACAAATTCCCCAGTATAGAAAAGCAGTAAGGAGAAGCCAATGAAATTAACAACGTTAACAAGGATAACAATCACCATACAGAGGATCCAAGATAATGCAAACAGGGTGGGGTGGAGCAGGATGTGCTGCATACTTATAATACCAATTCTACAAGGTGAGTAATCACAGAATTGTATTATTCTAAGTATGCAGCACGTCCTGCTCCAGATAATGATTCATAACAGATGGGACATCCAATAGCAGTGTCCGAAACTAGGGTGGGATCCCAAAAGCAACAACGCGCAGTTCAAACCACTGCCGCCTGCAGAACTTTGCGGACAAAAACAGCATCAGCTGAGGCCCGAACATCAACCTTGTAAAACTTGGAAAAGGTATGAACAGAAGACCAAGTAGCAGCCTTACAAACTTGTTCAACAGATGCCTGGTGCTGGAAGGCCCAGGAGGCCCCAACAGCACGGGAAGAATGAGCAGTAACAAGGAAAGGAGGATCCTTTCCCCTAGCAGAATAGGCCCTAAAAATAGCCTGACGAATCCATTTGCTAATAGTAGACTTAGCAGGGGCCAGGCCCTTCTTGGGACCCGAAGGAACCACAAACAAGGCATCAGTCTTTCTAAAAGGCGCAGTAGCCACCAAGTAGAACTTCAAATTCCTGACCACATCCAGGGAATGTAAAGCCCTCTCCTTGGAATTACCAGGATTAGGGCACAAGGAAGGAAGCACAATGTCCTGATTGAGATGGAAGGCAGAGACCACCTTAGGCAAGAAATCAGGTTTAAATCTGAAAACCACCTTGTCCTGGTGTCTCTCAAAGTAGGGGGCCTGAATAGACAGGGCCGCCAACTCCGAAACACGCCTGACCGAGGTGATAGCCACCAAAAAGGCAACCTTAAGAGTAAGAAGAGACAGAGCAGCCTCATGCACAGGCTCAAATGGAGGGACCTGAAGGGCAGACAAAACCAAATTCAAGTCCCAAACTGGTGACAGAGGCTTGCGAGGGGGGACAAACATGAGCAACCCCCTGGAAGAAGATGTTGAGCAAAGGATCTTTGGAAGAAAACAGCCAAGGCAGAAACGTGACCCTTAAACGTGCTGAGCTGAAGTCTCAGATCCAAACCATGCTGAAGGAACTCCAGAATCCTAGGAATGGAAAACATCCGACATGGAAGGACCCTAGACTCACACCAGTCAATGTAGGCCCGCCAGATCCTACAGTAGATAGAAGAGGATTTCTTCCTAGTCCTGATCAGAGTATTAATCACAGACTCAGAAAGCCCCTCATCCCTTAAGATGGAGGTTTCAGCAGCCAGGCTGTCAAAGCCAGCATTTGTAAATTGGGATGGCATAGCCGCCCTTGAGTGAGAAGGTCCGGGACCAGGGGCAGAGCGTACTGATCTACATGCCAGCTGAACGATATCCGCGAACCACACCTGTCTTTCCTGAACCCAGCTTGCGCAGAACCCTGCCCAGCAGTGGAAAATACAATTCTGTGAAATACTCACCTGTAGAATTGGTATTATAAGTATACAGTACGTCCTGCTCCAGATAGATTACTTACACTTGGGTTATCCTCCGCCAGATGGCGCTGCACTGCAGAGACATGTAAAAACAGGCTCCTCCCGGCCCCTCAAATACCCGGGGACCTCCCACAAATCCCCAGCATTGAAAAGCAGTGAACAAGAAGCCGGGAGAATTTAACCACCCCAAAAAAAACTGGTAACTTATAGCAATGCTAACAATCACCATACAGGGGATCCAGAATAATGCAAAAACAAGGGTGGGGTGGAGCAGGACGTACTGTATACTTATAATACCAATTCTACAGGTGAGTATTTCACAGAATTGTATTATTCTTAGTATACAGTACGTCCTGCTCCAGATAGATTACTTACACTTGGGACATCCAATAGCAGTGTCCATAAAGTAGGGTGGGATCCCCAATAAAAAAGGTAATAGCAGACAGTTTAAACCACTGCCGCCTGCAAAACCTTGCGGCCAAAAACAGCATCAGCTGAGGCCTTAACATCAACCTTGTAAAACTTTGAAAAGGTATGAACAGAAGACCAAGTAGCGGCCTTGCAAACTTGTTCAACAGGAGCTTGGTGCTGAAAAGCCCAAGAGGCACCAATAGCACGAGTGGAATGAGCAGTAAGGTGGAAGGGAGGGTTCTTCCCCTTAGCAGAGTAGGCCTGAATCACAGCCTGACGAATCCACTTGCTGATAGTAGACTTGGCATGAGCCAAACCCATCCTGGGCCCAGAAGGGACCACAAAAAAGAGCATCAGTTTTCCTGAAGGATGCAGTGACCACCAGGTAATACTTCAAACACCTGACCACATCCAAGGAATGCAAAACCCTCTCCTTAGCGTAGCTAGGATTAGGGCACAAAGAAGGAAGAACAATATCTTGATTCAATGAAAGGCGGAGACTACCCTAGGCAGAAAATCTGGCTTAACGCGGAACACCACCTTGTCCTGGTGTCTCCCAAGGTATGGGGGCTGAATAGAAAAAAACGCCAACTCAGACACACGCCTGACCGAAGTAATGGCTACCAGAAAAACAACCCTGAAGGTAAAAACAGCCAGAGCAGCACCCTGCAAATCAGACAAAACCAAGTTCAAATCCCAAACAGGGACCACAGGTTTACGTGGGGAACGCACATGAGCGACCCCCTGGAAAAAAGGTCTAAATCAGAGAATGCTGAGCAAAATACTTCTGAAAGAAAACAGACAGGGCAGAAGTCTGACCCTTCAGAGTACTGAGTTGGAGTCCCGACTCCAACCCATGCTGTAAGAACTCCAGAACCCTGGGGACTGAAAACATCCGACAGGGAAGACTTAGACTCACACCCGTCAAAGTAGGTACGTCAAACCCTGTAATAGATGGAAGAAGAAGTTTTCTTCCTAGCCTGCACCATGGTATCAACCACCGAGGCAGACAAGCCTTTCTCCATCAAGATGGAGGTTTCAGCAGCCAGGTCGTCAAAGGCAGAGTTTGTAAATTGGGATGGCGTAAGGGGCCCTGAGTGAACAGATCTGGCACCCCTGGCAGAACGTACTGGTCTACTGCCATCTGCACCACGTCTGTGAACCACACTCTTCTTGGCCACCTGGGGGCCACCAGAATTGCTGGCACCCCCTCCAGAGCAATCTTGCGCAGAACCCTGCTCAGCAGGGGGAACGGAGGAAAGACATACAGGAACTGAATGTCCTGCCATGACATTACTAAAGCATCCGTGGTCACGGCCAGAGGATCCTGGGACAGGGAGACAGCTTGTGACAGGATGCAAACAGATCCACATCTGGTTGGCCCCAACGGTGACACAGAGATTGGAACACCCTGTTGCAGAGGGACCCCCCGGAATGTATACCGCTGATATGCAGGGAACATCGGCCTCCACCCAGGTGAGGATCAGAGACACTTCCTGGAGGGCCCTCTTGCTCCGGGTCCCTCCCTGATGATTGATGTAGGCAACTGCCGTCAGGTTGTCCGAGCGCCCCTGAACAGGCAGGCCCTGAAGATGAGTAGTCAAGCGAGCCAGAACTAACCTGATCGCTCACAGCTTCAAGACATTGATAGGTGTGTGGGCCTCCTGAGGGCCCCACCTCCCCTGGAACCGCAGGGACTTCCAGAAACCCCCCCGCAACCTGATAGACTGGCATCCGTGGTGACCGTCTCCCAGGAAGGAACAAGAAGGATCTGCCCCCCAACAGGTTCCTTGAGTCCATCCACCACAAGAGGGACCTCCTTACCAAGGGGGAAATCACACAGACCCTGTCCAGGGATGCTGGGTCCATGTCCCATACAGACAATAGGAAAAGTTGCAGAAGCCCCAAGTGGAACTGAGCATAAGGGACCGCTTCGAAGCACGCCACCATCAGGCCCACCAGCTGCATCCCCTGCCTGATGGAGGGATGGGGACAAGCTAGGAGGGACTGAGCCTGTGCAATCAGACTGTCCACCTTCTGCTGAGGAAGGAAGATCCTTGCCTGAACTGTATCCAGATTCATTCCTAGAAATGGAGTTACCAAGGAAGGGGACAGTGAGGACCTGGGGTGGTTGATCACCCATCCAAATGACTCCAGAGTGGACACCACCAGCTGAGTATCCAACTCTGCCTGATGTAGAGACTGGGAAGTGATGAGGATGTCCAGGTAGGGCAGCACGCGGATGCCCCTTGGCCTCATCAGAGACATCACCCCCGCCAGCACCTTGGTGAGCACTCTGGGAGCTGAAGAGAGGCCAGATGGAAAAGGCGGCAGTGTTGATCTTCCAACGCGAATCTGAGGAACCTTGGTGTCCTGAAAACACAGGGATGTGAAGGTAAGCATCTTTGATATCCACAGACGTCATGAAACCCCTGGGGCGCAAGGAGCTGATGGCCGAGCGCAGAGTTTCCATGTGAAAAACGCCTGTTCTTGGCAATTTTGCTGAAGATCTGTAAATCCAGAATGGGCCTGACTGACCCATCTTTTTTGGGAACTGTGAAAAGGTTGGTGTAGAGTCCCTTGCCTCTGTCTTTTAAGGGAAATCTGCAAATGACCCCCAGACCCCTTAGCCAACACCTGAGCAGAGGCAGGGACCAGGGGTATCTGGGACCTGATAATCTTGGGGGAGGCCGCAAAGCAAACTACCTTGTAGCCGGAGGACACTACCTCCTGAATCCACCGGTCTGAGGCGTGATGCCTCCAGACTTGAGCAAAGTGCCGCAGCCGTCCTCTCACCCTGACGGGCGAGGGCGCCCCATCATGCCTGAGGGGACTTGGGAGAGGATTTGGGCTTAGCCCCCTGGAGGAGCCAGGACGTTGTCTTCTGCTCCTGTGACAGGAATCTGCACGAGCCCCCACGAAGGACACCCCTGTTTCTTGTTTAACACCATGGTAGGGGGGTGAAGGGGGGCCGAGACAGCCGTCTGCGCTGGGGTAACTTACCTCTCTTAGCAAACAGGTCTAGACAGGCCCCCAAAAAGGCGTAGCCCCTTAAAAGGAAGCCCAGTGAGGGCCTTCTTCGTAGCATTGTCAGCACCCCACTGTCGCAGCCAAACCAAGCGGCGTATAGCCACCACGAGGGCAGAGGTTCTTGCACACATTCTGATGGTGTCATCCAATGTTAATAGGACAAAATTTACAAAAACATCACGACTGGAGAGTGCATTAAACACCTCACAAGGGAGATCATCAGGGGCACTATCAAGCATATTTCTGATAAGGGTTCTAGTGGCCACAGCAGTAATGGCAGAGGCACAGACCGGGCGCAGCGCCGTCCCCGCACATGCAAAGGCGTGGGAGGCCAGCAGATCAATGCGCCAGTCCTCAGCATCCTGCAGGGTAGTAGAATCAGGGGAATGCATGACAGGGGTGTTAGATAGCCCTAGGATCGGGACATCCACCTCGGGGGGGGATGACCAACATTTAACCACCTCAGGGGGAAAAGGATACTTCCTATCCCAATTCCTTGGAACCCCGGGAAGTTTACTGGGGCACTCCCATTCCTTGAGCACAAGGGTATGGAAATGTGCCTGCTCCAGAAATTCCAAACGTGATGTTGCTGTATGAAAACGCTCCCCTTTTTGCCTGGGAGCCTCACCAGGGAGAGAGATAGACAGAACCTCAAATATCTGGGTCAATAATCTGTCAGTGTCATCCGGGGCCCAGGGGTCAGAGCCAGAATCGTCTTGACCCTTGGTCTCTCATCAGATGAGCCTGAGTCAGAAAAGAGCTCTCCTTCATCGGAAGGGGTATAGCCATACAGATTCATAAACTCCTGAGATCCTATAGGGAAAACAGTAACATTAGGCGTCAAGTGCCGCTTCTTACCAGGGCACTTACGAGCTAAAGACCTCGCAATAATCTGTTCAGCAGTAGGTAGTCTAGAAGACACATCAGGCTGAGAATCCCCACAAGTAAGCAACTCAACAGGAGAGAGATTTAAGCTGGGGGGAGAAATAAAACGAGGTGCAGCCACTGGCAGGCCAGATTGCAATGCCAGCGCTTGCTCAGCACAGGGTACGCAGACCCATGCCTTGTCAGCGTCAGCATGAGGCTGTCCACACGCTACACACAGCCGGTCTTGTCCCAAGGGGACCCCGGTCACATTATCCTGAGATGCCTCCATATGGTGATTATGGTGATTATTAGGCACAATATGCCAGTAGGGATTGACGCTATAAAGCAACCCTGGATGCCCCAATGACCCGCTAGGGAAGTGGGAGGAATTTTACAAGGCCCAACTATCAATTACACCGGGCCGGGAGAAGCCAATGGATTCACCCGTCTGAAAGACACAATGAGAAGAAAGGGTGTCAGAACCAAACACACTACAATGAGTATAAATCAGTAAGAACGTCACACGCGTGCGCGACCTGACAACATGGCGCCGAGTACCTCGAAGGGCGGGCCAGAGCGAGCCATGACGCAGTGCCAGGCCCCACCCCCCTGAAGAGCATGAAGTCCACCGACAAGCAGCCAATGAGAACGCAGAAGCGTCTGAGGTAACGCCGCCGCCCGGCTCGGAACATCCAAATGAAGGAAAAGGCGCGTGCGCGGCGGCGGCATTTGCAATAGTAAAAAGACAAGTCAGCGCGGCGGCTGACACCACATATACTAGTCCAAAAAACATGACAAAAGGCCGTATGCACGAACACGATACACGCTCACCCACACCCCCCCTTCTCCCCCCCCCCCGAAGGCTACAGGGAGAATGAGGGAGGATGGCGGCCCTTTGTACAGGGCCCACCGCTACCGGGGCATGGGCATCCCATAAAGGCTCACCATCAGCCTATACCGCCTACCCTTTGGTGGGGGACTGCGGTGGAGCAGGGCTCCATAAGCACGCATGGTGCCGCCTAACTTCACCCGACCAGCGCAGCCCAGGCTGGGAGGCACATCACACGAAGGACGGGTGGGAATAGTCCAACAGGGCCGCAGGCTAATAGCCCTGCTCACCTGCGAGAGAGTGATAATTTCATGTCTTCGCAGTAAGCACTGCAGAGAAATCTGGGGGTTTGTGGGAGGTCCCCGGGTATTTGAGGGGCCGGGAGGAGCCTGTTTTTACATGTCTCTGCAGTGCAGCGCCATTTGGCGGAGGATAACCCAAGTGTAAGTAATCTATCTGGAGCAGGATGTACTGTATACTAAGAATATGGAGGAAAAAGATACAGGAGACGGAACCCCTGCCAGGATAGTCAGAGCATCCACCGCAAGGGACAGGGGATCCTGAGACAGGGAGACAAAGACTAGGAGCTTGTGATTGTGGCGGGACGCAAACAAATCCACCTCCGGTACCCCCCAAAGGTGACATAAGGACAGGAAAACCTCGCTGCTGAGAGACCATTCCCCCAGGCAAGAGGTCCCCCTGCTCAGAGAGTCCGCCTCCAGATTCTCCACCCCCGGAATGTACACAGCTGATATGCAAGGAACATTGTCCTTCGCCCAGGACAGAATCATGGACACCTCCTTGAGGGCACTCTTGCTCCGAGTCCCTTCCTGATGATTGATGTAGGCAACCGCCGTCTGGTTGTCTGAGCGAACTTGGACCGGCCGGCCCTGAAGGTGAGGAGTCAAGTGGGCCAGTACCAACCGAACCGCCCTCAGTTCCAGGACGTTGATGGGGGCATGGGCCTCCTGAGGGCCCCACAGCCCCTGGAATTGAAGGGTTCTCCAGAAGCCACCCCAACCCGACAGACTGGCATCCGCGGTGACCGTCTCCCAACAGGGGGCCAGAAAAGATCTGCCCTCCCAACAGATTCCTCGAGTCCAGCCACCACAAGAGGGACCGCCAGGCCAGAGGAGACAGAACAAAGGCCTGATCCAGAGACAGGGGTCTCTTGTCCCAGACTGATAGGAGATGGAGTTGAAGAGGTCTCATGTGGAACTGAGCATAAGGAACTGCCTCGAAGCAGAACACCATTTGTCCCACAAGCTGCATCCCTTGCTGGATGGAAGGGCGAGGGCAAGACAGAAGGAAATTAACTAGAGCTTGAAGAGAATCCACCTTCTGCTGAGGAAGAAAAATCTTGGCCTGAACAGTATCCAGATTCATGCCCAGGAAGGAGGTCACCAGAGACGGAGACAGAGGATTTGGGGTGATTGCTCACCCATCCGAATGTTTCCAGAGCAGTCACCACCTTCTGTGTATCCACTTCTGCCTGCTGGAAAGAATGAGAAGTGATGAGGAGGTCGTCCAGATAAGGAAGAATATGAATGCCCCGAGCTCTGAGGAGAGCCATAACACCTGCCAGTACCTTGGTGAAGACTCTGGGGGCCGAGGTGAGACCGAAGGGCAGTGCAACAAATTGGTAGTGTTGGTCCTCCAATGCGAACCTGAGGAATCTCTGATGCCCCGGGAAGACTGGTACATGAAGGTAAGCATCCTTGATGTCTATGGAGGTCATGAAGTCCCCCAGGCGCAAGGAGCTGATCGCGGAGCGCAGGGTCTCCATGCGAAAGTGTCTGGTCCTGATGAACTTGTTGAGGAGCTTTAAGTCCAGGATGGGTCTGATGGAAACATCCCTTTTGGGTACTGTGAAGAGATTGGAATAAAAACCCCGACCTCTCTCCCCAGGAGGGACCTGACAGATGACCCCCATGTCTAATAGGTTTTGTACAGCCAGACCCTGAGCTGCCAGGGGTTCTGGAGGAATCCGAGACCTGAGGAATCTTGGAGGCGGCCAGGCAGCGAACTCTAGCTTGTATCCAGAGGACACAACCTCCAGAATCCATCTGTCTGAGACATGCTGTCCCCAGACAGGAGCGAAGAGCCACAGCTGTCCCCCCACCCGGATGAGTGAGGGCGCCCCTTCATGGCTGAGGAGGCTTGGCGATAGATTTGGGCTTGGACCCCCAGGAAGATCAGGAGCGGGCACAACCTCTGCCCCTGCCCCAGAAATCCCCCCTAGGACTTGCAAAGGAAACCCCTCTCCCAGGCCTGGATCCACGGTAGGAGGGGACAAAGGCACCCGAACCCCGAAAGCGCCACAGCTGCTTCTTACGCTGAGGCAACTTACCCTCCTTGGCAAACAGGTCCAAGCGATCACCAATGAGGCGCAGCCCCTTAAAGGGGAGCCCCGTGAGGGCCTTCTTAGCAGCGTTATCAGCTGCCCACTGACGCAGCCAAACAGAGCGGCGTATAGCAACCACCAAGGCAGAGGTTCTATTACACATCCTAATGGTGTCATCCAAGGCAGAAAGGACATACGCAATGACAGGGCCGCCAACTCCGAAACACGCCTGACCGAGGTGATAGCCACCAAAAAGGCAACCTTAAGAGTAAGAAGAGACAGAGCAGCCTCATGCACAGGCTCAAATGGAGGGACCTGAAGGGCAGACAAAACCAAATTCAAGTCCCAAACTGGTGACAGAGGCTTGCGAGGGGGGACAAACATGAGCAACCCCCTGGAAGAAGATGTTGAGCAAAGGATCTTTGGAAGAAAACAGCCAAGGCAGAAACGTGACCCTTAAACGTGCTGAGCTGAAGTCTCAGATCCAAACCATGCTGAAGGAACTCCAGAATCCTAGGAATGGAAAACATCCGACATGGAAGGACCCTAGACTCACACCAGTCAATGTAGGCCCGCCAGATCCTACAGTAGATAGAAGAGGATTTCTTCCTAGTCCTGATCAGAGTATTAATCACAGACTCAGAAAGCCCCTCATCCCTTAAGATGGAGGTTTCAGCAGCCAGGCTGTCAAAGCCAGCATTTGTAAATTGGGATGGCATAGCCGCCCTTGAGTGAGAAGGTCCGGGACCAGGGGCAGAGCGTACTGATCTACATGCCAGCTGAACGATATCCGCGAACCACACCTGTCTTTCCTGAACCCAGCTTGCGCAGAACCCTGCCCAGCAGTGGAAAATACAATTCTGTGAAATACTCACCTGTAGAATTGGTATTATAAGTATACAGTACGTCCTGCTCCAGATAGATTACTTACACTTGGGTTATCCTCCGCCAGATGGCGCTGCACTGCAGAGACATGTAAAAACAGGCTCCTCCCGGCCCCTCAAATACCCGGGGACCTCCCACAAATCCCCAGCATTGAAAAGCAGTGAACAAGAAGCCGGGAGAATTTAACCACCCCAAAAAAAACTGGTAACTTATAGCAATGCTAACAATCACCATACAGGGGATCCAGAATAATGCAAAAACAAGGGTGGGGTGGAGCAGGACGTACTGTATACTTATAATACCAATTCTACAGGTGAGTATTTCACAGAATTGTATTATTCTTAGTATACAGTACGTCCTGCTCCAGATAGATTACTTACACTTGGGACATCCAATAGCAGTGTCCATAAAGTAGGGTGGGATCCCCAATAAAAAAGGTAATAGCAGACAGTTTAAACCACTGCCGCCTGCAAAACCTTGCGGCCAAAAACAGCATCAGCTGAGGCCTTAACATCAACCTTGTAAAACTTTGAAAAGGTATGAACAGAAGACCAAGTAGCGGCCTTGCAAACTTGTTCAACAGGAGCTTGGTGCTGAAAAGCCCAAGAGGCACCAATAGCACGAGTGGAATGAGCAGTAAGGTGGAAGGGAGGGTTCTTCCCCTTAGCAGAGTAGGCCTGAATCACAGCCTGACGAATCCACTTGCTGATAGTAGACTTGGCATGAGCCAAACCCATCCTGGGCCCAGAAGGGACCACAAAAAAGAGCATCAGTTTTCCTGAAGGATGCAGTGACCACCAGGTAATACTTCAAACACCTGACCACATCCAAGGAATGCAAAACCCTCTCCTTAGCGTAGCTAGGATTAGGGCACAAAGAAGGAAGAACAATATCTTGATTCAATGAAAGGCGGAGACTACCCTAGGCAGAAAATCTGGCTTAACGCGGAACACCACCTTGTCCTGGTGTCTCCCAAGGTATGGGGGCTGAATAGAAAAAAACGCCAACTCAGACACACGCCTGACCGAAGTAATGGCTACCAGAAAAACAACCCTGAAGGTAAAAACAGCCAGAGCAGCACCCTGCAAATCAGACAAAACCAAGTTCAAATCCCAAACAGGGACCACAGGTTTACGTGGGGAACGCACATGAGCGACCCCCTGGAAAAAAGGTCTAAATCAGAGAATGCTGAGCAAAATACTTCTGAAAGAAAACAGACAGGGCAGAAGTCTGACCCTTCAGAGTACTGAGTTGGAGTCCCGACTCCAACCCATGCTGTAAGAACTCCAGAACCCTGGGGACTGAAAACATCCGACAGGGAAGACTTAGACTCACACCCGTCAAAGTAGGTACGTCAAACCCTGTAATAGATGGAAGAAGAAGTTTTCTTCCTAGCCTGCACCATGGTATCAACCACCGAGGCAGACAAGCCTTTCTCCATCAAGATGGAGGTTTCAGCAGCCAGGTCGTCAAAGGCAGAGTTTGTAAATTGGGATGGCGTAAGGGGCCCTGAGTGAACAGATCTGGCACCCCTGGCAGAACGTACTGGTCTACTGCCATCTGCACCACGTCTGTGAACCACACTCTTCTTGGCCACCTGGGGGCCACCAGAATTGCTGGCACCCCCTCCAGAGCAATCTTGCGCAGAACCCTGCTCAGCAGGGGGAACGGAGGAAAGACATACAGGAACTGAATGTCCTGCCATGACATTACTAAAGCATCCGTGGTCACGGCCAGAGGATCCTGGGACAGGGAGACAGCTTGTGACAGGATGCAAACAGATCCACATCTGGTTGGCCCCAACGGTGACACAGAGATTGGAACACCCTGTTGCAGAGGGACCCCCCGGAATGTATACCGCTGATATGCAGGGAACATCGGCCTCCACCCAGGTGAGGATCAGAGACACTTCCTGGAGGGCCCTCTTGCTCCGGGTCCCTCCCTGATGATTGATGTAGGCAACTGCCGTCAGGTTGTCCGAGCGCCCCTGAACAGGCAGGCCCTGAAGATGAGTAGTCAAGCGAGCCAGAACTAACCTGATCGCTCACAGCTTCAAGACATTGATAGGTGTGTGGGCCTCCTGAGGGCCCCACCTCCCCTGGAACCGCAGGGACTTCCAGAAACCCCCCCGCAACCTGATAGACTGGCATCCGTGGTGACCGTCTCCCAGGAAGGAACAAGAAGGATCTGCCCCCCAACAGGTTCCTTGAGTCCATCCACCACAAGAGGGACCTCCTTACCAAGGGGGAAATCACACAGACCCTGTCCAGGGATGCTGGGTCCATGTCCCATACAGACAATAGGAAAAGTTGCAGAAGCCCCAAGTGGAACTGAGCATAAGGGACCGCTTCGAAGCACGCCACCATCAGGCCCACCAGCTGCATCCCCTGCCTGATGGAGGGATGGGGACAAGCTAGGAGGGACTGAGCCTGTGCAATCAGACTGTCCACCTTCTGCTGAGGAAGGAAGATCCTTGCCTGAACTGTATCCAGATTCATTCCTAGAAATGGAGTTACCAAGGAAGGGGACAGTGAGGACCTGGGGTGGTTGATCACCCATCCAAATGACTCCAGAGTGGACACCACCAGCTGAGTATCCAACTCTGCCTGATGTAGAGACTGGGAAGTGATGAGGATGTCCAGGTAGGGCAGCACGCGGATGCCCCTTGGCCTCATCAGAGACATCACCCCCGCCAGCACCTTGGTGAGCACTCTGGGAGCTGAAGAGAGGCCAGATGGAAAAGGCGGCAGTGTTGATCTTCCAACGCGAATCTGAGGAACCTTGGTGTCCTGAAAACACAGGGATGTGAAGGTAAGCATCTTTGATATCCACAGACGTCATGAAACCCCTGGGGCGCAAGGAGCTGATGGCCGAGCGCAGAGTTTCCATGTGAAAAACGCCTGTTCTTGGCAATTTTGCTGAAGATCTGTAAATCCAGAATGGGCCTGACTGACCCATCTTTTTTGGGAACTGTGAAAAGGTTGGTGTAGAGTCCCTTGCCTCTGTCTTTTAAGGGAAATCTGCAAATGACCCCCAGACCCCTTAGCCAACACCTGAGCAGAGGCAGGGACCAGGGGTATCTGGGACCTGATAATCTTGGGGGAGGCCGCAAAGCAAACTACCTTGTAGCCGGAGGACACTACCTCCTGAATCCACCGGTCTGAGGCGTGATGCCTCCAGACTTGAGCAAAGTGCCGCAGCCGTCCTCTCACCCTGACGGGCGAGGGCGCCCCATCATGCCTGAGGGGACTTGGGAGAGGATTTGGGCTTAGCCCCCTGGAGGAGCCAGGACGTTGTCTTCTGCTCCTGTGACAGGAATCTGCACGAGCCCCCACGAAGGACACCCCTGTTTCTTGTTTAACACCATGGTAGGGGGGTGAAGGGGGGCCGAGACAGCCGTCTGCGCTGGGGTAACTTACCTCTCTTAGCAAACAGGTCTAGACAGGCCCCCAAAAAGGCGTAGCCCCTTAAAAGGAAGCCCAGTGAGGGCCTTCTTCGTAGCATTGTCAGCACCCCACTGTCGCAGCCAAACCAAGCGGCGTATAGCCACCACGAGGGCAGAGGTTCTTGCACACATTCTGATGGTGTCATCCAATGTTAATAGGACAAAATTTACAAAAACATCACGACTGGAGAGTGCATTAAACACCTCACAAGGGAGATCATCAGGGGCACTATCAAGCATATTTCTGATAAGGGTTCTAGTGGCCACAGCAGTAATGGCAGAGGCACAGACCGGGCGCAGCGCCGTCCCCGCACATGCAAAGGCGTGGGAGGCCAGCAGATCAATGCGCCGGTCCTCAGCATCCTGCAGGGTAGTAGAATCAGGGGAATGCATGACAGGGGTGTTAGATAGCCCTAGGATCGGGACATCCACCTCGGGGGGGGGATGACCAACATTTAACCACCTCAGGGGGAAAAGGATACTTCCTATCCCAATTCCTTGGAACCCCGGGAAGTTTACTGGGGCACTCCCATTCCTTGAGCACAAGGGTATGGAAATGTGCCTGCTCCAGAAATTCCAAACGTGATGTTGCTGTATGAAAACGCTCCCCTTTTTGCCTGGGAGCCTCACCAGGGAGAGAGATAGACAGAACCTCAAATATCTGGGTCAATAATCTGTCAGTGTCATCCGGGGCCCAGGGGTCAGAGCCAGAATC
Organism: Gastrophryne carolinensis; assembly: GCA_027917425.1. Taxonomy (NCBI): domain Eukaryota; kingdom Metazoa; phylum Chordata; class Amphibia; order Anura; family Microhylidae; genus Gastrophryne; species Gastrophryne carolinensis. Next base: position 212,787,690 of record CM051234.1, on the reverse strand, counting down.
GTCTTGACCCTTGGTCTCTCATCAGATGAGCCTGAGTCAGAAAAGAGCTCTCCTTCATCGGAAGGGGTATAGCCATACAGATTCATAAACTCCTGAGATCCTATAGGGAAAACAGTAACATTAGGCGTCAAGTGCCGCTTCTTACCAGGGCACTTACGAGCTAAAGACCTCGCAATAATCTGTTCAGCAGTAGGTAGTCTAGAAGACACATCAGGCTGAGAATCCCCACAAGTAAGCAACTCAACAGGAGAGAGATTTAAGCTGGGGGGAGAAATAAAACGAGGTGCAGCCACTGGCAGGCCAGATTGCAATGCCAGCGCTTGCTCAGCACAGGGTACGCAGACCCATGCCTTGTCAGCGTCAGCATGAGGCTGTCCACACGCTACACACAGCCGGTCTTGTCCCAAGGGGACCCCGGTCACATTATCCTGAGATGCCTCCATATGGTGATTATGGTGATTATTAGGCACAATATGCCAGTAGGGATTGACGCTATAAAGCAACCCTGGATGCCCCAATGACCCGCTAGGGAAGTGGGAGGAATTTTACAAGGCCCAACTATCAATTACACCGGGCCGGGAGAAGCCAATGGATTCACCCGTCTGAAAGACACAATGAGAAGAAAGGGTGTCAGAACCAAACACACTACAATGAGTATAAATCAGTAAGAACGTCACACGCGTGCGCGACCTGACAACATGGCGCCGAGTACCTCGAAGGGCGGGCCAGAGCGAGCCATGACGCAGTGCCAGGCCCCACCCCCCTGAAGAGCATGAAGTCCACCGACAAGCAGCCAATGAGAACGCAGAAGCGTCTGAGGTAACGCCGCCGCCCGGCTCGGAACATCCAAATGAAGGAAAAGGCGCGCGCGCGGCGGCGGCATTTGCAATAGTAAAAAGACAAGTCAGCGCGGCGGCTGACACCACATATACTAGTCCAAAAAACATGACAAAAGGCCGTATGCACGAACACGATACACGCTCACCCACACCCCCCCTTCTCCCCCCCCCCCCGAAGGCTACAGGGAGAATGAGGGAGGATGGCGGCCCTTTGTACAGGGCCCACCGCTACCGGGGCATGGGCATCCCATAAAGGCTCACCATCAGCCTATACCGCCTACCCTTTGGTGGGGGACTGCGGTGGAGCAGGGCTCCATAAGCACGCATGGTGCCGCCTAACTTCACCCGACCAGCGCAGCCCAGGCTGGGAGGCACATCACACGAAGGACGGGTGGGAATAGTCCAACAGGGCCGCAGGCTAATAGCCCTGCTCACCTGCGAGAGAGTGATAATTTCATGTCTTCGCAGTAAGCACTGCAGAGAAATCTGGGGGTTTGTGGGAGGTCCCCGGGTATTTGAGGGGCCGGGAGGAGCCTGTTTTTACATGTCTCTGCAGTGCAGCGCCATTTGGCGGAGGATAACCCAAGTGTAAGTAATCTATCTGGAGCAGGATGTACTGTATACTAAGAATATGGAGGAAAAAGATACAGGAGACGGAACCCCTGCCAGGATAGTCAGAGCATCCACCGCAAGGGACAGGGGATCCTGAGACAGGGAGACAAAGACTAGGAGCTTGTGATTGTGGCGGGACGCAAACAAATCCACCTCCGGTACCCCCCAAAGGTGACATAAGGACAGGAAAACCTCGCTGCTGAGAGACCATTCCCCCAGGCAAGAGGTCCCCCTGCTCAGAGAGTCCGCCTCCAGATTCTCCACCCCCGGAATGTACACAGCTGATATGCAAGGAACATTGTCCTTCGCCCAGGACAGAATCATGGACACCTCCTTGAGGGCACTCTTGCTCCGAGTCCCTTCCTGATGATTGATGTAGGCAACCGCCGTCTGGTTGTCTGAGCGAACTTGGACCGGCCGGCCCTGAAGGTGAGGAGTCAAGTGGGCCAGTACCAACCGAACCGCCCTCAGTTCCAGGACGTTGATGGGGGCATGGGCCTCCTGAGGGCCCCACAGCCCCTGGAATTGAAGGGTTCTCCAGAAGCCACCCCAACCCGACAGACTGGCATCCGCGGTGACCGTCTCCCAACAGGGGGCCAGAAAAGATCTGCCCTCCCAACAGATTCCTCGAGTCCAGCCACCACAAGAGGGACCGCCAGGCCAGAGGAGACAGAACAAAGGCCTGATCCAGAGACAGGGGTCTCTTGTCCCAGACTGATAGGAGATGGAGTTGAAGAGGTCTCATGTGGAACTGAGCATAAGGAACTGCCTCGAAGCAGAACACCATTTGTCCCACAAGCTGCATCCCTTGCTGGATGGAAGGGCGAGGGCAAGACAGAAGGAAATTAACTAGAGCTTGAAGAGAATCCACCTTCTGCTGAGGAAGAAAAATCTTGGCCTGAACAGTATCCAGATTCATGCCCAGGAAGGAGGTCACCAGAGACGGAGACAGAGGATTTGGGGTGATTGCTCACCCATCCGAATGTTTCCAGAGCAGTCACCACCTTCTGTGTATCCACTTCTGCCTGCTGGAAAGAATGAGAAGTGATGAGGAGGTCGTCCAGATAAGGAAGAATATGAATGCCCCGAGCTCTGAGGAGAGCCATAACACCTGCCAGTACCTTGGTGAAGACTCTGGGGGCCGAGGTGAGACCGAAGGGCAGTGCAACAAATTGGTAGTGTTGGTCCTCCAATGCGAACCTGAGGAATCTCTGATGCCCCGGGAAGACTGGTACATGAAGGTAAGCATCCTTGATGTCTATGGAGGTCATGAAGTCCCCCAGGCGCAAGGAGCTGATCGCGGAGCGCAGGGTCTCCATGCGAAAGTGTCTGGTCCTGATGAACTTGTTGAGGAGCTTTAAGTCCAGGATGGGTCTGATGGAAACATCCCTTTTGGGTACTGTGAAGAGATTGGAATAAAAACCCCGACCTCTCTCCCCAGGAGGGACCTGACAGATGACCCCCATGTCTAATAGGTTTTGTACAGCCAGACCCTGAGCTGCCAGGGGTTCTGGAGGAATCCGAGACCTGAGGAATCTTGGAGGCGGCCAGGCAGCGAACTCTAGCTTGTATCCAGAGGACACAACCTCCAGAATCCATCTGTCTGAGACATGCTGTCCCCAGACAGGAGCGAAGAGCCACAGCTGTCCCCCCACCCGGATGAGTGAGGGCGCCCCTTCATGGCTGAGGAGGCTTGGCGATAGATTTGGGCTTGGACCCCCAGGAAGATCAGGAGCGGGCACAACCTCTGCCCCTGCCCCAGAAATCCCCCCTAGGACTTGCAAAGGAAACCCCTCTCCCAGGCCTGGATCCACGGTAGGAGGGGACAAAGGCACCCGAACCCCGAAAGCGCCACAGCTGCTTCTTACGCTGAGGCAACTTACCCTCCTTGGCAAACAGGTCCAAGCGATCACCAATGAGGCGCAGCCCCTTAAAGGGGAGCCCCGTGAGGGCCTTCTTAGCAGCGTTATCAGCTGCCCACTGACGCAGCCAAACAGAGCGGCGTATAGCAACCACCAAGGCAGAGGTTCTATTACACATCCTAATGGTGTCATCCAAGGCAGAAAGGACATACGCAATGAACATTTCACACTGCGACAAGGCCCTGAACTCGGCACTAGAAGTCTCATCAGGGGCGCCTTCCAACAGACCCTTGAGGAGAGTCCTAACAGCAACAGCAGTAATAGCAGAGGTACAGACAGGACGTCAGGCAGACCCCACACAGGCTAAGGCATGGGAGGCCAGCTGGTCAATGCGCCGGTCCTCACTATCCTTGAGGGTAGTAGAATCAGGGGAATGGACCACAGATGAGTTGGACAACCCCAATACTGGTGCATCCACTTCTGGGGGGGTAGACCAACATTTAACCACATCAGTGGGAAAAGGGTACCTTTTATCCCAGGCTTTAGGGATCCCGGGAAGCCGGCCGGGACGCTCCCATTCTTTGAGAACAAGATTATTGAAATGGGCCTGTTCTGGAAATTCCAGACGTGGTTTAGCAGTACTGAAAAGTTCCCCCCGTGGCTTGGGAGCCGCAGCAGGAAGGGAGATGGAAAGCACATCAAAAATCTGAATTAACAGTCTATTGGTGTCATCAGCATCCCAGTGATCACAGCCATAGTCAGCACCACTGAAATGCTGATCATCAGATAACTCTGAATCTGAGAATAATTCACTACCTTCAAGTGGGGTATAATCAGACAAATCAAGGAAAGTCTCATTCTCCACAGGAAAGGCCTCCTCTTAGCCAGGTCCTTACGGGCCACAGAGCTAGCAATCAGCCTCTCAATGTTAGCCAACCTGGAAGACACGTCAGGCTGAGACTACCCACTAGTATTTAGTTCACTGGGAGTCATAGTCAAGCGAGGAGGAGTGGGTGAGGACATAGTGGGCGCAGGCCCAGACACAGATAGCCCAGAATGCAGTGCAAGCGCCTGCTGGGCGCGGGGTACACAGACCCGCACATCATCGCTCACAGGGGATGCCCCACACACTACACACAGCCGGGCTTGTCCCGAGGGGACCCCGAGCACAATATCCTGTGAAGCCTCCATATGGTGATTAAGGTGGCACAACTGGCCGATAGGAATTACGCTGTAAAAGCAACCCGGATGCCCCAAATGTCCGCAGGGAAGTGGGAGGATTTTACAGTGTAGGCCTCTAATAAAGTTACAATAACCAATAGAGGGGGCAGGACCGAAAGAAATCTCTAAAAACACAGTTATCCCGCCTGAAAGACATAATAAAGACACCCCATAAGCACATTAAATTGACAAGGGAATAAGAAAAATAAACCCGCAGGGGCACTCACGGACCGAGGTGGGGTACCAGCAATCACACCAGGGGATGACCAAAATGGCGCTGGAGGGACCTCAGGGGGCGGGCCGCAGGAGGGTCCAACGCGGAACGTGCCAACTGAGCAAGCCACGCCCCCTCTGAGAAGCGCAGGGATAGGCCAGAAGCTCCAGCCAATGGGCGCGCAAGGATTCTTGATGATGCCGCCGCTGACCGCGGACGCCAAAAGGCGCGCATGTCAGCGGCTGCAAATTCAAAAAAGTAAAAAAGACATAACTAAACGAATAACGTGCAATAAACAAACGTATACAAGGCAAGAGCCACATACACCCCCCCCCCCCCCCTGAACGGGACACTGAGCACTGAGAGAGGGGGGAAAGGTGGATGTCAAGAGACCCACCAATGGCCAGGGCAGGGAAGGGCAAGAGCAGACAGGGCATCCCAAATCAGGTTCACCATAAACCTGCACCGCCTACCTTTTGGTGGGGGATTGCGGTCGGAGCCAGGAAAAGCACCTCTGATAGGTGCTGCCTACCATCACCCGACCAGCGCAGCCAAAGCTGGGAGGCATAATTAATAAGTGGAACGGGTGGGAATAGTCCTACAGGGCCAAGGGCTGCTAAGCCCGGCTCACCTGCGATAAGAGAAGCCATCTTCTGACCTTCGCAGCCGACTGCAAAGAAGAAACTGGGGAATTTGTGGGAGGTCCCGGGTATATATGGACCGGGAGGGGCCTCTTTTTGCCATCTCTGCAGTCAAGCGCCCTCTGGCGGAGGTAATCCCATCTGTTATGAATCATTATCTGGAGCAGGACGTGCATACTTCGAATAGACTGGAAACTTGTGATTGTGACGGGACGCAAACAGATCCACATCAGGCTGACCCCAGCGGTGACACAGAGAGCGAAACACCCTGCTGCTGAGGGACCATTCTCCCAGACGAGAAGTCCCCCTGCTCAGGGAGTCTGCCTCCAGATTTTCCACCCCCCGGGATGTACACTGCCGAGATGAAGGAAACATTCTCCTCCGCCCAGGACAGTATCAGGTACACTTCCTTGAGGGCCCTCTTGCTCCGGGTCCCTCCCTGATGATTGATGTAGGCAACCACCGTCTGGTTGTCCGCGCGGATGTGAACAGCCCGACCCCGGAGATGTGAAGTCAATTGGGCAAGAACCAGCCTTACCGCCTTCAGTTCCAGAACGTTGATAGGAGTGTGGGCCTCCTGAGGACCCCACTGACCCTGGAATTTCAAGGACTTCCAGAAGCCCCCCCCAACCTGTCAGACTGGCACCTGTGGTGACAGTTTCCCAGCAAAGGAACAGAAAGGTTCTGCCCTCCAAGAGGTTCCTGGAGTCCAGCCACCACGAGACGGACCGCCTGGCCAGAGGTGAAAGCACAAACACCTGATCCAGGGACCGAGGGTCCTGATCCCACGCTGATAGATGAATAGATGAAGCTGAAGAGGTCTCATGTGAAATTGAGCATAAGGTACCGCTTCGAAGCAAGACACCATCAGGCCCACCAGCTGCATCCCCTGCCGGATGGAGGGATGATAAGAAAGTAGAAGCTGGGCCTGGGCTTGAAGACTCTCCACCTTCTGCTGTGGGAGAAAAACCTTGACCTGAGATGTATCCAGAGTCATTCCGAGAAAGGACCTCACCAGTGATGGGGACAGAGAAGACTTGGGGTGGTTGATCACCCAGGACTCTAGTGTGGACACCACCATCTGGGTATCCAGCTCGGCCTGATGGAAGGACTGGGACGTAATCAGAATGTCGTCCAAATAAGGAAGGATGCGAATGCCCTGAGACCTTAACAGAGCCATCACGCCCGCCAGAACCTTGGTGAATACCCTGGGAGCCGAGGTGATGCCGAAAGTTAAGGTCACAAATTGGTAGTGCTGATCCTCCAGCGTAAACCTGAGAAATTTCTGATGACCTGGGAAGATTGGTACATGAAGGTAAGCATCCTTGATGTCTACAGGAGTCATGAAGTCGCCTGGGCGCAGGGCACCAACCGCAGAGCGCAGAGTCTCCATGCAAAAAATACCATTTTGTGAGTACTCACCTGAAAAATGGATATTGTCAGTGTGTCACACACCCCGCTTCCGGTCTACATATACCTGGGACCTCCCACTTAACACCCAGTGAATTCAAACAGCAGTAAGACAAGGTACCAGGAAATCCAACGGTAACCCTCAAAATAAAATAAAGGAAAGCTTCACCATACAGAGGATCCAGGATACCAAAAAAGGGCGGGTGAAGCGGGGTGTGTGACACACTGACAATATCCATTTTACAGGTGAGTACTCACAAAATGGTATTATTCTCAGTGTGTCAAACACCCCGCTTCCCCTTTAATTCTGACGATAGGGACATCCAAAAGCAGTGTCCACAAGGGGTGGGTATCCGACAGCAAAATGAAGCATAACTTAAACGACTGCAGTCTGCAGAACCTTGCGGCCAAACACAGCATCCGCTGAAGCCCGCACATCAACCTTGTAAAACTTAGAAAAAGTATGAACGGAAGACCAAGTAGCAGCCTTACAAACTTGTTCAACAGAAGCCCAAGACGCTCCAATAGCACGAGTAGAATGAGCAGTGATACGAAAAGGGGGAACCTTCCCCTTGGCCGAATAGGCCCCAACCACCGCCTGACGAATCCATTTGCTAATGGAAGCCAAACCCTTCCTAGGCCCACAGGGCACAACAAAAAAGGCATCAGTCTTACGAAAAGGAGAAGTAGTAAGCAAATAGTACTTAACACAGCGTACCACATCCAAGCAATGCAAAATCCTCTCCTTGTCATTCTTAGGCTTAGGACACAAGGAGGGAAGAACAATATCCTGATTCAAATGAAAAGCAGAAACAACCTTAGGAAGAAAGTCCGGTTTGAAACGAAAAACCACCTTGTCCTGATGCCTCTCAAAGTAGGGCGCCTGAACCGACAAAGCCGCCAACTCCGAGACACGCCGAACCGAATTGATAGCCACCAAGAAGGCAATCTTCTGAGTCAAGGTAGAAAGAGCAATATCCTGCAAGGGCTCAAAGGGAGGAGCCTGAAGAGCAGAAAGAACCAGGTTCAAGTCCCAAACAGGAAGCAATGGCTTCCTGGGAGGCCGCACATGCGTAACCCCCTGAAAAAAAATTTTGACTAAAGGATAGCGCAAAAGGCTTCTGAAAAAAGATAGACAAGGCAGAAACCTGCCCTTTCAAAGTACTCAGCTGGAGACCAGAGTCCAGCCCTGATTGCAGAAAATCCAAAATCCTGGAAACTGAAAAGACCCTACAAGGCAAAGATCTAACCTCACACCAAGTGATATAAGCTCTCCAAGTCCTATAGTAGATGGTAGAAAAAGACCTCTTTCGGGCACAGATAAGAGTCTTAACAACCGAGTCAGAAAGACCCTCCTCCTTCAAGATGAAGGTTTCAGCAGCCAAGGCGTCAAAACCCAGCGTTGGTAAATTGGGGTAACACAGCCGACCCTGAGTGAGCAGATCGGGCCGAAGAGGCAGAACGACCTGATCCACCGCCAGCCGAACGATGTCTGCAAACCATACTCGCCTTGGCCACCTTGGAGCCACGAGAATGGCGGACACCCTTTCCAGAGCCAGCATCCGTACCACCTTGCCTAGCATGGGTATCGGAGGAAAAAGGTACAGAAACCCCAGTTCCCCCCAGCTCAGAGACATGACGTCCACCGCCAGAGGATCCTGAGAGAGCGACACGAAGGTCAGAAGCCTGCAATTGTGACGAGAGGCAAACAGTTCCACCTCCGGTGTCCCCCACCAGAGACACAGAGACCGAAAAACTTGAGGATGGAGAGACCATTCCCCCAGACAGGAAGAGCACCTGCTCAACAGATCCGCTTCCCTGTTTTCCACACCCGGAATGTAAACTGCCGAGAGACAAGGAACATGGGCCTCCGCCCAGGTCAGGATCAGGGATACCTCTCTGAGGGCACCCAGAATGCGAGTCCCTCCCTGATGATTGATGTAAGCAACCGCTGTCCAATTGTCCAAGCGAACCTGAACCGGAAGGCCCAGAACATGTTGAGTCAAAAGAACAAGAACCAGACGGATGGCTCTCAGTTCCAGAACATTGATGGGCAAGTTGGCCTCTCGAGGCCCCCCACTGCCCCCGAAGGAGAGAACAAAACTAAAGCACAAATAAAGCAGAAGTTAAAGTGAACACCGACGACACCCCCCCCCCCCCCCCCGGAGAGCTCCCCGGGGGGAGAGGGAGGCAAGGGAGAGTAGCAGCAGGCGCATAGGGTAAGCACTAGCCATAGGGGTGGATGGGAGGGCACCGAAGAGGGGAGGGTAAGAAAAGAACCCCCGACCATGCAGAAAGGGGCATCCCACAAGGCTCACCATAAGCCTAGACCGCCTACCCATATCAGTGCAGGGATTGCGGTAGGAGCAGCGCTCCTCGGCACCTGACCCTGGTGCTGTCCTACTTTCACCCGAACCAGGCAGCCGAGGCTGGGAGGCAGTGGGTCCAGAACGGGTGGTAATAGTCCTGCAGGGCCGCAGGCTGATAAGCACTGCTCACCTGCGCAGTATAGAGAGCCATCTTCTATATTCGCAGTCCAGACTGCAGATGGAAACTGGGAATTTGTGGGAGGTTCCTGGCTTTATATGGGGCTGGGAGGGGCCACAAATCTTTTCTGCAGTCCAGCGCCACCTTGTGGCGGATAACCCATGTGTAAGGAATATCGGGAACAGGACGTGCTGTATACTTGGAAAATATTTTTTTTTTTTTAAACCGAGGGATCCATGCACACGCCCAAGGTTGCCATTTATATGCACAGTGTCTGTACTTGAGCTGATATTACATTCACCAATCTCTTTGCCTTAAATGTGACTCACATTTAGTTCTCAGAGCTGAATGTGGTTTGCAAGGTAAAATAAAAAGTGCAGAAAATGGTATACACTGTATATCCCATTGCTAGATTGAAAGGGACTGCATCTTTCATTCATCAGCACTTGATACCTGATAAACCCTAGTGAGCTTGTTCACTCGGTTAACTCCTCCTACTCTGTTCCCTCTTTGAATTTCAATTCTCAGGTACCTTCACAGCCACACAGCAGCAGGTCTTACCTCACCATCACTCCCACAAAGTCACTCAGTGCAACCTAGCAACCAGGCTGTATCACTCTCAGGAAGCTCGAAGTCTGGAGGTGTCTCCCCCCTCCGGCATCACCTGGTCCTTAGTGTCTTTTGTTATCGGTCAACAAAGGAGCCCCGATTAGAAGGTAGGCTTTTTAAAAGTCCCTTCCAATCTGTATTAGGCTGATGACATGCAAGCATGCAGGCTACTTCACTCCCTGTTGCTGACCCTGCCTGGATATTTGGTTTCACCCCTGCCTGTTGACGACCTTTGCCTGGACTTATTGAATGGTTGATCTCCTGCTACCGCTACCACTGAAAGATCCCTGGTTACAGATTTCCGCCACTAAGCAGTCTTCAAGTGAGCTACTTTGGATCTGCTTTCAGCTTCCACACTTCCACACAGAGGTACGTGTCCATAGGATCAGGGCCGGCTCCAGGTTTATGTGGGCCCTTAGACGGCATGGTCTCAGTGGGCCCCTTTGTGGTGAAGAGTCCCGTCACATCACAGAGGAACATCCCAAATTTGGATGCCACTTAAAAATCATGCTATTTGGACAAAACTCTAGTTTTGGTCAACTTTGAAGCGCAAGAAACCTCTTTAAACCTGACCTTGGAGTCTAAACTAATCTAGATTCTCCTGATTTTGTATACCCGTGCGTGACCCCCTTTGTTCATTACTTTCCTCAAACTGGCGAAAGCACTGTGGAATTGCCAGTTTACGTTAACAGCCAAACCAGGGGGGTTCTTTCAGAAACAGGGGCATCCCAAATTGAGATGCCACTGTAAAGCAGACCAAAACTCAGGGGTGGAATTGCTTGCATAGTGGGTATGCCAGCGATCCCAGGGGGGTTCACACAGTAGGGTATCACAGATTGGGATGCTCCAGGGATAGGAAATCTGCTGGGATGGGCAACTTAAAATCCAGCACTTCCTCCCCTGGAATCAATATTGAGATGCCCCATTGTGTGGAACCCCACCATTCAAGGAGATGTGGGCATCAGCTGTGGCAGTGCCCTCCCAGTATTCCGTTGCACACCTCAAAAACGGGCCCTGTCAGTGCCCCCCCCCCCCCCCGCAGCTGCCCCGCCTTGCCAGGTGCTGATGCCGGCCCTGAATAGGATGTGCTTATGTGATCCGCTACAACCATCCTGCTTCATTTTGGATTTGCATTACACCCAGACTTCAAGTTAGGTATTACAGGTGAACTTACACATTTGCCTTTTACCCCCCAGCAGAAGCATGCAATTGCCTTGACGCTACAAACCTCTTTGCCTGTTCACGGTGTTGTAATTTATCCCGAGCTTATATTTATAACATTTCCTATTATTGAACACCCGTCACAATTTTGACCTTATAAAGATCTCAGCTGTAATCAATATACTACAAAATACTGCAAATATATGAAGGCAGGTTGATACAAAAACACAAGTTAAGTTTTCCAATGGTTAGAGGAATTACCTCATGCCAATACATCATTTATAATCTCTACGCACTAGAAAAAATACCATTTTGTGATTACTCACCTTTAAAATGGTTATTATAAGTATGTCACACACCCCGCTTCCACTATTCATGACATATGGGTTACGGTCCAGTAGAGGGCGAACTTCTGCAGAGATGAAAGCAAAAAAAGAAGCCCCTCCCAGTCCATAAATACCTGGGACCTCCCACACATTCCCCAGTATATGACAGCAGTAAGGGGACCAGGAAGAGCTAATAAAGCATTCTTAACCATAAAAAAATTCACCATATAAAGGATCCAGAATACAAAAAAAGGGCGGGATGAAGCGGGGTGTGTGACATACTTATAATACCCATTTTAAAGGTGAGTAATCACAAAATGGTATTATTCCAAGTATATCACACACCCCGCTTCCACTATTCATGACATATGGGACATCCAATAGCAGTGTCCGTCATGGGTGGGGATCCAAATACAGCAAAAAATGCACCAATTTAAACCACTGCAGCTTGCAGAACCTTGCGGCCAAAAACAGCATCCGCTGAGGCCCGCACATCAACCTTATAAAACTTTGAAAAAGTATGAACGGAAGACCAAGTAGCAGCCTTACAAACTTGTTCAACAGAAGCCTGGTGCTGAAAGGCCCAGGAAGCCCCAACAGCACGAGTAAAATGAGCAGTGATCTTAAAAGGAGGAACCCTCCCCTTAGCGGAATAGGTGCCAACAATGGCCTGACGTATCCATTTACTAATGGTAGACTTGGCAGGCGCCAAACCTTTTCTGGGCCCAGAAGGCACCACGAACAAGGCGTCCATCTTACGAAAAGGAGAAGTAGCAACCAAATAGTACTTCACACAACGAACCACATCCAAAGAGTGCAAAACCCTCTCCTTGTCATTGCTAGGCTTAGGACACAAGGAAGGGAGAACTACATCCTGATTAATATGGAAAGCAGAAACCACCTTAGGAAGGAAATCTGGTTTAAAACGAAAAACCACCTTATCCTGGTGTCTCTCAAAGTAAGGGGCCTGAATAAACAGAGCCGAACACGCCGAACAGAGGTAATAGCCACTAAAAAGGCAACCTTTTGAGTGAGCACAGAAAGAGCCACATCCTGCATTGGTTCAAAGGGAGGCCCCTGGAGGGCCGACAGAACCAAATTTAGGTCCCAAATGGGAACCAAAGGCTTTCTAGGGGGCCGAACATGAGTGACCCCTTGGAAAAAAGTCTTGACCAGATGATGCAAAACAAAAGGCCTTTGAAAAAAGACAGCCAGGGCAGAAACCTGACCCTTCAAAGTACTGAGCTGGAAGCCCAGATCCAGACCGTGTTGAAGAAACGCCAAAATCCTAGGAATCGAAAACACCCTGCAAGGTAAGGCCCTAGCCTCACACCAGTCAATGTAGGACCGCCAAGTCCTATAGTAAATGGAAGAGGAAGACCTCTTCCTAGCTCTAATCAAGGTTTGAATAACCACCTCAGACAAACCTTCCTCCCTCAGGAGGAAGGTTTCAGCAGCCACGCCGTCAAAGCAAGCGTTTGTAAATTGGGGTATTGTAGTTGACCCTGAGAGATCAGATCTGGAGACAGGGTAAGCCTGTACTGATCTACCACCAATCTTACGACGTCTGCGAACCAAACCTTTCTTGGCCACCTTGGGGCCACCAGAATTGCTGGTGCCCCCTCTAGCGCCAGCTTGCGCACTACCTTGCCCACCATGGAGAAGGGGGGAAACAGGTACAGAAACCACAGATCCCTCCAGGCAAGGGACAAGGCATCCACTGCCAGGGCAAGAGGATCCTGAGACAGAGATACAAAGGTTGGAAGCTTGTGATTGTGCCGAGAGGCAAAGAGATCCACCTCCGGAGTCCCCCACTTGTGACACAGGGCCCGAAACACCTTGTGGTTGAGAGACCATTCCCCTCGGCGAGAGAATCCCCTGCTCAGGGAGTCCGCCTTCGTGTTCTCCACTCCCGGAATGTATACTGCCGAGTTGCAAGGAACATCGCTCTCCGCCCATGTCAGAATCAGAGAGACTTCCCTGAGGGCACTCCTGCTGCGAGTCCCTCCTTGGTGACTGATGTAAGCTACCGCAGTACGATTGTCTGATTGAACCCGAACCGGTAAACCCTGTAGGTGATGTGTCAGACGTGACAGAACCAATCGGATAGCTCTGAGCTCCAAGACATTGATGGGGTTGTGAGCCACCTGAGGACCCCACAACCCCTGAAACTGATGATCTTACCAGAAACCTCCCCAGCCCGACAGGCTGGCATCCGTGGTAACCGTCTCCCAACGAGGGACCAGGAACGATCTGACCCTCATCAGATTGCTTGATTCCAGCCACCACTGAAGGGACTGCCGAACCCTGGGAGACATCAGAAATGACTGATCCAAGGACTATGGACATCTGTCCCATTTCAGCAATAGATGAGTTGTAGCGACCTCATGTGGAATTGAGCAAAGGGGACTGCCTCGAAGGAGGCCACCGAGCCGAATGGAAGGGCGAGGGTTGGTCAGGAGAACAAGTATCAGATCCTGAACCCTCTGCACCTTTGGCTGGGGTAGGAACACTCTGGCCTGAATGGTATCCAGATTCATGCCCAGAAAGGAGATCTCTCTTGATGGGGAGAGAGAAGACTTGGGGTGGTTGATCACCCATCCGAACCTTTCCCGCGTCGCCAGCACCTTCCTGGTGTCCAACTCCGCCTGGCAGAGGGAAGAAGCTGTAATGAGTAGGTCGTCCAAATACGGCACAATGCGAATGCTCTGAGAAGGGCCATTATGCCCGCCAGAACCTTGGTAAACACCCTCGGTGCCGAGGTCAGCCCGAACGGTAGGGCCGCAAACTGAAAATGCTGATCTCCCACCACGAACCTGAGAAATCTCTGGTGTGCTGGGAAAACTGGTACATGAAGGTAAGCATCCTTGATGTCTATGGACGTCATGAAATCCCCCTGATGAAGGGAACCGATGGCTGAACGCAGAGTCTCCATGCAAAACTTCTTGGTTCTGATGAACCTGTTGAGAAGCTTCAAATCCAGGATGGGTCTTATGGAGCCATCCTTTTTGGGAACCGTGAAGAGGTTGGAATAATAGCCCCGGCCTCTCTCTGAAAGAGGCACCGGGCATATGACCGCCATATCCAGAAGATTCTTTACAGCCAACAGGAGCCCCTGCGCCGACCGAGGATCCGATGGCACCCGAGACCTTAGGAGTCTGGGAGGAGGCCGGGACTCGAACTCCAGTTTGTACCTATCCACTTGTCTGTGACCTCCTGGGCCCAGACCTGGAAGAAGAGCCGCAACCGTCCCCCCACCCGCAAGGGTGAGGGCGCCTCCTCATTGTTGAGCTGGCTTGGCAGCAGGCTTGGGCCTGGAACCCCAGGTAGAGGCTGTACGGGCACGTCCTCTACCTCTGTTCCAGGAATCACCTCTAAAGCCAGAGTAGGCAAGACCTCTGCCCCCCTCTGGCACCGCGAAAGGAAGGATTAAAGGCGCTTGCCCCCCGAAAGGAGCGACGCAGCTTCTTACGCTGAGGTAGCTTCCCACCCTTCGCCACAGAATCCAATTTGTCTCCAAACAGCCGCGTTCCCAAAAGGGCAAAGCTGTAAGTGACTAGTTGGCCGCAATGTCCGCCGCCCACTGGCGCAGCCAGACCGATCGGCGCATGGCCACCAACAGGGCCGAAAGTCTACTACACATGGTAATAGTGTCGTTTATAGCCGACAAAACAAAATTCACGTACAATTCACACCTCTTAAGGGTTGTGAATTCAACGCTGTCCGAGTTGAGCTGGGACCCATTTAACATGTCCCTGAACCCACACTGGAAAAGGCATGACATGCCATCTGATCAATGCGCTTGTCCTCGCCATCCTTAAGGGTGTTGGACAATCCTAGAATGGGCGCATCAACCTCGGGAGGGGAAGACCAGCGCTTCACCACGTCCATCGGAAAGGGATACTTCCTATCCCATCCCTGAGAAACACCGTGAAGGCGATACGGCTTCTCCCATTCTCTAAGAATCATGCTGTCAAAATTATCCTGATTTGGAAACTCCAAGCGGGGCTTAGAGAACCCAAAGAATTCCCCCTTCTTTGGAGGAGCCTCCGCTGGTGGGGAAATATCCAGAACCTCTAACAGATGGGTCAGGACCCTGGGGGTATCAACAGCATCCCCCAGCGCCTGCCCGGCATCAGAATCAAAGAACTGCAATTCCTCAGTCTCAGATTCCTCAAACAATTCCCCTTCCTCAAGCGGGGAATAATCGGCTCAATCAGGTGAGTCATAATCATCAAAATCGAATACCGGCGTAGCCGGTGACAGATGCCTTTTCTTAGCAGTGGCCTTTCTGCCCACTGAGCTAGAAATAATTTTCTCGAGGTTGGCCAGCCTGGCACATACCTCTGAGTGCGACTCCCCACTAATGACAGTGTCACTTGGGGTACGGATGATGCGGGGTGGGGTAGGTGAGGCGGGCGGCACTGACACAGACACCTGGGGTCCCGACTGCTGCGTTATGGCCTGTTGCGCACATGGTATGCAAATAAGTACATTCTCCCCCGTAAGGGATACCCCACAACCCACACATAGCTGGGATTGTCCCAAAGGGAGCCCAAGCCCAGTATCCTGCAGAGCCTCCTTATGGTGATTTTAAGGTAGTCGCAATGACCCGAGGGAATTACGCTGGTAAGCAACCCGGGATGCCCCTTAAGTCCCAAGTGGGAGGATTTATAAGTGCCCCAAATTTCTGCTAGGGACCCTAGGACCGGGAGAACCCCCTTTTAAGCAAGGCACAGGGAGTCCTCCTGAAAGACACAAAAGAGTGGCCATAAGCACATGCATATATATATATATATATATATATATATATATATATATATATATACACACACACACACAGAGATATATTGTTTATACCCTATAAATAAAGGAAAAACGGGACAAGAACTAGCTATGTCCCCTGACCGAAAGGGGGACATGCTGAGTAAAGTACACAAAAAGGGGGAGCCCGGGAGGGCACTCACATGTCCAGCAAGATGGTTGCCACCGCTATCCAGCCATAGCAGAAGAATGAGAAGGGAGAAGAAGGGGCGGGCCAGCGCGGATCCCGCCCCCCCACCCTCACAACCAGCAGCGCGGTACCCAGCCGTGGGCTGGGCTCCGCAATTGGCTCCAACAGAAGGGGGGGCGGGCCGCGGCCGGCTCCGCCCCCTTAACACCGCAGCCTGAGGGGAAGAAGCTCCCCTCAGGAGAGCAAAAAACGGCGACCAGCCGGAATGTAAAGCACAAGCACACTACACACACACACACTGTAATAAAAGGAAAGGTCCGCCCCCCCCCCATGGAGGGTTAACAGAGGGAATCAGAAAGGGGGATAATCCCGCACCAAGTATGGTGTAAGGGATATATAAATATATATATATATACATGAAATTAGGAACAGGGCATCCCAAACCGGGATCACCAACCCGGATTCCGCCTACCCCCTTATATGGGGTCTCACGGAAGAGCATGGCTCCCTAAACACCTATTAAGGTGATTCCTACCCTCACCCGGACCTGCAGCCAAGCCTGGGAGGCTAATATTGGGCTTAATGTATAAAGGTCCGGGCAGAAATAGGGCAAAAAATGGCCGGGCGTAAGCCCGGCTTACCTGCGAGGAAGAGAAGCATACATCTTCTGACTTGCTCGCCGTCCTGCAGAGAAGGAACTGGGGAATGTGTGGGAGGTCCCAGGTATTTATGGACTGGGAGGGGCTTCTTTTTTTGCTTTCATCTCTGCAGAAGTTCGCCCTCTACTGGACCATAACCCATATATCATGAATAGTGGAAGCGGGGTGTGTGACATACTTGGAATATCTGCATGTCCTCCTTTTATATAGATAGTCTGTCAAGCCTGAGCAGCCAAGCTTGCAGCTTTCTGCAGAGCAGCCTACCCCTGCATGTCTTTTAAGATAATTTTATTTCACCTAGCAGCAGCAAACTTTGGCCACCCTATTATAACAGATGATACAAGTAGTGTATCCCGGAATTGTAAAATATTAAAAATCCATATAAACACAATGCGTGGAGAAGTCACTTATACACCCAAACTGAATAAAACACCTGCCAAGCTTGTGGTTTCTTTCCCTGGTAGGAATAAAATCCAGGAGTGCCAGGTTTGATTGCATCAAAGGCAACAGATTCTGTCGTCCCTAATTTTCTCTTTTCTTCCATTAAAAAACAAGCCTGGCTGGATATTTCTTGATGCTGGGTATAAGTGACCTCTCATCCCGCCATCCAGCATATTATATGGTTTGTTATCATTGCACCATTTTTTCACAATTGTCCTCCTTTAAATTACCAATAAAAGCCTTTTTTACTAGATAGCCTACGTTTTATGGATTTACTAATAATAAATATGGGATGTTGCCTACCTGTAGAAATAAGAGCACCCTCTAACGGTGTTGTGAGTGAAATGTTCTTGGCTTTTCTCATTTCCAAAGTCTTCCAGGGGATCTGACCACAAAATGTCACACATAGGTCCATATGCAGGTGGTTCTTTGAAGCGATCTAACTGAGAAAATCAAAATTAAACATTTTATTTAATAAGGCAACAATAAGTCATTACAAAGATACATACATTCCTGGTAATACAAGCATTTAGAAGACATTCAGGCATCAGGGCTGTCTCATTCTCTTCCCCCAGAGCATCAGGATGCCCCGCTGTGTGAAACCCCTCACCCAGTCCATTGTAAAACTCACCTCACTGATCCAATGGTGCATGCGCTAGCCGCCATCTGCTATACCTTTAGCCGGGCACATGCCCGCACCAGGCATCTACAAGGCCGGAAAGTCTTAGCTGATTTTGAAGAGCGTGCGGATTGGATGAGAGCCTGCGCATTGGGGTGCCCCGGGGCAAGGACCAAAACCTAGAATAGCCAAAGACCTAATTTTGGACAACTTTAAAGAAATGTTTTATTTTATTGCCCTAATCATTCTTATCATCAAGACAGGGAGGGAGGGGGGGGGGGGGGGCTCCATGGTGGTCTATTAACTACTTTTAACCTGAAGAAGATCTTATAGAAAGAAAGTTTATGTGGTCACCTTCCATCCCCAGCACCACAAAACACCATACTGCTTCCTGTTACCATGTTTTTATGAATATTGGGCAAAGGTTTAGTAAAAAAACAAAACAAAAAAAAAAAAAAACTGTTTTAGGGTACTGGGCTAAAACACTGGAAGGTGACCCCAAACCTCCTTTGTACACTTTAATGACAACGCTTCATTATTAAAACAGAAGAGAAGACAGAGAATATAATTGCTGCTGCCATTAATAACATTATTTACCAGGTCATCAATTCCACCCTATTATGTGGCACTGATTATCCCAAACATCAGCACAAGTAAAATAATCAGTGACACACAATGATCCCATTATGTGTTATTAATTGGAATCCATGTCACAGACCGTGCTTGGTTCGCCTGAATATATTCCATTACCTGTCGCACGTTATTCCAAGCATTGTTACAAGCAGGGAAATGAGTGTTATCATGCACATACACCACTGATTATATGTCACTTACTACACATTACTGATAAAGCAGACTGTCAATGAGCTTTAAATCAAGGTTTACAAAAGAATCAGTAGCTGCCTAGTGCTAGCTGCCATTATACAGAGCATACTGTGCTGATTGGACAAGAGCCTGCACATGTGCAGTGCGGCTGGTGAAAAGTCTTCAGGGAGATACAAGGGGCTTCGCACAGTGGGGCATCCCAAATTAGGAAATTGCCATTTTTTCCATTCATTATTTTTAAGGTTTTTTTTGTTATTACAATTAAATTACAATTATTAATTAATATGGTTCAAACACTTAATTATATTAAAACACTTCCCTGTATCAGTAGAAACTATTTAAAAAATCTATAATAAGTATAAACAGAATAAAATTTGTGGAGACTTTTTTTCAACCTGCAAGAATATAAAGTCTGCCAATAGGATAATATTAAAAGGGACCCTCCGCAAGGAGACTGGAGCGGAACTGGATAACTGAACATTATCCCCGTCCCCCTGGAAACAGACAGTCTGCAGAGATCTAGCTTATACCTCTGCCTATTTATTTTTTCTCTTTAATGCAATTGTAAAGTAAACTGTGAGCTAACTTACAAACTGTGTTGCAAACATTTTAATTTTGATGCCTGTATGCGGAACAGAAACTGAAATGAAAGCAGACAGGAAGCGACAGGAGCACACCTTGCTTTAGAGACCAACAATGTAACATTCCGGCTGTGCTCACAAAGGCTGCAGATATCTCCTGTTAAGCTGTGGCTGTTAACAATCCAGCAATAAAACTCTGACACAGCAGACTGGCAGAAATCAACCACCTGGTAGGTGGGGATGCCCAGCTAAGTAAAACTCCCCAGAATGCCCTTTAAACTCACCTCTTCCTGGTTCATGTCACAGCTCTGATAGTCTTCAAAGGAAGCACAAGCCGCTGTATCCCCAGCCTTGCGCAATCAGAGCCGTTTGCCGAATGACAGTCACGGTAGAGGGCTCTGATTGGACGACCGATAAACATTTAGATTCCAGGGCTGGCCTGCTTGGGTTTTGTTATGCTTTAAAACTTTGTATCAAAGTGGTATGCTTTGAAGTGAAAAAGAAGGTCTCAGGTGATTGATTACACATTTTATTACACACCACTTGTAAAGACATGTATTTTACTATGCTTAAATTCTTAGCATTATGGGGATTCTTCTTTGAAGTGGACCAACACCCAGGATTTTGACTATCCTGGATTTTGGTCCACTTCGGTGGGGCACCCCGATCGGGGGTGCCCCGCTGTGTGAAACCCCCAGAAAGCCCCGAAAACTCACCTCTCCCCGCTCCCACGTGACCGCTGCAGCCAATCCCCGCTGGCGGACAAGCAAGAGGCAGCGCCGGACAAGCAGAGCGCGTCCGTCACCTCCCGCGCATCCCTCTTACAGGGAGCGCACCTGCGCTGGCCATACACAAACGGCCGGCTCGGGAGCGCGCCCTGCTAGAGGGACGCGCGGGAGGCGGCAGACGTGCATGCGCCGCTGGAACGTGGAAAAGGTAGGATTGTGGGCTTCCTGGGGGGTTTCACCCCGCGGGACATCCCGATTTCGGATGCCCCGCAGGGAGGGATCTGATCGGCCCGGGAATTTTATAGATTCCCGGGCCGATCCCCCCTGGGTGTTGGTCCACTTTAAAGGGAATGTACAGACCTTTCCTCCCAGCATGCTGCAGGAAAATTAGGGCGTTTCTGGGCACTTGCCCAGGAGGAAGCTGCTGCAGGGGAGAAAAGGTACACTTTTTTATATTTTCCATTTACAGTTCCTTTAAAGACATGTTGTGAAACAAGGCTGTCCATGTTGATGTAGAACCCAAGACTTTTTTTTTCGATTTTTTGGAATTTGTTCACGCACTGTCACAGTTGACTAGCTTAAAAAGGTAATTCCAAGTTTGATTTTTTGCAACTCCATGTTATAAAAGAATACACTTTACCCTAGCAACGATGGGTTTATGCTAGCAACGTACACCAAAGAGTTTTTAGAGTACATATCACATACTTCCTGACTCTGGTTTGTTAATCATCTCATTGGCTAAGGCAGATATGAGTTTAACACCTTCTGCATTAATTGAATTCTGGGACTTAGTCAGTAGTTTTTACTTAAGGCCAAAAATGCTGCACTCATTTTAGTAACAGAGTCACAGGGATACATGATTACTGGAAACCACATGCTGATAAGCAAATCACAGGTCTGGGGGCATAATCCTAACACTCATGTTTATTTTACATTCCAAAAGAGGAAACAATAAGGCAGAACACAAAAAACATGACAAAAATACCATTTTGTGATTGCTCACCTTTAAAATGGGTATTATAAGTATGTCACACACCCCGCTTCTACTATTCATGACATATGGGTTATGGTCCAGTAGAGGGCGAACTTCTGCAGAGATGAAAGCAAAAAAGAAGCCCCTCCCGGTCCATAAAGACCTGGGACCTCCCACACATTCCCCAATATAGGACAGCAGAAAGGGGACCAGGAAGAGACAATAAAACATTCTTAACAATAAAAGGTTCACCATATAAAGGATCCAGAATACAAAAAAAGGGCGGGATGAAGCGGGGTGTGTGACATACTTATAATACCCATTTTACAGGCGAGTAATCACAAAATGGTATTATTCCAAGTATGTCACACACCCCGCTTCCACTATTCATGACATATGGGACATCCAATAGCAGTGTCCGTCATGGGTGGGGATCCAAATACAGCAAAAAAATGCACAAATTTAAACCACTGCAGCTTGCAGAACCTTGCGGCCAAAAAAATACAATTCTGTGAAGTACTCACCTGTAGAATTGGTATTATAAGTATACAGTACGTCCTGCTACAGATATAATGCTTACACTTGGGTTATCCTCCGCCAGATGGCGCTGTGCACTGCAGACATGCAAAATACAGGCTCCTCCCGGGCCCTTCATATACCCGGGGACCTCCCACAAATCCCCAGCACTGACAAGCAGTGAACAAGAAGCCGGGAGAATTTAACCACCGAAACTGGTAACAACAACAATGGTAACAATCACCATACAGGGGATCCAGAATAATGCAAAAAAAAAACAGGGTGGGGTGGAGCAGGACATACTGTATACGTATAATACCAATTCTACAGGTGAGTACTTCACAGAATTGTATTATTCTAAGTATACAGTACGTCCTGCTCCAGATATAATACTTACACTTGGGACATCCAATAGCAGTGTCCATAAAAGTAGGGTGGGATCCGCAACAAAAAGGCAACAGCATGCAGCTTAAACTACTGCCGCCTGCAAAACCTTGCGGCCAAACACAGCATCAGCTGAGGCCCTAACATCAACCTTGTAAAAACCTTTGAAAAGGTATGGACAGAGATCAAATAGCAGTCTAGCAAAACTTGTCCAACAGAAAATCCGGTGCTGAAAGCCCAAAGGCACCAAAGCATGAGTAGAATAAGAAGTAAGGCGAAAAGAAGATTCTTCTCCTTAGAGGAACAGGCCTGAGAAACAGCCTGACAAGTCCAAACGCTAACAGTAGCCCTGGCAGAAGCCGAAACCTTTTCTAGGACCATAAGAGACCATCCCATCCAAGTAAAGGCCAGGCCCAAAGCCGCTCAACCCCTGGAGATCAGACGAGATCAGACACATACAGGAAGGAGATGGCCATAAAGCCAAAGGGGCAGCAGTTCCCCTGAGGGGCAAGTGACGATCCAGGAAATACTTCCAACACCAGTTGAAGGAATGTAGACCCCTTTCCTCAGCATCGCTAGGTATAAGGCACAGAAGGAGGAAGAAATATCTTGAATCAATGAACATAAGACACCACCTTAGGCAGAAGGTCCGGCGTAAAGCGGAGCACCACATTATCCTGGTGCATATCAAGGAACGAGGGCTAGCTAAACAGAGCCGCCCGCTCAGACACACGTCTGACTGAAGTAACAGTCCCAGAAGGACAACTTTGAAGGTAAAAGACAGCATCCTGAATCGGTCCAAAAGGAACACCCCGCAAGGCAAACAGAATAAAATTCAAATCCCAACAGGGACCATAGAATTACGTGGGGAACGCAATGAGCAACCCCCGAAAGAATGCTTAGCCACGGAAAATAAGCAAAAGACTTCTACAGGAAGGCGGACAGGGCAGAACCTGACCCTTCAGAGTACTGAGTTGGAGAGCCAACTCCAAGCCATGCTGTAATAACTCTAGAGCCCTGGTAACAGAGAACGGCCAACAGGGAAGAGACCTAGACTCACACCAATCCATATGGGTACGCCATACCTCATAAGAATGGAAGAAGAAGCTTGCTCTTAGACTTCCAATAGTCACAAACACAGAGAAGAGAAGCCTATCTCCATAAAGATGGAAGATTCAGCAGTCAGGCTGCCTAGGCCAGAGTCTGTAGATTGGGGTGACGTAAAGGGGGCCCTGAGTGAACAGAGCGGCACCCCTAGCAGAACGTACAGATCTACTACCCTCGGTACCACGTCTGCGAATCCACACTCCACTAGGCCATCCAGGGGCCACCAGTATCAATGGTCCCCCTTCCAGAGAAATTCTGCGCAGAACCCCGCCTAGCAGGGGGAACGGAGATAAGACATACAGACCACAATGTCCTGCCATATCATTACTAAAGCATCATGACCACGGCCAGAGGATCCTGGGACAGGGAAACGAGGATCGAGAGCTTGAAATAGTGATGGGGCACCAAACCGATCCACACTGGTTGAACCTCATAGTGACACAAGGATTAGCACATCCTGTCGCAGAGGGACCTCCACCGGAGCGAATACCACGGATATGCAGGAAACATTATCCTCCACCCAGATCAGGAACATATACCTTCCTGGGGGACCATCCTGCTGCAGGTCCCACGCAGATGATTAAGGTAGGCCACAGTCGTCAGACAGACCGAGCGCCACCAAACAGGCAGGCCGTTAAAAGGAGAAGTCAAGCGAGATAGCGCCAACCTGAAAACTCACTGTTTCAATATTGATAGGTGCATGGACCTCCTAAAGGCCCACCTCCCCCGGATCCGCATGGGGTTACAGAAGAAACCCCCCCCCCCCATCAACCTGATAGGTTGGCATCCATGGTGACCGTCTCTAGGAAGGGCAAGAAGGGAACTGCCCCCAGACAGGTTCCTAGAGTACATCCACTCCAAGAGGGACTCCTAACCAGGGGGGGGAAGGCACACATGACCCTGCTCCAGGGATGCTGGGTCCCTGTCCAGTATTAACAATAGAAGTTGCAGAAGGGCCCCAGGTAGAAGAGTATAAGGGACCTCTTCTAAGCAAGTCAGCAACGGGCCCACCAGCTGCGTTCCTGCCTGGTGAAGGGACGGGGACAGCAAAGAGGGGCTGAGCCCACGCAACCAGATTGTCCACCTTATTGCTGAGGAAGGAAGATTCTCGCCTGAACCAAATCTAGATTCATCCCTAGGAATGGAGTTACCAATTAAGGGGACAATGAGGAATTGAGGTGAATGAACACCCATCCAAATGACTCCCAATGGACACCACCAGCCGAGTAACCAACTCAACCTGAAGTAGAGATTGGGAAGCGAAAAAGGACGACCGGGTAGGTCTCACGCGGACGCCCCTTGGTCTCCTCAGAGACATAGCCCCCGTCAGCACCTTGGTGAGCACTCTGGAAGCAGAAGAGAGGCAGATAACAAGGCCACAAATTAGCAGTGTTGGACTTCCAACACGAACCTAAAGAGCCTCGGTGTCTAGAAGGCACAGGGATGTGAGCATAAGCATCTTAGATCTCCCCAGACGGCAAGGGGCCCACTGGGCGCAAGGCGCTGATGGCCCATCTCAGATTTTCCATGCAGAAACTGTCTGTAATAGTAGAATTGCCGAAAACCTGTGAATCCAGAATGGGCAGACTGACTCATCCTTTTGGAGAAAAGTTAAGAGATTGGTGTAGCGGCCCCTGCCTCTGCCTGTTAAGGGCAAACTGCAAGTGACCCCCAGACCCAGCAGGCCGTGCATGGCCTGCACCAGCACCTGACAGGCAGGCAGGGACCAGGAGTACCCTGACAATCTTGGGGGAGGCCGCGCAGCAAACTTTATCCTGTATCCGGAGGAAACTACCTCCTGTATCCACCAGAATGAGGCAAGATGCCTCCTGATAGGAGCAAGGTGCTGCAGCCATCCCCTCACCCAGGCGGGCGAGGGCGCCCCATCATGCTTGAGGGGGTTTGGTGGAAGATTTAGGCTTAGCCCCGCCGGAGGGGCCAGTGCGTTGTCTGCTGCTCGTGGGGCAGGAGTCTGCACGAAGAATCCGGAAGGACACCCCTGGTTCTTGTTTAACACTATGGTATGGAGGGGGAGGGGTGTCCCTGCCCCGAGGGGGCCGAGACGGCCGCCTGCGTTGGGGTGATTTGCCCTTTTTACCAAACAGGTCCAGACGGGCCCCAAACAGGCATAGCCCTTTAACGGGAAGCCCAGTCAGAGTCCTTTTAGCAGCATCATCAGCACCCCACTGTCGCAGCCAGACCAAGCGACATATATCCACCACAAGGGCGGAAGTCCTCGCACACATTCTAATGGTGTCATCCAGCGCTAAAAGGATACATTTTACAAATACATCACAACTGGAGAGTGCATTAAACACCTCCCAGGGAAGATCCTCAGGGTGATGCTCAAGCATCTTTTTGAGGGTTCTGGCGGCCACTGCAGTGATGGCCGCGGCACAGACCGGGCGCAGCGCCGTTCCTGCACAAGAAAAGGCGTGGGAAGCCAGCTTATCAATGCGCCGGCCCTCGGCATCCCGAAGGGTACTATAAACAGGGGCTGCAATAAAGGGGGGGTTAGGAACCCCAATGATCAGTGCGTCCACCACAGGGGGCGATGACCAACAATTAACCACCTCAGGGGGAAAAGGGTATTTCCAATCCCAGTCCCCTGGGACCCCCGGAAGTTTACTGGGGCGTTCCCAATCCTTCGAGTACAAGAGCATGGAAGTGAGCCTGCTCTAGAAATTCCAAGCACGGTGTCGCTGTATGGAAGCGCTCCCCTCTCGGCTTGGGAGCCGCGCTAGGGAGAGAGATAGACAGGGCCTTAAAGATCCTAATCAACAAACCATCAGTGTCAAACTGGCTCCAGTCTTCATGGCCAGAATCCTCATGACTCCTCGGCCTCTCATCAGATGAGTCAGAGAACAGCCCTCCTTCATCAGAAGGGGTACAGGCACGCGGAGTAGTGAACTCCTCAGATCCCATAGCAAAGGCAGAAACAGGGGGCGTCGAGGACCGCTTCTTACCAGGGCCCAAGCGCTTTCTCAACCCCGCAATAATCTGGTCAGCCGTAGGCAGTCTAGAAGACACAGCCGGCTGCAACTCCCCACTTGTATGCGACTCAGCAGGAGTGAGATTTAAGCCTGGGGAAATAGGAGTATTGAAGCAAGGTGCAGCCACTGGCAATCCTGATTGCAGGGCCAGTGCTTGCTCGGCACACGGTGCGCAAACCCATGCCCTGTCAGCATCAGCGTGGGGATATTCACACGTTATACACAGCCAGTCTTGTCCCAGAGGGACCCCGGTCACATAATTCTGAGATGCCTCCATATGGTGATTATCTAGGCACAATATGCCAGCAGGGATTTATGCAATAGGCAACCCTGGATGCCCCAAGACCCGCTAGGAATGTGGGAGAATTTTTTACAAGCCCGCTATAATTTGTGTCAGGCCGAGGGCAGCCACCGGAGTCTTTGACGTCTGAAAGACATAAAGATAATAAGAGGTGTCAGAGCCATGCGCAGCAGGGAAAAAATTTTTATATTGAAAACACTTGCGAGGGCACTTACAGGCCAAGGGAGGAGGAGGACCGCAACCACTCGCGTGCGAAGATCATCAAAATGGCGCCAAGCGAACCTTGAAGGGCGGGCCCGATCTGGCCATGACGCGGAGCGCGCCAAACCAGGTCCACGCTCCCCCCGAAGAGCGCGAAGCTCTGAGGCAGCAGTCAAAACTTGACCAGCAAAGGATAAGATACACTTAATATAAGCCTTTGCTAATGGAGACGCCGCCGCCCAGCGCAGTACACTTTTTAGTAAAAGAAAAGACACGCGCACGGTGGCAGCCAAAAACTATGAAGAGCAAGCAGCGCGGCTTTGACACCCAGTTACAAGTCAAGGGCAATACTAAGGCCATAAGCGTGACAATACAGTACACTGAGACCATCACACGCATACCCCCCCCCCTTTCTTTTCCTCCGAAATACGGGGGAAACGAGGGAGGATGGCGACCCTTTACACAGGGTCCACCGCTACACGGGCATGGGCAATAATTCGGGAGGGGCATCCACTAAAGGCTCACCATCAGCCTAAACCGCCTACCCTTTGGTGGGGGACTGCGGTGGAGCATGGCTCCATAAGCACGCATGGTGCTGCCTACCTTCACCGGACCAGCGCAGCCCAGGCTGGGAGGCACGTCATGAAAAGGACGGGTGGGAATAGTCCAACAGGGCCGCAGGCTGTAAATTTTTGCATGTCTGCAGTGCACAGCGCCATCTGGTGGAGGATAACCCAAGTGTAAGTATTATATTTGGAGCAGGACATATTGTATACTTAGAATAAAGCATCCGCTGAGGCCCGCACATCAACCTTATAAAACTTTGAAAAAAGTATGAACGGAAGACCAAGTAGCAGCCTTACAAACTTGTTCAACAGAAGCCTGGTGCTGAAAAGCCCTGGAAGCCCCAACAGCACAAGTAGAATAAGCAGTCTTCTCAAAAGGAGAAACCCTCCCCTTAGCGGAATAGGCCCCAACAATGGCCTGACGTATCCATTTACTAATGGTAGACTTGGCTGGCGCCAAACCTTTCCTGGGCCTGGAGGGCACCATGAACAAGGCGTCCATCTTACGAAAAGGAGAAGTAGCGACCAAATAGTACTTCACACAACGAACCACATCCAAAGAGTGCAAAACCTCTCCTTGTCATTGCTAGGCTTAGGACACAAGGAAGGGAGAACTACATCCTGATTGAGATGGAAAGCAGAAACCACCTTAGGAAGGAAATCTGGTTTAAAGCGAAAAACCACCTTGCCCTGGTGTCTCTCAAGGTAAGGGGCCTGAATAGACAGAGCCGCCAACTCAGAGACATGCCGAACAAAGGTAATAGCCACCAAAAAAGGCAACCTTTTGAGTGAGCACAGAAAGTGCCACATCCTGTACCGGCTCAAAAGGAGGCCCCTGGAGGGCCGAGAGTACCAAATTTAGGTCCCAAACTGGGACCAAAGGCTTTCTAGGGGGCCGAACATGAGTGACCCCTTGGAAAAAAGTCTTGACCAGATGATGCAAGACAAAGGACCTTTGAAAAAAAGACAGCCAGGGCAGAAACCTGACCCTTCAAGGTACTGAGCTGGAACCCCAGATCCAGACCGTGTTGTAGAAACTCCAAAATCCTAGGAATCGAAAACACCCTGCAAGGTAAGGCCCTAGCCTCACACCAGTCAATATAGGACCGCCAAGTCCTATAGTAAATGTTAAAGGAAGACCTCTTCCTAGCTCTAACGTCTTACGACTTCTGCGAACCAAACCTGTCTTGGCCACCTTGAGGCCACCAGAATTGATGGTGCCCCCTCTAGAGCCAGCTTGTGCACTACCTTGCCTACCATGGAGAAGGGGGGAAACAGGTACAGAAAAACCCCAGATCCCTCCAGGCAGGGGACAAGGCATCCACTGCCAGGGCCAGAGGATCCTGAGACAGAGATACAAAGGTTGAGAGCTGGTGATTGTGCCGAGAGGCAAAGAGAACCAGCTCCGGAGTCCCCCACTTGTGACACAGGGACCAAAATACCTTGTGGTTGAGAGACCATTCCCCTCGGCGAGAGAATCCTCTACTCAGGGAGTCCCCCTCCGTGTTCTCCACTCCCGGAATGTACACTGCCGAGGTCCAAGGAACATTGCTCTCCGCCCATGTCAGAATCAGAGAGACTTCCCTGAGCGCACTCCTGCTGCGAGTCTCTCCTTGGTGATTGATGTAAGCTACCGCAGTTCGATTGTCTGATCGCACTGGAACCGGTAAGCCCTGTAGGTGAAGTGTCAGACGTGACAGAACCAAACGGATAGCTCCAGGCTCCAAGACATTGATGGGGGTGTGAGCCTCCTGAGGACCCCACAACCCCTGGAATGGATGATCCTTCCAGAAACCTCCCCAGCCCGACCGGCTGGCATCTGTGGTAACCGTCTCCCAACAAGGGGCCAGAAAGGATCTGCCCCTCATCAGATTGCTTGGTTCCAGCCACCACTGAAGGGACTGCCAAACCCTGGGAGACATCAGAGAAGACTGATCAAAGGACTGTGGAAATCTGTCCCATTTCAGTAATAGATGGAGTTGGAGCGCCCTCATGTGTAACTGAGCAAAGGGGACCGCCTTGAAGGAAGCCACCATCAAACCTACCAGAGTCATCCCTAGCCGGATAGAAGGGCGAGGATTGGTCAGGAGAACATGTATCATATCCTGAACCCTCTGCACATTTGGCTGAGGTAGGAACACTCTGGCCTGACTGGTATCCAGATTCATGCCCAGATAAAAGATCTCCCTGATGGGGAGAGAGAAGACTTGGGGTGGTTGATCACCCATCCGAACCTTTCCAACGTCGTCACCACCAAGTCCAAAACCGCCTGGCAGAGGGAAGAAGCTGTAATGAGTAGGTCGTCCAGATACGGCAGAATGCGAATGGCCTGGGCTCTGAGCAGGGCCATTATGCCCGCCAGAACCTTGGTAAACACCCTCGGTGCCGAGGTCAGCCCAACCACGAACCTGAGAAATCTCTGGTGTGCTGGGAAAATTGGTATACGAAGATAAGCTTCAAATCCAGAATGGGTCTTATGGAGCCATCCTTTTTGGGAACCGTGAAGAGGTTGGAATAATAGCCCCGGCCTCTCTCTGAAAGAGGCACCGGGCATATGACCGCCATGTCCAGGAGATTCTTTACAGCCAACAGAAGCCCCTGCGCCTCCCAAGGATCCGATGGCACCCGAGACCTTAGGAATCTGGGAGAAGACCGGTACTCGAACTCCAGTTTGTACCCAGACGAGACCACTTCCAATATCCACTCGTCTGTGACCTCCTGGGCCCAGACCTGGAAGAAGAGCTGCAGCCGTCCCCCCACCCGTAAGGGTGAGGGCGCCTCCTCAGTGCTGAGCTGGCTTGGCAGCGGGCTTAGGCTTGGAACCCCAGGTAGAGGCTGGACGGGCGCGTCCCCTGCCTCTGTTCCAGGAATCGCCTCTGAAGCTAGAGTAGGAGAGACCTCTGCCCACTATGGCACCGCGAAAGGAAGGATTGAAGGAGCTTGCCCCCCGAAAGGAGCGACGCTGCTTCTTCCGCTGAGGTAGCTTTCCACCTTTCGCCACAGAATCCAATTTGTCACCAAACAGCCGCATACCCAGGAAGGGCAGTGCTGTAAGTGATTTCTTGGCCGCTATGTCAGCTGCCCACTGGCGTAGCCATACCTATCGGCGCATGGCCACCAGCAGAACTGAGGTTCTACTACACATGATAATAGTGTCATCCATAGCTGCCAACACAAATTTCATGAACAATTCACACCTCTTAAGGGCTGTGAATTCAACGCTAGCCGGGCTGAGCTGGGACCCTTTAACATGTCCCTAACCTCAGACCTGGTAGCCACAGCCACGAGTGCAGATGCACAAACAGGCCGCAAGGCTGAACCCACGCTGGCAAAGGCGTGGCATGCCAACTGATCAATGCACTTATCCTCGCCATCCTTAAGGGTAGTGGTGTCAGGAGTATGTACAACGGAGGTGTTGGACAACCCTAAGATGGGCGCATCGACCTCGGGAGGAGAAGACCATCACTTCACCGCGTCTGCCGGGACGCCGGGAAGCCGACCCATTCTCTAAGAATCATGCAATCAAAATGATCCTGATTTGGGAACTCCAAGCGGGGCTTCGATGACCCAAAGAATTCCCCCCTCTTCGGGGGGGCCTCCGCCCAGGCCAGGATCAGAGACACTTCCCAGAGGGCCCTCTTGCTCTGGGTCCCTCCCTGATGATTGATGTAGGCAACGCCGTCTGGTTGTCTGAGCAGGCCCCGAAGGTGATGAGTCAAATGAGTCAGAACCAACCTGATCGCCCGCAGTTCCAGAATGTTGATAGTTGTGTGGGCCTCCTGAGGGCTCCACCGCCCTTGGAACTGCAGGGACTTCCAGAAACCCCCGCAACCTGTCAGACTGGCATCCGTGGTGACCATCTCCCAGCAGGGGGCCAGAAAGGATCTGCCCACCAACATGTTCCTGGAGTCCAGCCACCACGAGAGGGACCGCCTGACTAGGGGGGAAAGCACAAGGACCTGGTCCAGGGAATCAGGAGCCTTGTCCCATACTGACAAGAGGTGGAGTTGCAGAGGCCTCATGTGGAACTGGGCATAAGGAACCGCCTTGAAGCACGACACCATCAGGCCCGCCAGCTGCATTCCCTGCCTGATGGAGGGATGAGGGCAAGATAGCAGGAACTGAGCCTGCGATAGCAGACTGTCCATCTTCTGCTGAGGAAGAAAAATCCTTGCCTGAACTGTATACAGATTCATTCCCAGGAAGGGTGTCACTAAGGAGGGAGAAAGGGAAGACTTGGGATGGTTGATCACCCAGCCAAAAGACTCCAGATTGGACACTACCAGCTGAGTATCCAACTCTGCCTGTTGGAGGGACTGGGAAGTGATGAGAATGTCATCCAGATAGGGCAGCACGCGAATGCCCCGAGACCTGAGCAGAGACATCACTCCTGCCAGCACCTTGTTGAACACTCTGGGAGCTGAAGTGAGACCGAAGGGCAATGCCACAAATTGGTAGTGCTGATCCTCCAGAGCGAACCTGAGGAACCTTTTATGACCTGGAAACACAGGAATATGGAGGTAAGCATCCTTGATGTCCACAGAGGTCATGAAGTCCCCTGGATGCAGGGAACTGATGGCAGAGCGCAGAGTTTCCATGCGAAAGCGCCTGCACCTGACAAATTTGTTGAGGATCTTCAAGTCCAGGATGAGCCTGACTGACCCATCTCTTTTGGGCACGGTGAAAAGGTTGGAATAGAACCCCTTGCCCCTTTCTCGTAGGGTCCTGAGAAATCCGGGATCTGATGAATCTTGGGGGTGGCCAGGCAGCAAACTATCTTGTAACCGGAGGACACTACCTCCTGAATCCACCGGTCTGAGACATAAAGCCTCCAGACGTGAGCAAAGTGCTGAAGCTGTCCCCCCACCCGGATGGGTGGGGGCGCCCCTTCATGCCTGAGCTTGGAGCCCCAGGAGGAGCCAGGGAGTCCACGTCCTCTGCCCCTACCCCAGAAATCTCCTCAGGCCCCGGTAAGGGAGACCCCCCTCCCCTGTCTGGCTCCACGGTAGGGGGAAGAAAAGGAGCCCTGTCCTCGAAAGGGCAGAGACTGCCGCCTGCGCTGGGGTAACCTGCCTCCCTTAGCAAACAGGTCCAGGCGGTCTCCAAACAGGCGTAGTCCTTTGAAGGGAAAACCAGTGAGAGCTTTCTTGGCAGCGTTGTCAGCAGCCCACTGGCGCAGCCAAACCGAGCGGCGCATAGCCA
Source organism: Gastrophryne carolinensis (assembly GCA_027917425.1). NCBI lineage: Eukaryota > Metazoa > Chordata > Amphibia > Anura > Microhylidae > Gastrophryne > Gastrophryne carolinensis. The sequence goes on along the minus strand of CM051234.1, from coordinate 212,755,258 downwards.
CCACAAGGGAAGAGGTTCTGCCACACATCCTAATGGTATCATCCAAGGCAGAGAGGACATAAGTCACAAAAACCTCACAACGAGAGAGTGAATTAAACTCCTCACTAGACACATCATCAGGGGCACCCTCTAGGATACTTCTAAGCAGGGTCCTAATAGCCACAGCCGTAATTGGCAGAGGCACAGACCTGGCACAGCGCCGTCCCCACACATGCAAAGGCATGGGACGCCAGCTGATCAATGCGCCGGTCCTCACCATCCTGCAGCGTAGTAGAGTCAGGGGAATGCATGACAGAGGTCCGGGGCATCCACTTCAGGAGGGGATGACCAACGCTTCACCACATCAGCAGGAAAGGGATACCTCTTATCCCAACTTTTAGGTACACCGGGAAGCCTGCTGGGGCGCTCCCATTCCCTGAGCACGAGATTATTAAAATGGGCTTGCTCAGGAAATTCTAAGCGTGGCTTAGCAGTATGAAACAACTCCCCCTGTTGCCTGGGGCCGCAACTGGGGGAGAGATAGACAGTACCTCAAAAATCTGAGCCAACAGCCTATCAGTATCATCTGGGGCCCAGGGGTCAGAGCCAGAATCATCATGACCCCTGGGCCTCTCATCAGATGACTCGGAGTCAGAGAATAACTCCCCTTCTTTCAAAGGGGTATAGTCAGACAGTTCCAAAAACTCATCAGCCTCCGCAGGGAAAAGAGTGACATCGGGCGTTAAGTGCCGCTTTCTAGCAGAGGCCTTACGCGCCAAGGTATTAGCAAGCAACTTCTCAACATAAGCCAGTCTGGAAGACACATCAGGCTGAGAATCCCCACTGGTATGCAACTCAATGGGAGTCAAATTTAAGCTTGGGGGAATAGGTGAAGCCATAAGAGGCACAGGCCCAGCTACTGGTAAACCAGGCTGCAGCGCAAGCACCTGCTGGGCACACGGTACACAGACCCGCACATTGTCAGCACTAGTAGGGGACACCCCACAAGCTACACACAGCAGGGCTTGTCCCGAAGGAACCCCGAGCACATTATCCTGAGACGCTTCCATGTGGTGATTATAGCGGCACAATAGGCCGATAGGGATTCACGCTATAAAAAGCAACCCGGGATGCCCCAATAGCCCGCTAGGGAAGTGGGAGTAATTTACACACTAGGCCTCACAACTTTAATAACTAAATAGAGGGAGTAGGGCCGGGAGAAACCAATAGAGGTCGGCCCGTCTGAAAGACATAAGCGAAGAGAGCCCCGTAAGTGACATGTATAATGACATAGGGTAATAAAAACCGCCCGCGAGGGCACTCACGGACCGCGGTAGGTAGACGCCAGTCACGCAGCAGCCGAATCCAGAGAAAATGGCGCCGGGTATACCTCGAGGGGCGGGCCGCGGAGACAGTGACGCAAAACGCGCCAACCGCGGGCTCCGCCCCCCCTGGAGAGCGGGAAGCAGCACACGTGACAAGCAGTCAATAACGGCGCACCAGCGCCTGAGGTAACGCCGCCGCCAAGCGTGGAGCACAATGGAAGTGCGCGCGGCGGCGGCATATTTAAAAACGCAACCAGTGCAACCAAGTCAGCGCGGCAACTGACACCAACTAGACAAAACATAATACAGTGAAGCACCAAGGCATATTCACCCCCCCCCCCGAGAGCTACAGGGGAGAGCGAGAGAGGACAATGGCCATTTAACATAGGGCCCACCGATAGACAGGGGCAAGGGGCAATAGGGCGGGAGGGGCATCCCATAGAGGCTCACCATATGCCTATACCGCTTACCCTTTGGTGGGGGCTTGCGGTGGAGCAGCGCTCCTAAGCACCTGACAGCGGTGCTGCCTATCATCACCCGACCAGCGCAGCCAAGGCTGGGAGGCACATTAAGAATGGAACGGGTGGGAATAGTCCTACAGGGCCGCAGGCTAATAGCCCCGCTCACCTGCGAGAAGAGAGAGCCATCTTCTTGTCCTTTGCAGTCCAGACTGCAGAGAAAATCTGGGGATTTGTGGGAGGTCCCGGGTATGAGGGGCCGGGAGGAGCCAATTTGCTGTCTCTGCAGTCCAGAGCCATCTGGCGGAGTAATACCCATGTGTAATGATTCTTATCTGGAGCAGGACATACTGTATACTAAGAATAGGGAGTTTTCTATTAGAAAACAGACTGACCAGCCAAAAACGGAAAAGATGTTCAGCGTATCTCCACAGCTGGGACCCGCTGGACTAGAAGTTCCAGTGAACAGAGATTGAACGCCTCACTCGTCCGCTCCAAGATGGTGGCCGTGCATGTTTCAGGTATATGCCCAGCAGCATGCCCACTTCAAATCACTGGATCCCCTGCCTCCCCCCTCATCTGGCCTGCGATCATCGCATCTGTCATCAGATCAGTGAGGGACACAGGAGCTGACAATCGGAGACGAATAATGAAAAAAAAACTTTTTTTAATAAAGACTTTTTTTTCTATGTGTGGTGTTTTTTTGTTACCATTAATCCTTTGTGAACTGGTAAGGGATCTATGTGACCCCTATACCAGTTTACAAGGCTCTGGGTCTGGACAAGTCACTTGCGGCTAATTAGTGACTTGCCATTAACTCCGAGCCCCCCATTACCTGCCTCCCCAAAGTCCAGGGAGGGGGGCAGAAGAGCCCGTGGCCATAGGCTATGCTGGCCCCTGCTCCCTGTTCTACAAGCCCCCATAGCTGGTACAGGATGGTTATGCTGGGTAAGGAGGACCTCACGCCATTTTTATTTGGAATTTTACACCCTTAAAATACAAAAAAAATGGGGTCCCACCCCCCAGGAAGGAGGGACCCTATGTTTTTTTTTTTTATTTTTGTTTAAAAAAAATCGCAATATATTGTCTTTGAGACAGAATCGGGATATATTGTATCATTATATATATATATATATATATATATATATATATATATATATATATATATATATATATATTATATATATATATACATATATATATATATATATATACACACACACAGTGACTGTACTGTAAGTAATAGAAAGCCAGTCATGATAAGCTGTGAGCAGGACTGTCCATAGAAGTTGGTCCGACTGGTTCGTCCAGCCATGTAAATATATACATAACTACTAATACTGCTAAGGCATTATATTTGTGAATCCAACATCCAGTATCTCTGGATGATACAAGAGGCCACAAGGCACCATAGTCAGCTGCTTAGCTAAGTTAACAGTTTAAAAGCAGAATTTCAAAGCACACATGCTCTTCAGAAAAGCTTCAATAAAAGTGAGGTGCAGTTGACTTGTCACCCTGATTTATGGATCCATCAAACTGTAGGCAAGCCAAAAAGCAGAATAAAACAAATAATGTAGCAATAAAAAAAGTAAAATTTTAGCCCAGGGCTTAATATTATTTGAAGGGAATGAAGTGATATTTCATTGCACTGACGTTCAATTAAAAAGAAGAAAACTTTCATTAAAAAGATGCATTTCTAGATTTGGCTTCAAGAGTAGATCATAAAATATGCAATACTAAGCGAGATTATTTTAGGCCCCTAAATTATTCATGGGTTTTGTAACTGAAATGCTTTGGAATGAAATAATGCATGTTGATAAATATGCAGGCCGCGTTTGCAATTGTCAGGGACAGCCTTATTACGGACTGCACAGTCTATTAAAAAAAAAAAGTTAATGACGCCCTGTAAATATGCAATTAAGCATGGAATCCCACTGATAAACAATGTAGTGGTGCATTCATTTACATTTCATTAAAGCAGACCTTCACCCTGAATAAGAGCATATCTTATATGTTTTCCACACCCTGTACATACAGATTGCTCACATTAAAAAATCATCCTACCTGCATCTACTGCATGTTTGAGCCTTTAAACATCCAAGATGGCGGCTCATGGAGCATCAGGCAGTCTGCAAACAAGAAGTGTTCTTCTGACTGTGCTGCTCTGCATTCTGGGATTGCTGTCCTTTTCCTGACCCCAGCTCTGCTCGGTCTGTGCAAAGTAAAGCTATAACCCGCCCCCCTGCACTTTACCTCTGAGTCAAGATGGCGGCGCCCATATCCTAGTGTCCTGAACAGAGTTGCAGCCTGAGGTGGGGAAAGAATAAAAATGAAGACTAAAAACTTAAAATATATTAATTTTAGATGCTGGGGAATAGCTTAAGGTTTTGGGCTTTTCATTAAATTATGCTGAAGGTCCGGTTTTCAGGGATTGGAGAGGGAAAATGGGTAGAAATGACCCAGCAGCATGGCTCTGTTAGTGAATGTTGGAGCCTCACAATTCCAAGTGAATGGTATAGGCATAGATACATGTATATTATGCAAAATGTATCCGTTTTTGTGGCAACTTGGCCCAGCCATCCATGGATTGTTTTGTCACTCAAACAAGCAATTTGGTTACTGAAGAACTGGAGTCCCGAAAAAGCAAAAAAAAAAAAGTGTTAAAATGGTTTATTTAGAAAATCTAGCATTCAGCTTTCCATTAATTTAAATCAAAATAAGAAACCACGAGCAAACACTTAGCACATTTACTTGTAACTGCAGGGTGAGCAGTAAGAATTCTGTGACCCGACCCCCTATTAACTGCCTGTGGCCAATCATACTGACTAATTTGCCATGAAAGAATTACGAGCAAATGATTTTATAACCCTATGCGTGTCAATGCATTTTAGAGAAATGACAGAATTTGAAAAATAAACAGGAGGTTATGATGTATACTGTGAATACAGGCCTGATACACAAGTGATATTTATGACATAGTTGGCCAAGCAGAAAAGGCAGAGTCATTTCTAGGGGTGAGCAAACAGGGCAATCGCTCTGGGTATCAATACTAGTGTGTATTTTTCGGGGTGCACCATTATTCCAGCCATCCTGTTTTCCACAGATAGGTCACAACCACCATTAGTGGTGATGCCCATTCACCAGGACCCTCATCCCCCTCCATATTTGGCTCAGTCATGTGAAAGGGGGGCTGCCTGTTGCTTAGGAAGATGTACAGCATGGCACATACTGTACCAGTATAGGACAGCACAATAGAATGTGTGAGGATGGGGCAGAATTTTGTTCCTTTATGCACTAAGCTATTTCAACAATATATTTCCTTGAGAAAGGATATTACTACTGTATATGTGTAGCTTAGGCATCGGCATCTTAAAATTAGATATTTGCATTCTGCAGTGTTTTATGTCCGATGGACTTCTGGCAAAAAATAAAATACATTATGGAAAAAAATACTATTAGAATAATTAAGTATTCTCATAAAGAATGGGACATATGCAGTACTGGCAACATGTGGTCTGCAATAGGAATACATTGAACACTTTCAGGCAAGTGGCACCAGATAAGTTTAGGTCTACCAGTGGAATAAAGCATTCCCTATCCCAAATGTGGAGCTTCAGATGCTGTGGGGTTTTATACCAGGTTATTTATCATTTTATTTATTAAACCATTTAAACTAGCTATATGTTAGAAACTGTACAACCGATATTAAACCCTGGAAAAGGTCAAGTTAGGGACAAATGAATGGCTCCTTTCGGATGGGCTTAAAGAGGAACTAAACCTGTGATTTTCACTATCCCAAGATTTGAACCCATTGCCTGGGGCAATGATTTGGTATGCCATGCTGTGGGTATCCCTCTAGATCAGGGGTTCCCAACCAGTGGCCCTAGTGAGCCTATAAGGTGGTTTACAACTAGGCTGCAGACTGACCTGTACACCAATCTGATCTGCTGCCATCCATACCTTACCCAAGCATGAATTGCTTCATAAGCACATTGCTACATTTACTTTGAATGTTTTAGGTGACCAACAACCCACAGGCACCACCCAGGTGGTACTTCATGTAACGGTTTAATTGAGTGCCACTATCCATTTTCCACATTTTGGGACCCCTGCTCTAGATCAACATTACTCAACCTGAGGTACGTGTACCCCAGGGAGTACACGGGGATGTTCGGGGGTGCACCAACAGCGGGGATCTGACAGGTCTGGTATATTATTTTACCATTAAAATATTTTTTTCTCTCGCTTTAAAAGTGCTGGTTTTGGTAAAATTATATAATACCTCCCTCCTTGTGGTCCCCCCTGTTGGAACTTGCTAGGTACTTGGCATAAAAAAAGTTTGAGAACCACTGCTCTAGATCAACTGATCACTAATTTTTCCCTGGAATGCACAACAATCACATTGCTGTTTGCAAAGTTTAATGGAGAGCATTCCATTGGCACAAAACCACCCCACCCCTCCCCCAGCACCAGGCTTTACCGGTTTGGGTACACACAAAAAGGTGTGCAGGGCTGCAGCTCCATGTGCAGGATACTGGCGGAGAGGTGAGTTTTTCAGTCGACCCTGGAGGTTTCACACTTCGGGGCATCTCAAATAGTGGTGCATCAACAAAGATGGTGACCACCGGCCCTGGAGACTTATAGGCATTAGACATGTGGTTGCTCTTTTCTACTGGTCTGACAAAGCCTGGATGATACACTTGGCCAGTTCGGGGGACCAAGTACCTTGGACACTTGGTGATATCCTTTAATTATTTGGTTAAGTTGTTTAGAAATCCTAAGCGGAACAAAACCCACCAGCCCACGGGATGCCCCACTGTGTGAAACCCCCCAGGGTGCCTGTAAAAATGAATCTTTTCCTGCTCCAATGGTGCATGCGCAGGCTCTCATCCAATCAAAGCCCTTTGCCTTGACTACCTCATTCGGCAAAGGGCTCTTATTGTTTTCAATTGTGCGCTCCCATCCCATCCCACTCAGATAGGCAGGGACAGGAGCATGCGCGCATATCTCCGGGGATAAGGATGCACATGCAATGAATTCATTTAGAGCCCTTTGCCGAAGGATGTAAACACGGCAAATGGCTCTGATTGGACGCGAGCCTGCGTATGCGCCATTGGAGCGGGAAAAGTGAATTTTAGTGAACAATTAGGTGGGTTTCACACAGCGGTGCCACCCAAATGGAACAAAACCCGGGAAAGTTAAATTCCAGGGTTTTATTTCGCTTTAAGTATGGTGTTGCATTGCTTTTGCACTGCGTTCTGGACCCCTGAGCCTAAAATATTAGATTCAGTCATTTATATTTCATATTGATTTAAAGGATACAGATTTAAATGATTAGAATGAATGAAAAGAACTCCTTACAGGGTTAGTATTTTAATAGTTATGGCCTTCACATTTATTGTTGCCACATAGTGGTGCACATTTGGGTCTAAGTTAATTCAGATATTTGTTGCTCTTTGTTAATCAGTGGTGGTTTAATATAGTATTTGGTGTCTGTTAGTCTCCAGGATGGGGCTGATTAATATTTAGAGAAAGATTTAGGACTGGTGGGTGGAATTTGTGTGCCCCCCCCACCCCCCCAAATCTCATAATACAAATCTTCTATTTTACAAATCATATGCCAAAGTCTTCTATACAAGGTAAAATATCTAAAAAGGGAAATTTGTGTACTCACTGGTTCATTTCCTTTCTCGTCCTCTTCCATTCCGGGGCACCACCAATAGCAACGCATGGGTTTACCTCTGGCATAGGCGGGACTGCAAGGTAGAAAAACATGAACTCCTCCCGCCCTATATAGGGCGGGCTGTGGCAGGATATCCTTTGTTAATTAAAAAGCAGTTCAGCCACAGCCTCGGGAGAGAAAAAACGTTCATGCAGCACCAAAAAAGGGTGATTTGATCAAAAGCACTGCCAGCTCCAAAACCTGCCAGATCGGGTGAAAGGGCTTGGCTGGCCCATTGGGGTCTAGGCTTTCGCACACCCAAAAATCCTTGTGCCATTGCCATCCCGCTAGGAACCACGGGGGATTGTGGAAGAAATTCCCCTCCCCCGCAAACCTGCGAGACTTGGTACCAAAGGTGACCATTCACTGGAAGATGCAAGTAAGGAAGGGGTGCCCCCTGACGGGGCCCTTGAATATGATCAGCTCAAGAGGAACCACCTTACCAAGGGGGAATGAGCACAGACCAAGCCCCAGGGGAGCTGGAACCCCATGTAAGCACAATAACCTACTGTGCCGGAGGGCCCAAGGGCTCGGTATATATGGGACATTATCAGATATGCCACCAACGGGCCCACCAGCTGCCATCCCGCTTGGTAAAAGTAAGATGTCAGTAAAAAGGGGGACAGTACCCCCGTAACCGGGAGTCCCCTTGTTGCCAGAGAAGAAGGCACAAGCCTGAATCGAATCCCAGGAATGGGGATAGCGGATAAGGGACCATGAGGGATTGAGGTGACTGGGCACCCATCCAGTAATTCCCAGGGAGCACCGCTGGCCGACCAATCCACTCGGCCTGACGTAGGGACTGGGGAGTAAGGAAAGACGACCCGGTAGGTCCTAATGTAGACGCCCCCCCCAGGTATGTCAGACATCAACCCCATTCGCGCCATGGCGAGTAGCCTGGGAGCGAAAGAGGCCCCAATTAATGCCTCAATCCGCAGGGTTGGTCCTGCAACACCGTCTAGTAATGGTCTTGGTGTCCAGCAGACACAAGGGGAACTAAGAAGATCTAGTACACCACAGGAGGCAGGAAGCCCCCCTTGCACAGGCGCATATAGGGACTACCTGTGAGAGTAGAATTGCCAGGCCTACCATAGGCCAGCGTGGTCCAGACTGCCCCATACTGAAGAGGGGAGGAGGAAGGTTAATATAGAGGCCATAGCCCCATACTGTTAAGGGCAACCTATAAGTAAGCCCAAACTCTGTAGGCCCAGTACGGCCTGCGCCAATTCCTGAAGGAAAAACAGGGGCAAGAAGCACCCCGACAACCACTGAGGGGGACCGCCCAGCAGAAGCTATCCTGTGTCCAGGGGAACTACCTCCTGGAACCACCAGAAGGAGGAGGTACCATCCTAGATGGGAGACAGCTGCTGCAGCAGTACCCTCGCCCAGAAGGGCGAGGGCGTCCCTTCATGCTTGGGAGGTCTTGGCAGACTTGGACTTAGTCCTGCCAGAGGGCCCAGGGCGTTGCCTGCCCACCCCATGGTGGAAATCCACACCGAACAGTTGGAAGCACACCTCAGGTTCGCGTTTGACACTAACGTAGGGAGGTGGAGGGGTGGCCCTGCTCCGGGGGGGCCAGAGCGGCCTTCTGCGCAAGGGTGCTTTACCCTTTTCCCCAAAAAGGTCCAAACGGGCCCCAAATAACCGCCGTCCTCTGAAGGGAAGGCAAGTGAAAGCCTTTTTTGTAGCATCGTCAGCACCCCACTGTCGCAGCCAGACCAGGCGGCGAATAGCTACCACAAGGGCAGAGGTTCTAGCACACATCTTAATGGTGTCGTCCAGTGCTGATAGAATAAATTTCACAAACGCATCACAGTCTGATAGCACATTAAACACCCCCCAAGGGAGGTCCTCAGGACGGTGATCCAGTACTTTTCTGACAAGAGTCCTGGCGGCCACCGCAGTGATGGCCGCGGCACAGAGCCGTCCCAGCACACGAGAAGGCGTGGGAAGCCAGTCTGTCAATGCGCCGGTCCTCAGCATCCCGAAGGGTACGGTAAAAAGGAGCCGTCATGAAAGGGGGGTTTGTAACCCCTATAACCGGTGCGTCCACCACAAGAGGTGCTGACCAAAAATTAACCACATCAGGAGGGAAAGGGTACTTCCAATCCCAGACCCCTGGGACCCCTTTAAGCTTACAAGGTGATTCCCATTCTTGGGATATAAGATTCTGGAAATGCTCCTGTTCTAGGAACTCCAAGTGCGGCGGCACTGTATGGAAACTCTCCTTCTTAGGCTTGGGGTCTCCCCAGGGGGGGAGATTGACAAAACCTCAAAAATCTTAATAAGAATTTCATGTGTCACACAGGCCCCAAGAACCGGGCTCAGAATCATCACAGCCCCCGGGCATCTCGTTCGAGGAGCCCGAATCTGAGAATAGCTCACCTTCCTCAGAAGGATCAAGGTCCTGCATATCAGCAGAGTCATCGGTATCGTTAGGAACCAGAGAGCCAGGAGGCGTCAGGGACCGCTTCTTACCAGGACCCATACGCTCCACCAATCCAGAAAGCACCTGCTCCGCCGTAGGCAGCACGCGCGGCACGGATTGCAGGTCATCCCTGCTCGAGTGGGGCTCGTCATGAGTGATATTTAGGTCCGGGGAGACGGGAGTATTGAAGGGAGGAGCCGCCATTGGCAGACCTGCCTGTTCTGCACACGGTCCGCAGACCCGTGCCCTGTCAGCCTCAGCCTGGGGCTGACCACACACTGCACACAGCCGGTCATGTCCCGGAGGGACCCCAGTTACATAATTCTGAAATGCCTCCATATGGTGATTATCAAGCAGTATGCCCGCAGGGATTTACGCAATAGGCAACCCTGGATGCCCCAAGACCCGCTAGGAAGTGGGAGAATTTGTAATGTGGACCCGCTGTAATATATGTTAGGCCGGGAGAAGCCACCGAAGTCCTGGCGTCTGAAAGACATAATGGGACAAGAGGGGTGGAGTCAGTGCCATGCGCAGCCGAATAGACATAGAACCATGCCGCCCCGGAGGGCACTTACATGACCGAGGGAGGAGGCGGACCGCACCACGCGCGAAGATTGTCAAAATGGCGCCAAGCGAACCTCGAGGGGCGGGCCGGCCAGGCTGTGATGCGGAGCGCGTCATGCCGAGTCTCCGCCTCCCCCAAAGAGTGCGAAGCTCTAACCAACAGAAAAAAATAGAACAGTTGGATAGAAGGCGAATGCATAAAGATGCTGACACGCTGGAAATGATGCTGCCGTCTAGACAGTTGTTAATGAAAGACAAACGGCTTGCAACTGTATTGCAGAAGCGCGACACTGACACCCAATAAAATTAAAAACCAAAGGCCTTAACGTGATACTTAACACTAGGACTGCCACACATACCCCCCCCTTCTTTTCCCCCGAGTTACGGGAGGAAGCGAGGGAGAAGCGGACAGCGTCCATGGACTAAGTCTGTGAGGGGCACGGGCAAGAATGCGGGAGGGGCATCTACTAGAGGCTCACCATCGGCCTAACCGCCTACCCTATGGAGGGGGATTGCGGTGGAGCGTGGCTCCGTTCAGCACACCAGGTGCTGCCTACCTTCACCCGACCCGCGCAGCCCAGGCTGGGAGGCATATTCTTCAGAAGAGGACTGGTGGAAATAATCCCGCAGGGCCTCAGGCTGTAAAGCCCCGCTCGCCTGCGAGAGCGTGATACTTCATGTCTTCGCAGTTCAGCACTGCAGAGAAATCTTGGGGATTTGTGGGAGGTCCTTCGGTATATGTAGGGCCGGGAGGAGCTTGTTTTCTACATGTCTGCAGTGCACGGCGCCCGAGGCAGAGGATTACCCACATGTTATTAAAAGGTATGAACAGAAGACCAAGTTGCGGCCTTACAAACTTGTTCAACAGAAGCTTGGTGCTGAAAAGCCCAAGAAGCACCAATAGCACAAGTGGAATGAGCAGTAACCTTAAAAGGAGGAACCTTCCCCCTAGCAGAATAGGCCTGCTCCACCGCCTGACGGATCCACTTGCTGATAGTGGATTTAGCCAGAGGCAAACCCTTCCTAGGCCCAGTAGGAAGAACAAAAATAGCATCAGATTTCCTGAAAGACTCAGTAGCAACCAAATAAAGCTTCAGAGCCCTGACAACATCCAGAGAATGAAGAGTTCACTCCTTGGAATTAGCAGGGCTAGGACACAAAGAAGGCAAAACAATGTCCTGATTGAGATGAAAAGCAGACACAACCTTAGGCAAGAAATCCGGCTTAAGCCAAAACACCACCATATCCTGATGCCGCTCAAAATAAGAAAGTTTGATGGGAAGCGCCACCAGCTCAGACGCTCGCCTGACCGAAGTAATAGCCACCAAAAATGCCACCTTAAGAGTCAGAATGGGCAACGCAGCCCCACGGATAGGCTCAAAGGGAGGACCCTGCAGAGCAGACAACACCAGATTCAAGTCCCAAACCGGTAGCATAGGTTTACGTGGCGGACGCACATGAGTAACTCCCTAGAAAAAAGTCTTAACCAACCGGTGATTGGCAAAGGATCTTTGGAAAAAAATTGACAGAGCTGACACCTGTCCCTTGAGGGTACTAAGTTGAAGGCCCGAATCCAAACCATGTTGTAAAAATCCCAGAATCCTGGGGATAGAAAACACCCAACAAGGAAGAGACTTGGACTCACACCAGGCAATGTAAGCATGCCAGACCCTGTAGTAGATAAAGGATGAGGACTTCTTCCTAGCCCGAATTATAGTATCAACAGAGGCCGGAAACCCCTTATCCATCAAGATGGAGGTTTTGAGCAGCCAAGCCGTTAAAGCCAGCGTTTGTAAATTGGGATCGCGCAGCTGTCCCTGAGTGAGAAGATCTGGATCCTTAGGCAAGAAGTACAGATCTACTGCCAACTGCACGACGTCTGTGAACCACACCTTCCTTGGCCAACAGGGGGCCACCAGGATGGCTGCTACCCCCTCCTGGGCTATCTTGCGCAGCACCCTGCCCAGCAGAGGAAAAGAAGGAAACACATAGAGGAGCCGAAACTCCGTCCAAGGCATTGCTAGCGCATCCATGGCGAAGGCCAGAGGATCCTGCGACAGAGAGACAAATCTGGGAAGCTGTGATTGTGTTGGGACCACATCCGGCTGACCCCAGCGGTGACACAGGGAGTGAAATACCTCGTTGCTGAGGGACCATTCCCCCAAACAAGACGTCCCTCTGCTCAGGGAGTCTGCCTCCTGGTTCTCCACCCCTGGAATGTAGACCGTCGAGATGCAAGGGACATTCTCTTCCGCCCAAGACAGTATCAGGGACACTTCCTTGAGGGCTCGCTTGCTCCGAGTCCCTCCCTGATGATTGGTGTAGGCAACCGCCGTCTGGTTGTCCGAGCGGATCTGAACAGTCCGAGCGGATCTGAACAGCCCGACCCCGAAGGTGTGTGGTCAGCTGAAAAAGAACCAACCTGATCACCCTCAGTTCCAGGACATTGATGGGAGCGTGGGCCTCCTGGGGGCCCCACTGACCCTGGAACTTCAGAGACTTCCAAAAGCCCCCCCAACCGGTCAGACTGGCATCTGTGGTGACAGTCTCCCAGCACGGAGGCAGAAAGGTCCTGCCCACTAGAAGGTTCATTGAGTCCAGCCACCACGAGAGGGACTGTCTGGCCAGGGGGGACAGAGCAAATTCCTGATACCGGGACACAGGGTGGAGGATGGAGGGATGGGGACACAAAAGCAGAGCCCATGCCTGCTTCTGAAGGCCCTCCACCTTCTGCTGAGGCAGGAACACCTTGACCTGAGAGGTATCCAGAGTCATGCCCAGAAAGGACCTCACCAAAGACGGAGACAGTGAAGACTTGGGAAAGTTGATCAACCAGCCAAAGGACTCGAGAGTGGAGGTCACCACCTGATTATCCTTCTCGGCCTGATGAAGAGACTGAGCCACAATCAGAATGTCGTCCAGGTAAGGGAGGATGCGAATGCCCTGATTCCGCAGCAGAGCCATCACGCCCGCCAGCACCTTGGTGAACACCCGAGGCACCGAGGTGATACCGAACGGTAAAGCCACAAACTGGTAATGCTGATCCTCTAGAGCGAACCTCAGGAATCTCTGATGACCCGGAAAGATTGGCACGTGAAGATAGGCATCCTTGATGTTCACGGAGGTCATGAAGTCGCCCGGGCAAAGGGTACGGACAGCCGAGCATAGCGTCTCCATGCGAAAGTGCTTGAACCTGACAAACTTGTTGAGACCCTTCAAGTCCAGGATGGGCCTCAAGGACCCATCTTTTTTGGGGACCGTGAAAAGATTGGAGTAGAACCACTGACCCCGTTCCTGGGAAGGCACCAGGCAAATGACTCCTGACTCCAACAGACGTTGAACCACAAGGCGTAAACCCTGAGCTGACAGCGGGTTTTGAGACATCCGGGATCTGAGGAATCTTGGGGGCAGCCAGGCTGAAAACTCTATCTTGTAACCGGAGCACACCATCTCCTGAATCCACCGGTCTAAGACACGGAGCCTCCAGACGTGAGCAAAGAGCCGAAGACGCCCCCCGACCTGGATGGGTGAGGGCGGCTCCTCATGCCTGAGAGGGCTTGGGAGAAGGTTTGGGCTTGGGGTCCCATGAGAGACCGGGAAGACCACGGGATCTGCCACGGCCCCAAGAATCTCTACGGCTACCCGAGAAGAGGGAGCCACGACCTCCTCTGGGAGCACGAAGGAGAGGAGGGAAGCAGAGGGCCCCTGAAAAGGCCGAGGCTGCCTCCTACGCTGAGGCAGCCTACCATCCTTGGCTAGAACATCCAGACGCTCACCAAAGAGCCGCAGCCCCTCAAAGGGGAGCCCCTTTGCAGCAGCGTCAATTGCCCACTGACGCAACCAAACAGAGCGGTGCATAGCCACCAAAAGGGCAGAGGCCCTACCACTCAGCCGTACCGCATCATCCATGGCAGTAAGGCAACAAAATCAGAGCAAAGCAAGGAGGGCCCTATAATCCTCCCCCCTCCTACCAGCCATAGCGCCATCAAGGAGACGCTTGAGCTGTTTCTTAAGGGCAATAGCTGTAATGGCAGCGGCGCAGACCGGATGCAGCACAGCCCCCACAAATGTAAAAGCATCGCAGGCCAGTTGATCCATACGCCAGTCCTCGCTGTCCCGCAGTGTAGTAGTGTCAGGGGACAGCCCTAGAATGGGAGCGTCCACCTCAGGGGGACAGGACCATCGCTTGACCAGGTCAGCAAGAAAAGGATACCTCTTATCCAACCCTTTGGGCACCGCGGGCAATTTACTAGGACGTTCCCCTCCTTGAGCACCATATTAGTGAAATAGCCCTGCTCAGGGAACTCCAGACGCTGTTTATCAGGACAAAAGAGCTCACCCTGCTTCCTCTTAGCCACCTCAGGGGGGACAATGTGCAAGATTTAAAAAATGTGAGCCAACAGTCTATCAGTGTCATCAGGGAACCATGAGTCCTCCCCAGACGCAGACCCAGGGTCACTGTCGCAACCCTCCTGCTGGTCCCCAGAGGAGTCAGAGTCCTGGGAAAGCTCCCCCTCCTCTAGGGAGTAACGGTCACCAAAAGCATTAATTCCCTCATACTCCTCAGTAAAGAGGGAGGGCGTGGGAGCCAGGTGCCGCTTCTTGCCAGAGGCCTTACGTGGAACAGGCCTGGCAAGCTGCCTTTCAATGCTAGCCACACGAAGTGCCAGATCAAATTGTGACCCCCTGCTATTATCCCCCTCACTGGGGGCTAAATGCAGGTGCGGAGGGGTAGGCGATGCCGAAGGGGGCGCCGAACTGGGAAGAGAAGCGGGCAGCCCAGCCTGGGCAGCAACGATACCCTGGGTGCATGGAACGCACACCACGGCACTGTTACTCAAAGGGGATACCCCGCACATAGCACACAGCCGGGATTGCCCCGAAGGACCCCCCGAGCACGCTATCCCCAGGAGCCTCCATATGGTGATTAACACAGGCACAATAGGCCAGCACAGGGTAAGGGCTAATAAAAAGCCACCCGGGATGCCCCCCAAGGGATGCCCCCAGACCAGGAAGGGGGAGATGGGGGGGGGGGAGTAGAACTGGGAGAAACCACAACCCCCAGTTGTCCCGCCTGAAAAACATAAGTAGAAGGCACATAAATATCCCGCAGTCCATGCCCCAAGTAAACTGAAAAAAAAAAACCCAAAGGGGACTCACGGACCAAGGAGACCAAAGGATCACCAAGCCGCCAGACCGCCGGAGGAAGCGAAACAGGAGGAGATCACTGCCGCAGCCCGGGGAGGAAGAGAGGCCCCAGACGCGCAGCAGACTCAAAATGGCGCCGGCAGAAGAACCTCGAGAGGCGGGCCGCGGGGGAGGGTGGGGGGCGACGCGATAAGCGTCATCCCCCGGCCCCGCCCCCGCAGATCGCGAAAAATGGCGCTCACGTGACCGCTCCTGCGCCATCACAATAAAAAAAAATAAAGCCTCACAAATATAGCGCCGCCTGCCACGGAGCGTAGTACAAAGCGGCAACGGCGGCGAAAACAACACTGTTAAACTCGCTGCTACCACCCCCCCCCCCCCCGAACACACGCCGGGGAGAGGGGGGGGGGAGCGAGCAGGCAATGGCGAGAGCCAGGCCAGTAATGGGGGGGGGGGGGGGGGAGACCCCAGAACCAGAGAAAAAAGGGCACACAGTCCCCGAAGCACCCTCAGAAGCTAGGACAGGAACTCCGCATCCCTCAGTAGGCTCACCATAAAGCCTATGGCCGACTACCCTTTGTGTTACAGGGTCTGCGGCTTGGAGCAGCGTTCCTTGAGCACCTGACCCTAGTGCTCCTCTACCTTCACCCGATCCGTCAGCTGAGGCTGGGAGGCACAGAGGATCCGGAAACAGGTGGAAATAGCCATGCAGGGCCGCAGGCTTGGTTGCCCCGCTCACCTGCACATATAAAGAGCCATCTTCTATCTTCGCAGTATACACTGCAGAGGAAACACTGGAGTGGTCTATTGGTGATCCTGTTTTCATATAGTACCGGGAGGAGCCACAACTCTTCTGCAGTACACTGCGCCTCCTTGTGGCGGAATATCCCATATGTAAGGACTTCTTGAAGCAGGCCGTGCCATGCAATAGGAAAATCAACACACTGGCCAAGAATGCAGCAGCTTCCGGGCCCCCACCCTGCAACATGGACAAATGTCAGATTAAGAAAGGAACCGGTAAAGGTCAAAAGGCTTTGACCTCAGAGGGAACCATACCTGACCAGGGAAAAATGGAGACGATCCTCAGCCCAGAACAGGAGCTGCCAAGTGACGATCACGGGATGCAACAGGGGGCCTCCAGGCACCGCATAAGATGGTTTTGCCTCTTGCTGCTAGTGAGGAGAAGGAGGGCGGAGCAGTGGACCACGCAAATGCAGCGCCGCAAATAAACCACTTCCCAGCCTGCCCCCCGAACGCTGGCAGCTGGAGCTCTGACCACCATGGCTGCACACAGCAGGACCAACATGCAAGGCCCATAGATCAGGTAACCTGCAGGCAGCAGTGTCCCGATACTTGGGGCTCAGACCTAGCGCTCCTACAAGCACCCGTGCACTCCCTTTCACTCTGCACCATCCCATGCTATTGGCATAGGAATCAACTTCAGGGATCTAGTAGGGGTCCACAGAAATGCTGCAGCTGGTAAGTTGTTGGGAGAAAGACGTCCCTGCTCCCGGGCAGCACTGTAACGAAACAAAAATCCAGAACATAGTTACAGTCTCTTGCGACTGCAAGAAAATGGAAGAGACGATGCCCTGCTGTATGAAATCCTGCCGATGCATGGTTTTCTTAGCTGTCCAATCCACATTAACGTGAACCTGGAGAAGCTTAATGAAATCCTAGTTGCGTGGCATCACTTGCATCCTTCGTATGTCCACAGCCACGCACACCCATCCAGTCATGGAGGGGATGCAAGCGATACCACTGCTGGCTGTGCATGAGCCGTGGGCTTGTTTGACAGATAAGAATATCTGGTGATTGGGGGGAGGGTGGTGGTTGAGTTTCAGACTCCAGGGACGGTTTTGGTCTGCTTTCGAGTTTAGATACAGATCTAAAATTTCTGTAAAGATTATTAGATTGGCTGCCATACAATGAAACGGGGCAAAGTGAGGAACATTTAATATAAAATACTTCTATTTAGATTGTTAGCTCACAAGGACAGCACTTACTTTTCTAATGTCGTCTAAAGTGTTGATTTCCGGCGATAAGCCACCATGTACACACAGAAACTGTTGGTTCATCAGAGCCGCCAGGGGAAGGCAGTCAAAGGCATCCATGCAGGCATCATACACTCTCTCTGAATACTTTATTTTACCTATAAAAAAGGGTAATTCCATATTAACATTTCTTACAATAAACTCGCAAGAACATTATGTGCAATAAAACGCCACCTAATCATGCACTATTCACATCTGAAACTTTTCTATAGAGGGAAACAATCATTTTCTAGGATTCCATAAGTAAATCAGCCATGGACATAGGTTGGCCAAGCAAATCCCACTGAAGCTAAATACAACATCTCAACACACATTGGGAGTGAGAGTTTGTAAAAATATTTTCATATGTAAGCAAAGTCACACATTGAGATCAGCAGACAGGAAGTGGAATACAGTATTTTCACTCTATAAGAGACACACCTAGGGTTTAGAGGGAGGGAAAAATACAATTCTGTGATTACTCACCTGTAGAATTGATATTATGAGTATACAGTACGTCCTGCTCCAGATAAGAATCATTACACATGGGAATTACTCCGCCAGATGGCGCTGGACTGCAGAGACAGCGAAATTGGCTCCTCCCGGCCCCTCAAATACCCGGGACCTCCCACAAATCCCCAGCATTGAAAAGCAGTTAACGAGAAGCTGGGAGAATTAAAACAGAACCACTAGTAACTATAACAATGATAACAATCACCATACAGGGGATCCAGGATAATGCAAAACCAAGGGTGGGGTGGAGCAGGACGTACTGTATAATCATAATATCAATTCTACAGGTGAGTAATCACAGAATTGTATTATTCTTAGTATACAGTACGTCCTGCTACAGATAAGAATCATTACACATGGGACATCCAATAGCAGTGTCCATAAAGTAGGGTGGGATCCCCAAAGGTAACAACAGACAGGTCAGACCACTGCCGCCTGCAGAACCTTGTGGCCAAAAGCAGCATCAGCTGAGGCCCTGACATCAACCTTGTAAAACTTTGAAAAGGTATGAACAGAAGACCAAGTAGTGGCCTTGCAAACTTGTTCAACAGAAGCCTGGTGCTGAAAAGCCCAAGAAGCACCAATAGAATGAGTGGAATGAGCAGTAAGGCGGAAGGGAGGATTCTTCCCCTTAGTAGAATAGGCCTGAATCACAGCCTGACGAATCCATTTGCTGATAGTAGATTTGGCAGGTGCCAAACCCTTCCTAGGACCAGAAGGGACCACAAAAAGAGCATCAGTTTTTCTGAAAGGTGCAGTAGCCATCAGATAGCACTTCAGACACCTAACCACATCCAAAGAATGCAAGACCCTCTCCTTAGCATTACTAGGATTAGGGCACAAGGAAGGAGGAACAATGTCCTGATTCAAATGAAAGGCAGACACTACCTTAGGCAGAAAATCTGGCTTGAAGCGAAACACCACCTTGTCCGGGTGTCTCTCAAAGTAGGGGGCCTGGATGGAAAGCGCCACCAACTCAGACACACGCCTAACAGAGGTGATAGCCACCAAAAAATACCATTTTGTGAGTACTCACCTGAAAAATGGATATTGTCAGTGTGCCACACACCCCGCTTCCCCTTTAATTCTTAAAGTGGACCAACACCGAGAGGTGATCGGCCCGGAAATCTATGAGATTCCCGGGCCGATCACCTCCCACCCCGCGGGACATCCGAGATCGGGATGTCCCGCGGGGTGAAACCCCCCCAAACACCCCAAATCACCTACCTTATCTTCCGCCGCCGCCGCCTCCCTCGCGCCCCTCTAGGCGTGCGCGCCCCCGCGCCGGCCGGCTGTGAATGGCCGGCACGGGCGCGCGCGCGCCGAAAGTGACGCGAGGGAGGCGGCGGCGGCGGAAGCCGCTTGGACGTTCCTGTTCCCCGCCTGGACGTTGGCGGGGATTGGACCAGGCAGTCACGTGGGAGCGGGGAGAGGTGAGTTTATTGGGGTTTCTGGGGGGTTTCACACAGCGGGGCACCCCCAATCGGGGTGCCCCGCCGAAGTAGACCAAAACCCAGGATAGTCAAAATCCTGGGTGTTGGTCCACTTTAACGATCGGGTTACTCACCAGCAGGTGACGACATTGCAGAGAGAGTCTTGTGAACGAGCCCCTCCTGGCCTACATATACCTGGGACCTCCCACTGAATCACCAGTTATTTAAAAAGCAGAAAGACAAGGTACCAGGAAATCCAACGGTAACCTCAAAATAAAGAAAAGCTTCATCATATAAAGGATTCGGGATACCGAAAAGGGCGGGTGATGCGGGGTGTGTGGCACACTGACAATATCCATTTTTCAGGTGAGTACTCACAAAATGGTTTTATTCTCAGTGTGCCACACACCCCGCTTCCCCTTTAATTCTTAACGATTGGGACATCCAAAAGCAGTGTCCACAAGGGATGGGTATCCGAAGGCAAGGTGAAGCATAACTTAAATGACTGCAGTCTGCAGAATTTTGCGGCCAAAAACAGCATCCGCTGAGGCCCGCACATCAACCTTGTAAAACTTAGAAAAAGTATGAACAGAAGACCAAGTAGCGGCCTTACAAACTTGTTCAACAGAAGCTTGGTGCTGATAAGCCCAAGACGCTCCAACGGCGCGAGTAGAATGAGCAGTGATACGAAAAGGGGGAACTTTCCCCTTAGCAGAATAGACCGCAATAATGGCCTGACGTATCAATTTGCTAATGGAAGATTTGGCCGGTGCCAAACCCTTCTTAGGCCCACAGGGCACAACAAAAAAAGGCATCAGTTTTACGAAAAGGAGAAGTAATAATCAAATAGTACTTAACACAGCGTACTACATCCAAACAATGCAAAACCCTCTCCTTGTCATTCTTAGGCTTAGGACACAGGGAGGGAAGAACAATATCTTGGTTCAAATGAAAAGCAGAAACAACCTTAGGAAGAAAGTCTGGTTTGAACCGAAAGACCACTTTGTCCTGATGCCTCTCAAAGTAGGGCGCCTGGATAGATAAGGCCGCCAACTCCGAGACACACCGAACCGAAGTGATGGCTACCAAGAAGACAATCTTCTGAGTCAGGGTAGACAACGCAATATCTTGCAAAGGCTCAAAAGGAGGAGCCTGAAGAGCAGAAAGAACCAAATTCAAGTCCCAAACAGGGAGTAATGGTTTCCTGGGAGGCCGCACATGCGTAACCCCCTGGAAAAAAGTTTTAACTAAGGGATGAAGCGCAAAACGCTTCTGAAAAAAGATCGATAAGGCAGAAACCTGCCCTTTCAAAGTACTCAGCTGAAGACCAGAGTCCAGCCCAGATTGTAACAACTCCAGAATCCTGGAGACCGAAAAAACCCTACAAGGAAAAGATCTAACCTCACACCAAGCGATATAGGTTTTCCAAGTCCTATAGTAGGTGATAGAAGAAGACCTCTTTCGGGCACCGATAAGAGTCTTAACAACCGAGTCAGAAAGACCCTCCTCCTTCAAGATGGAGGTCTCAGCGGCCAAGCCATCAAAACCAGCGTTGGTAAACTGGGGTAAGACAGCCTGAGCGAGCGGACCTGACCGAAGAGGCAGAATGAGCTGATTTACTGTCAGCCAAATGATGTCTGCGCCACACTCGTCTTGGCCTTCTTGGAGCCACGAGAATAGCGGACACCCTTTCCAGAACCAGCTTCCGTACCACCCAGCCTAGCCTGGGTATCAGAGGAAACAGGTACAGAAAACCCGGGTTCCCCCGGCTCAGGGATATGGCTTCCGCCGCCAGAGCCAGAGGATCCTGAGAGGGCGACACAAAGATCGGGAGCCTGCAATTGTGACGCCAGGGAAACAGGACCACCTCTGGTGTCCCCCACCGGAGCAGACTGCAGACTGCCGAGAGATAAGGAACATGTGTCTTCGCCCAGGTCAGGGACCCCACTCTGAGGGCACCCAGACTGGGAGTCCCTCCCTGATGATTGAAGTAAGCAACCGTTGTTTGACTGTCCGAGCGTAGCTGAACCAGAAGGCCCAGACCCTGATGGGAAACAAGAGCAAGAACCAGACGGAAGGCTCTCAGCTCCAGAACAGACTGCCAAGGATTGGAACGAAGGATCCAAGCCAACTCCTGAATTAGGTGCCGAAGCAAGGTGCTTCCGCTTTGCCATAGCCTTCTGAGCCACTGAAGCGGAGATAATTTTCTCGAGGTTGGCCAACCGCGCATGCACCTCGGAATGCGAATCCCCATTTTTGACAGTGTCACACGGGGTCTGGACTAGGTTGGGGGGGATAGGAGATGATGGAAATTGCGAGGAGCCAGAAGTAGGAGCAACGGACTGGCGCGCAATGTTCTGCTGAGCCCATGGAACGCATAATATGACATCATCGCCTGGGAGCGGAACCCCACAGCCCCCCACAACCTGGATAGCCCTGAGGAGCCATTTCCGGTAACATTGGAAGCCTCCATATGGTGAATTTGTGGTATTCGCAACAACCCAGGGTTTTACGCATTTAGCAACCCGGGATGCCCCTTTGTAATTAAAGTCCCGGAAATGGGAGGATTTTTTTTTTTTTTAAACCTAGGAAAATCCCAGTTTAGAGATTAAGACTAGCCAGGTATAACAGACCGGGAGAGCCACTGCAGTGAGGGGATCCCAGAATCTGTGGGGGAAAAGAGACCACAGTCAGTCCCCCAGCTACAATCATACATAACCAATAAGGCAAACATATATGGCTAGCTTAAAAATCTTGAATAAATATACATGACACATAATTTCAAGGCAAAGCAGAGTGCAAAAAATGAGAGCACATACTGTGTATAAATACATGCCCATACACATACATAAATATACACATACCTGTACATACACATACATATATAAATATAAATACACATATATATATATATATATATATATATATATATATATATATATATATATACGAATCACAAGGTAAAGTGAACAATCGCAGCCAATGGAGCACATGTCCCACCTATGTGAAACAACAACATTCCCCATAAGTAGAAATGCCCCAGGGAGAAAAATGCTGCACAAGCAGCCATAGCATAAGAACGGCCCCACGTGCGCAATGGTGGGGCCGTTTTACCTGTGTCGTTTTCAGCCGCAAGCTCTTCCCCCTCCAGCTGCAGCGTCCAGGTCTCTAATGAGACCAGGGAAGCGAGGGGCGGGCCAGAAAAACAAACAAACAGTCAAAAACAGGCCCCAGCTGCCCTGGCCATGCGCTGACACTAAAAACTGCCAAGGCCTTTTCACAGTAAAGTAAAGCACTCATGCACATTACTTACACACACACACACACACACCCCCCCCCCCCAGCGAAGGGAGAAGGCCAAGCGGGAGAAGGTGACCTAAAGGGACATCGGGACAAGGGCATCCCAAATCCGGATCACCAGCCGGATAGCCGCATTGCCCCACAAGTGGGGTCGAGCGGAGGAGATAAGCTCCTAGGCACCTAAAGTGCCATCTACCTTTGCCCAGCCCGCAGCCTAGGCTGGGAGGCTTCCATTTAACTAGGCATAATAAACACACTAGAACTGGGCAGAAATAGACCAAAAGGGGATGCCTGATTTTACCCCGGCTACCTGCAAGCAGGAGACTTCATTCTTCTGTTTTGTCGCTTCATGCAGAGAGGAAAAACTGGTGATTCAGTGGGAGGTCCCAGGTATATGTAGGCCAGGAGGGGCTCGTTTACAAGATTCTCTCTGCAGCGTCGTCACCTGCTGGTGAGTAACCCGATCGTTAAGAATTAAAGGGGAAGCGGGGTGTGTGGCACACTGAGAATAGACAACCTTGAGAGTAAGAATGGCCAGGGCAGCCTCCTGCACAGGGTCAAAGGGAGTACCCTGCAAGGCAGACAAGACCAAGTTCAAATCTCAAACAGGCAACATAGGCTTACGTGGGGGATGCACATGAGTAACCCCCTGGAAAAGAGTCCTGATCAGAGAATGCTGGGCAAAGGACTCTGGAAGAAAACAGCCTGGGCAGAGACATGACCCTTCAGAGTACTGAGTTGGAGCCCCAGCTCCAACCCATGCTGCAGGAACTCCAGTATCCTGGGAATAGAGAACACACGACAGGGAGGAGACTTAGACTCACACCAGTCAATGTAGGCACGCCAAACCCTATAGTAAATGGAAGAAGACGACTTCTTCCTAGCCTTTATCATGGTATCAACAACAGAGGCAGACAGCCCCTTCTCCATCAAGATGGAGGTTTCAGCAGCCAGGCCGTCAAAGCCAGAGTTTGTAAATTGGGATGGCGTAAGTGACCCCGAGTGAGCAGGTCTGGCACCCTGGGCAGAGCATACTGATTTACTGCCAGCTGCACCATGTCTGCGAACCACACTATTCTTAGCCACCTGGGGTCCACCAGTATTGCTGGCACCCCTCCTGAGCTATCTTGCGCAGAACCCTGCCCAACAGGGGGAATGGAGGAAAGACGTACAAGAGCTGAAAGTCCTGCCATGACATTGCTAGAGCATCCGTGGCCAAGGCCAGAGGATCCTGGGACAGGGAGACAAAAGCCGGGAGCTTGTGATTGTGACGGGACGCAAACAGATCCACATCTGGTTGGCCCCAACAGTGACACAGAGATTGAAACACCCTGTTGCAGAAGGACCATTCTCCCAGGCGAGAGGTCCCCCTGCTCAGAGAGTCTGCCTGCAGATTCTCCACCCGCGGGATGTACACAGCTGATATGCAGGGAACATTGTCCTCCGCCCAGGCCAGGATCAGAGACACTTCCTGGAGGGCTCTCTTGCTCCGGGTCCCTCCCTGATGATTGATGTAGGCAACCACCGTCTGGTTGTCCGAGCGTACCTGAACAGGCAGGCCCCGAAGGTGATGAGTCAGAACCAACCTGATCGCCCGCAGTTCCAGAATGTTGATAGGTGTGTGGGCCTCCTGAGGGCCCCACCGCCCTTGGAACTGCAGGGACTTCCAAAACCCCCCCCAACCAGTCAGACTGGCATCCGTGGTGACAGTCTCCCAGCAGGGGGCCAGAAAGGATCTGCCCACCAACAGGTTCCTGGAGTTCTGCCACCACGAGAGGGACCGCCTGACTAGGGGGGAAAGCACAAGGACCTGGTCCAGGGACGCAGGAGCCTTGTCCCATACTGACAAGAGGTGGAGTTGCAGGGGCCTCATGTAGAACTGGGCATAAGGGACCGCCTCGAAGCACGCCACCATCAGGCCCACCAGCTGCATTCCCTGCCTGATGGAGGGATGAGGGCAAGATAGCAGGAACTGAACCTGCGCTAGCAGACTGTATGCAGAGTATCCAACTCTGCCTGATGTAGGGACTGGGAAGTGATGAGAATGTCGTCCAGGTAGGGCAGCACGCGGATGCCCTGAGACCTGAGCAGAGACATCACTAGAGCTTGAGCTGACACAGGGTCCTAAGAAATCTGGGATCTGATGAATCTTGGGGGCGACCAGGCAGCAAACTATCTTGTAACCGGAGGACACTACCTCCTGAATCCACCGGTCTGAGACATGAAGCCTCCAGACGTGATCAAAGTGCTGAAGCAGTCCCCCCACCCGGATGGGTAAGGGCGCCCCTTCATGTCTGAGGGGGCGACCACGTCCTCTGCCCCTACCCCAGAAATCTCCTCGGGCCCCGGTAAGGGAGACCCCCCTCCCCTGTCTGGCACCACGGTAGGGGGAAGAAAAGGAGCCTCGACCCCGAAAGGGCTGAGACTGCCGCCTGCGCTGGGGTAACCTGCCTCCCTTAGCAAACAGGTCCAGGCGGCCCCCAAACAGGCATAGTCCTTTGAAGGGAAAACCAGTGAGAGCTTTCTTGGCAGTGTTGTCAGCAGCCCACTGGCGCAGCCAAACCGAGCGGCGTATAGCCACCACAAGGGCAGAGGTTCTGCCACACATCCTAATGGTATCATCCAAGGCAGAGAGGACATAAGTCACAAAAACCTCACAACGAGAGAGTGCATTAAACTCCTCACTGGACACATCATCAGGGGCACCATCTAGGATACTTCTAAGCAGGGTCCTAATAGCCACAGCCGTAATGGCAGAGGCACAGACTGGGCGCAGCGCCGTCCCCACACATGCAAAGGCATGGGACGCCAGCTGATCAATGCGCCGGTCCTCACCATCCCGCAGCGTAGTACAGTCAGGGGAGTGCATGACAGAGGTGTTAGATAACCCTAGGACCAAGGCATCCACTTCAGGAGGGGATAACCAATGCTTCACCACATCAGCAGGAAAGGGATACCTCTTATCCCAACTCTTAGGTACACCGGGAAGCCTGCTGGGACGCTCCCATTCCCTGAGCACAAGATTATTAAAATGGGCATGCTCGGGAAATTCTAAACGTGGCTTAGCAGTATGAAACAATCCCCCCTGTTGCCTGGGGACCGCAAACGGGGGAGAGATAGGCGGTTGGCTCAGATTTTTGAGGTACTGTCTATCAGTATCATCTGGGGCCCAGGGGTCAGAGCCAGAATCATCATGACCCCTGGGCCTCTCATCAGATGACTCCGAGTTAGAGAATAACTCCCCTTCTTTCAAAGGGGTATAGCCAGACAGTTCCAAATACTCATCAGCTTCCATAGGGAAAAGAGTGACATCGGGCGTTAAGTGCCGCTTTTTTGCAGAGGCCTTACGCGCCAAAGTATTAGCAAGCAACTTCTCAACACTAGCCAGTGTGGAAGACACATCAGGCTGAGAATCCCAACTGGTATGCAACTCAATGGGAGTCAAATTTAAGCTTGGGGGAGTAGGTGAAGCCATACGAGGCACAGGCCCAGCTACTGGTAAACCAGGCTGCAGCGCAAGCACCTGCTGGGCACAAGGTAAACAGACCCGCACATTGTCAGCACCAATAGGGGACAACCCACAAGCTACACACAGTCGGGCTTGTCCCGAAGGAACCCCGAGCACAGTATCCCGAAACGCCTCCATATGGTGATTATAGTGGCACAATAGGCCGATAGGGATTCACACTATAAGAAGCAACCCGGGATGCCCCAATAGCCCGCTAGGGAAGTGGGAGCAATTTACACACTAGGCCTCACAAGTTTAATAACTAAATAGAAGGAGTAGGCCTGGGAGAAACCAATAGAGGTCGGCCCGTCTGAAAGACATAAGCGAAGAAAACCCTGTGACATGCATAATGACATAGGATAATAAAATACCATTTTGTGAGTACTCACCTGTAAAATGGTTATTACGAGAATGTCACACACCCCACTTCCAAAGATCCATGACACTTGGGAAACCGGCCTGTAGATGGCGATCTTGCAGAGATGACATGGAAAAAGGAGCCCCTCCTGGTCCATAAGTACTGGGTTCCTCCCACTATTCCTCAGTCTTATTAAAAGGCAGTGAGAACCAGGAAGAGCCAATTATATTCAATAATCATCACCATATAAAGGATCCCTAGAACAAAAAGGGCGGGGGAAGTGGGGAGTGTGACATACTCGTAATAACCATTTTACAGGTGAGTACTCACAAAATGGTATTATTCCTAGTATGTCACACACCCCACTTCCAAAGATCAATGACACTTGGGACATCCAATAGCAGTGTCTATAATGGGTGGGGATCCCCAAGGAATAATGCATAACTTAAATTACTGCAGCTTGCAGAATTTTGCGGCCAAAAGCAGCATCCGCTGAGGCCCGCACATCAACCTTGTAAAGCTTAGAAAAAGTATGCACAGAAGACCAAGTCGCAGCCTTGCAAACTTGTTCAACAGAAGCCTGGTGCTGAAAAGTCCAAGAAGCTCCAATAGCACGAGTAGAATGAGCGGTGACACGAAAAGGGGGAGCCTTCCCCTTAGCCATATAGGCCCCAGTAATGGCCTGACGTATCCACCTACTAAGGGAAGATTTGGCAGGAGCAAAACCCTTCTTGGGCCCAGAAGGCACAACAAAAAAGGCATCCGTCTTGCGGAAGGTTGAGGTAGTAACTAAATAATACTTAACACAACGAACTACATCCAAAGAATGTAAGACCCTTTCCTTGTCGTTACCAGGTTTAGGTGGAAAGCAGACACCAACTTAGGAAGGAAATCCGGTTTAAAACGGAAAACAACCTTATCTTGATGCCTCTCAAAATAAGGGGCTAGAATAGACAAAGCTGCCAGTTCAGAAACTCGGTGGACAGAAGTAATAGCAACCAAAAAGGCAACCTTCTGAGTAAGAATAGGAAGAGGAATATCCTGCAAAGGCTCAAAGGGAGCGGCCTGCATAGCTGAAAGTACCAGGTTACGGTCCCAAACAGGAAGTATAGGCTTTCTGGGAGGCTGCACATGCGCGACTCCTTGGAAAAAAGTCTTAACCAAAGGATGAAGAGCGAACGACCTTTGAAAGAAAATAGCCAAGGCAGAGACTTGCCCTTTCAAAGTACTAATCTGGAATCCCATATCCAGACCTCGTTGCAGAGATTCCAGAATTCTAGGAATAGAAAATACTCTACAGGGCAAAGCCCTGGATTCACACCAATCAATATAGGACCTCCAAGTCCTGTAATAAATGACAGAGGAAGACTTCTTCCTAGCTCTAATAAGAGTCTGAATAACCGCATCAGAAAGACCTTCTTCTTTCAAGATGGAGACTTCAGCAGCCATGCCGTCAAAGCCGGCGTTTGTAAATTGGGGTAACAAAGTTGTCCCTGAGTGATGAGATCTGGAAAAAGAGGCAGATGGAACCGATCCACTGCCAGCCTAGCGACGTCTGTGTACCACAGACATCTTGGCCACCTTGGCGCCACCAGAATTGCTGGCGCCTCCTCCAGTGCTAACTTGCGCACCATCTTCGCTGATCATGGAGAATGGTGGAAACAGATATAGGAACCCCAGATCCTTCCAGGCCAGAGACATGGCATCCACTGCCACTGCCAGAGGATCCTGGGATAGAGACACAAAAGCTGGCAGCTTGTGATTGTGACGAGAAGCCAACAGGCCCAACCGTGGAGTCCCCCACTTGTGACAGAGGAACTGAAAGACCCTTGGATTGAGAGACTATTCTCCATGGCGAGAACATCCCCTGCTCAGGGAGTCCACCTCCACATTCTCTATCCCAGGAATGTAAACTGCTGATATGCAGGGAACATTGATCTCTGCCCACTGAAGGATCAGAGACACTTCCCGGAGGGCACCCCAACTGCGAGTCCCTCCCTGGTGATTGATGTATGCAACAGCTGTTCGGTTGTCAAACCGAATCTAAACTGGCAGACCCTGTAAGAAATGGGTCAGTCGAAGTAGAACAAGATGTATGGCCCGAAGCTCTAATGCATAGATTGAAGAATGAGCCTCCTGAGGCCCCCACAATCCTTGGAACTGATGCTTCTTCCAGAAGCCCTCCCAGCCTACCAGGCTGGTATCCATGGTAACCAGTTCCCAACGCGAAGTCAGAAATGACTTGCCCTTCTGGAGGTTGTGCGATATTAACCACCACTGAAGGGACTGCAAAACGTGGGGAGCCAACAGACAAGTCTGATTTAATGATAGTGGGCACCTGTCCCACTTTGCCAAGAGGAAGAGCTGAAGTGTCCTTATGTGAAACTGGGCAAACGGGACTGCCTCAAATGCAGCTACCA
Source organism: Gastrophryne carolinensis (assembly GCA_027917425.1). Classification (NCBI taxonomy): domain Eukaryota; kingdom Metazoa; phylum Chordata; class Amphibia; order Anura; family Microhylidae; genus Gastrophryne; species Gastrophryne carolinensis. The sequence continues at coordinate 212,726,069 of CM051234.1, read as the reverse complement.
TCAATCCCACTAGTCTCATCCCTAGACAGATAGACTGACGAGGGTTGGACAAGAATAGAAGAATCAAGTCCTGAATCAGAAACATTCCAGAATCAGGCCCAGGAAGGGAATTTCCCTGGACGGACAGAGAGAGGATTTGGGGTAACTTATTACCCATCCGAACCTCTCTAGCGTAGAGACCACCATTCTGGGGTCCAACTCTTGATTGTTCGAGGGAGGACGCCGCGATAAGAAGATCGTCCAGAAAAGGCACAATGCGGATGCCCTGGACCCTGAACATAGCCATCACTCCTGCCAGCATCTTGGTAAAGACTCTTGGGGCCGAGGTAAGGCCAAATGGCAGGGCCACAAATTGATCATGCTGGTCTTCTATCGAGAAATCTCTGGTGACCCGGAAAATAGGAATGTGCAAATACGCATCCTTGATGTCTATGGATGTCATGAAGTCCCCCTGACCGAGAGCATCGATCGTTGATCGCAGAGACTCCATGCGGAATCTTCTGAAACGGATAAATTGAGTCTCCTTAGGTCTAGGATAGGCCGAACAGAGCCGTCCTTCTTGGGTACCGTGAATAGGTTGGAGTAAAACCCCAAATCCCTTTCCGCCGGAGGCACTAGGCAGATGACAGCCATGTTTAACAGATTCGCTACTGCTGCCCGCAGTCCCTGCGCAATTGCCGGATCTGACGGCATCCGGGACATGAAAAATCTGGGAGGAGGCCGGGACTCAAATTCCAGGTTGTAACCGGAAGAAACTACTTCCAGAACCCAATTTTTCTCCAAATAGGCGCAATCCCACAAACGGAAGCGCTGTAAGCGATTTCATGGCTACAACATCCGCCGCCCACTGCCGCAACCATACTGACCGCCGAATGGCGATTAACAAGGCAGAGGTTCTGCTGCACATGAGCAGAGTATCATCTAAAGCAGAAAGTACAAATGATGCAAACATCTCACAACGTTTAAGAGCGGAGTACTCATCAGAGGCCGGATCAAGCCCTGAGTTATTCATTAGGTCTCTCACAACAGACCTAATAGCCACCGGCATAAGCGCCGAAGCGCCAACAGGCCGCAAGGCCAAGCCTACACTGGAAAAAGCGTGGCACGCCATTTGATCAATACGTTTGTCCTCTCCATCCTTGAGTGTAGTGGAGTCAGGAAGTACAGGGGCATCCACCTCAGGAGGTGATGACCAACGTTTAACCGTATCAGCTGGAAAGGGATATTTTTTGTCCCAGCCCAAGGGAATGCCATGAAGCCACGCAGGCTTCGCCCATTCTTTAAAAATGATATCATCAAAATGCTTTTGATTTGGAAATTCCAAACGAGGTTTAGAGGCTCCAAAGAATTCACCTCTCTTGAGAGGGACTACCTCAGGAGGAGTAATAACCAAAACCTCAAATAACTGGGCAAGAGCTTTTGGGCTAACCACAACACTCTCTTCACCCTGCTCACTTTCAGTACCAACAAATTGCTGTTCATCAGAAACATCTGAATCCTCATATAATTCCCCTTCTTCTAACTGAGAAGGGTCAGACCAATCAAGCAATTCGCAATTGTCCAACTCACTTGCCAAGACAGCATGAGTCAAAAGATTTCTTTTAGCTGAGGCCTCTTAGCCACAGAGGTAGACATAAATCCTTCAAGATGAGCCAATCTGGCACATAAATCAGAATGCGACTCACCACCCATGACAATATCACTGGGGGTACGGACAAGACACGGCGGAGTAGGAGAAGAGGCAGTAACCGCAGACCCTGAAGCCTGGGCCCCAGTTTGCTGCATAATGGTTAATTGTGCACAAGGGACGCAAGAACTGCATTATCCCAAACAAGGGATGCCCCACATCCAAAACATTGCCGAGTCTGTGCCAAGAGAAAGCCCATTAACCTGAGATGCCTCCATATGATGCTTTAGTATTATACTTATAATTGATTATAGTCACCAAGTATATCTGGGTTTTACGCAATTGCTACCCGGTATGCCCCTTCAAGTCCCAAGTGGGAGGTTTTTTTTTTTTTTAAATACTTTAGGACTACTTAAGGGCAGACTAGATGGAGCATAAGGTCTCCTTCTGCCATCAAACTTCTATGTTTCTATGTTGTTGGTCTTTAACACAGAGCCAGGTAACATGAATCCAGGTCCCCCTTAAAGTGGAACACAAAACCTGAACATAAAGGCAGGAGGACATAAGCCAAACATACACATCACTCAAAACCAATACATATATCTGTGTATCTATAAGACAGATTTTCTTCAGTAGTCAAAACCCAGCATATCCAGAGTCAAGGCTCCAAAGAAGGCTGGACAACAGGCCAGCTGCTCCAGACACAAGTAATGGCTTTAGCAGCAGTTAGGCTTGCACACAAGCGTAGGTGAGGCAGCTCAGCACAGGGGAGTGTTTACAAAGAAACTCCAGCCTATGCAATCAATGTGTTGTCTCTCTAGACAGAGCTGGAGCTAGCTACTGAAAAATACCATTGAGTGAATCAGAGAGTAAATATAGACATAAGAATATATAACACAAGTGGCAAAAACTCACGTGTCTTGAGGAAAGACAGGAAGGAGAGACAGGAAGGAGAGGGCGGGCCAGAAAAAAACACCAGTGAAGCCAATATAGCTGAGCTCCTGGCCCTGCCCTCTCCTTAACCACAGCTGAGGAGCAGCAGCCTAAACCAGCTGAAAATCAACAATGGCCGAATTTGAAGATTACACCATCTATTTTAAAAGCAAAGACTTGCCACAAGCTGAGCTTCCTGCGATACTTGTGCTGTTGAACAGTGCTAAACCACACACAGACACACACACACTTTTCCCATGTGATTTTTTAGCTTTATTATGGGAGAAAGGCCACCCCCCTCCCCCCTCTAAGGGGCACGGAGAGACACTGCAGGGGGGGGGGGAACCCACACCAATAGGTGAAAGGGCAAGAGGGACAGGGCATCCCAAGCCAGGGATCCCCAACCCGGACACCATCTACCCCTTAGTATGGGGTCTCACGGGGGGGGGGGGGGAGCAAGCTCCCCTATGCACCCAGAGGTGCTGCTACCATTGCCCGAGCCTGCAGCCTAAGCTGGGAAGCACATTGTTATAGCTTAATTTTTAAAAGAAAAAGAAGTCCGGGCAGAAATAGACATAAAAAAATGCTGGGAGTTACCCCTGCTACCTGCAAGGAGGAAAGAGTCATCTTCTGACTTGCTTCGCCGACTGCAGAGACAAACGACTGAGGAATAATGGGAGGAACCCGGTACTTATGGACCAGGAGGGGCTCCTTTTTCCATGTCATCTCTGCAAGATCGCCCTCTACAGGCCGGTTTCCCAAGTGTCATGGATCTTTGGAAGTGGGGTGAGTGACATACCAGGAATAAACTGCCCGCGAGGGCACTCACGGACCGCGGTAGGTAGACGCCAGTCACGCAGCAGCCTGATCCAGAGAAAATGGCGCCGGGTATACCTCTAGGGGCGGGCCGCGGAGACGGTGACGCAGAATGCGCCAACCGCGCCCCCCCCCCCGAAGAGCGCGAAACCGCACACGTGACAAGCAGCTAATAACGGCGCACTAGCGCCTGAGGTAACGCCGCCGCCAAGCGCGGAGCACAGTGGAAGCGTGCGGCGGCATATTTAAAAAAAGCAACCAGTGCAACCAAGTCAGTGAGACAAAAAGAAATACAGTGAAGCACCAAGGTAAATTTACATACCCCCCCCCCCCAGAGCTACAAGGGAGAGCGGCCACTTAACATAGGGCCCACTGATAGACAGGGGCAATAGGGCGGGAGGGGCATCCCATAGAGGCTCACCATATGCCTATACCTCCTACCTTTGGTGGGGGATTGCGGTGGAGCAGCGCTCCTAAACGCCTGACAGTGGTGCTGCCTACCATCACCCGGACCAGCGCAGCCAAGGGTGGGGGGCAAATTAATAATGGAACGGGTGGGAATAGTCCTACAGGGCCGCAGGCTAATAGCCCTGCTCACCTGCGAGAAGAGAGAGCCATCTTCTTGTCCTTCGCAGTCCAGACTGCAGAGAAAATCTGGGGATTTGTGGGAGGTCCCGGGTATTTGAGGGGCCGGGAGGAGCCAATTTCGCTGTCTCTGCAGTCCAGCGCCATCTGGCGGAGTAATTCCCATGTGTAATGATTCTTATCTGGAGCAGGACGTACTGTATACTAAGAATAAAAAATATTTTGAACCAAAACAGTGTGGTGCCGACATCATAGGTTAGGAACATACAGTACAAATGTATTGCACAGTAATCTAAGGCACAAATTGCAGCCTTAATCAGTGTCACTTAGTGACTAACCACTTTAAATATTGACCCTGGGGTCACAATTCAGGATGCCTGCTGTGTGAAACTCACTGACCACCTGAAAACCTTTTTAGAGCTCTCATTCAGATAGCCTGAGGTGGGAAAGCAGAGAGCATGCATGTGTCACGTGGGAACATCACTAACAACACTAGGGGTGACCTGAAGGGTTTTACTAAGCCAATTTGGGATGCCCCAGGGTCAAGCACCAAACCCCAGGATAGTGAAAATCCTGGATTTTGGTCTACTTTAAAGAAATATTCACTGACGAGAACCTAAATCAGAACCCCTTTCTGAGTCATGGGATGGGGAAGTGAGGAACAATCAGGGAGCCACGGCCTGGGACGGCGTCCTAGAAGTGTTGGGCACTAGACGTCAGAAAAAGCGCCTTCTTTCACAAAGCCAGCAATTTGTGACATCACTGGCTCTGCATCTCATTGGTGGCGGGAGTCGGTAATCATAAACAGAGCGGCCCACCTTCCAGCATGGATGCATCACCACACCCAGCCTGCGGCCGGCAATCACATTCGGCGTCAGCATGCAGTGGGACCCGCTGGAGGCAGAGGAAGTTGCTGCAGTGGATGATGCCCCTGGCACTCAGTAATCCTCCCCCAGTCTCTTGAAGCTTCCGCCCCCCCCCCCCCCGTGGTCAGCACCGCCTTCTCTGGCTCTGGCTGTTTGTGCCTCCTTCCCCGGTCTCTGAGTTTTCTGTCCCCAGTGACCACCGCCTCTAACTTTGGCTCTTGGCACCCCCATCTCCCCATAAGACGCACATGTATTGTCTCATCACTTTGGGGAGCAAAACATACAGTACTACAAAGCACACAGAACTGACTGGGACTGCTGGGCATCACAATGCTGAAAATCTAGTCCAGCTCTACCTTTTCTGAGCTCTCACAAAATATAAAGTTACCCAAGTGGCTGAGATTGGAACACCAGATTTTGGAAGGGAGGCAAGAGACCACACACACCTTGAGGAGCATGCTCATTTTTATCAGCCAGACTCAGAGCCTTAATCAGTGTCACTTAGTGACTAACCACTTTAAATATTGACCCTGGGGTCACAATTCAGGATGCCTGCTGTGTGAAACTCGCTGATCACCTGAAAACCTTTTTAGAGCTCCCATTCAGATAGCCTGAGGGTGGGAAAGCAGACTCAGAAACTAGAAGTTGAATATTAACCGCCGACTATACACACATGGAATTGCTTCTTGCAGGACATGGATACAGGATGAATAACTTAATAAAATAAAATAATAAGCAGATATATCCTAAAAAATGGTCTAATAAAAATCAGCAGAAAGACAAATTGGGAATGACAGATATGTCTGTACCATTCTGCTTAAAGTGGACCGTCACCCTCCCGTGATCGGCCCGGGAATCTATAAGATTCCCGGGCCGATCACCTCCCTCCCCGCGGGACATCCGAGATCGGGATGTCCCGCGGGGTGAAACACCCCCAAACACCCCAAACCCCCTTACCTTATCTCCCTCGCGCCCCTCTAGGCGTGCGCGCGCCCGCGCCGGCCGTCTGTGAATGGCCGGTGCGGGCGCGCGCGTCAAGAGGGACGCGTGGGAGGCGGCGGCGGCGGCGGAGGAGCCGCTTGTCCGGGACTGTCAGATTGCTTGTCAGTCGGCGCTGGGAGAAGGGAGAGGTGAGTTTTTCGGGGTGATCAGGGGGGTTTCACACAGCGGGGCACCCCGATCGGGGGTGCCCCACCGAAGTGGACCTAGACCCAGGATAGTCAAAATCCTGGGTGTTGGTCCACTTTAAATAGAAGATTACACAGGAACCAGGTGAGTTGCACACAGCAGCAAATACCAGTTTTGGATCCCTACTCTAGAGAAGAATTTATACCGGGACTAAAGTCTTTTAAGACCATTTTGGTCATGTTTAACACAAAATGAGTCAGCCTCTGCTGGAATAATGCCCTACTGGAATTACCTCATGTGTGTGTAGATGCAGAGAGAGAGAGAGAAGCGACTGTAAACTCAATAAGGCAGCAAGCAGCGCACCTGATGTTTGTATCCTAATTGCCCTGCTAACGTGCACCTCCCAGGTTAGTTATAAAATGGTCTGAGCGACTGCCACCCCTCCTTTGTTTCTTTTGAATTTGTGCAAGCACATGGGGTGTGAGGTCTAGGCTGTATTGCAAGGTCTTTGACCCTTCCACCCCATGGCTTGCACTTGAGGTTTAGGGCAACCTCAGGTAAGCCTGCTCCCAATTTATCTATTGCATTGTATGTCCCAAATGGGGCTCTCAGTTAGGACTGCACCTCACAGGGGCACCTTGGCGCTGGTGGTGCAGCTTAAGCATACTTCTGCAGATGTGTGTGACCGAGCCCTCTGTTTTTAACCAAGTTTAGAGACAGATTGTAGGTTGGTCAGCATGCTAACTGGTTTGAGTGCTGTGGCTCCTTTAAGACTTTTGTTTGTATGTGCCAGTGGCATAACCAAATATGAGGGGGCCCTGGTGTGAACATTAAATGGGGCCCTTTCACGGCTCATACAGGATTTTTTCTTTCCTGTCTAAATTCAATGCAGCTATACAACTAATGACTGAAAAAGCAAAAGATAAATGTTGCTTCCTTAATCTAAATGAGCACATATGATAAATAAGGTGGAGGAGCAACAATGATGCCCCCCCCCTGATCTTCAGAACATGCTCAAGACAAAGTTATGCCATTAACCCTTTAAATGCCAAGCACGTAGTTTCTACGTGGTTGCTTCTCCTACCGTTAAGTGCCAAGCACGTAGAAACTACGTGCCTGGCATTTCCCCCAAACAGTTAAAAAATAGAAAAAAAAAACACTTACCTCCGGTATCCCCGTGAAGCTTGGGGTCCCCTCTTCCTGCGGGGGGCATCCGATCGCCCCCCCCGTCGTCCTCTGTCTTCAGGAGGGGGCCCGAAACCAGCCACCCCCCCCCCCCCCCCGTTTCCAGCGCTGACATCGGCGCTGTAAAAAAACAAAACAAAAACAAACTGTCATTTACTCACCTCCGCGCCCGAGCCTTCTGTCGGGTCTCCTCTTCACCAGGGGGGGTCCGATCCCCCCCCCCCTGGGCTGCGCAGTCTTCAGGTGAGGACCCTCTTCCGGGTCCTCACCTCTAGTAATGGCGCCGCCGCCTCCTAGCCCCGCCCATAGTGGGAGGTCCCGCTCCTCCTATACCCCCTCCGAGCTTCGGCATCTGTCAGATGCTGGTGGTGATCGGAGCAGGGCGGGTGTCAGGTGAGGAGGCTCCGATCGGAGCCCCCTCGCCTGTCACCCGCCCTGCGCCGATCACCACCGGCATCTGTCAGTGACAGCGGCGCGGGACAGACAGCGGCGAGGGACGTCGGATCGGAGGTGAGTACAGTGTAAAAAAAGAAAAATAAAGATTTTTTTTCTCTGTGTCAGTGTGATTATTTACTTTTAACCCCTTGTGAACTGGTAAGGGGTCCATGACTCCTATACCAGTTCACAAGGCTGGGGGGATGGCAAGCCACCTGCGCTAGCGGGTGGCTTGCCATTAACCCCCGGCACCCCCATTACCTGCCTCCCCAAAGGCCAGGGGGGGGGGGGGCAGAAGAGCCCGGGCCCACATAGGCTATGTGGGCTCGTAGGCTGCAGGGTGGGGGGGCCACAAAAGCTGCCCCCCCCCCACTCTGTGCCTACAAGCCCCCATAGCTGGTCCCGGGCTGGATACTTTGGGTAAGGGGGACCCCACGTCAATTTTTTTTTTTTTTATTTTTAAGGGTTTTTAACCCTTAAAAATAAAAAAAATGGGGTCCCCCTCCCCTGGGAGGGGGGACCCTATGTCATTTTTTTTTTTGATTAACCCTTTGTGTTCTGTCATCCAGCAGCTATAAAAGGCTTCTAGCAAGTGAGCAGAAGCCAGTGATCGCCGAGGGACAGAGTGCTCCAGGATGGATGGGAGGTGAGTACAGTGTAAAAAAAAAATAAAAATTAATAAAATATTTTTTTCTCTGCTTGTGTTTGTGTGATTATTTACTTTTAACCCCTTGTGAACTGGTAAGTGGTCCATGACCCCTATACCAGTTCACAAGGCTGGGGGGATGGCAAGCCACCTGCGCTAGCGGGTGGCTTGCCATTAACCCCCGGCACCCCCATTACCTGCCTCCCCAAAGGCCAGGGGGGGGCAGAAGAGCCCGGGCCCACATAGGCTATGTGGGCTCGTAGGCTGCAGGGTGGGGGGGCCACAAAAGCTGGCCCCCCCACTCTGTGCCTACAAGCCCCCATAGCTGGTCCCGGGCTGGTTACTTTGGGTAAGGGGGACCCCACGTCAATTTTTTTTTTATTTTTAAGGGTTTTTAACCCTTAAAAATAAAAAAAAAAAATGGGGTCTCCCTCCCCTGGGAGGGGGGACCCTATGTCATTTTTTTTCTCGATTTAACCCTTTGTAGTGTGGATGGTAGTTGTATTTTTTTTGTGAATGTTATAAAATACTTGTTTCAGTTAGAGGGGTCTCCTGGGCAGGAACAGGGGGCTACCGATAAATATGTGGTACCGTTCTAATCGGTAGAAATGGGGCTTTCACATGCAATATGATTTTCCTTAATAAAATACATTTTTTATTTAAAATAAAGGAGTCAATTTTCTAAAAAAAAAAATTTATTTATTTATTTTTTTTACTTAATAATATTGTAAAAAAAAAAAAAAATTACAAACAAGACATTTCATGTTAAAGCCTAAACTCTGCTGCAAAAAAAATATATATATAATTTTCCTGAAAGTGCCAGCAAAAATGGCGCAAAACATGACGCAAAATGGGGAAAAATGGCCTGTCAACAGAGGGTGACAAAATCTCAAGTAGGCTGGCAATTAAAACGGTTAATAGTACCTATGCATGTTGGGTATTGTTCTGTTCGGGGGACCTTGCGCTTTCAGACTTAGCTTGTTTTTTCTGGTTTGCATATTTATATTTTAGGAAAAGGTGTTTTTTATTCAGCTTTTTTTTATACATTTTTTAGGGAAACCTGCGCAACCAAAGAATTCTTTGAGGTAATAATTCCAGAAAGATGAGCCCACTAGAACAAGCTGGGTACCCTTAGAAAGCTTAACGTGTGTACTTTCAGGGAATATATGGTTTATGGGGGATATTCCAAATGTCAAGGGTTGTTTTGGTTGAAAAATCGCAAGGTGCGCACTTTGTCTGCAGAGCTGAATTTTCAAGTAAAATTACCGTTACGCACATGCTTTACTTTGGGGTGTTTGGCAACTCTTCCCTTGACAGTAGCTATGCATGTTGGGTATTGTTCTGTTCGGGGGATGTTGCGTTTTCAGATTAAACTTGTTTTTTCTTGTTTGTATATAGTTTTTTTTAGGAAAATGTGGCTTTGATTCTGCTTTTTTATCCTTTTTTTAGGGAAACTCTTTGCAACCAAAGAATCCATTGAGGGATTACTTCTAGAAAACTATGGCCACATCAACAAGCCTGGTACGCCTAGAAAGCCTGAGGTGTGTACTTCCAGAGAATATATAGTTTGTTGGGGGTATTTCAAATGTAAAGGGTTGTTTTTCTGGAAAAACTGCAAGGTGCGCATATTGCGTAGCACAGTTGTATTTTATCTGAAAATCCCCTAAAGCGCTGTTTCAGTTTGGGGGAGTCTCCTGGGCAGGAAAGGGTGTCTACCTATACATATGTGGTACCGCTGTAACCGGGAGAAACCGGGAGGGATTTCACACGCAATGAGATTTAATTGACAAACTTACATTTTTTATCACAAAAAAAAAACTACAATATGTATTTTTTTTTTTTGCACATATTTCACCCAAAAATATTGAGAATACACCTAGAAATGACAAACAAGACATTTCATGTTAAAGCCCAGACTCTGCTGAAAAAAACAATATATCATTTTCCTGGGAAATCCCTTCAAAAATCACATTTGAACATGGGGAGCGCAAAATAGTGCAAAATGGTCTGGCAACAGAGTGTGACAAAAACTCCAGGTAGGCTGGCACTTAAAGGGTTAAACACCCTCCCAAGCTTTGCCATGATACATTAAAGCTTCAAATGCATAAGGTATTTCCATATAATCTGAGATATTGAGATTCCTTTGAAATGTCTCATTTTACACTTTTCCCAATAGAGTTAAGGAGGGGGAAGTTACCATGTGCCTGGACATGGACTTTACCCACCCTAGTATCTGCCCAAAGTTATTGAATGATGGGTCAAATCATCTCCACACATCAGAGGAATTGCAGAAGCAATGTGCTATTATTCCAGTACAGGCTGGTTCAGGAGAAAGAGTGGAGCAGAACGATTTAGCATAGTCTACAAGATTCCTGGGAGGCAGATATATTCATACCTGGGGCATCCCGATTTGCAATACCCTGGCTGTGTGAAACCCCCACAATCGCTGGGTATATTCTCATAACTGGCGATCACTTGAGGTATGCGCATGCTGCTGCCCTGCTATTCTATAGGAGCCAGCGCCAAGCAATTCTGAAAGGTTAGAGTGGCGTGCAAGCTCTATTCAACTTTCCTAGCCGATCTGACGTAAGGAAGGTATGAATGGAGTGGGAGCACTGACTGGCTAGCGGCAAAATAATGCGCCGTGGGATATTATTTTGATACTTTTATTAATAATAAAAATGGATGAATAGAAGAATTCCATTTTAGAAGCCACTGAAACAGTATAAAAATATTTTATTTAAAGCTGGCTTCCTGGCAAAAATGTTTTCCCCGATTTCACAAGGTCCATTAACACACAGCTATAGATTGCCTTGTTTAAAACATTTTAATTTACTTCTTCACTTGGAGGTGCCTTTACTGTCCTACAGCAATAATATATTCTACCGAGAGATTTCAGAAGACTGAACATATATCTGAATGAATAAAAACATATCAAGTAATTCACCTACTGAGAAAGTCAGACAGACAATATCCTCCTAAAGGATAAAAGGGTTCAGGTTTCCATAGGTGTTTATCACTGGGGGGCATTATATATGAATGATATACATAAAAAAAAAAAAACAAAACAAAAAAAAAAAAAACTTCTTTTCTGTTGCAGCTCCCAGACGGTCTGTCGCTCAGATGAAGCTCCATGGTTCATGCCCATAACCATCACGTTAGCCCCAGTGACTCTGTACACACCCCATCCATTGCAATGAATATGGGGGGGGGGGGGGGAGACTGGCATGGTCCATTGGTCATGACTTAAGAAATTCTGGAGCATATGCTCTTGTAAAGTTTGTGAGTGGTGGGCTGGGAGCAGCTAGAGGGAGAGAAGGGCAAGTATCTTTTTGATTTTTATATGTGTTTACAATCCCTACTGTTACTTGATGCAACAGTATGAAAGCTGTGACTCTAGGTGTATTCCGAGACACATATTTTATGGATTTTATGGACAGTGGTATAAGGACAAAAAAAAAGCATTCCCTAACTGCCCCACAAGGTGCAGCCCCCTTGCCCAAAGAGGAGAAACTGCTCCCACCAGAACACTGCCTTATGATGATGGCTTGACAGAGATGCCAATTCTGACTTCTACAGCACATAGTAGCTGGATGACCACTTTAATCCGCCCCACACACTCTGCTGTTTAAAAAGTGTTTTAAGGACTCATAGCCATCTTTCCTTTATTATAACTTGCTCAGGAGGGCACCCATGTAGAGCACGACTCATGAGTATGTAGAGTTAACATACTGGCGTCTGCTCAGTCAGCTGGAGAAGACTGGCATAGCTGAATAGGGCATACCACAAAGAGGTCAAAGCTAACTATTCCCACTGGGATATCAACTGGTCTTCCTTGGGTACCAAGTCTACATCCTGCAAGACATTTTTGAAGCCAAAGAAACAGAAGGTAAATAGTTGGACCAGCAGTGGTTTGTAAGTCCGCATGGTTTCAGTAGTGTTAGGAAAGTAGTGGAACTCCACTAGTAAGCCTAGGGTTAACAGAGAGAAGAGGGGGGCTGGGGGCAGGTGAGAATCACAGAATTGTATTTTGTTCCATATTCCACTCCAGGGAGTCTCTGAATCAATATGAATGGGACCTCTAAAAGCAGTTCCCTTCTTCCAGGGTGGGAATCCCAAGTGTCTCTAGCAGAGGAGTCAGCCATTCCGAAAAAAATCAAACCTCAGCTGAAGAGCCTATTACCGCTTGTAAAGACTTTCTACTGAGTGGCATCTGCTGAGGCTCTAATGTCTACCTTATAAAATTTGGTAAATATATGAACTGAAGACCAGGTAACAGCCTTGCAGACCTGCTCTACTGAAAAATGGTGCTGAAAGACAAGGAAGCTCCGACAGCCAGAGTAGCATGCGCCGTAACCCGAAAAGGAGGATTCCCCCCTTAGAGATGTAGGTCTTAATCGCTGCTTGTCTAATCCATCAGCTGATGGAGGATTTAGCTGGCAATAGACCTTTTAATGGCCCCTAATATGATAAACAAGGAGTCAGTCCTGCAGCAGGTCTGAGTAGTGGAGATATATTATTTAAGGGCTCTCACTAAATCCAGTGGAGGTCTCTCTCCTTATGTTTAACCAGAACAGGACATAAAGAGGGCAAAACCACCTCTTCGTTAAGATGGAAGGGAACCACTTTAGGAAGTCCTGTTTAAAATGGAAGACAGACTTGTTCTTGTGCAGGACTAAATAAGGAGGCCTAACCGATAAGTCTGCAAATTCAGAAACTCGCCGCATAGAGGTTATTGCCACTAGGAAGATGACCTTAAGTGTCATCAACCCCAGTGAAACTTCAGCCAGCAGTTTAAGGGAGGACTCTGAAGGGCCGAAAGGACTATACTCAGGTCTAAATAGGCAGAAGACTACTTTGGGAAGGTCATACATGCTGCAAAAGGCAAACATGGAGCCAGACCCTTCTTAGGTCCAGAAGAAAGGCAGAAAATCTGGCTTAAAACGAAACACCACCTTGTCCTGGTGTCTCTCAAAATAAGGAGGTTTGATGGAAAGCGCCGCCAACTCAGAAACACGCCTAACAGAAGTGATAGCCACCAAAAAGACTACCTTAAGCGTAAAAATGAACAAAGGGGCCCCCTGCAAGGGCTCGAAGGGAGACCCCTGCAGGGCAGATAAGACCAAGTTCAAGTCCCAGACTGGTAACATAGGCTTACTTGGGGGACGCACGTGAGTAACCCCCTGGAAGAAGAGTTGCTGAGCAAAGGATCTTTGGAAAAAAATGGCCAAGGCAGAAACATGACCTTTCAGAGTACTGAGCTGAAGACCCAGATCCAAACCATGTTGCAGAAACGCCAGAATCCTAGGAATAGAAAACACACGACAGGGAAGCGAGTTAGACTCACACCAGTCAATGTAAGTATGCCAAACCCTATAGTAGATGGAAGAAGAGGAACTTTTCCTAGCCCTGATCATGGTATTAACAACCAAGGCAGGCAGCCCCTTTTCCATCAGGATGGAGGTTTCAGCAGCCAGGCCGTCAAAGCCCGCGTTTGCAAATTGGGGTGGCGTAGGTGCCCCTGAGTGAGCAGATCTGGAACCCGGGGCAGGGCGTACTGATCTACTGCCAGCTGCACGATGTCTGTGAACCACACTCTTCTTGGCCAACAGGGGGCCACCAGTATGGCTGGCACCCTTTCCTGAGCTCTTGCGCAGCACCCTGCTCAGCAGGGGAAACGGGGGAAAGGCCAGAGGATCCTGGGACAGAGAGACAAGGACTGGAAGCTTGTGATTGTGACGGGACGCAAACAGATCCACATCCGGCTGACCCCAGCAGTGGCACAGGGAGCGAAACACCCTGCGGCTGAGGGACCATTCTCCCAGACGAGAGGTCCCCCTGCTCAGGGAGTCTGCCTCCAGATTCTCCACCCCCGGAATGTACACAGCTGAGATGCAGGGAACATTCACCTCCGCCCAGGACAGTATCAGGGACACTTCCTTGAGGGCCCTCTTGCTCCGGGTCCCTCACTGATGATTGATGTAGGCAACCGCTGTCTAGTTGTCCGAGCGGACCTTAACAGCCCGACCCTTCAGGTGTAGGGTTAAGTGGGCGAGAACCAACCTGATCGCCCTCAACTCCAGAATGTTAAAGTCCCACTGACCCTGGAATTTCAGGGACTTCCAAAAGCCCCCAACCTGTCAGACTGGCATCCGTAGTGACAGTCTCCCAACAAGGGGTCAGAAAGGATCTGCCCCCCAGCAGGTTCCTTGAGTCCAGCCACCACGATAGAGACCGCCTGGCCAGAGGGGACAGGACAAACACCTGATCCAAGGACACGGGGTCCCGATCCCATACTGACAAAAGGTGAAGCTGAAGAGGCCTCATGTGAAACGGAGCATATGGAACCGCCTCGAAACAGGACACCATCAGGCCCCCCAGCTGCATTCCCTGCCTGATGGACGGATGAGGACAAGACAGAAGGGTCTGTGCTTGCTCTTGAAGACTCTCCACCTTCTGCTAAGCAAGAAAGATCTTAACCTGAGATGAATCCAGAATCATGCCCAAAAAGGACTTCACCATGGAAGGAGACAGGGAAGATTTGGGGTGGTTGATCACCGATGGTTGAGCAGCCGAATGACTCCAGTGTGGACACCACCCGCTGAGCATCTAGCTCTGCCTGTTGGAAGGACTGAGAAGCGATAAGCATGTCGTCCAAGTAGGGAAGAATGCGAATGCCCTGAGATCTCAGCAGAGCCATCACTCCTACCAGCACCTTGGTGAATACCCTGGAAGCCGAGGTGAGACCGAAGGGCAAGGCCACAAATTGGTAGTGCTGATCCTCCAGAGTGAACCTGAGGAATCTCTGATGACCTGGAAAAATAGGTATGTGAAGGTAAGCATCCTTGATGTCTACAGAGGTCATGAAGTCCCCTGGGCGTAGGGAATTCACAGGGGAGCGCAGAGTCTCCATGCGAAAGTGTCTGAATCTGACAAATTTGTTGAGGCGCTTTAAATCCAGGATGGGTCTGATGGACCCATCCTTTTTGGGAACAATGAAAAGATTGGAATAATAGCCTTTGCCCCTTTCCTTCAAGGGCACCCAGCAGATGACTCCCAATTCCAGAAGGCCTTGGACAGCAAGGGGCAGACCCTGAGCTGACAGGGGGTTTTGAGCTAACCGGGATTTGATAAATCTTGGGGGCGGCCAGGCTGCAAACTCTCTTGTAACCGGAGGATACTACCTCCTGAATCCACGGGTCTGAGACATGACGCCTCCAGACATGAGCCAAGAGCCGAAGCCGTCCCCCCAGAGCGCCCCTTCATGCCTGAGGGGGCTTGGGGGGAGGACTTAGGTTTGGGACCCCAGGAGGGGCCAGGGCGGCCACGTCCTCTGCCCCTGCCCCAAAAATCTCTGCGGCCTCCAGCAAAGGAAGTTCCCCATCCAATTCTGGAGCCACGGAAGGAAGGAAGAAAGGCACCTGAACCCCGAAAGGACAGGGGCTGCCTTCTACGCTGAGGTAACTTGCCTCCCTTAGCAAACAAGTCCAGACGTTCACCAAAGAGGCGCAGCCCCTTGAAGGGAAAACCAGTGAGAGCCTTCTTAGCAGCCAGGGCAGATGCCCTGCCACACATTCTAATGGTATCATCCAAGGCAGAGAGAACATATGCAACAAATTCCTCACAACGCAGAAGAGCTCTATACTCTTCACTACCTGCATCATCAGGGGCCCCATCTAAGAGGCCCCTGAGCAGGCTTTTAATAGCAACAGCCATAATGGCAGAGGCACAGACCAGACGCAGCGCGGTCCCCACACAAAGGCATGGCAAGCCAGCTGATGTATGTGCCTGTCCTCCCCATCCCTCAGTGTAGTAGAGTCAGGGGAATGCATGATGGATGTGTTGGACAACCCCAGAACTGGTGCATCCACCTCGGGAGGACATAACCATCATTTAACCATCTCAGCAGGAAAGGGATACCGCTTATCCCAACTCTTTGGCCCCCCCGGGGAGCCGGCTAGGCCGTTCCCACTCTTTGAGCACCAGATTATTAAAATGAGTTTGTTCAGGAAACTCCAAGTGTGGTTTAACAGTATGAAACAGCTCCCCCTGCTGCCGCGGAGCCATGGCAGGAGGAGAGATACAGAGTACTTCAAAAATGTGAGCTAAAAGCCTGTCCGTATCATCTGAAGCCCAGGGGTCAGACCCAGAATCGGCACCATAAAGCCTAGGCTGATCCTCAGATGATTCTGAATCAGAAAATAATCCCCCCTCTTCCAGGGGGGTATAACCGGTAACGTCAAAAAATTCCTCCATAGGAAAGAGGGAAACACCAGGTGATAAATGCCGCTTCTTAGCGGAAGCCTTACGCGGGTCAAAGCCAGCAATATGTCTCTCAATGCTGGCCACCCGAGCAGCCAAATCAGGCTGAGACTCCCCACTGGTATGCACCTCACTAGGAGTCAGATGTAAGCGTGGGGGGTAGGCGAAGCCAGAGGGGGCGCAGGCCCAGCCACCGGTAACCCAGACTGCAGCGCAAGCGTCTGCTGGGCGCAGGGTACACACACCCTGACATCATCACTTATAGGGGATACCCCACACGCCACACACAGCCGGGCTTGTCCCGAAGGAACCCCAAGCACATTATCCTGAGAAGCCTCCAAATGGTGATTATTGTGGCACAATAGGTCAATTGGGATTGACGCCAATAAGGCTACCCGTGATTCCCCAATAGCCCGCTAGGGAAGTGGGAGATATACAAATACAATAGCCCCCCAATAAGGAGTTAACGCTAAAAGGGGGATAGGACCGGAAGAAACCACAAAAAAGTTTGACCCGCCTGCAAGACATAAAGCAAAGATCCCATAAGCATAATACAATGAAGGTACAAAGAAAATCCAGCCCGCAGGGGCGCTTATGGACTGCGATAGGGAGTCACCAGACACGCAGCACAGGAGCTCCAAAATGGCGCCGGCATATACCTCGAGGGGTGGGCCGCGGAGAAGTGATGCGGAAAACGTCATCCGCAAGGCCCGCCACCCCCGAAGAGCGCAAAAACGCGCCCCCGTGACAAGGCCAGCAGGGCGATGTCGCCGCCGTCCGCGGAGCGGAGTACAGGCGCGAGGCAGCAATAATCGTAACCAGTGCAACCAAGGCAAAACCTGATACACATAGTAAATACATACACCCCCTCCACACTCCATCTACTGGATGTATTACCCAAGAGTAAGGAATATCTTCTGGAACAGCACGTGCTGTATACTTAGAATATACATTTTAAAGATGAGTACACAAAACATACTTTTCCCTTTTTTCCATTCTGGTACACCAAATTAAGATACAAGTGGAACATCCCATAGCAGTCCCCTATTGGATGGGAATAATCCCAATAACTGAGTGCGTCCGCCATAGACACACAGAATAAGTTCAAAATTTAGCATGTTCACCAGCCTCTGTAAACCGGTTGTAGACTAGCACATCTGGACCCCTGAAGCCCAATGCTGGGGGAGGAGGGAGTCTGGGGCAATCTAACCATCTAGTCTAGTTATCCACCCATTGTAGAGTAGGTAGCTCTCTGGCCTCTGCCTGCCCCCCCCCCCCCCCAGGTATATAATTCTGTGCTGCTGGGCAGATCTCAAGATCCAGATTCCCTATAAAGGATGCAAATGTCACTCCTTGTGACAGGTACCACATGGACAGAAGAAGATACAAAGCTCAGTCTCCTCATTATAGCAGCACAAAACCCTTTCCCTGCCAGAATACCTTCAGCAATGTGGCTGGCTCGATGGTGGCCCAGTTTAAAAAAAAAAAAGGGGTTTTCCCACCACTGAGGCCAAGCCCTCCTCACATTTTTCAGCCCACTGATTGCCCGAATGCCATGCGTGACCGAGCCCACTGGACGCATCCCTGGCTTCCCTGTGGAATGGCAAGTGATGACAAGCAATCCTGTCCCCAGCCTATCTGAATGGGGAGCTGGGGGTGTGGCCTCCAGTAAAGACATTGCCATGGGCACAGCTGGTAAATGTACAACTTTCAGAAATTCCATTAAAAGTGGACTTGCCACTTGAGCAAATAAATTCCTCCCATAAATAAATAAATAGCCAGCTGTTCCCTCTACCGCACGTAATTGAAAAATACCATTCTCTGATTACTCACCTGTAGAATGGATATTATAAGTATGCCTCACACCCTGCTTCGGTAATGATTAATCACTTCTAGGTTATAGTCCACAAGAGGGCGCTTTACTGCAGAGATGGCAAAAATACAATTCTGTGAAATACTCACCTGTAGAATTGGTATTATAAGTATACAGTACGTCCTGCTCCAGATAGATTACTTACACTTGGGTTATCCTCCGCCAGATGGCGCTGCACTGCAGAGACATGTAAAACAGGCTCCTCCCGGCCCCTCAAATACCCGGGGACCTCCCACAAATCCCCAGCATTGAAAAGCGGTGAACAAGAAGCCGGGAGAATTTAACCACCATGACAACAATCACCATACAGGGGATCCAGAATAATGCAAAAACCAGGGTGGGGTGGAGCAGGTATAAGTACTGTATACTTATAATAATAAAATAATACCAATTCTACAGGTGAGTATTTCACAGAATTGTATTATTCTTAGTACGTCCTGCTCCAGATAGATTACTTACACTTGGGACATCCAATAGCAGTGTCCATAAAGTAGGGTGGGATCCCCAACAAAAAAGGTAACAGCAGACAGTTTAAACCACTGCCGCCTGCAAAATCTTACGGCCAAAAACAGCATCAGCTGAGGCCCTAACATCAACCTTGTAAAACTTTGAAAAGGTATGAACAGAAGACCAAGTAGCGGCCTTGCAAACTTGTTCAACAGAAGCCTGGTGGTGGAAGGCCCAAGAGGCACCAATAGCACGAGTAGAATGAGCAGTAAGGCGGAAGGGAGGATTCTTCCCCTTAGCAGAATAGGCCTGAATCACAGCCTGGCGAATCCATTCGCTAATAGTAGACTTGGCAGGAGCCAAACCCTTCCTGTGCCCAAATGGACCACAAAAAGAGCATCAGTTTTCCTGATGGACGCAGTGACTACCAGGTAATACTTCAGACACCTGACCACATCCAAGGAATGCAGAACCCTTTCCTTAGCGTTGCTAGGATTAGGGCACAATGAAGGAAGAACAATGTCTTGATTTAAATGAAAAGCAGACACCACCTTAGGCAGAAAGTCTGGCTTAAAGCGGAACACCACCTTGCCCTGGTGTCCCTCATAGTATGGGGGCTGAGTAGACAGAGCCGCCAACTCAGACACACGCCTGACCGAAGTAATGGCCACCAGAAGACAACCTTGAGGGTAAGCATAGCCAGAGCAGCATCCTGTATAGGTTCAAAGTGAGCACCCTGCAAGGCAGACAAAACCAAGTTCAAATCCCAAACAGGGGCCATAGGT
The DNA here is from genome assembly GCA_027917425.1 of Gastrophryne carolinensis. Classification (NCBI taxonomy): domain Eukaryota; kingdom Metazoa; phylum Chordata; class Amphibia; order Anura; family Microhylidae; genus Gastrophryne; species Gastrophryne carolinensis. The sequence goes on along the minus strand of CM051234.1, from coordinate 212,706,481 downwards.
TTACGTGGGGGACGCACATGAGTAACCCCCCTGGAAAAAGGTCTTAACCAAAGAATGCTGAGCAAAAGATTTCTGAAAGAAAAAACAGACAGGGCAGACACCTGACCCTACAGAGCACTGAGTTGGAGTCCCAACGCCAACCCATGCTGTAAGAACTCCAGAACCCTGGGAACTGACAACACCCGACAGGGAGGAGACCTAGACTCACACCAGTCAAAGTAGGTACGTCATACCCTGTGATAGATGGAAGAAGAGGCTCCTAGCCTTCACCATGGTATCAACCACTGAGGCAGACAAGCCTTTCTCCATCCAGATGGAGGTTTCAGCAGCTAGGCCGCAAAGCCAGAGTTGGTAAATTGGGATGGCGTAAGGGGCCCTGAGTGAGCAGATCTGGCACCCCTGGCAGAACGCACTGGTCTACTATCATCAGCACCACGTCTGTGAACCACACTCTTCTTGGCCACCTGGGGGCCACCAGAATTGCTGGTACCCCTTCCAGAGCAATCTTGCGCAGAACCCTGCCCAGTGGGGGGAATGGAGGAAAGACATACAGGAGCCGAAATTCCTGCCATGACATGGACAGAGCATCCGTGGTCCAGGCCAGAGAATCCTGAGACAGGGAGACAAGGGCCGGTAGCTTGTAATTGTGACAGGACGCAAACAGATCCACATCTGGTAGACCCCAACGGTGACACAGGGACTGGAACACCCTGTTGCAGAGGGACCACACTCCCTGACGAGAGGTCCCCCTGCTCAGAGTCTGCCAGTAGACTCTCTGCCCCCGGGGATGTACACAGGCGAAATGCATTGAACATTGGCCTCCGTCCATGTAAGAATCCGCTACACCTCCTGGAGGGCCCCCCTGCTCCGGGTCCCTCCCGGATGGCAGATGTATGCAACCGCCGTCCTGTTGTCTGAGCGCACCGGCACAGACAGACCCGCAGGTGGTCGGTCAACTGACCCAGAACCAATCTGATTGCCCGTAGTTCCAAAATGTTGATAGGTAAGTGGGCCTCCTGAGGCCCCCACCTCCCCTGGCACCGCAGGGACTACCAGAATCCCCCCCTTCCCCCGACAGACTGGCATCCGTGGTGACCTTCTCCCAGGAAGGGGCAGAAGGACCTGCCCCCCAGCAAGTTCCTGGAGTCCAGCCACCATGAAAGAGACCGCCTGACCAAGGGAGAGGGAGCACACAGACCTCGTCCAAGGACGTTGAGTCCTTGTCCCAAACTGACAGAAGGTGAAGATGGAACTGAGCAAATGGAACTGAGCAAAAGGCATCGCCTCGAAGCACGCCACCATCAGGCCCACCAACTGCATTCCCTGCCTGAGGGAGGGATGGAGACACGACAGCAGGAACCTCACCTGCGCAGTTAGAGCTTCCACCTTCTGTTGAGGAAGGAATATCCTTGACTGAACCATATCCAGAATCATTCCCAGGAACGGGGTCACCGCGAAAGGGGACAGAGAAGACTTGGGGTGATTGATCACCCAGCCGAAGGACTCCAGGGTGGCCACCACCAGCTGAGTGTCCAACTCTGCCTGCTGTAGAGACCGAGAGGTGATGAGTATGTCGTCCAGGTAGGGCAGCACGCGGATGCCCCTTGGCCTCATCAGAGACATCACCCCCGCCAGCACCTAGGTGAGCACTCTGGGAGCTGAAGAGAGGCCAAATGGCAAGGCCACAAAATGGCAATGTTGATCTTCCAACGCGAATCTGAGGAACCTTGGTGTCCTGAAAACACAGGGATGTGAAGGTAAGAATCTTTGATGTCCACAGACGTCATGAAACCCCCGGAGCGCAAGGAGCTGATGACCGAGCGCAGAGTTTCCATGCAAAAACGCCTGTTCTTGACAAATTTGTTGAAGATCTTTAAATCCAGAATGGGCCTGACTGACCCATCTTTTTTGGGAACTGTGAAGAGGTTGGAGTAGAGCCTCTGTCTCTTAAGGGAAATCTGCAAATGACCCCCAGACCCAGCAGGCCTTACACTGCCTGCGCCAACACCTGAGCTGAGACAGGGTCCTGGAGGATCCGGGACCTGATGAATCTTGGGGGAGGCCGCACAGCAAACTATCTTGTAGCCGGAGGACACTACCTCCTGAATCCACCAGTCTGAGGCGTGATGCCTCCAGACTTAAGCAAAGTGCCGCAGCCGTCCCCCCACCCTAACGGGCGAGGGCGCCCCATCATGCCTGAGGGGGCTTAGCCCCCCAGGAGGAGCTAGGACATTGTCTTCTGCTCCTGTGCCAGGAATCTGCAGGAGCCCCCACGAAGGACAACCCTTTTTCTTGTTTAGCACCATGGTAGGGAGTGAAGGGGAGCCCTAGCCCCGAAGGGGCCGAGACTGCTGTCTGCGCTGGGGTAACTTATCTCTCTTAGCAAAAAGGTGTAGACGAGCCCCAAACAGGCGTAGCCCCTTAAAAGGAAGCCCAGTGAGGGCCTTCTTTGCAGCATTGTCAGCACCCCACTGTCGCAGCCAAACCAAGCGGCGTATAGCCACCACGAGGGCAGAAGTTCTAGCACACATTCTGATGGTGTCATCCAATGCGAATAGGACAAAATTTACAAAAACATCACAACTGGAGAGTGCATTAAGTGCATTAAACACCTCACAAGGGAGATTATCAGGGGCACTATCAAGCATATTTCTGATAAGGGTTCTAGTGGCCACAGCAGTAATAGCAGAGGCACAGACCGGGCGCAGCGCCGTCCCCGCACATGCAAAGGCGTGGGAGGCCAGCTGGTCAATGCGCCGGTCCTCAGCATGCCGCAGGGTAGTAGAATCAGGGGAATGCATGACAGGGGTGTTAGATAGCCCTAGGATCAGGACATCCACCTCGGGGGGGGGGGGGGGTGACCAACATTTAACCACCTCAGGGGGAAAGGGATACTTCCTATTCCAACTTCTTGGAACCCCGGGAAGTTTACTGGGGCACTCCCATTCCTTGAGCACAAGGGTTTGGAAATGTGCCTGCTCTAGAAATTCGTGAACTTGATTTTGCTGTATGGAAAAGCTCCCCTTTTTGCCTGGGAGCCTCACCAGGGAGAGAGATAGACAGAACCTCAAAGATCTGGGTCAATAATCTGTCAGTGTCATCCGGGGCCCAGGGGTCAGAGCCAGAATCGTCATGACCCCTTGGTCTCTCATCAGATGAGCCTGAATCAGAAAAGAGCTCTCCTTCATCAGATGGGGTATAGCCACACAAATTCATAAACTCCTGAGATCCCATAGGGAAAACAGTAACATTAGGCGTCAAGTGCCGCTTCTTACCAGGGCCCTTACGCGCTAAAGACCTCGCAATAATCTGTTTAGCAGTAGGCAGTCTAGAAGACACATCAGGCTGAGAATCCCCACAAGTATGCAACTCAACAGGAGTGAGATTTAAGCTGGGGGGAGTAGGTGAAGTGAAACGAGGTGCAGCCACTGGCAGGCCAGATTGCAATGCAAGCACCTGCTCAGCACAGGGTACACAGACCCACGCCTTGTCAGCGTCAGCATGAGGCTGTCCACACGCTACACACAGCCGGTCTTGTCCCAAGGGGACCCCGGTAACACTATCCTGGGATGCCTCCATATGGTGATTATTAGGCACAATGTGCCAGTAGGGATTGATGCTATGAAGCAACCCTGGATGCCCCAATGACCCGCTAGGGAAGTGGGAGTAATTATACAAGGCCCGGGCCGGAAGAAGCCAATGGATTCACCGTCTGAAAGACACAATGAGAAGAAGGGGTGTCACAACCAAACACACTACAATGAGTATAAAGCTGCCCGCGAGGGCACTCACGGACCACGGTAAGTAAGAACGTCACACGTGCGTGCGACCTGACAACATGGCGCCAAGAGTACCTCGAAGGGCGGGCCAGAGCGAGCCGTGATGCAGGGCGCTCCAGGCCAGGCCCCGCCCCACCCGAAGAGCGCAAATTCCACTGACAAGCAGCCAATGAGAACACAGAAGCGTCTGAGGTAACGCCGCCACGGAACATCCAAATGAAGGAAAGGACGCGCGCGGCGGTGGCGGCATTTGCAATAGTAAAAAAAAAAAAAAAAGTCAGCACGGCGGCTGACACCACATATACTAGTCAAAAGAGAACGCCATATGCGCGAATCACGATACACGCTAACCCACACCCCCCCCCCCCTTCTTTCCCTCCCGAAGGCTACAGGGAGAATGAGGGAGGATGGCGGCCCTCTGTACAGGACCCACCGCTACACGGGGCATGGGACAATAATGCGGGAGGGGCATCCCATAAAGTCTCACCATCAGCCTATACCGCCTACCCTTTGGTGGGGGATTGCGGCGGAGCAGGGCTCCTTAAGCACACATGGTGCGGCCTACATTCACCCGACCAGCGCAGCCCAGGCTGGGAGGCACATCACACAAAGGACGGGTGGGAATAGTCCAACAGGGCCGCAGGCTAATAGCCCGGCTCACCTGCGAGAGAGTGATAATTTCATTTCTTCGCAGTAAGCACTGCAGAGAAATCTGGGGATTTGTGGGAGGTCCCGGGTATTTGAGGGGCCGGGAGGAGCCTGTTTTACATGTCTCTGCAGTGCAGCGCCATCTGGCGGAGGATAACCCAAATGTAAGTAATCTATCTGGAGCAGGACATACTGTATACTAAGAATAAAGTAGCCCCTGCCAGTCCATAAATACCTGGGACCTCCCACACATTCCCCAGTATAAGAAAGCAGTAAGGGGACCAGGAGAAGCCAATAATAACAATTAAACAACCTGAACAAGGAAAAATATCCCATATAGAGGATCCAAGATACAACTCAGGGTGTGAGGCATATTTATAATATCCATTCTACATGTGAGTAATCACAGAATGGTATTATTCCAAGTATGCCTCACACCCTGCTTCGGTAATGATTAATCACTTCTGGGACATCCAGTAGCAGTGTCCAACAATGGGTGGGGATCCCAAAAGGCAAAAATGCACAAATCAAACCACTGCAGCTTGCAGAACTTTGCGGCCAAAAACAGCATCCGCTGAGGCCCGAACAGCAACCTTGTAAAACTTGGAAAAGGTGTGAACAGAAGGCCAAGTAGCAGCTTTACAAACATGTTCAACAGAGGCCTGGTGCTGAAAAGCCCAGGAAGCCCCAACAGCACGAGTAGAATGAGCAGTGATCTGGAAAGGAGGATCCCTCCCCTTGGCAGAATAGGCCCTAATAACGGCCTGACGAACCCATTTACTAATGGTAGACTTGACAGGCGCCAAACCCTTCTTGGGCCCAGAGGGCACCGCAAACAAGGCGTTCGTCTTCCTGAATGGTGAAGTAGCCACCAGATAGTACTTTACACATCTAACGACGTCCAGAGAGTGCAAGGCCCTCTCCTTGTCGTTGCTACACTTAGGACACAAGGAAGGAAGCACAATGTCCTGATTGAGGTGAAAGGCAGAGACAACCTTTGGCAGGAAGTCAGGTTTAAAACGGAAAACCACCTTGTCCTGGTGTCTCTCAAAGTAGGGGGCCTGAATAGACAGAGCCGCCAACTCAGAAACACGTCGAACAGAGGTGATAGCCACCAAAAAGGCAACCTGTAAGGTGAAAATGGATAGTGCAGCATCTTGCACTGGTTCAAAAGGAGGACCCTGAAGGGCAGACAACACCAATTTTAAATCCCAAACCGGCAACATGGGTTTGCGAGGAGGGCGCACAAGAGTGACCCCTTGAAAAAAAGTCTTAACCAAAGGATGAAGAGCGAAAGACCTCTGAAAGAAAACCGCAAGAACGGAAACATGCCCCTTCAGAGTGCTAAGCTGAAACCTCATGTCTAGTCCATGCTGAAGGAACTCCAGAATGCGAGGGATGGAAAACACCTGACAAGGAAAGGCCCTAGCCACACACCAATCAATGTAGGTCCGCCAGGTCCTGTAGTAGATAATAGAGGAGATTTCTTCTTAGCCTGACAAGAGTCTGGACAACCACTTCAGACAAAACTTTTTCTCTTAGAATGGAGGTTTCAGCAGCCACGCCGTCAAAGCCAGCGTTTGTAAATTGGGGTAACAAAGCTGAACTTGCGTGATCAGATCCGGAACCAGAGGCAACCAGAGGCAGCCTGATCAACCGCCAACCGCACGACGTCCGCGAACCACACCTGTCTTGACCACCTTGGGGCCACCAGGATTGCTGGCACACCCTTGTGAACCAGCTTGCGTATCACCTTGCCCACCATGGAAAAAGGAGGAAACAGATACAGGAGACCGAGCTCCCGACAGAGACATGGCATCCACTGCCAGAGCCAGAGGGTCCTGGGACAGAGACACAAATGCAGGAAGCTTGTGATTATGACGAGAGGCAAACAGATCCACCTCCGGCATCCCCCACCTGCGACAGAGGGAAAGAAAGAAAGACCTCGTTGCTGAGGGACCATTCCCCCCGGCGAGAGGCCCCCCTGCTCAGGGAGTCCGCTTCCAGGTTTTCCACACCTGGAATGTAAACTGCAGAGATGCACGGAACATTGCTCTCGGCCATGCAAGAATCAGACACCTCCCGGAGGGCACTCTTGCTGCAAGTCCCTCCTTGGTGATTGATATGAGCGACCGCAGTCCGATTGTCGGAGCGAACCTGAACCGGTAGGCCCTGGAGGTGATGTGTCAGGTGTGCCAGCACCAACCGAACCGTACTCAGCTCCAGAACATTGATGGGGGTGTGAGCCTCCCAAGGACCCCACAGCCCCTGGAACTGATGGTCTCTCCAGTAGCCCCCCAGCCCGACAGGCTGGCATCCGTGGTGACTGTCTCCCAGTGGGGCGCCAGAAGGATCTGCCCCCCAGAAGATTCCCTAGGTCCAGCCACCACTGAAAACTGAGCAAAAGGCACTGCCTCAAAGCAGGCCACCATCAGCCCCACCAGCCTCATCCCTTGCCAGAGGGACGGACGAGGATTGGATAGAAGGAGACGAATCAGCGCTTGGAGAACATCCACCTTCGACTGAGGTAAGAAGATCCTGGCCTGAATGGTATCCAGCGTCATGCCCAGGAAGGAGGCCACCCGTGACGGGGAAAGTGAGGACTTGGGGTAATTGGTTACCCACCCGAACCTCTCCAGCGTTGTTACCACCGTCCGGGTGTCTAGCTCCGCCTGGTGGAGTGTGGATGCCGAAATGAGAAGGTCGTCCATATAAGGCAAAATGCGAATGCCCTGGGCTCTGAGAAGGGCCATCACGCCTGCCAGCACCTTGGTGAACACCCTGGGCGCCAAAGTCAGCCCGAAGGGAAGAGCCACAAACTCGCTGGTGTCCCGGGAAGACTGGCACATGTAGGAAAGCATCCTTGATGTCTATCGAAGTCATAAAGTCCCCAGGACGTAGGGAGTTGACAGCAGAGCGCAGAGTCTCCATGCGGAACTTTCTGGTTTTGATGAACCGGTTGAGAACCTTTAAGTCTAAAATGGGTCTTATGGAGCCGTCCTACTTGGGCACCGTAAAGAGGTTGGAATAGTAGCACCGACCTCTCTCTATGGGGGGAACCGGACAAAAGACCCCCATATCCCAAAGACTTTGTACCACCAGAAACAGTCCCTGCGCTGCCCGTGGGTCCGTAGGAACCTGAGGAATCTGCGAGTAGGCCGGTCTGCGAACTCCAGCTTGTACCCTGAGGAGTGATGGTCTCTCCACCACCTCCAGGATCCATTTGTCTGTAACATGTTGAGCCCAGACCTAAGCAAAGAGCCGCAGCCGTCTCCCCACCCGCAAGGGTGAGGGCGCCCCCTCATTGCTGAGCGGGCTTAGCAGCGGATTTGGATTTGGCACCCCAGGAGGACCCAGGAATTTCCTCTGGGTGCGGCGCTAGATACCCCCTTGCCCGTTCGAGGACCACGAAAGGCGGGGTTGAAGGAGCCTGAGCCCCGAAATGGCCGAGGTAACTTAGCCACAGAATCTAGGCGATCACCAAACAGATGCTGTCCCGAGAAGGGAAGCCCTGCGAGCGCCTTCTTTGCAGAGATGTCGGCTGCCCACTGGCGCAACCAGACCAAACGGCGTACAGCAACCACCAATGACGAGGTCCTGCTACACATACGGATAGTATCATCTAGGGCTGATAACACAAAGGTGATGAACAACTCACATTGCGTAAGAGCACTAAACTCCTCGCAAGAGGGATTCAATTGGGATCCATCCAAGAGGCCTCCGATTAAAGTTCAAAAAGCCACGGCCGTGAGTGCGGAAGCACAAACCGGATGAAGCCAGTTGGTCGAGACGACGCTCCTCACTATCTGTCAAGGTAGTGGAATCAGGGGAATGCACAACCGATGTATTGGACAACCCCAGAACGGGAGCGTCGACCTCTGGGGGTGTAGACCAACTTTTAACCACATCAACAGGGAAGGGATACTTTCTATCCCACCCTTGAGGAATACCAGGAAGCCGGCTAGGCTTTTCCCATTCCTTAAGGATCAGATTGTTAAAGTGCTTCTGATCCGGGAACCCCAAACGGCGGTACCAAAAAAATTCCCCCCGTTGCGGAGGGGCGTCCGCAGGAGGGGAAATGGCAAATACCTCAAAAAACAAGTAAGGAGCCTATGGGTATCAACAGTATACCACGCTCTGGACCAGCATCAGCGCCAAGGTACTGCTGATCATCGGATAAATCAGAGTCTGAAAACAATTCCCCTTCCTCAAGCGGGGAATAATCAGACCATTCAAAAGGATCATAATCATCATAGTCAAGGGCGGGCGCCAAGTGCCGTCTCTTAGCTGAGCTAGCAATCATTTTCTCAATGTTGGCCAGTCCGGCGCAGACATTGGATTGCGACTCCCCGCTAGTGACAATGTCACTTGGGGCCATGGCCAGGCGTGGGGGTGTAGGTGATGAGGCCAGCGGGGCCGACCCGGCCGCACAGGGCCCGGATCGCCGCGCAATCGCCTGCTGTGCACATGGTACACAAATCTGTACATTGTCGCCCACAAGAGATACCCCACATACCACGCACTGCCGCGGTTGCCCCGAAGGGATCCTGAGCCCGGTGCCCTGGGAAGCCTCCATATGCTGATTTTAAGGTAGTCGCAATGACCAATGGGAATTACGCTATAAGCTACCCGGGATGCCCCTTAATGTCCGTTAGTGGGAGGATTTTAGTAAGAATAATAATAATAATAATAATAATAATAATAATAATAATAGACTCCAATATGAACCAGGGACCTAGGACCGGGAGAAAACCCCTAATAGCCTTGGTTGTCCCACCTGGAAAACACAAAAAAGGGGGGCCCCAGTAAACATGCATACAATGCAAATAAAAGGCATATACACTTCATCCCAGCATAAGAACTATATATGTATATAAATATATAAACATATAAAGATATATACCTACATATACACATACACTATGTATAGACACACATATATATATATATATATATATATATATATATATATATATATATCCAAGATGTATATCGCCCACGGGCACCAATTACGCCCGGCAGCATGAGATAATACCATTTTGTGATTACTCACCTTTAAAATGGGTATTATAAGTATGTCACGCAGTAGAGGGTGATGAAAGCAAAAAAGAAGCCCCTCCCGGTCCATAAATACCTGGGACCTCCCACACATTCCCCAGTATATGACAGCAGTAAGGGGACCAGGAAGAACTAATAAAAACATTCTTAACAATAAAAAGGTTCACCATATAAATGATCCAGAACACTAAAGGGCGGGATGAAGCGGGGTGTGTGACATACTTATAATACCCATTTTAAAGGTGAGTAATCACAAAATGGTATTATTCCAAGTATGTCACACACCCCGCTTCCACTATTCATGACATATGGGACATCCAATAGCAGTGTCCGTCAAGGGTGGGGATCCAAATACAGCAAAAAAAATGCACAAATTTAAACCATGCAGAACCTTGCGGCCAAAAACAGCATCCGCTGAGGCCCGCACATCAGCCTTATAAAACTTGGAAGAAAGTATGAATGGAAGACCAAGTAGCAGCCTTATAAAACTTGTTCAACAGAAGCCTGGTGCTGAAAAGCCCAGGAAGCCCCAACAGCACGAGTAGAATGAGCAGTGATCTTAAAAGGAGGAACCCTCCCCTTAGCAGAATAGGCCCCAACAATGGCCTGGCGTATCCATTTACTAATGGTAGACTTGGCGGGCGCAAAACCTTTTCTGGGCCCGGAAGGCACCACGAACAAGGCGTCCGTCTTACGAAAAGGAAAAGTAGCAACTAAATAGTACTTCACACAACGAACCACACCCAAAGAGTACAAAACCCTCTCCTTGTCATTGCTAGGCTTAGGACACAAGGAAGGGAGAACTACATCCTGATTGAGATGGAAGGCAGAAACCACCTTAGGAAGGAAATCTGGTTTAAAGCGAAAAACCACCTTGTCCTGATGTCTCTCAAAGTAAGGGGCCGGAATAGACAGAGCCGCCAACTCAGAGACACGCCGAACAGAGATAATAGCCACCAAAAAGGCAACCTTTTGAGTGAGCACAGAAAGAGCCACATCCTGCACCGGCTCAAAAGGAGGCCCCTGGAGGGCCGAAAGAACCAAATTTAGGTCCCAAGCGGGAACCAAAGACTTTCTAGGGGGCCGAACATGAGTGACCCCTTGGAAAAAAATCTTGACCAGATGATGCAAAGCAAAAGATCTTTGAAAAAAGACAGAAACCTGACCCTTCAGAATACTGAGCTGGGACCCCAGATCCAGACCTTGTATAAACTCCAAAATCCTAGTAATCGAGAACACCCTGCAAGGTAAGGCCCTAGCCTCACACCAGTCAATGTAGGACCTCCAAGTCCTATAGTAAATGTTAGAGGAAGACCTCTTCCTTGCTCTAATCGAGGTTTGAATAACCGCCTCAGACAAACCTTCCTCCCTCAGGATGAAGGTTTCAGCAGCCACGCCGTCAAAGCAAGTGTTTGTAAATTGGGGTAACGTAGTTGACCCTGAGAGATCAGATCCGGAAACAGGGGCAGCCTGTACTGATCTACCGCCAATCTTACGACGTCTGCGAACCAAACCTGTCTTGGCCACCTTGGGGCCACCAGAATTGCTGGTGCCCCCTCTAGAGCCAGCTTGCGCACTACCTTGCCTACCATGGAGAAGGGGGGAAACAGGTACAGAAACCCCAGATCCCTCCAGGCAAGGGACAAGGCATCCACTGCCAGGGCCAGAGGATCCTGAGACAGAGATACAAAGGTTGGGAGCTTGTGATTGTGCCGAGAGAGATCCACCTCCGGAGTCCCCCACTTGTGACACAGGGCCCGAAATACCCTGTGGTTGAGAGACCATTCCCCTCGTCGAGATAATCCCCTGCTCAGGGAGTCCGCCTCAGTGTTCTCCATTCCCGGAATGTACACTGCCGAGATGCAAGGAACATTGCTCTCCGCCCATGTCAGAATCAGAGAGACTTCCCTGAGGGCACTCCTGCTGCGAGTCCCTCCTTGGTGATTAATGTAAGCTACCGCAGTACGATTGTCTGATCGAACCTGAACCGGTAAACCCTGTAGGTGAAGTGTCAGATGCGACAGAACCAAGCGGATAGCTCTGAGCTCCAAGACATTGATGGGGGTGTGAGCCTCCTAAGGACCCCACAACCCCTGGAACTGATGATCCTTCCATAAACCTTCCCAGCCCGACAGGCTGGCATCCGTGGTAACAGTCTCCCAACGAGGGGCCAGGAACGATCTGCCCCTTATCAGATTGCTTGATTCCAACCACCACTGAAGGGACTGCCGAAGCCTGGGAGACATCAGAACTGACTGATCCAAGGACTGTGGAAATCCGTCCCATTTCAGCAATAGATGGAGTTGCAGCGACCTCCTGTTGAATTGAGCAAAGGGGATAGCCTCGAAGGAGGCCACCACCAAACCTACCAGAGTCATCCCTAGCTGAATAGAAGGGCGAGGGTTGGTCAGAAGAACACGTATCAGAACCCTCTGCACCTTTGTCTGAGGTAGGAACACGCTGGCCTGACTGGTATCCAGATTCATGCCCAGAAAGGAAATCTCCCTTGATGGGGAGAGAGAAGACTTGGGGTGGTTGATCACCCATCCGAACCTCTCCAGCGTCGTCACCACCGTCCTGGTGTCCAGCTCCGCCTGGCAGAGGGAAGAAGCTGTAATGAGCAGGTCGTCCAGATATGGCACGATGCGAATGCCCTGGGCTCTGAGCAGGGCCATAATGCCCGGCAGAACCTTGGTAAACACCCTCGGTGCCGAGGTCAGCCCGAACGGGAGGGCCACAAACTGAAAATGCTGATCTCCGACCACAAACCTGAGAAATCTCTGGTGTGCTGGGAAATTGGTATATGAAGGTAAGTATCCTTGATGTCTATGGACGTCATGAAATCCCTCTGGCGAAGGGAACCTATGGCTGAGCGCAGTCTCTCCATGCGGAACCTCTTGGTTCTGATGAACCTGTTGAGAAGCTTCAAATCCAGAATGGGTCTTATGGAGCCATCCCTTTTGGGAACCGTGAAAAGATTGGAAAAATAGCCCCGGCCTCTCTCTGAAAGAGGCACCGGGCATATGACCGCCATGTCCAGGAGGTTCTTTACAGCCGACAGGAGCCCTTACGCCGCCGGAGGATCTGAAGGTACCTGAGACCTTAGGTATCTGGGAGGAGGCCTTTACTCGAACTCCAGTTTGTACCCAGACGAGATCACTTCCAATATCCACTTGTCCGTAACCTCCTGGACCCAGACTCGGAAGAAGAGCCGCAGCCGTCCCCCCACCCATAAGGGTGAGGGCGTCTCCTCATTGCTGAGCTGGCTTGGCAGCGGGCTTGGGCTTGGAACCCCAGGTAGAGGGGCACGTCCTCTACTTCTGTTCCAGGAACCCCCTCTGAAGCTAGAGTAGGCAAGACCTCTGCCCCCTCTGGCGCCGTGAAAGGGAGGACTGAAGGAGCTTGCCCCCCGAAAGGAGCGACGCTGCTTCTTACGCTGAGGTAGCTTTCCACCTTTCGCCACAGAATCCAATTTGTCTCCAAACAGCCGCGTTCCCAGGAAGGGCAAAGCTGTAAGTGATTTCTTTGCCGCAATGTCAGCCGCCCACTGGCGCAGCCAGACCGATCGGCGCATGGCCACCAACAGAGCCGAAGTTCTACTACACATGGCAATAGTGTCGTCCATAGCCGACAAAACAAAATTCATAAACAATTCACACCTCTTAAGGGTTGTGAATTCAACGCTGTCCGGGTTGAGCTGGGACCCATTTAACATGTCCCTGATCTCCGACCTGGTAGCCACAGCCACGAGTGCCAATGCACAGACAGCCCGCAAGGCTGAACCCACACTGGCAAAGGCATGACAAGCCATCTGATCAAAGCGCTTGTCCTCGCCATCCTTAAGGGTAGTGGCGTCAGGTGTATGTACAACGGAGGTGTTGCACAGTCCTAAGATGGGCACATAAACCTCGGGAGGGGAAGACCAGCGCTTCACAGCGTCCACCGGAAAGGGATACTTTCTATCCCATCCCTGAAGAACACCATGAAGGCGACTCGGCTATTCTTTAAGAATCATGCTGTCAAAATGATTTAGGAAACTCCAAGCGGGGCTTAGAGAACCCAAAGAATTCCCCCTTCTTCGGAGGGGTCTCCGCTGATGGGGAAATACCCAGAACCTCGGAGAGATGGGTCAGGACCCTGGGAGTATCCACAGCATCCCCCAGCGAATGCCCGGCATCAGAATCAAAGAACTGCAGTTCCTCAGTCTCGGATTCCTCAAATAATTCCCCCTCCTCGAGCAGGGAATAATCAGCCCAGTCAGGGGAGTCATAATCATCACAATCAATTACCGGCGTAGCCAGTGACAGATGCCTTTTCTTAGCAGGGGCCTTTCTGCCCACTGAGCTAGAAATAATTTTCTCGAGGTTGGCCAGCCTAGCACATACATCCGAGTGCGACTCCCCACTAATGACAGTGTCACTTGGGGTACGGATGATGCGGGGAGGGGTAGGAGTTGAGGCGGGAGGCACGGACCTAGACGCCTGGGATCCCGACTGCCGCGTAATGGCCTGTTGCGCACATGGTATGCAAATTAGCACATTCTCCCCCGTAAGGGGTACCCCACAACCCACACATAGCCGGGATTGTCCCGAAGGTAGCCCAAGCCCGGTATCCTGTGGAGCCTCCATATGGTGATTTTAAGGTAGTCGCAAAGACCAGAGTGAATTATGCTGGTAAGCAACCCGGGATGCCCCTTTAAGGCCCGAGTGGGAGGATTTATAAGTGCCCCAATTACAGCTAGGGACCTTAGGACCAGGAGAACCCCCTCTTAAGCAAGGCACAGGGAGTCCTCCTGAAAGACACAAGATATGTGGCCATAAGCACATGCACTCACACACAGCATTGCATAATAAATACATGTCATGAGTAAAACAAAAAGCAGAGAGGCCAGCGCTGCCCCAAGCGGCGACTGAGGCATATTGGCCAAGCATCGCAAGAATAGGGGGAAGCCCAGCAGGGCACTCACCCACCACAGAAAATGGCGTCCTAGTCGGCCAGCAGCGCTTGCGAGAAAGAGGGAGGGAGAAGAAGGGGTGGGCTAGCGCGGATCGCCCCCTTCCCTCCGAGTCCAAGTAATGCGGTTCCCAGCAAGGGGATGGGCCCGCAATGGCGCCAACAGAAGGGGGCGGGCCGCGGCAACGCACGAGCGCCTGGCCCCGCCCCCTCACAGAATCAGCCTGAGGGGAAGAAGCTCCCCAGACTGCAGACAGCGCGCACAGCGCAACGTGAATCAAGCGCACAAGCACACTCACACACACACAGAGAGAACAATGCCATCCCCCCCCCCCCCCCCCCCCCCCGCTGGAGGGTAACAGAGGGGACCCGGAAGGGGGAGAATTCCTCACCAACAGGTGTAAGGAATTAAATGGGGAAAGGGCATCCCAAACCGGTCTCACGGGGGAGCATGGCTCCCTAAACACCTATTAAGGTGAAGGCTACCATCACCCAGACCTGCAGCCAAGGCTGGGAGGCTAGAAATGGGCTTAGTGCATAAAGGTCCGGGCAGAAATAGAGCCAACATGGCCGGGTGTAAACCCGGCTTACCTGCAAGGAAGAGCAGCATAAATCTTCTGACTTACTCGCCGTCCTGCAGAGAAGGAACTGGGGAATGTGTGGGAGGTCCCAGGTATTTATGGATCGGGAGGGGCTTCTTTTTTGCTTTCATCTCTGCAGAAGTTCGCCCTCTACTGGACCATAACCCATATGTCATGAATAGTGGAAGTGGGGTGTGACATACTTGGAATAACAAGTGTACTATATATAAACAAAATACACCCAGTATAAAGAAGCCCCGTATGGGGCACTCACGGGCCACTGTGATGAAGATGGCGGCAGCTAGGCAGAAAGGATGAAGGAGGCGGTCCAACGCGGAGCGCGCCAGGCGCATGGCCCCGCCCCCTCCCGACGCGGGAAAAACACACCAAGCCGCGCTCCCAGCCGATAGGGCTGAAAGCCGGCCGACGACGCTAAGGAGGGGTGGGCAGATACCGGCGCGGAGAGCGCCAGGCCCCGTCCGCCGACCACGAAGAACCGGCCCGCCGCCGCACGTGAGCGTTCATGCGGGCCAAAGTACAGCATCAACCACACGCACAAACACGCGCTGGCAGTAGCTAGCGCGCAATAAGTAAAAATCAGTTCTATTAACACAAAATTAGGAAGGGCAGTCACCCCCCCCCCCACCCCACTAACCGGGAACAGGGAGTAAAAGGGGGGGAAGCCGATAGCCACATTTAGGATATATGGCGAGGGCTTCAGAACGGACAGGGCATCCCATGTCAGGATCACCGAACCTGATAACCGCCTACCCTTTGGTGGGGGATTTGCGGTGGAGCCTTGCTCCATAGTAAAAAAAACACCTCTAATAGGTGTTGCCTACCCTCACCCGGACCTTGCAGTCGTAACTGGGAGGCTTAGCTGTGAATTAAAAAGAGAGTCCGGGTGGAAATAGGACAAAATGGGGGCCGGGTGCTAGCCGGCTTACCTGGAAGGAAAGAGATAGCCATCGTCTTGACTGTCGTCGCCTTCACTGCAGAGACTACTGGGCGCTGTGTGGGAGGTCCCAGGTATTTATGGACTGGGAGGGGCTACTTTTTTTGCCATCTCTGCAGTAAAGCGCCCTCTTGTGGACTATAACCCAGAAGTGATTAATCATTACCGAAGCAGGGTGTGAGGCATACTTGGAATAAAAGCAGTACAGATTTAGTATCAGAATAATAAAAAAAAAAGGGTCCAACATAAACACAAGCACACAAGCTAAAGAAAGGGCATGACCAACTACTGACCTAGTCACCAACCAATAAAATGTAGGAATGGTGTACTAGAATTAACAAAAATACATTTTACAGTAAACAAACATACTTTTCCCTTTTTTCCATTCTGGTACACCAAATTAAGATACAAGTGGAACATCCCATAGCGGTCCCCTATTGGATGGCAATAATCCCAATAACTGACTGCGTCCGCCATAGACACACAGACATCCTAAATAAGTTCAAAATTTAGCATGTTCACCAGCCTCTGTAAACTGGTTGTAGACTAGCACATCTGGATGGTCAAAAATGTGGCAGCTTGCACTCCCCATTGCAAACAATCTGAGCTATTTGCCGAATGACATAGGCACAGCAAACTGCTCTAGTGCGACGAGAGCCTTCACATGCGCTGCTAGACTAGCAATAGGTAAGCTTTTACTAGGGGGGGTCTCACACGTCCCAATTTGAAACATCCCTGGGGGTAAGTCAGTGGCTGGCCCTGTAATCTGTTAGACTTTATCATGTCATGGTGCTGCTTTAAACACGCAAGGTGGGACCACTGTGGCTTGCCGCACTCACTTGTGCAGAAAGATCTAAAAGGACAGCTGTTAGATCACTTTTTTGCATGGTCTTGGAAAAATGAAATTGAAAGGTGGAAAAACTTTGGAGCTCTGCAAAAATATGAAAGAAATAAAATGAATTGCCAGGCATCAGATGAGCGGCTTGCTGCTGCCTGGACAGTCCCTTTAAACTTGCAGTCATTTATCGTTTGCTGTAATTGTCATATTGCACCACCTGGTAGCATAATGCTGAACACGGTAGCAATGATGCACTGTGATGTATATACATTCTTGTAGAAGTCATTGTAGGCCTTCGTTTTCCATCTTTCTCTGTATTAAACCATGGTCTGAAGCCTCGACAGTTCCAATCTGCAGAGGTGAAAGAGGCCTAGCTGACCAAGAGATTGACTGGAGGTAAAGGGGCCTTTCTCCACAGCTGCAGCACTATGATGGGGTCATGATTACCAACATCCAGGACACTATAAGTGCTCCTTATAGGTCACATCCCTTGGTACCCGACACACTGGTGCCTGCACTTTCACCTTAGGCACTAGAAGCAGACTGGCACAAGAAGCTCTGGTCTATTCTGACCACAGATATCAGATTTATTAAGCCAACAGGTTCAATGATCCAATAATAGATGTTCTCAGCTTTCAGTCACAAAGAAGCTAGCACGTCCACCCCAAATCACTGCAAAAACAGGGAGTGCGCAGAGGCCTTGCACACAGCACCTCTAACTAATGACAAGTGGCCGTGATTTGTCACAGGAGAAAAGAAAAATAAACACATTTTGGCCACTCTTTGACCATGCTATGGTGTCGCTATGGTGCAGCAAGCAGAGCACCCTTCTCCATGACTGAGTACAACGTGGAGGGAAGAGAGGCCTGGCATAAGATCCATCTGCATAAAACAGGATGACTGGGACAAAGGCGCCTCCCCCCCATTGGCTCCCAAGGTGATTGCCTTGCCCTAGAAACAGCCCTGATGCTCTGCATTCTGCATGTTCTGCACTAAGGAGCATTGGGAGCATTAGCTAGGAACATAGTCAGTAGCACAAATGTTATTCACATACTAGATTGTCAGTCCAATCTTTATATACTAATATGAGAGGGGGGGGGGGGGGAGATATTAATTTTTAAACCTCTCAGAACCCCTTCTTGAAACCTCTCCCTTGCAATCTTAGCAGACTAGTAGGAGTTTTTAGAGAGACTAGGACCACTTTGACTACTTTTGACCACTTCATTTGTAATATTGCTCATTTACTTTGTCTTAGGAGGGATAGGGAATTGTGAGGCCTTTCCGTTCACGCTGCTGTATTCAGCACTATGTCAGAAAGTGCATGGGAATTGTGCCCTCTTTTAAAATCGTGCAACTAGCAACAGTCCTTTAGGTCCCCCGAACACAGCTGCCAGCCATCGCATACCAGCCACTGGAAGCCCCTGCAGTGGGCCAGAATTTGACACTTCTGCCCTAGAGTCTTGTAGACTTGAGGCCGGTGGATGCTCTTTTTTTTAAAGTGCCTATAAAGCCATGCGGTGTGGTCCCTGGGTCTAAAAGACTGCAAGGGCCGCCCGCGAGCTTGCCCCTGGGGCTTTCAAAATCGGTATGTGCAGCAGTGTAAAACCCCCAGGCCCATGACGCAGTCTTTGATGGCGGCCACATTCCTGCTTTCCAGTAGCTGCCATTCAGATGGGGGTGGGAGCACTTCCCAGTCTAAAAGGAGGCAGGGGATGGGGACAGCGGCATGCAAGGTGGGCGTGTCCTCGGCGGTGGAAACCACAGAGGGGGCACAGGTGGGCCGTCAAAAGGTTATGTTCCGCTTTAAAGGCCAAAGATGTCCATTTCCAGTTATATCTCCACCACAGTAGGAGTGTTTCAATATAATGACATTATACAACAAGCCTTTGCTAAACTTTAGCATCCCCGTTGGATTATCTTTAATATGACTATCGTTTTGCAACATGTCAGAAGGTATTTAACACACTGCTGTGTTGTAACCAGGCATGACTCATTCTTACTGGTATGGCAGTAATAAAATAAAAAGTCATGTGAAATAAGCATCTGACTGACAGACTCCTTACTCGGTCTGCTTGCTCTGTGTATATTTACTGAAGAAATCATTACAGGTCTCCAGAAACAAGACAAAAACATCTTAAATATTTACTGTGACCATTAGCTGCAGTTAGCGGAGAACAACCAATCAGGAGCTGGCTTTCATACATCAGATCTGCTCTAAACTGCCAACAGACATATTCTAATAGTCACCTTCTGCACCCCAATGTTTTTTTTTTTTTTTTTTTTAGGTGACAGGTTATATAATTTTGCTCATTACAGCCAGCATAGTACAAGATAAAAATACCATTTTGTGAATACTCACCTGTAAAATGGGTATTCTAAGTATGTCACACACCCCGCTTCAAGACATTCATTACACTTGGGTATACTGACCTGTAGATGGCAATCTTGCAGAGATGATAACAAAAAAGGTCAGACACTCCCGGCCCATAAATGCCTGGGACCTCCCACTCATTCCCCAGTATAAAGATAGCAGTAACCAAGGGACCAGGAAAGCCAATAAAAACTAACAAAGGTTCACCATATAAAGGATCCAGAACACAAAAGGGCAGGGTGAAGCGGGGTGTGTGACAGAATAATACCATTTTGTGAATACTCACCTGTAAAATGGGTATTATAAGTATAAGTATGTCACACACCCCGCTTCAAGACATTCATTACACTTGGGACATCCAATAGCAGTGTCAATAAAGGGCGGGGATCCAAGAAACAAGGCACAAACTTAAACCACTGCAGCTTGCAGAACTTTGCGGCCAAAAACAGCATCCGCTGAGGCCCGCACATCAACCTTGTAAAACTTGGAAAAAGTGTGAACCGAAGACCAAGTAGCAGCCTTACAAACCTGCTCAACAGAAGCCTGGTGCTGGAAGGCCCAGGACACCCCAACAGCACGAGTAGAATGAGCAGTAACACGAAAAGGGGGAACCCTCCCCTTAGCAGCAACAATGGCCTGGCAAATCCATTTACTAATGGAAGACTTGGC
This sequence comes from Gastrophryne carolinensis, assembly GCA_027917425.1. NCBI lineage: Eukaryota > Metazoa > Chordata > Amphibia > Anura > Microhylidae > Gastrophryne > Gastrophryne carolinensis. Next base: position 212,686,629 of record CM051234.1, on the reverse strand, counting down.
AGGAGCCAAACCCTTCCTAGGCCTGGAGGGCACCACAAAAAGGGCGTCAGTCCTACGAAAAGGAGAAGTAGCCACCAAATAGTAATTCACACAGCGAACCACATCCAAAGAATGCAAAACCCTCTCCTTGTCATTGCTGGGCTTAGGACACAAGGAGGGAAGAACAATATCCTGATTCAAATGAAAAGCAGAGACCACCTTAGGAAGGAAATCTGGTTTGAAGCGGAAAACAACCTTGTCCTGATGCCTCTCAAAGTAAGGAGCCTAAATAGACAAGGCTGCCAACTCCGAAACACGTCGAACGGAAGTGAGGGCAACCAGAAAAACAACATTCTGAGTAAGCGTAGAAAGTGCAATATCCTGCAAAGGTTCAAAAGGAGGACCCTGCAAGGCAGACAAAACCAAATTCAAATCCCAAACTGGGAGCAAAGGCTTCCTAGGAGACCGCACATGCGTAACCCCCTAGAAAAAGGTCATAACCAGAGGATGAAGAGCAAAAGACTTTTGAAAGAAAACCGCCAGGGCAGAAACCTGCCCCTTCAGCGTACTAAGCTGCAAACCTTGGTCCAGACCATGTTGCAGAAATTCCAAAACCCTAGGGATAGAAAACGCCCTGCAAGGAAAGGCCCTGACCTCACACCAATCAATATAAGACCTCCAAGTCCTATAATAGATGGCAGAGGAAGACTGCTTCCTAGCCCTAACCAGAGTCTGAATGACAGCATCAGAAATACCTTCCTCCCTCAAGATGGAGGTTTCAGCAACCACGCCATCAAAGCCAGCGTTGGTAAATTGGGGTAGAGCAGTGGCCCCTGAGTGAGCAGATCTGGCAGAAGGGGCAGGTCTAACTGATCCTCTGCCAACCTTACCACGTCTGCGAACCAAACCGGTCTTGGCCACCTTGGAGCCACCAGGATTGCCGACGCGCCCTCTAGGGCCAGCTTGCGCACCACTCTGTCCACCATGGGAAACGGAGGGAACAGGCACAGAAACCCCAGATCCCTCCTGTTCAGAGACATGGCATCCACTGCCAGAGCCAGTGGATCCCACGAGAGAGACACAAATGCCGGAAGCTTGTGATTGTGACGAGAGGCAAAGAGGTCCACCTCCGGAGACCCCCACCGGTGGCAAAGCGATCGAAACACCTTGGGGCAGAGCGACCATTCCCCCCAGCAAGATGACCCCCTGCTCAGGGAGTCCGCCTCCGTGTTCTCCACTCCCGGAATGTACACCGCCGAGATGCATGGGACATTGCTCTCTGCCCAGGCAAGGATCAAGGACATTTCCCTGAGGGCACGCCTGCTGCGAGTCCCTCCCTGGTGATTGATGTAGGCGACCGCCGTCCGATTGCCCGACCAAACTCGGACCGGTAGGCCCCGCAACTGATGAGTCGAGTGAGCCAGAACCAGCCTGATGGCTCTCAACTCCAGAACATTGATGGGATCGTGAGCCTCCAGAGGCCCCCACAGTCCCTGAAACAGTACCCTTCCAAAATCCCCCCCAACCTGACAGGCTGGCATCCGTGGTGACAGTCTCCCAACGAGGGGTCAGAAAGGACCTGCCCCTCGTCAGATTGCATGGTTTCAGCCACCACCGAAGGGAACGCCGCACCCGGGGGGACATCAGAAAGGACTGATGCAATGACAGCGGGGACCCGTCCCAGGCCGCCAAGAGATGGAGCTGGAGCATCCATGTGTGAAACTGGGCAAAGGGAACCGCCTCGAACTACGCCACCATCAATCTCACGAGTCGCATCCCTAGCCGGATGGACGGACGAATGGATAGAAGACGCTGAGTCAATTCCTGAATCGGAAGAACCTTGGCTCGGGGGAGAAACACCCTGGCCTGAGAAGTATCCAGTGACATTCCTAGGAACTCCACCACCCTGGAGGGAGTGAGGCAGGACTTGGGATAGTTGATCACCCAACCGAAACTCTCCAGAGTGGACACCACATTCCTGGTATCCAGCTGCACCTGACTGAGGGAAGACGCCATGATGAGAAGATCGTCCAGATAAGGCACGATGCGGATACCCCTGGCTCTGAGGATGGCCATCACTCCTGCCAACACCTTGGTAAAAACCCTTGGAGCAGAGGTAAGGCCAAACGGAAGAGCCACAAACTGAAAATGTCGATTGTCCACGACAAACCTGAGGAATCTCTGGTGTGCCGGAAATATTGGAATATGCAGGTAAGCATCTTTGATGTCTATGACGTCATGAAGTCCCCCTGACGAAGTGAGTGGATGGCTGAGCACAGAGTTTCCATACGGAACTTCCGGGGACAAATAAACCTGTTGCTAGGGCCAGAGGATCCTGAGACAGAGATACAAAGGATGGAAGCTTGTGATTGTGCCGAGAGGCAAAGAGATCCACCTCCGGAGTCCCCCACTTGTGACACAGGGCCCGAAATACCCTGTGGTTGAGAGACCATTCCCCTCGGTGAAAAAAAAACTCCTGCTCAGGGAGTCCGCCTCCATGTTCTCCACTCCCGGAATGGGACGAACGGATCCGTCCTTCTTGGGCACCATGAACTGGAACAGAAGCCCAGGCCCCAGTCTGAGTGGGGCACCGGGCAGATGACAGCCATGTCCAAAAGACCTGCTACTGCCGCCCGAAGCCCCTGGGCGGCCAGAGGATCTGACGGCACCCGAGAACTGAAGAATCTGGGAGGGGGCCGGAACTCCAACTCCAGCTTCTAACCAGAAGACACCACTTCCTGAATCCACCTGTCGGAGACCTCTTGGACCCAAACCTGGGAGAAGAGTAGCAGCCGTCCCCCCAGTGCTTCACCGCGTCCGCCGGAAAGGGATATTTCTTGTCCCAACCTGGTGGAACACCCGGAAGCCGAGTTGGCCTCTCCCATTCCTTGAGAATGATACCATCAAAATGCTTTTGATAAGGAAATTCCAAACGCGGCTTAGTTACTTCAAAGAACTCCCCCTTCAGCGGAGGAGCCGCCTCGGGGGGAGAAATAGCCAGGACCTCAAACATATGAGCCAGTACCCTAGCGGTATCCAAAGAATCCCCCTGGCCCTGCTCGGTATCAGCGCCCACAAACTGCTGATCATCGGAGTCAGACTCCTCATACAACTCCCCTTCCTCACGCGGGGAAAAATCAGACCAATCCAGGGAGTCAAAATCCTCCCTATCAAAGGCCTGCACAGCCGTATACAAATGCTTTCTCTTTGCCGTGGCCTTTTTAGCAACGGCACTGGAAAACATTTTTTCCAAGATTGGCCAATCTGGCACACACCTCAGATTGCGACTCCCCGCAAATGACCACATCACATGGGGTACGTGTCAAGCGAGGGGGAGACGGAGAGGAGACTGGCGGAGCAGAACCGGACGCCTGAGATCCGGTCTGTCGCGTAATAGACCGCTTCGCACAGGGTACACAAAGAAATACATAATCCCCCAGAAGGGATACCCCACACCCCAAACACAGCCTGGATTGCCCCGAGGGGGGCACAAGCTCAGTATCCGGGGATGCCTCCATACGGTGATTTTTTAAAATGGATATATATATAATGTGTACAATGCTCCGAGGGAATTACGCAGTAATGCAACCCGGGATGCCCCTTTAAGTCCCGAGTGGGAGGAATGTTAAGCCACTAATTTTAACCAGGGACCTTAGGACTGGGAGAGTCCCCCTTTAATAGTGTCAATGGTCCACCTGGAACACACAAAACACACACACTCAGACTATGCTGCAATGTCCCATAAGGAGTAAATAATAGAAATCTGATGGCCACAGGCCACTCACCCAACCTTCGCCCCACCAGACTACCGCGCGCACAGGCAGGAAGGAACTGTGGGGACACGAGGAGAGCAGAGGAGGAGGGAGGGCCGCCACGATTCGCGCGTGGCCCCTCCCCCGTATCTACCGGCCAGAAGCCGGGACCTAACAAACAGCGCCCGCAGCACGGGGGGCCCCGCCCCAAGGAGGAGAAGCGCCTCATGGGCGCCCACAGGCGCCATTACCACACGCCGCAGGGACCGCCGTGCGCCGCGGCCCCAGCACCAGTCTGAACAACACACACTCTAGTTATGCACCAAACACACACATACGCAAAATAAAGAATAAATCCCTAAGGGACCCGCCCCCCCCCCCCCTCTAAGGGTATCTGGAAGAGGGGGAATCAATGCCAGGGTAGGGCCAAGGAACGGGGCATCCCAAACCGGGATCACCAACCCGGATAGCCGCCTACCCCTTGTTATGGCGTCTCACGGCTCCTAAGCACCAGGGGTGCCAACTACCTTTGCTCGGACCAGCAGCCTAGGCTGGGAAACAAGTAATTTAAAGAAAAGGGGTCCGGGCAGAAATAGAAGAATAAAAAGTGGCAGGGAGTCATCCCGGCTACCTGCAAGAAGGAGACATCTTCTGACTTGCTCGCCTCTGCAGAGATGAAGACTGGCGAATGAGTGGGAGGTCCCAGGTATTTATGGGCCGGGAGAGTCTGACCTTTTTTTTGCTATCATCTCTGCAAGATTGCCATCTACAGGTCTGTATACCCAAGTGTAATGAATGTCTTGAAGCGGGGTGTGTGACATACTTAGAATAAAGGTTTTAATCTTTACGAAATGCTAGGGAAAAAAGTGGAGATCATGATCTGGTGCTATCAATATCATTCTGCCAAGTAATAGCCTGTGCCAGACAGAAATGATCACATTCTCCCCTGCACAGATACACATTGAAATAGTCAAAACATATCATGACTAGTCGCCGGTGGCTCTAATAACTGAAGCATGCCAATCTGTGATACACCCCCCACCCCCCCCCCCTTCCCCGTGGGTATCACTATTATGAAAGAACCCCCCTGATTTGGCTGTTAGCTCAAACTGGCGATGCCAGGGTGCATTGAGCAGTTCAAGGAAAGTAATAAACAAAGGGGGGTTTCACACACCAGGGCATCCAAAATCAAGAGAATCTAGACTTGTTTAGACTCCGAGGTCAGGTTTAAAGTGGTTTGGTCCAAATAGCATGATCCTTTGGGGGCATCAAGACTTGGGAAGTCCCTCAGTGATGTGACATGACTTTTCACCACAAAGGGGCCCACTGAGACCATGCCCCCCCCAAGGGACCACATAAACCTTGAGCCGGCCCTGATCATTACACAAAACACCCAAAAGCAAAGTATTTTGCCTAAAGGGGAAATGAGAGTTGTAAATAACAGACACACAACAATTTACACACAATCACATGATATAACAATAAATCACTTAAATACAGCCAGAAGACCTGCAATGAGCAAGTCAGATATACGTACATTCTTGTTTGAAGGTAAAATATTCCGTTAGATGTCTACATTCATGGTTTCCCCGGAGTAAAAACAAAGTTTTGGGGTACAGAATTTTCAAGGCCCACAAGTACAGCACACACTGAAAGAGAAACACAGCTTTATTGGTAACAGGCACATCTGAACATAGACCCAGACACATACTTTAAATCACACGTGCTCATGCTGCAGCCCAGGGGCCACAAATGGCCCTCAGAGCCATCTAATGTGGCCCTGACCTACTGTGGAGAAAATGGGAGGGGTAACTAAAATTGACGTGTAAAGTTAGTACTGTAAGGTTAGGAGGTTGCATGGACACGGATTTAGAAAACACATTGGCAAATAGAGGCGACAGTGGTGGCGTGGAGGAACAGGGTGATATTGATTGTACAACACAAGCCCTGGGTGACATCTCTGGCACAATAATTTAGTAAAACAGTTTTGATATAATTTACGCTTAGCATTGATGAGAGCTTTGAGGTTGAGTACTGGGCACAAGGTTACGATATGGGACTGATGGGGGAGGACTATAAATAAAAGACCCATATATTCAGGTGGAAAGCCAATCACAATCTGATTTGCCAGCATGTGGGGATTGTAACATATGAATGGCAGAAGGACAGACAAGTGAAGTTAGTGGAGACAGTGGATATCCTGATTGTTGTAGCAAATCTTTCAGGATGCTATAGAAAATCAAATAAATCCAAACCTATTCAATGTGGCCCGCGACCAGGTTCCAAAACTTTTAAGTGGGCCACTCTCCTCAAAAGGTTGAGCACCCCTGCTTTAAATACTTTTAGCCCATTAGTGAGAACATAGAATTTGAAGACCTTGTCTCGGGGGGTGGTGGCCAGGTCGGTTGGAAAAGCTTTTCAGTTTCTCACTGGATGTCTAAAATTATGTAAAACATTGGGATAATCCTAGTCCCATGTCAGACACCAGCCCCATTCAGAGAGACTGGACTAAACTACCACGCACTGGGGTTATGCCAAAACTGGCTAAGATGTGACTGGGATAATCGGGGTGGGGGGGAGAGTTTATGTGCTGGCAACATTTCACAGGGACCATTGTAGTTTATGTGAAGAATTGCCGGTGCCCCCTCTAGAGCCAGCTTGCGCACTACCTTGCCTACCATGGAGAAGGGGGGAAACAGGTACAGAAACCCCAGATCTCTCCAGGCAAGGGACAAGGCATCCACTGCTAGGGCCAGAGGATCCTGAGACAGAGATACAAAGGATGGAAGCTTGTGATTGTGCCGAGAGGCAGAGAGATCCACCTCCGGAGTCCCCCACTTGTGACACAGGGCCCGAAATACCCTGTGGTTGAGAGACCATTCCCCTCGGCGAAAAAAAAAAACTCCTGCTCAGGGAGTCCGCCTCCATGTTCTCCACTCCCGGAATGTACACTGCCGAGACGCAAGGAACATTGCTCTCCGCCCACGTTAGAATCAGAGAGACTTCCCTGAGGGCACTCCTGCTGCGAGTCCCTCCCTGGTGATTGATGTAAGCTACCGCAGTTTGATTGTCTGATCGAACCTGAACCGGTAAGCCCTGGAGGTGAAGTGTCAGACGTGACAGAACCAAACATATAGCTCTGAGCTCCAAGACATTGATGGGGGTGTGAGCCTCCAGAGGACCCCACAACCCCTTGAACTGATGATCCTTCCAGAAACCTCCCCAGCCTGACAGGCTGGCATCCGTGGAAACAGTCTCCCAACAAGGGGCCAGAAAAGATCTGCCCCCTCATCAGATTGCTTGGTTCCAGCCACCACTGAAGGGACTGCCGAACCCTGGGAGACATTGAGGATTGGTCAGGAGAATACGAATCAGATCCTGAACCCTCTGCACCTTTGGCTGAGGTAGGAACACTCTGGCCTGACTGGTATCCAGAATCATGCCCCCGTGAAGGGGAGAGAGAAGATTTGGGGTGGTTGATCACCCATCCGAACCTTTCCAGCGTTGTCACCACCATCCTGGTGTCCAGCCCCGCCTGGCATAAGCTGTAATGAGCAGGTCGTTCAGATACGGCACAATGCGAATGCCCTGGGCTCTGAGCAGGGCCATTATGCCTGCCAGAACCTTGGTAAACACCCTCGGTGCCGAGATCAGCCCGAACGGGAGAGCCACAAACTGAAAATGCTGATCTCCCACCACAAACCAGAGAAATCTCTGGTGCGCTGGGAAGATCGGTATATGGAGATAAGCATCCTTGATGTCTATGGACGTCATGAAGTCCCCTTGACGAAGGGAACTGATGGCTGAGCGCAGAGACTCCATGCGGAACTTCTTGGTTCTGATAAACCTGTTGAGAAGCTTCAAATCCAGAATGGGTCTTATTGAACCATCCTTTTTGAGAACCGTGAAGAGGTTGGAATAGTAGCCCCGGCCTCTCTCTGAGAAAGGCACTGGGCATATGACCTCCATGTCCAGGAGATTCCTCACAGCCAACAGGAGCCCCTGCGCAGCCCGGGGATCCGAGGGCACCCGAGACCTTAGAAATCTGGGAGGAGGCAGGTACTCGAACTCCAGTTTGTACCCGGATGATACCACTTCCAAAATCCACTTGTCTGTGACCTCCTGGGCCCAGAACTGGAGGAAGAGCCGCAGCCGTCCCCCCACCCGTAGGGGTGAGGGCGCCTCCTCATTGCCGAGCTGGCTTGGCAGCAGGCTTGTAACCCCAGGTAGAGGCTGGACGGGCGCTTCCCCTGCCTCTGTTCCAGGAATCACCTCTGAAGCTAGAGTAGGCAAGACCTCTGCCCACTCAGGCACCGCGAAAGGAAGGATTGAAGGAGCTTGCCCCCTGAAAGGAGCGACGCTGCTGCTTACGCTGAGGTAGCTTTCCACCTTTCGCTTTCCAATTTGTCTCCAAACAGCCACGTACCCCTGGAAGGGCAGAGCTGTAAGTGATTTCTTGGCCGCAATGTCAGCCGCCCACTGGCGTAGCCAGACCGATCGGCGCATGTTCACCAGCAGAGCCGAAGTTCTACTACACATGGTAATAGTGTCGTCCATAGCCGACAAAACTAAATTCATGAACATTTCACACCTCTTAAGGGCTGTGAATTCAACGCTGGCCGTGTTGAGCTGGGACCCATTTAACATGTCCCTAATCTCAGACCTGGTAGCCACAGCCACGAGTGGCGATGCACAGACAGGCCCCCACACTGGCAAAGGCATGGCATGCTATCAGATCAATGCGCTTGTCCTCGCCATCTTTAAGGGTAGTGGCGTCCGGAGTGTGTACAGCTGAGGTGTTGGACAGTCCTAGGACGGGCACATCGACCTCGGGAGGGGAAGATCAGCGCTTCACCGTGTCAGATCAATGCTATCAGATCAATGCGCTTGTCCTCGCCATCTTTAAGGGTAGTGGCGTCCGGAGTGTGTACAGCTGAGGTGTTGGACAATCCTAGGACGGGCACATCGACCTCGGGAGGGGAAGGCCAGCGCTTCACCGTGTCAGATCAATGCGCTTGTCCTCACCATCTTTAAGGGTAGTGGCGTCCGGAGTGTGTACAGCTGAGGTGTTGGACAATCCTAGGACGGGCACATCGACCTCGGGAGGGGAAGACCAGCGCTTCACCGTGTCAGATCAATGCTATCAGATCAATGCGCTTGTCCTCCCCATCTTTAAGGGTAGTGGTGTCCGGAGTGTGTACAACTGAGGTGTTGGACAAATCCTAGGACGGGCGCATCGACCTCGGGAGGGGAAGACCAGCGCTTCACCGTGTCCACCGGAAAGAGATACCTCCTATCCCATCCCTGAGGAACGCCGGGAAGACGACTCGGGTTCTCCCATTCTCTAAGAATAATGTTTTGATCAAAATGATCCTGATTTGGAAACTCCAAGCGGGGCTTAGAGAACCCAAAGAATTCCCCCTTCTTAGGAGGGGCCTCCACTGGCAAGGCAACATCCAGGACCTCTAAGAGATGGGCCAGGACTTTTGGGGGTATCCACAGCACCCCCAGCGCCTGCCCGGCATCAGAATCAAATATAGACTGCAGTTCTTCAGTCTCAGATTCAGCAAACAATTCCCCCTCCTCAAGCGGGGAATAATCAGACCAGTCAAAAGAGTCATAATATCAAAAAATACCATTTTGTGAATACTCACATGTAAAATGGGTATTATAAGTATGTCACACACCCCGCTTCAGATAGTCATTACACTTGGGTTATACCGACCTGTAGGAGGGCGATCTTGCAGAGATGTCATGAAAAAAAGGGAGCCCCTACCGGTCCATAAATACCTGGTACCTCCCACTCATTCCCCAGTATTAAGACAGCAGTAAAGGGACCAGGAAGAGCCAAAATAACCAGTAACAGTAAAAAAGGTTCACCATAGAAAGGATCCAGAATACCAAAGGGCGGGGTGAAGCGGGGTGTGTGCCATACTTATAATACCCATTTTACAGGTGAGTATTCACAAAATGGTATTATTCTAAGTATGTCACACACCCCGCTTCAGATAGTCATTACACTTGGGACATCCAATAGCAGTGTCCATAAAGGGCGGGGATCCAAAACAAGGCAATAATGCACAAACTTAAACCACTGCAGTTGCAGAACTTTGCGGCCAAAAACAGCATCCGCTGAGGCCCGCACATCAACCTTGTAAAACTTGGAAAAAGTGTGAACCGAAGACCAAGTAGCAGCCTTACAAACCTGCTCAACAGAGGCCTGGTGCTGGAAGGCCCAGGACGCCCCAACAGCACGAGTAGAATGAGCAGTAACACGAAAAGGGGGAACCCTCCCCTTAGCAGAATAGGCCCCAACAATGGCCTGGCAAATCCATTTACTAATGGAAGACTTGGCGGGAGCCAAACCTTTCCTAGGCCCAGAGGGCACCACAAAAAGGGTGTCAGTCCTACGAAAAGGAGAAGTAGCCACCAAATAGTAATTCACACAGCGAACCACATCCAAAGAATGCAAAACCTCTGCTTGTCATTGCTAGGCTTAGGACACAAGGAGGGTAGAACAATGTCCTGATTAAGATGAAAAGCAGAGACCACCTTAGGAAGGAAATCTGGCTTGAAGAGGAAAACAACCTTGTCCTGATGCCTCTCAAAGTAAGGGGCCTTAATGGACAAAACTGCAAACTCCGAAACACGCCGAACAGAAGTGATGGCAACCAGAAAAACAACCTTCTGAGTAAGCGTAGAAAGTGCAATATCCTGCAAAGGTTCAAAAGGATGACCCTGCAAGGCAGAAAGAACCAAATTCAAATCCCGAACTGGGAGCAAAGGCTTCCTAGGAGGCCGCACATGCGTAACCCCCTAGAAAAAGGTCTTAACCAGAGGATGAAGAGCAAAAGACTTTTGAAAGAAAACCGCCAGGGCAGAAACATGCCCTTTCAGCGTACTAAGCTGCAAACCTAGGTCCAGACCATGTTGCAGAAATTCCAAGACCCTAGGGATAGAAAATGCCCTGCAAGGAAAGGCCCTGACCTCACACCAATCAATATAAGACCTCCAAATCCTATAGTAGATGGCAGAGGAAGACTTCTTTCTAGCCCTAACCAGAGTCTGAATGACAGCATCAGAAAGACCTTCCTCCTTCAAGATGGAGGTTTCAGCAGCCACGCCGTCAAAGCCAGCGTTGGTAAATTGGGGTAGGGCAGAGGACCCTGAGTGAGCAGATCCGGCAGAAGGGGCAGAATTAACTGATCCTCTGCCAACCTTACCACGTCTGCGAACCAAACCTGTCTTGGCCATGACTTGCTCGCCTCTGCAGAGATGAAAGCCTGGGTAGTGAGTGGGAGGACCCAGGTGTTTATGGGCCGGGAGGGTCTTACTTTTTTTTTTATAGACATCTCTGCAAGATCGCCATCTACAGGTCAGTATACCCACATGTAATGAATATCTTGAAGCGGGATGTGTGACATACTTAGAATAACATGCACACCGTGAATCACACACACACACACACACACACACACAATAAAGATCACGCTAAGGGAGGAAGGGTTTCCCGTACACTGCCCCCCCCCCCCCTCTAAGGAGCAAGGGCAATCCGGGAGAGGGGGAATCCACGTTGGAAGGTGGACGGGCAAGGGGCGGGGCATCCCGAACCGGGATCACCAACCCGGCAAAACAGCCTACCCCTTAGTATGGGGTCTCACGGTGGAACGTAGCTCCTAAGCACCATTAGCTGCTGTCTACCCTTGCCCAGACCAGCAGCCTAGGCTGGGAGGCAAGGTGAATACTAAGAAAGTGGGGTCCAGGCAGAAACAGACTAACAAGCGGGCCGGGAGTTACCCCGGCTACCTGCAAAGAGGAGACATCTATCTTCTGACTTGCTCGCCGTCTGCAGAGATGAAAGACTGGGGAATGAGTGGGAGGTACCAGGTATTTATTGACCGGGAGGGGCTCCCTTTTTTTCATGACATCTCTGCAAGATCGCCCTCTACAGGTCGGTATAACCCAAGTGTAATGACTATCTGAAGGGTGTGTGACATACTTAGAATATACCGTTTTGTGAGTACTCACCTTTAAAACGGGTATTACCACTTCGATCTTCACGACATGTGGGTAATCTCCAGTAGAGGGCGAACTTCTACAGAGATGAATATGCAAACAAAAAAAGAAAGCCCCTCCCGGTCCATATATACCTGGGACCTCCCACCAATTTCCCAGTGTAAAAAAGCAGTAAGGGGACCAGGAAGAACCAATTATAACCTTAACAAACAAAACCAATGGTTCACCATATAAAAGCCCCAGAATACCGGAAAAAAAGGGGTGGGGCAAAGTGGAGTGTATGGCACACTCATAATACCCGTTTTAAAGGTGAGTACTCACAAAACTGTATTATTCTAAGTGTGCCATACACTCCACTTCGATCTTCATGACATGTGGGACATCCAATAGCAGTGTCCGTCATGGGTGGGAACCAGAAACAGTAAAGAATGTACCAACTCAAACCACTGCAGCTTGCAGAACCTTGCGGCCAAAAACAGCATCCGCTGAAGCCCGCACATCAACCTTGTAAAACTTGGAAAAAGTATGAACGGAAGACCAAGGAGCAACAGAAGCCTGGTGCTGAAAGGCCCAGGACGCACCAACCGCACGAGTAGATTGGGCAGTGACCCTAAAAGGAGGAGTCCTCCCCTTAGCAGAATAGGCCCCAACAATGGCCTGACGAATCCATTTACTAATCGTAGACTTAGCAGGCGCCAAACCTTTCCTGGGCCCGCAGGGCACCACGAAAAAAGAAGTAGTCACCAAATAGTACTTCACACAGCGAACAACATCCAAATTGTGCAGAACCCTCTCCTTGTCATTGTTAGGCTTAGGACACAAGGAAGGGAGAACAATATCCTGATTGAGGTGGAAAGCAGACACCACCTTAGGAAGGAAATCCGGCTTAAAACGAAAAACCACCTTTTCCTGGTGTTTCTCAAAGTAAGGGGCCTGAATCGACAGGGCCGCCAACTCAGAGACACGCCGAACAGAGGTAATAGCCACCAAGAAAGCAACCGAAAGAGCAATATCCTGTAACGGCTCAAAAGAAGGACCCTGCAGAGCCGAAAGAACCAAATTCAAATCCAAAACAGGAACTACAGCCTTTCCGAGGGGGCTGCACATGTGCAACCCCTTGGAAAAAGGTCTTAACCAGCGGGTGTACGGCAAAAGACCTCTGGAAGAAAACTGACAGAGCAGAAACCTGTCCTTTCAAAGTACTAAGCTGGAACCCAAGATCCAGATTATGCTGAAGAAACTCCAAAATCCGGGGTGTCGAAAAAACCCTGCAAGGCAAGGCCCTAGCCTCACACCAATCAATATAGGACCTCCAAGTCCTATAGTAAATGCCAGAAGAGGACCGCTTCCTAGCCCTAATCAGGGTCTGAACAACAGCCTCAGACAAACCTTCCTCTTTCAAGATGAAGGTTTCAGCAGCCAAGCCGTCAAAGACAGCGTTTGTAAATTGGGGTAAAGTAGATGACCCTGAGATAGCAGGTCGGCAACAAGGGAAGCCGGTACTGATCTACAGCCATCCTTACGACGTCTGCGTACCAAACCCTTCTTGGCCACCTTGGAGCTACCAGAATCGCTGGTGCCAGTGAACCAGTTTGCGAACTACCTTGCCCAGCATGGAGACGGGTGGAAACAGGTAAAGAAAACCCAGATCCTTCCAAGCAAGGGACAAGGTATCCACTGCCAGAGACAGAGGATCCTAAGAAAGAGACACAAAGGCCGGAAGTTTGTGATTGTGCCTCGAGGCAAAGAGATCCACCTCCGGAGTCCCCCACTTGCGGCAAAGATCCAGAAAAACCTCGGGGTGGAGAGACCACTCTTCTTGGCGAGAGGATCCCCTGCTCAGGGAATCCGCCTCCATGTTCTCCACTCCCGGAATGTAGACTGCCGAAATGCAAGGAACATTGCTCTCCACCCAGTGCAGGATCAGAGAGACTTTCCTGAGGGCACTCCTGCTGCGAGTCCCTCTTTGGTGATTGAAGTAAGCTACTGCGTTCGGTTATCCGAACGAACCTGAACCGGTAGACCCCGTAAATGTGAGGTCAGCCGAGCCAGAACCACTCGGATGGCTCTGAGTTCCAAGACATTGATGGGGGTGTGAGCCTCCTGGGGACCCCACATCCCGCTGAACTGATGACTTTTCCAATAACCTCCCCAGCCCGACAGGCTGGCATCCGTGGTAACCGTCTCCCAACAAGGGACCAGAAAGGATCTGCCCTTCAACAGATTGCTCGATTCCAGCCACCACCGAAAGGACTGCCGAACCCTGGGAGACATCCTGAAAGGTTAATCCAATGACTGCGGGCACCTGTCCCAATGTGTCAATAGGTGAAGTTGAAAAGATCTCATGTGAAACTGTGCAAACGGTACCGCCTCGAAGGAGGATACCATCAAGCCCACCAGTTTCATCCCCTGTCGGATAGAGGGACAAGGATTGGCCAGAAGAAGGCGGATCAGGCCCTGAATTTAGAATGGGTCCTGGCAGTAATAGGGACAATAGACGGCCGGGCGCGAGCCCAGCTTACCTGTAAGTAAAGAAGTCTTCATCTTCTGTCTTGTCGCCTTCCCTGCAGAGAAGGAACTGGGAAATTGGTGGGAGGTCCCAGGTATATATGGACCGGGAGGGGCTTTTTTTTTTTGCATATTCATCTCTGCAGAAGTTCGCCCTCTACTGGAGATTACCCACATGTCATAAAGATCGAAGTGGAGTGTATGGCACACTTAGAATATCAAGTACCGGCGCAGCCAGTGACAGATGCCTTTTCTTAGCAGGGGCCTTTCTGCCCACTGAGCTAGAAATAATGTTCTCGATGTTGGCCAGCCTAGCACATACATCAGAGTGCGACTCCTCGCTAATGACGGTATCACTAGTGGTACGGATAATGCGGGGCGGGGTAGGAGATGAGACTGTCGGTACTGTCCCAGACGCCTGGGATCCCGACTACCGCGTTATGGCCTGTTGCGCACATGGCATGCAAATCAGTATATTCTCCCCCGTAAGGGATACCCCACAACCCACACATAGCCGGGATTGTCCCAAAGGGAGCTTGAGCCCGGTATCCCGTGGAGCCTCCATATGGTGATTTTAAGGTAGTCACAATGACCATGATAAGCAACCCGGATGCCCCTTTAAGTCCCACGTGGGAGGATTTGTAGGTGCCCAATTTACTGCTAGGGACCCTAGGACCAGGAGAACCCCCCTTTTAGCAAGGCACAGGGAGTCCTCACAAGAGAAGTGGGCCCATAAGCACATGAATATATATATATATATATATATATATATATATATTCATACATATAAAAACTAGACATAATATAAGAAGCAAATGCAAAGGGAGCCAGCGCTGCCCCCACGGGGCACGAGTACACGGGGGGGGGGGGAGCCCATAAGGTCACTCACACACTCCAAAAATGGCATCCAGCCCAGTCAGCAGTCTGAGAGGAAGAGAGAGAGGGAGAGGCCCCGCCCCCCTTCCTCACAACCAGCAACGCGGCTCCCAGCCGGAGGCAACGCGCGAGCGCCCGGCAACGCGCGAGCGCCCGGCCCCGCCCCCTCACCAACGCAGCCTGAGGGAAGAAGCTCCCCTCAGCAGATATGATCGGAAAAGAGAAATGGCGTCCTGTAACGTGTAGCACCGCAAGCACACAACACACACACACGAAAGGAAGGAGGATAAAGCACATTCTCTCCCCCCCCCCCCCTATGGAGGGTTAACAGAGGGGCCCGGTAGGGGGGAAATCCCACACCATGGGTGTAAGGGACATAGCAATAGGGACAGGGCATCCCAAACCGGTATCACCAACCCGGATATCGCCTACCCCCTTGTATGGGGTCTCACGGGGGAGCATGGCTCCCTAACCACCTATTAAGGTGATGCCTACCCTTACCCGGAACTGCAGCCAAGGCTGGGAGGCTGGTATTGGGCTTAATGTAAAAGGTCCGGGCAGAAATAGGGCAAAGAATGGCCGGGTGTAAGCCCGGCTTACCTGCAAGGGAGAGCAGCATACATCTTCTGACTTGCTCGCCGTCCTGCAGAGAAGGAACTTGGGGAATGTGTGGGAGGTCCCAGGTATTTATGGACCGGGAGGGGCTTCTTTTTTGCTTTCATCTCTGCAGAAGTATTTCTTCTCTGCATTCTATTAAACTGTCCAGAGTCTTTTTTAAACTAGAACACCATTCAAATAATTAATCCCCAATTTAATCGGTAGCAGAGGGCATCAGATATGCGAAATCCATTCCCTGGTGCCTTCTATCCTCTTCTGGGATCCCATGGCAGTCACATGGAAACTCCTTTGGGCAGAAGAGATCCCAGAGGAGGGAGTGGGGCTGGGGTTTTGCATTCTGTGGCTGTGTATATGATGCACCCAGCAATCGGATGCTGTGGCAGATCTCTAGAGTTTCCATTTCTCTACAACCACACACTCAAAATGTGGTCACACAACCACTGCTGTTCTGTCGGCACATCTAACGAGAGAAAGCTTGGCAAGAAACAGTGGTCATGCCTCGGGGACTCATTACTCGGGATGCGCTGAGGCAGCCGTGCAACCACGTGTGTGCATGGTCATAGACGAAAGCCATTGAAAGGAGGGGTACATTTTGGAGAACTGCCACAACATCTACAATACAGGAAATAGAGGAGAGATCCACCAGCTTCGGGTGTGTTGCTTGCTGCCTTATTATTGCCATTGCCTGGACTGTCCCTTTAAATAATCTCTGATGTGCCTTGTGCATAACCCCATTTTTATAGCAATTCACATGTCCCTGACTCGCTCGCATGGCTGGTCCATGTGCTATTCCCTGCATCCTCTATCTTCAGGCATGCAGGCAGGTAGGTTTATCGGCTTACCTGCACACTACTCAATGCACCACTGGAATCGGCAGGTAAGCTGAAATGCTTCTCCAGCTGCCCAACTTATTGACCCCAGACAAGCTGTAAACCACACAGCAAGTGGCCCTTGCCATGTGTGGCTCCTGAGCTACAGGTTGGGGACTAGTAGTCTTAGAAAGGTTGCATAAAAACTAATAATGTTTTAATGTTTTCCCTAGCTTAGGGGAGACGGCCCTAAACCATATGTCAAGTGGATTCCACAACCACTTATGAGGTCTTGACACTCTAGTGATTTATCTCCCATTACCCCTCCCTACTCTATACCCATTAGGTATACCCCAAATTTAGAATAGTCACTGTGGGCTCTACTGCCTATATAGAGAAATTTCCTTGGCTAGTTACGCTATTTAATGCCCAGCCCCTCAGAGGACCCCCTTCTGCACCATCTACGGATTCCTCACTTAACTGTACCTTCTACAAAAACAAATACGTGCTCACCGACAGTCTTGTGCAGCCGATCTTCCATATCCTGGGAAATTGAAACTTAGCTTTGATGGAGATCCAGACGGCACCATCCCCACTCACAACCAGAGCATGTGGTAGACTTGTTGTCAGCTCGTGACATCAATCGCGGTGACTGGCCACACCCAATTCATGAAATTCAATGAAGAGGGCGCGTGGAGAGCTGCCCCCCCCCCATTGTAGTGCGTGGAGTGGGCGCAGTCAGGCCCCGTGACTGACGCAAGGAAACAGACAATCAGCAACGAGCCACCAGGAACAAGATTGGCAATCGGTATGTTTTAAACTACCAGCATCATGCAAATCAGCTGCACGACAATGTAGGCGGGTATTTATTATGTTTATCTGGACAGGGACCTTAAACCCTGCATGACAGTGTTAACAGAAGAAAAAAAAATGTATAAAGATAAATTTAAAAGGCCTGAATTTAAAGTGTAATCAACCATAGCCTGTTTAACCATAAACAATGGTAGACCAAATAAGACAGCACAAATATGAACAAGAGAATTGTTTAATATTGGCTGTATTTTCAGCATAATGGTAAAGATACGAAACAAAACACCATGAACAGTTATATCTGGGTGGTCACAAATGTAGGGAAATATATAAAGGCACAATAAATTAAAATAGGTTATAAAAAAAAGTAGTAATTACTTCAATGCTGAAGTATCCTCTGTCAACGTAGTCTCCTAAGAAGAGGTAACGTGTGTTGGCAGGTGATCCTCCTACTTCAAATAACTTCATCAAGTCAAAGAACTGGCCATGGATATCCCCACACACTGAAAGAGAAAATATTTCATTATTGTTTCATAAGGCAAAAATTGTGATTAATAAACTCATCATGAGCATGAAGAATATCAACTACTTTACCCTTGCTTCCCATACTGAAACAGCAGTTATAACTACACGTATCTGACCAGATCTTGTAGGTACAGTAGATGGGTCACTGAATAATAATAATAGCAAATGCTTAACTGGACCAACACCCATTTTTTCTTTAACGGGTGTGTCTGTCTCGCAGACAATGCATAAAAACAAGCTCGGGGGCAGAGGCAGAATGCTGAAGCCCCCCTGCACAAATCCCCCTCACCCAGAACGCCCAATATCCTTACCTTTACCTACAGCCTGCGCCAGGAAAGGAGTACCGCGATTGGCTGCCAGCGGGTCGTGGGCAGCCATTCCTGTGGCTGGCGCTAATGATGCAACAATGGCCCACATGACCGCCCAGCAGCCAATCACAGGACTCCTTTTCCGGAACAGACTCAAGGTGAAGGTAAGGATATCGGGCGTTCGGGGGGGGGGGGTAGTTTGGGGGGCTATGTGCGTGGGGGGCTCCAGCATTCTGGATGCCCCTCAGCATTTTTTTTATTTACTGTCTGTGGGACTAACATTTGTTAAAGAAAAAATGGATGATGGTCCAGTTTATAGTTTCACTAAATAACAATAGCAAATGAGTACCATACCACAGCTAATAGGAGATTGCATTCAAAAGACCTCTGGTTACTCCCTATCTACAAAACAACAATGCTAAAGAAACAAAACGCCATCATGTGGGCAACATGGTGGTCAAATGGGACCGAATTGCTCATAGTTTGTGTTGACTAAGATCATTTTGCCCGATAATACTTACAACCCAATTGCTTGAACAAATAACTATGTTATACAACATAACACGACACAGCTGTGCAATGCGTGGGAGCAGATATTCATTCCTCCTGTCTAGATTATGAATTGAACATCATGTTGTTATCACATATGATTGTCACTTTTTGCTTACCTGCCAGACCCATCATTTATCTTTGCCATTGTTATTATTGGTTTGATAGCTTATGGCATGACTGTAAAGTATTAGATTATGTAGTGTGTTCTTCATACCCTTTTTGTATGTTTTTAATTACTAGTAATGATCAAGAACATTGCATTAAAAAGCAC
The DNA here is from genome assembly GCA_027917425.1 of Gastrophryne carolinensis. Lineage (NCBI taxonomy): Eukaryota > Metazoa > Chordata > Amphibia > Anura > Microhylidae > Gastrophryne > Gastrophryne carolinensis. The sequence continues at coordinate 212,667,605 of CM051234.1, read as the reverse complement.
TTAATAGGCTGGTAGAATAGTATATCTAATGTATACTTAGGGGGTCATCATATTTATTACATAAGCAGAAATTGGATGATATAATACATGTAAGAGGGATTAGGAATTCCACTTGTCAGAATGGACCCACAGGGCTGGTTTTAGCATTCGTACCTGGTGTGTATTTGTGGTGTATTAAACTTCATTTCACAGATATTGTTGTGAGTCCTGTTGCTGGTTTGTCAGGCAGGATAATGGAGGCAACTAGATGAATATCTTAACATAAAATACATCCATATCTATTACTTTATGTTATCCTGGGAATGTTTTCCCAGGGGGGGTGGCAGGCTAAATTTGAGGGCTTTGGATGATGTCTTTGCCAACCTGGCTTGTTGAGCTTTGCAAGTCATTTGGGCTAATTTAAATCCATCAGTTAAAATGACTTACCAGCCCAAAAAAACAAACAAAAAGGGGTAATCCTCCCCTTCTGTCCCCCCGCAGATGATTGGTCCAACTCCAGGGAACAGTAAGTCACCCAAACACTGATTTGAATCTGGCACCTGAACTACGGGGGGGGGGGGGGGGTACTGCTGTGACAGATGGTGAGGGGCAAGAGCATGACACAAAAGGGTGGGAGGTGGAAATGGTATACGACTCAAGGATAACTTTAGAGGAAATAAGCCATTAAGTGGAAGTCATCATCATGATCCTGAGACCAATCAAGATTCCACACAATAGCAGCACAAGAGGTGACCAACTTCAAAACAATGTTGTTGTGCAGCTGGAAAGGTTAAGGCAAAAGTTTTTTTAGGATACAATAGGCATGTTATTACTAAAATTCATGCCATACAAGACAACTGTTACTGAAGACACAATGAAGGCATTACCAATGCAACCAAAGAGAAACTGCCGTGCTGCGTCACGACAATGTGCCAGCTCAATAGTCTCGCAAATTATAAGCTGCCATCAGCTTTGTGCCTATATGGAGCTTAACCAGCCACCCCACGTGTTTCTGGTGGGTGCCACTCTGTTAATATTTGCTACTTCACCAGTAGTGGGCTTTGGGACAGACAAACACTGCTGCAGAGTATGCGTAAAGCACGCTGTATACTTACAATGCCTGGTTCCTGCATGCAGGTTGCTGGCATCTGAGAATTTCCAATAGAAAAAATAAACAAAATCCTTGCCAAAACCCGACTGCAAAAAATAAACTGAAGTGGGAGGCGCAGGCAGAAGTCTATGTAGGCCGAGAGGTGCCACATCTCTATATATTGCAGTCCTGCATACAGCCAAGTGTTATCCCACATGTACCTAACTTGGCGATGCCCTGGAGTGGAACAGAAACAAGGCAATATCTTCCCACTAGAGTAGGCGAAAACAAACTGGCTCTAAACCGTCCCCACTCTATCCAAAACAAGGACATTCTCCCCTATTCTTAGGTATGCTTCAGGAACGGTAGAAAATGTATATCAAACATCTGCATGCCTTTTTAACATGCCAAATTAAAGAATGGCTGCAAAGCAGAGATGGAGGAAACCATGTCACAGACCATTAGCACAGAAATTCGTATTAACCAGTCTTTTTACTTAGCTGCATTAACCAGATGAGATCAACATAAAAAGGTAGTTGGAAAGACACTTTCAGTGTTTTGATAACAGTTACCCCAAGTGACTCCTCAAAACAATTAGTGCATGTAGACAGAAATCCAGGCATACTGCCTTATGCGGCTTGAAAGCCTTTAAAAGGCCACAGGGAATTTAAGGCTCTGCAGCAGCAGAAATGTGTTCATTTGCTAGGCTTTCAAGCAAACTCATGTTTAATACACAAGTGCAGCCCAATTCTGGGGAAGAACCGTCGTGACCTGCCTTCACTAATGTACACTATGTAGCCCCGTGCATGTTGGAAACCACAGGTCTCCTGCGCTTGCCTTACACTTACTGCATGATCTTGAGAAGCAAATTGTAAATACAACATGGGGGCTTTCTAATTCAAGAGGACTGGTGCACATTGTCCTGGTCATTCTCGCTGTCTCTGCTATTTGGTCCCCCACCAAAGCCATTTTCCCTTTTAGTCTTCTTACATTTATACGTTTCGGTCCCTATGTTATGCAATATGGCCATCTTTTTCTTTTATCCACTTTGTATCTCCTCCTCAAACCAATGGTTTTGCATTCATTTTTACTTTCCCTCATTCTCCCATTTCTACATCATTCTTTTAACACCTCCTCACAATCTCTTTAACTTATTTCCTCTATCTCTTTTTTACCCCCTGCCATCTTTGCATCTTGCATATTTCTAGCATTTAAAGAGGAACATCAGAGGTCTATCTGAGTTCCACTCCTTGGAGTATCTTGAATTGGGATGCCCCGCTATGTAAAACCCTCCCAGAAGCAGTTTCAGTCACCTTTTCCTGGATCCCTTGCCGTGTCTCTGTGGCGTGGGACGCATCCGGGCACACCTCTAGCTACCCGCGTACCCATGCCCGGCCTTTCTGAATGGGCAGTGCGGGCACGGGAAGGCTAGGTGGTGAGCGGGGGAATGCGGCCATCAGAGCCGAAGGGAGCAGAGTGAAAGTGAGCGCGCCGATTGGTTGAATGGGCCGCTCAGCCTATCAGCACACTCGTTCACGTTCGTGGGAGCAACAGTGAGAGGAAAACCACCCTAAAAAGTGAAAGTAGAGTGTGTTTTTCCTCTTTAACCTTCCTTTCTTATTCTCTTTCCAGCATTTCCATTTCTCACTCATTTCCACCTTACTTAGTATTTTGTCTTTTTAGTTTACCTCCTTTGTACTTTTGTTTTTTATACATCTCTTTATCTTCCACTTCTAACTCTTGGTTTTCAGAATTCCCTGTTACTCTTTCCCTTCACGTTTATTTTTTTTCATAATTTGTAAATGTTTATCGATGTTTGGGGGCCACCATTGTAAAATCTTGCACAGGGCAACGTTTTATCCTATGGCAGATCCTGGTTGCCACTGGCCAACCCCTGCCCCCTGGACTCAAAAACTGCCTGACAGTAAATATATAATTGCACAATAATAAAAATTAAGAAAGCTTCAGTCAAAGAGACTAACTGAAACCATTAATTAAAAGACCAATCTAATTTCAAAATAGGTTTTAGCAGGCAAAGAAAATAAATAATTGTCTAAGTAGATCTAGTCCAGTGCATAGTGTTAGGTTTCATACACATTTTTGGATTTGTGGCTGTGGGAAAAACACTCCTGTTCCTTTCTCACGTAGATGAATAAAGAATATTATATTAAAACATACTCATGGCACATTTCAGCAGCAAGTTTCAGTGCCTTTGGCAATAGAACATGTTACAAAACCATTCAGTGTTACACTGTTGCTTGGTCGAGTTAAAACGTTTACCGGTAACTGTAAAGGCCCTGCACATTTTAAAGCTCCAGTCAAAAAAAGTTTTCAGCATCTTTAAGGCGCTCTGGGTCCTGGTCTTGGGAATTGTGGCAACAAGCAGCCTTGTGGAACCAGTTTTAATCAGACCCTAAATAGGACAGTGACTCTCTTTCTCAGCACCTAAAAAGTTTCAAACCATATGAAGCAACATTTTTCTTTTACATTTTTGGAGAATGACAAGTGTGAAGCAGGAAGACTTTTCATGGGGCCAATATGTCTTATTACAAGCAACAGTCCTAAAGTTCACTTACATTTTTACAATAAAAAAATCCCCTAGTTTGGTCACTTACATTCCCCAGTTTCCAAGTCACAGCAGCATTCTGCTGCCGACATAAAAAGAATATTTATATATAAAAAAAAAAAATACAAATGGGAACCACTGGCCTAGAGTCGTCTGACTTTTAACATAAGCAATTCCATTTAAATCAATAAAATATTTAGTAATATTTTCTAGAGAAAAAAATTATAATAATCACTGATAATATGCTTATTAGGTGCAGAGGAGAAATGGCTCTAACAGCAAATGCATATTGTTCCTTAATGATAAAGGATTTTAGTCTGGCATCATCGTTAGGAGACCATAATAACATTTTAAAATCCTTTGAGAACTAATGTGATGTACTCCGTTCAATGAACTTGCAGACTCATCATTAAAAGCACTTTGCAAAGTAGATTCAAGCCAGAGGAAAGATCTCAGCCAATCTTAGGCTCTATATATTAACCACTCGGCTAATAACGACATGCAGAAATTTGCAGACAAAACAAGTTCTCGTTTGAGGAAGTCAAGCGAAGCAAGAGGTTCATTTCACACCAAATGGAACATTGGATCAGCATACCTATATTAATAAAAGGTACAGCAATGAGCAACTGAAAACAAACTACAGACCTAATGCACTAAAATACACTTTATATGTCAACTGGTCATAGATAACTATATTCTGAAAATATTCAAAATAGCTCTCTGTGTAATTTTAATGTTAATTCTGTTGTATCCCCCTCAATAAAGGTACAGCACTTTTAATAAAATGTTGCTTACTGAGATTGCTTTATTTTCAAGTGCAAAATACAGTATGTATTTATAAAGCTCAAGGGGAATGAGGTTTACATTGGCCAGGACAATATTTGCAATCCATGCGCACCATATTTTAGTTAATGTGACCACATTATGAAGCTGGATTACCAGCAATATAAAGCACAAGGAATAAAGGAGAGAGAGAACAAGAAGACTACGTCTTGTTCCAGGACTAAGCCCCAAAACAAGCACCTGACAATGTAAAAAATAACATGCTGGCATCTCTGTGTTCTAATTTAAAAAGGTAACAGATGCTTGGTCTACGTTTGATGGGATAAAGTTCACAGGCCAAGCAGACGGGATTTTAGTTACTTTGGCCATTTTTTTTTAGCTTGAGCATCAGCATCTTCTCATTACAAGGAGAGAAATTCGAAGTAGTTTCAAAGGCCATGTGCAGGTTAAAACAACATTCACCTCCTGTTCCCGCATGATGTCCAGTGCTCTAAAACGTACCATTTTCGGAGTTTGCATGCCACAGTGTGTTTGCATGACCTTGCCTCCAACAGTGTGCGCATGGAGGCAGTGCCTCGATTGGCCCACAGTAAATAGACCAGCATTGATCTGTCACTGATGGAGACTGGGAATCTCTTCCACCGTGTTCCCTGAAAATGTAGATAAGATCCCAGGGAATGCCAGACCCAGTCTGGGAAAAGGTCATATTCAAGAAATTCGACCTAAAGGAAGCCGGGGGGGGGGGGGGTATTTTTTTCCTGGACATTGCTTTTGAAGAGATGCTTTGTTACCCTAAAAAATGCCTGGATTAAGGCTCATTCCTCTACACCCCCATGTAGATATGGACACAGATTTTAAATTGACCCATTCGAATTCTTGTTGTGGGGCCAACAAGTAGGAAGAGCAAGTGCATCCTGGAAGAAGAAACCTAGGACAGACTTTTTATTTTTTTTTTTTAAATGGCAACACAGAAGAGGCAGGAATAATTTCTCACCACTTGACTCAAGTTTACCTTTTTTTGCCCTCTCCAGTCCCCCATGGGGCCCGTTATTTGCCAATATTCCCAGCCACAAATCCCACCCTGCAGTCCTTAGCCGATGGAATCAATGACACTCTATTGGCTTAGCCGATTTTATGTCATCACTCCCTGGTCTCTTCTGCTGCAGGCTCCCTTGCACTTTCAGCTGAAATTTCCCAGCAGGTGCATCAGTGTTGTGGGCGCATCATACGTAAATTGCTTATTATACCATGAGCGTTCAGCATGCAAGTTTATGGTTTGCAGCATAACTTGCGCCGACTGGGCTTTAATTATTTGCACAGTAGTGCTGCAGTATTATACAGGCACAAGCAGGGGATTTCAAGAGGCTAAAGAGTCAAAAAGATCAAATGGTGACTTCCACTCCAGCAGAAATCCAAGATGGCAGCAGAGGAAATTAGTGGATACAACGCTACACAGGAATGCACTGGTATTCTGGGAGATATCTTATTAAAAAAAAAGATTTTTGGAAGCAGACTGGTTTTGGTTCAATTTAATCTTTTCTTGTGTCTTATTGAAAAATGGATAAACAAGCAAGCATGTTACATGCAAGTGAAACAAATCGATACGCTTAAAAATACGTTTTATATAGTAACACAAAAATTGCTCTATAAACTACAATGCAATAAGCACAAAAACACCAAAAGTCAGCATTTGGTTTGCCTTTTTATCTGTACAAAACTTTGTTTTATATAAAGGTGCACTGTTCTCTTATTTCACCAGCAGGAGGTGCTGTTGGAAGAGATTGAAGGAGCTAATGAAGAAATTATGGTCCATATTTTAGTGAATTTTTGTTTTAAGATTAAAAAGGTTTAAAGATTTTAAAAAAAAATATATGTTTATATTTAGTTTGAACAAAGCAAAGTGAAACTTCAATTTCACTGTAAGTATTTTAACAAGCTTTGCCTCTTGTCTCTACCCTAAACACAGGCTGGCTTCGCACCTCATCAGTTGCAGTGTCTGTTGCAGTCTGGCTACTTTCACACCTTTTTGAAGTCTGCACCTGAACTGCAACTGTACCAGGAGCAACAGAAGCCGATGTGATCCCAGCCTTAGGTAGGGTCAGGTAATCTTTGGACTCTAGTGACTAGACTATCCCAGTTTTTATTCCTTGCCCCACCCCCCCAGGTCACTGGGTCATCCACAAACCCAGGGCACATGTGTGGACCTTTCTTCCAATCATTTTATGCCATGTATATTAATGAGGGGAATCAAATGAAGGGAGAGCGGCAAACATCCCTTTAGCCCCCCCCCTTTCGGCTGTGAGTACCCACGTCCACCATTCAGCAGCCTCGGGTGAGCACATCTAGGGGTGTTAATAGGCAAGAATCTGGCGATACACATGACAATACATTACAATATATGCCGATTCTGTCTCAAAGACGATATATTGTGATTTTTTTTAAATTTAATTTAAAAATACAATTCTGTGATTACTCACCTGTAGAATTGTTATTATGAGTATACAGTACGTCCTGCTCCAGATAAGATTCATAACACTTGGGAATTACTCCGCCAGATGGCGCCGGACTGCAGAGACAGCGAAATTGGCTCCTCCCGGCCGCTCAAATACCCGGGACCTTCCACAAATCCCCAGCATTGAAAAGCAGTTAACGAGAAGCCGGGAGAATTAAAACAGAACCACTAGTAACTATAACCATGATAAAAATCACCATACAGGGGATCCAGGATAATGCAAAACCAAGGGTGGGGTGGAGGTGGAGCAGGACGTACTGTATACTCATAATAACAATTCTACAGGTGAGTAATCACAGAATTGTATTATTCTTAGTATACAGTACGTTCTGCTCCAGATAAGATTCATAACACTTGGGACATCCAATAGCAGTGTCCATAAAGTAGGATCCCCAAAGGTAACAGACAGGTCAGACCACTGCCGCCTGCAGAACCTTGCGGCCAAAAGCAGCATCAGCTGAGGCCCTAACATCAACCTTGTAAAACTTGGAAAAGGTATGAACAGAAGACCAAGTAGCGGCCTTGCAAACTTGTTCAATAGAAGCCTGGTGCTGAAAAGCCCAAGAGGCACTAATAGCACGAGTGGAATGAGCAGTAAGGCGGAAGGGAGGATTCTTCCCCTTAGCAGAATAGGCCTGAATCACAGCCTGACGGATCCATTTGCAGATAGTAGATTTGGCAGGTGCCAAACCCTTCCCAGGACCAGAAGGGACCACAAAAAGAGCATCAGTTTTTCTGAAAGGTGCAGTAGCCACCAGATAGTACTTCAGACACCTAACCACATCCAGAGAATGCAAGACCCTCTCCTTAGCATTACCAGGATTAGGGCACAAGGAAGGAAGAACAATGTCCCGATGCAAATGAAGGGTAGACACAACCTTAGGCAGAAAATCAGGCTTGAAGCAAAACACCACCTTGTCCTGATGTCTCTCAAAGTAGGGGGGCTGGATGGAAAGCGCCACCAACACAGACACACGCCGAACAGAGGTGATAGCCACCAAGAAGACAACCTTGAGAGTAAGAATGGCCAAGGCAGCCTCCTGCACAGGTTCAAAGGGAGCACCCTGCAAGGCAGACAAGACCAAGTTCAAATCCCAAACAGGCAACATAGGCTTACGTGGGGGACGCACATGAGTAACCCCCTGGAAAAAAGTCCTGATCAGAGAATGCTGGGCAAAGGACCTCTGGAAGAAAACAGCCAGGGCAGAGACACGATCCTTCAGAGTACTGAGTTGGAGCCCCAGCTCCGACCCATGCTGCAGGAACTCTAGGATCCTGGGAATAGAGAACACACGACAGGGAAGAGACCTAGACTCACACCAGTCAATGTAGGCACGCCAAACCCTATAGTAAATGGAAGACGACGACTTCTTCCTAGCCTTTATCATGGTATCAACAACAGAGGCAGACAGCCCCTTCTCCATCAAGATGGAGGTTTCAGCAGCCAGGCCGTCATAGCCAGAGTTTGTAAATTAGGATGGCGTAAGTGACCCTGAGTGAGCAGGTCTGGCACCCTGGGCAGAGCGTACTGATCTACTGCCAGCTGCACCACACTCTTCTTGGCCAACAGGGGGCCACCAGAATTGCTGGCACCCCCTCCTGAGCTATCTTGCGCAGAACCCTGCCGAACAAGGGGAATGGAGGAAAGACATACAGCAGCTGAAAGTCCCGCCATGACATTGTTCGAGCATCCGTGGCCAAGGCCTGAGGATCCTGGGACAGGGAGGCAAAGGCCAGGAGCTTGTGATTGTGACGGGACGCAAACGGATCCACATCTGGTTGGCCCCAACGGTGACACAGAGATTGAAACACAGTGTTGCAGAGGGACCATTCTCCAAGGCGAGAGGTCCCCCTGCTCAGAGAGTCTGCCTGCAGATTCTCCACCCCCATGATGTACACAGCTGATATGCAGGGAACATTGTCCTCCGCCCAGGCCAGGATCAGAGACACTTCCTGGAGGGCCCTCTTGCTCCGGGTCCCACCCTGATGACTGATGTAGGCAACCGCCGTCTGGTTGTCTGAGCGTACCTGAACAGGCAGGCCCCCGAAGGTGATGAGTCAAATGAGTCAGAACCAAGGGGCCCCACCACCCTTGGAACTGCAGGGACTTCCAGAAACCCCCCCAACCCGTCAGACTGGCATCCGTGGTGACCGTCTCCCAGCAGGGGGCCAGAAAGGATCTGCCCACCAACAGGATACTGGAGTCCAGCCACCACTAGAGGGACTGCCTGACTAGGGGGGAAAGCACACGGACCTGGTCCAGGGACGCAGGATCCTTGTCCCAAACTGACAAGAGGTGGAGTTGCAGGGGCCTCATGTGGTACTGAGCATAAGGGACCGCCTCGAAGCACGCCACCATCAGGCCCACCAGCTGCATTCCCTGCCTGATGGAGGGATGAGGGCAAGATAGCAGAAACTGAACCTGCGCAAGCAGACTGTCCACCTTCTGCTGAGGAAGAAAAATCCTTGCCTGAACTGTATCCAGATTCATTCCCAGGAAGGGAGTCACCAAAGAGGGAGACAGGGAAGACTTGGGATGGTTGATCTCCCAGCCAAATTACTTCAGAGTGGACACTACCAGCTGAGTATCCAACTCTGCCTGTTGTAAGGACTGAGAAGTGATGAGAATGTCGTTCAAATAGGGCAGCACGCGAATGCCCTGAGACCTGAACAGAGGCATCACTCCTGCCCGCACCTTGGTTAACACTCTGGGAGCTGAAGTGAGACCGAAGGGCAATGCCACAAATTGGTAGTGCTGATCCTCCAGCGCGAACCTGAGGAACCTTTGATGACCTGGAAACACAGGAATATGAAGGTAAGCATCTTTGATGTCCACAGACGTCATTAAGTCCCCTGGACGCAGGGAACTGATGGCAGAGCGCACAGTTTCCATGCGAAAGCGCCTGCACCTGACAAATTTGTTGAGGATCTTCAATTCCAGGATGGGCCTGACTGACCCATCTCTTTTGGGCACGGTGAAAAGGTAGGAACAGAAACCCCTTGCCCCTTTCTCGTAAGGGGACCTGACAGATGACCCCCAGTTCCAGAAGGCTTTGCACCGCCAGAACTAGAGCCTGAGCCGACACAGGGTCATGGATCTGATGAATCTTGGGGGCGGGCAGGCAGCAAACTATCTTGTGTAAACAAAGGAGGTTTAAGGTGCGCCTTAGGGATTAGTGTGAAAGCTGCTGCCTATAATGAGGGGTCATACCTCATTCCATTGTATATGAAAGAAAAACAAGACAGTCCTGGTAACAGTGAGTGCTAGATTCCCTGGAACCAGAAAAATCAGTTTAGGCGCGCTTTAAAACGTTAGAGGCATTTATGCAGCCAGAAACTCATTAATTGTGACTGGTTGTTGGTCAAACGCTTCTAATTGTGACAGTGGTAATTTATGCTGTGTGGTTTTATTCATACAGCTGCTGGATATTTAACCCAAATGCATGAAACATAAAAGGTTACAATGAATGATGGATTTATTGAAAGGCACTCACCGCCACGGCCCGTGGGTATGCCGACCTACCCAGGGCCCTCAAGGGTCTATCGCCTGTGTGAATATCTGCAGGGAATCTGGATCCTTCGATTGACTGGTTGCGATGGCTTGTAGAGGTCCGGACCCTAATTCCGTTTAGGTCTTCTTGATGTGTATATGGTGCTTAGATAAAGTATGGAGGACCGCTTGTATGTCCTCAAAGTTGCTTATTATTTAATAGTAAAAAACAAAAGGGGAAAATACAAAAATTAAAATTAAAGTTAAAAAGGGGATAATCAAAAATGGGAAAGTGGGGTATAAGGGTAAAACATGCAGTGCGGGGGAGCGCTGCATAGGTTGTCTGTCCTCAACGTCTTGGTGTTTGCATAGGAGTCCAATCTTAATTACAGGCTGCGTCTTTTGCTGCTGCCTGAACGAGCGAAGTTTCTAAAGTTTTCCAGGTAAAACTCCAAAAAGGTGCAAGCTGTCTCTTATGGGTAATTAATAATCCTTAGTCTTGTGTGTTTAAAGTTGCTGAGCAGCGTGCTCAGTAGGTCACCGACGCGCGTTTCGGCTCTGCTGGCCGTCCTCTGGGTGTAAAGAGACAGGTGAATGTGTTCCATTTTATAGTCTGTTTGCTCATGATTTCATCAGGCCGCAAAGGTGTATGGGAACTGTAGTTCCAGGCTCGTAGTTTCTGTACTTGTAACTGAATGTGCAGCTAATTTGTGATGTCGGCGGCTGGTGTTTATTCCTTCATTATGCCAGCCGCTGATCAGTATATTTCCAATCATGAATTTCTGTCTATCAATTATTTAATTATATTTCTATATACATCTAGTTATTTATTAGCCTTCATATATTCACTTAGTTTTTCATTCATCTAGTTATTCATTTATTTATTCATGTATTTATGTATTGATGCATGTATTTATTCATTTAGTTATTTATTAATTTTAGACATACACCGTCCCATCCACTTTAATTACTCTATCTACTATTATTAAACTTCTACTAACTAACCAACACCATACTGAGAATATAACATATGTAATTATTAGTTTGAACATCAACCATTAGGAATCCCTTCTGTAATCTAACCTCTCATATATTGTATCTTTTACGTTGCAAAATCATACATGCACAAGAATCAATTCCCGGTCACAGACTATGAGGAACTGATATATATATATATATATATATATATATATATATATATATATATACAGACACCTATGAGGAACAACAGCGTAGGAATCAATTACATAGAACTCACAGCGGCTGGCATAATGAAGGAATAAACACCAGCCGCCGACATCAGAAATTAGCTGCACATTCAGTTACAAGTACAGAAACTACGAGCCTGGAACTATGGTTCCCATACACCTTTGCGGCCTGATGACATCATGAGCAAACAGACTATAAAATGGAACACATTCACCTGTCTCTTTACACCCAGAGGACGGCCAGCAGAGCCGAAACGTCTGTGACCAACTGAGCACGCTGCTCAGTAACTTTAAACACACAAAACTAAGGATTATTAATTACCCATAAGAGACAGCTTGCACCTTTTTGGAGTTTTACCTGGAAAACTTTGGAAACTTTGCTCGCTCAGGCAGCAGCAAAAGACGCAGCCTGTAATTAAGATTGGACTCCTATGCAAACACCAAGACGTTGAGGACAGACAACCTATGCAGTGCTCCCCCGCACTGTATGTTTTACCCTTATACCCCACTTTCCCATTTTTGATTATCCCCTTTTTAACTTGAATTTTTGTATTTTCCCCTTTTGTTTTTTACTATTAAATAATAAACAACTTTGAGGACATACAAGCAGTCCTCCATACTTATCTAAGCACCATATACACATCAAGAAGACCTAAACGGAATTGGGGTCCGGACCTCTACAAGCCACTGCAACCAGTCCATCGAAGGATCCAGATTCCCTGCAGATATTCACACAGGCGATAGACCCTCGAGGGCCCTGGGTAGGTCGGCGTACCCCTGGGCCGGGGCGGTGAGTGCCTTTCAATAAATCCATCATTCATTGTAACCTTTTATGTTTCATGCATTTGGGTTAAATATCCAGCAGCTGTATGAATAAAACCACACAGCATAAATTACCACTGTCATAATTAGAAGCATTTGACCAAACTCTATCTTGTAACCGGAGGACACTACCTCCAGAATCCACCGGTCTGAGACATGAAGTCTCCAGACGTGAGCAAAGTGCTGAAGCTGTCCCCCCACCCGGATGGGTGAGGGCGCCCCTTCATGCCTGAGGGGGCTTGGGAGAAGACTTAAGCTTGGAGCCCCAGGAGGAGCCAGGACGACCACGTCCTCTGCCCCTACCCCAGAAATCTTCTTGGGCCCCGGTAAGGGAGACCCCCCTCCCCTGTCTAGCACCACAGTAGGGAGCCCTGACCCCGAAAGGGCCGAGACTGCCGCCTGCGCTGGGGTAACCTGCCTCCCTTAGCAAACAGGTCCAGGCGATCCCCAAACAGGCGTAGTCCTTTGAAGGGAAAACCAGTGAGAGCTTTCTTGGCAGCGTTGTCAGCAGCCCACTGACGCAGCCAAACTGAGCGGCGTATAGCCACCACAAGAGGTTCTGCCACACATCCTAATGGTATCATCCAAGGCAGAGAGGACATAAGTCACAAAAACCTCACAATGAGAGTGTGCATTAAACTCCTCACTAGACACATCATCAGGAGCACCATCTAGGACACTTCTAAGCAGGGTCCTAATTGCCACAGCCGTAATTGCAGAGGCACAGACCGGGCACAGCGCCGTCCCCACACATGCAAAGGCATGGGACGCCAGCTGATCAATGTGCCGGTCCTCACCATCCCGCAGCGTAGTAGAGTCAGGGGAATGCATGACAGGGGTGTTAGCTAACCCTAGAACTGGGGCATCCACTTCAGGAGGGGATGACCATCGCTTCACCACATCAGCAGGAAAGGGATACCTCTTATCCCAACTCTTAGGTACACCGGGAAGCCTGCTGGGACGCTTCCATTCCCTGAGCACAAGATTATTAAAATGGGCTTGCTCAGGAAATTCTAGACGTGGCTTAGCAGTATGAAACAATTCCCCCTTTTGCCTGGGGGGCGCAACCAGGGGAGAGATAGACAGTACCTCAAAAATCTGAGCCAACAGCCTATCAGTATCATCTGGGGCCTAGGGGTCAGAGCCAGAATCATCATGACCCCTGGGCCTCACATCAGATGACTCCAAGTCAGAGAATAACTTCCCTTCTTCCAAAGGGGTATAGCCAGACAGTTACAAAAACTCATCAGCTTCCATAGGGAAAAGAGTGAAATCAGGCGTTAAGTGCCGCTTTTTTATCAGAGGCCTTACGCGCAAAGGTATTAGCAAGCAACTTCTCAACATTAGCCAGTCTGGAAGACACATCAGGCTGAGAATCCCCACTGGTATGCAACTCAATGGGAGTCAAATTTAAGCTTGGGGGAGTAGGTGAAGCCATACTATGTGCAGGCCCAGCCACTGGTAAACCAGGCTGCAGCGCAAGCACCTGCTGGGCACAAGGTACCCGCACATTGTCAGCACCAATAGGGGACACCCCACAAGCTACTCACAACCGGGCTTGTCCCGAAGGAACCCCAAGCACATTATTCTGAGATGCCTCCATATGGTGATTATAGCGGCACAATAGGCCGATAGGGATTCACGCTATAAAAAGCAAACTGGGATGCCCCAATAGCCCGCTAGGGAAGTGGGAGTAATTTACACACTAGGCCTCACAAGTTTAATAACTAAATAGAGGGAGTAGGGTCGGGAGAAACCAATAGAGGTCGGCCCGTCTGAAAGACATAAGCGAAGAGAACCCCGTAAGTCACATGCATAATGACATAGGGTAATAAAAACCACCCGCGAGGGCACTCACAGACCGCCGTAGGTAGACGCCAGTCACGCAGCAGCCTGATCCAGAGAAAATGGCGCCAGGTATACCTCGAGGGGCGGGCCGCGGAGACAGTGACGCGGAACGCGCCAACCACAGGCCCCGCCCCACCGAAGAGCGTGAAGCCGCACACGTGACAAGCAGCCAATAACGACGCACCAGCGCCTGAGGTAACGCCGCCTCCAAGCGCGGAGCACAGTGGAAGCGCGCGCGGCGGCATATTTAAAAAAGCAACCAGTGCAACCAAGTCAGCGCGGAGACTGACACCAACCAGAAAAAAACAAATACAGTGAAGCACCAAGTCAAATTCACATACACATATACACCCCCCCCCCCCCGAGAGCTACAAGGGAGAGCGAGGGAGGACAGTGGCCACTTAACATAGGGCCCACCGATAGACAGGGGCAAGGGGCAATAGGGCGGGAGGGGCATCCCATAGAGGCTCTCCATATGCCTATACTGCCTACCCTTTGGTGGGGGATTGCGGTGAAGCAGCGCTCCTAAGCACCTGACAGTGGTGCTGCCTACCATCACCCGGACCAGCGCAGCCAAGGCTGGGAGGCAAATTAATAATGGAACGGCTGGGAATATTTCTACAGGGCCGCAGGCTAATAGCCCCGCTCACCTGCGAGAAGAGAGAACCATCTTCTTGTCCTTCGCAGTCCAGACTGCGGAGAAAATCTGGGAATTTGTGTGAGGTCCCGGGTATTTGAGGGGCCTGGAGGAGCCAATTTCGCTGTCTCTGCAGTCCAGCGCCATCTGGCTGAGTAATTCTCAAGTGTTATTAATCTTATCTGGAGCAGGACGTACTGTATACTAAGAATAAAAATGATATGGGGTGGGCCCCATCTTTTGGGGAATGTTAAGGGTTAAAAACCTTTAAAAATCCCACCCAAAAATGGCGTGAGGTCCCCCTTACCCAGCCCGTACCAGCTATGGGGGCTTGTAGAACAGGGCGCTCCGGGCCCTGCAGGCTACAAGCCGGCATAGCCTATGGCTACGGGCTCTTCTGCCCCCCCCCCCCCCCCAGGCTTTGGGGAGACAGGTAATGATGGGAGCCGGGGGTTAATGGCTTAATCGCTAGCCGCAGGTGACTTGCCAGTCTCCAGCCCTGTGAACTGGTATAGGGGTCTCATGAACCTGTTACCAGTGCACAAAGGGTTAACAGTAAAAAACGACACCACACATCAGAAAAATGTCACTCGCCGATCCGATGACAGATGCCGTGATCTCTGGAGGGGCGAGGCAGGGGATCAGAGGATCACCTGCCTCTTTCCTCCTGTGCCCAGCGATCATAGTATCTGACTGAATTGCAGAGCAGGCATGACGTCATCCGCCACCCCTCCCTCGAAGGGTACAAATCGTTTTTTTCTGACACCCCTATGTGCCGGGGTCTTTTCTTCAGTCTCCTGGTCGCGAGTAGATGAATAAAAAATGTGCCCCATGCTGTCAGGTCAGGGGACCGAAACCTTCATGTGTGTCTTGACCCATGTGCATCGTTTTAACCAATGACTGTTACTCATGGGCTTTTTGGGGCTAACAGGGCCCACTAGGCACTGACCTCCAGTCATACTGAAAAGGGTTGAGCTTGTGGAGCTGCATAATAAAATTGCCCTTACTTGTAATTTACATGTGCCTCAAACAGGACAAAAAGGAAAATGTTCATTACATTACATTGTAAGTCTTTCACAATGCATCCAAAATTAAATGAACACATAGGATTAGTTAAAACTAGGAACACTGAGATTCTAATGAAAAGTCAACAGAGGTTTCCGATTAAAAAAAAAAAAAAAAAAAATGATGCTGCAGAAAGCTAGATGTGACTTGTGCTGGACGAGCGAGAACATAAAGATCTTGCCAAGGAAATGTGTTTACCGCTTGTCATATTGACATGCATCATTATCAGAGGATGACTCTCCCTTACAGATCATTTCAATGAGTCACATCTACAACCTGCTGTTAACAAAAGCAAGCCTGCCCACTACTGAGAGCAGCCAAAATCAATGGATTTTATGTTGTGTTTTCCCCAGTTATTCTGCTCTTGCATTACTCTTCTCCTGGGAAGGTATTTTCCCAGTAAAGCATCTCATACACCGCATCCCACAGAGTGTTAAAGGATGCTTCAGCGTTGTGCAGAGTCAAACGAGGACATAAAGCGTAGTTCAGATGAAGTGCAGGCTAGCCTATGTGAGAAGCCTCCCATTAGATTACATTACATTGTGACAAGCCTGCTGAAGCTAAATAAACCACACAGCCTTCCTCTATGTTCCCAACTGAAAAGAACCAACAAATGTATTTTGCACACAAACCAAAAAAAAAATCCATAGAAAACAATAACTGCACTTTACAATAGAGACAGGGCTTGGACTAAATAAACACAGAAGGTACCGGACGTTCAGCTTGATTTAACCCTTTAAGTGCCAGCCTTCCTAGAATTTTTGTCACCCTTTGTTGCCAGACCACATTTCACTATTTGGCGCTAAATATATTCAACCTTGATTTTTGAAGGGATTTCCAGGGATATTCCAGGAAAATTATATATTGTTTTTTTCAGCAGAGCTTCAACATGCAATGTCTTGTTTGGCCTTTTTTTTAGTGTATTCTCAATACTTTTGGATGACATATGTGCAAAAAAAATAAAAAAAATTTTTTTTGCAATTTGTAGTGTTTTTTTGTAATAAAAAAAACTTAAGTTTGTGAAAATCTAATTGCGTGTGAAACCCCAATTTCTCCCGGTCACAGCAGTACCACATATGTATTGGTAGACACCCTTTCCTGCCCAGAAGACTCCCCCAAACTGAAACAGAGCTTTAGGAGATTTTCAGATAAAATACAACTATGCTACGTGCTAAGCGCACCTTGCAGTTTTTCCAGAAAAACAACCCTTTACATTTGAAATACGCCCCACAAACTATATATTCTCTGGTACACGCCTCAAGCTTTCTAGGCGTACCAGGCTTGATTATGTGGGTGTAGTTTTGTGGAAGTAATCTCTCAATCAATTCTTTGGTTGCACAGAGTTTCCCTAAAAAAAAGAATAAAAAAGAAGAATCAAAGCCACATTTTCCTAAAAAAAAAAAAAAAAACTATATGCAAACAGGAAAAAACAAGAAAAATCTGAAAAAGCAACATCCCCCGAACAGAACAATACCCAACATGCTTAGCAGGGAAGAATTGTCAAACACCGCAAAGTAAAGCATATGCGCATAACGGTAATTTTACTTGAAAATTTCAGCTCTGCAGACAAAGTGCACACCTTGCAATTTGTCAACCAAAACAACCTTTTACATTTGGAATATTCCCCATAAACCATATATTCCCTGAAAGTACACGTTAAGCTTTCTAAGCGTACTGAGCTTGTTGTAGTGGGGTCATCTTTCTGGAAGTAATCCCTTGAAGCATTCTTAGGTTGCACAGGGTTTCCCTAAAAAAAAATGATAAAAAAGCAGAATAAAAACATGTTTTCCTAAAATATCAATATGCAAACAAGAAAAAACAGAATACCCAACATGCATAGGTACTTTTAACCCTTTTAATTGCCAGCCTACTTGAAGTTTTGTCACCCTCTGTTGACAGGTCATTTTTCCCCATTTTGCGCCATGTTTAACCGTGATTTTTGCTGGAATTTCCAGGAAAATTATTTACATATTTTTTGCAGCAGAGTTTAGGGAGAAAAATGTATCTCTTATGAAAGATTCCTATCACTGCTCAACGTGCATTAACCCAATCATCCCACCAGGTTCTAAACATAACAAGTAACAATAAATCACAGAGCACGTGTAAGTTAGCAAAGTTAAAATGAACTAAACATTCATAACCATAACAATCCTTATGATCTGGTTTTATGACAAAAAGTGATAATTGAATAAGTACAGGTTAAACATCCGAGTGACATATTTTCAAGCTTGAAAGTGCTCTTATCCTGTTATCCCATGCTCTAATTATCGTGTTTCAAGATAATCAGCTTTGGGAAAGACATCCACCTTGTGCCTGCCACCTGTATTATTTACTCTTACCAAATGGCAATACGATAATGTGCATCATAATGAGCCTTTCTTGATCTCTTAAAAAAAAATGCAGGATCCTTTCCACTTAGTGTTTTTCACAGTAAGTTGTTTGGTTAATCCCAGCAAAAGTTTCACATGAAATAAACCAATATAGAGATATCTAGCATAATAATTGTTAAAAACCCTTAAAAACCCCACAAAAAATTGACATGGGGTCTCCCCTACCAATCATAACCAGTCCGGGACCAGCTATGGGGGCTTGTAGAACAGGGTGCAGGGGCCAGCTCTGGTGCCGCCCCACCCTGCAGCCTACAAGCTGACATACCCTCTGTGGGCCCGGACTCTTCTGCCCCCCCGGGCTTTGGGGAGGCAGGTGATTGGGGGTGCCAGGGGTTAATGACAAGTCACCCGCTAGCTGCAGGTGACTTGCCAGCCCCCAGCCATGTGAACTGGTATAGGGGTATCATGGATCCCTTACCAGTTGACAAGGGGTTAAGTGTAAAAAAAAAACAGACACAAAGAGAACATTTTTTTTTTGGGGGGGGGATTTTAAGGGTTAAAAACCTCTCTGTGGGCCCGGGCTCTTCTGCCCCCCCTGGGCTTTGGGGAGGCAGGTAATTGGGGGTGCTGGGGGTTAATGGCAAGTCACCTGCTAGCTGCAGGTGACTTGCCAGCCCCCAGATTTGTGAACTGGTATAGGGGTCTCATGGAACAGGAACTCCGCATCCCTAGCAGGCTCACCTTAATGCCTATGGCTGGCTACCCCTTGTGGGACAGGGTCTGCGGCTTGAAACAGCGCTCCTTGAGCACCTGACCCTAGTGCTCCTCTACCGTCACCCGATCCGTCAGCCGAGGCTGGGAGGCACAGAGGGTCCGGAAACGGGTGGAAATAGACTTGCAGGGCCGCAGGCTTGGTTGCCCCGCCCACCTGCGCAATATAAGAACCATCTTCTATCTTCACAGTGTCACTGCAGAGAAAACACTGGGGAGAGATCTATGGTGATTCCTGTTTTTATATGGGGCCGGGAGGAGCCACAACTCTTCTGCAGTACACTGCGCCACCTTGAAGCAGGACGTCTTGAAGCAGGCCGCGCCATGCAATAGGAAAACATGCAGTAGATGTAGTACTTTTTATACTTTCCCCCTGCTGGGTTTCAACTCTGTTTAGGACTCTAGGATATGGGCTCTGTCATCTTGCCTCAGAGCATCTCACACACTGAGGAGAGGAGAGCGGGGTAAAGTGCAGGGGGCGGGTTATAGCTGTGCTTTGCACAGACCAAGCAGAGTTTGGGTCAGTAAAAGGACAGCAATCCCAGAATGCAGAGCGGCATAGTCAGAAGACACTTTCTGCCTGATGCTCCATGAGCCGCCATCTTGGATGTTTAAAGACTTAGAATACACACTAGATGCAGGTAGGATGATATTTAATGTGAGCAATATGTATGTAGAGGGTGTGGGAAACATACAAGATAGGCTCTTATTCAGGGTGAAGGTCCACTTTAAGGCCACATTACAACTGAATACATGGAGTTAAAATTCATGTTTAGTTAAAGGGTAGTTCCACTTTCAATGACTTTTTAAAAAGTTTCCATTATTGTATGGCAAAATGATGCAATCAATGTGCAAAGCTTATCTATTATTTTTCCTCTTTTCTATTTTCTTGCAATTCTGTGTTATAAAAGAAAACGGTTTTGCCTAGCAACAATGTGTATACCTTTGAGAAGTTTTGTGATCTGTACTTAACACACCAGTTGATGTATGTTGCTAAAGTATACACATTCTCACTCTGGCTTGCTAATCATCTGATTGGCTAAGACACAGGTGACAGATTTAACCCCTTCTGCTGTAAATCATTTATTCAGCTAGGGAGGATCACAGTCTTGTGTCCAGTAGCTAAATGGTTAGAGGCAGTGTTCTCAGCTGGAAGCATTATCCCTGTGTGACTTAGTCAAAGCTGCTAAAGAGTTCACCTGTTACAGGGGAGGTATTCTGGGATATGTAGTAAGTTGTTTTTACTCCAGGCCAGAAAAATACAATTCTGTGATTACTCACCTGTAGAATTGGTATTATATGTATACAGCATGTCCTGTTCCATAAGATATTCCTTACACTTGGGATATACTCCAGTAGATGGCGCTGGACTGCAGAGACGGAAAAGTGGCTCCTCCCGGCCCCATATATACCCGGGACCTCCCACAAAATCCCCAGTATTGAAAAGCAGTTAGCAAGAGACGTGGAGCACTATACCCATTATATGAAAATTTGAACATAACAACAATTACCATAAAGAGGTAACTAAAAATAATGATAACAAGGGTGGGATGGAACAGGACGTGCTGTATACATATAATACCAACTCTACAGGTGAGTAATCACATAATTGTATTATTCTAAGTATACAGCATGTCCTGTTCCAGAAGATATTCCTTACACTTGGGACATCCAATAGCAGTGTCCGTAAGGTAGGGTGGGATCCCCAAAAGTAACAGCAGAGAGTTTAAACCACTGTCACCTGCAGAACCTTGCGGCCAAAGGCAGCATCAGCTGAGGTCCTAACATCAACCTTGTAGAACTACATCCAAAGAATGTAAGACCCTTTCCTTGTCGTTACTAAGTTTGGGACACAAGGAAGGAAGAACTATATCCTGATTTAGGTGGAAAGCAGACACCACCTTAGGAAGGAAATCCGATTTAAAACGGAAAACAACCTTATCTTGATGCCTCTCAAAATAAGGGGCTTGAATAGTCAAAGCCGCCAGTTCAGAAACTCGGCGGACAGAAGTAATAGCAACCAAAAAGGCAACCTTCTGAGTAAGAATAGGA
Source organism: Gastrophryne carolinensis (assembly GCA_027917425.1). Lineage (NCBI taxonomy): Eukaryota > Metazoa > Chordata > Amphibia > Anura > Microhylidae > Gastrophryne > Gastrophryne carolinensis. Next base: position 212,646,452 of record CM051234.1, on the reverse strand, counting down.
AGAGGAATATTCTGCAAAGGCTCAAAGGGAGCGGCGTGCATAGCTGAAAGCAGCAGGTTAAGGTCCCTAACAGGAAGTATAGGCTTTCTGGGAGGCCGCACATGCGCGACTCCTTGGAAAAAGGTCTTAACCAAAGGATGAAGAGCAAATGACCTTTGAAAGAAAATAGCCAAGGCAGAGACTTGCCCTTTCAAAGTACTAATCTGGAATCCCATATCCAGACCTCGTTGCAGATATTCCAGAATTCTAGGAATAGAAAATACTCTACAGGGCAAAGCCCTGGATTCACACCAATCAATATAGGACCTCCAAGTCCTGTAATAAATGACAGAGGAAGACTTCTTCCTAGCTCTAATAAGAGTCTGAATAACCGCATCAGAAAGACCTTCTTTCAAGATGGAGACTTCAGCAGCCATGCCGTCAAAGCCAGCGTTTGTAAGTTGGGGTAACAAAGTTGACCCTGAGTGATGAGATCTGGAAGAAGAGGCAGATGGAACCGATCCACTGCCAGCCTTACGATGTCTGCGTACCACAGACGTCTTGGCCACCTTGGCTCCACCAGAATTGCTGGTGCCTCCTCCAGTGCTAACTTGCGCACCACCTTGCTGATCATGGAGAATGGGGGAAACAGATATAGGAACCCCAGATCCTTCCAGGCCAGAGACATGGCATCCGCTGCCACTGCCAGAGGATCCTGGGATAGAGACACAAAAGCAGGCAGCTTGTGACGAAAAGCAAACAGGTCCAACCTTGGAGTCCCCCACTTGTGACAGAGGAACTGAAAGACCCTTGGATTGAGAGACCATTCTCCCTGGCGAGAACATCCCCTGCTCAGGGAGTCTGCCTCCACATTCTCTATCCCCGGAATGGAAACTGCTAATATGCAGGGAGCATTGATCTCTGCCCACTGAAGGATCAGAGACACTTCCCGGAGGGCACCCCAACTGCGAGTACCTCCCTGGTGATTGATGTATGCAACAGCTGTTCGGTTGTCTGACCGAATCTGAACTAGCAGACCCTGTAAGAAATGGGTCAGTCGAAGTAGAACAAGACGTATGGCCCGAAGCTCTAGTACATTGATTGGAGAATGAGCCTCCCGAGGCCCCCACAATCCTTGGAACTGATGCTTCTTCCAGAAGCCCCCCCAGCCCACCAGGCTGGCATCCGTGGTAACCAGTTCCCAACGCAGAGTCAGAAATGACTTGCCTTTCTGGAGGTTGTGCGATATTAACCACCATTGAAGGGACTGCAAAACGTGGGGAGACAATAGACAAGTCTGACTTAATGATAGTGGGCAACTGTCCCACTTTGCCAAGAGGAAGAGATGAGGCGTCCTTATGTGAAACTGGGCAAACGGGACTGCCTCGAATGCAGCTACCATCAATCCCACTAGTCTCATCCCTAGACGGATAGACTGACGAGGGTTGGATAAGAATAGATGAATAAAGTCCTGAATCAGAACCATTTTGGACTGTGGAAGAAAAACCTTGGCCTGAAATGTATCCAGAATCAGGCCCAGGAAGGGAATTTCCCTGGACGGACAGAGAGAGGATTTGGGGTAACTTATTACCCATCCGAACCTCTCTAGCGTAGAGACCACCATTCTGGGGTCCAACTCTGATTGTTCGAGGGAGGAGGCCGCGATAAGAAGATCGTCCAGAAAAGGCACAATGCGGATGCCCTGGACCCTGAATATAGCCATCACTCCTGCCAGCATCTTGGTAAAGACTCTTGGGGCCGAGGTAAGAACGAATGGCAGGGCCACAAATTGATAATGCTGGTCTTCTATCGAGAATCTGAGAAATCTCTGGTGACCCGGAAAAATAGGAATGTGCAAATAAGCATCCTTGATGTCTATGGATGTCATGAAGTCCCCCTGAAGAAGAGCATCGATCATTGATCGCAGAGACTCCATGCGGAATCCTCTGAAACTGATAAACTGATTCAGTCTCCTTAGGTCTAGGATAGGCCGAACAGAGCCGTGAATAGGTTGGAGTAAAACCTCAAACCCCTTTCAGCACAGATGACAGCCATGTTTAACAGATTCGCTACTGCTGCCCGCAGTCCCTGCGCAATTGCCGGATCTAACGGCATCCGGGACATAAAAAATCTGGGAGGAGGCCGGAACTCGAATTCCAGTTTGTAACCGGAAGAGACTACTTCCAGAACCCAATTGTCTGATACCTCCTGAACCCAGACCTGGAAGAAGAACCGCAGCCGTCCCCCCACCCATAAGGGTGAGGGCGTCCCCTCATTGTTGAGCAGGCTTAGGGGCAGATTTGGTTTTGGACCCCCAATTCTGACTTGGACGGCCACGTACTCTTCCTCTATTCCATGCATTCCCTCTAGAGGCTGAAAAGGACGATCCTCTACCAGATCTGGACCCCCGAAAGGAAGGGCTAAAGGAAGCCACTCCACGAAAGGAACAACGTTGTCTCTTACGTAATTTACCTCCTTTAGTGACAGAATCCAATTTTTCTCCAAATAGGCGCAATCCCACAAACGGAAGCGCTGTAAGCGATTTCTTGGCTACAACATCCGCCGCCCACTGCCGCAACCATACTGACCGCCGAATGGCGATTAACAAGGCAGAGGTTCTGCTGCACATGAGCAGAGTATCATCTAAAGCAGAAAGTACAAAAGATGCAAACATCTCACATCGCTTAAGAGCGGCGTACTCATCAGAGGCCGGATCAAGCCCTGAGTTATTCATTAGGTCTCTCACAACAGACCTAATAGTCACCGACATAAGCGCCGAAGCGCCAACAGGCCGCAAGGCCGAGCCTACACTGGAAAAAGCTTGGCACACCATTTGATCAATACGTTTGTCCTCTCCATCTTTAAGTGTAGTGGAGTCAGGAGAATGCAACACAGAAGAATTGGATAAATTAAGCACAGGGGCATCCACCTAAGGAGGTGATGACCAACGTTTAACCGTATCAGCTGGAAAGGGATATTATTTGTCCCAGCCCAAGGGAATGCCAGGAAGCCGCGCAGGCTTCTCCCATTCTTTAAGAATAATATGATCAAAATGCTTTTGATTAGGAAATTCTAAACGAGGTTTAGAGGCTCCAAAGAATTCCCCTCTTTTAAGAGGGAATACTTCAGGAGGAGTAATAACCAAAACCTCAAATAACTGGGCAAGAGCTTTTGGGGTATCCACAACACTCTCTTCATCCTGCTCAATTTCAGTACCAGCAAATTGCTGTTCGTCAGAAACATCTGAATCCTCATATAATTCCCCTTCTTCTAACTGAGAAGGGTCAGACCAATCAAGCAATTCGCAATTGTCCAACTCACTTGCCGAGACGGCATGAGTCAAATGCTTTCTTTTAGCTGAGGCCTTCTTAGCCACAGAGGTAGATACATTTTTCAAGATGAGCCAATCTGGCACATAAATCAGAATGCGACTCACCACCCATGACAATATCACTGGGGGTACGGATAAGACACGGCGGAGTAGAAGAAGAGGCAGTAGCCGCAGACCCTGAAGCCTGGGCCCCAAAGAATTGCCTTATCCCCAACAAGGGATGCCCCACATCCAAAACATTGCCGAGTCTGTGCCGAGGAAATTGCATGCCCATTATCCTGAGATGCCTCCATATGGTGTTAAATATTATACTATAATTGATTATAGTCGCCAAGTATATATGGGTTTTATGCATATGCTACCCGGGATGCCCCTTTAAATAGTCCCAAGTGGGAGGATTGAAACACAAATGGACCACCAATAAGGCTTAAGGACCAGGAGAAACCCCCTTTTTAATAAGGAGTTTCCTAAAGAAAAAACAGTCACCAATGCACAAATACACACTAATAAATGAACAAAACAAAAAATGGCAGAAACTCCCTTCAGGCAAGCTAAAGGGTACTCACAGGACCAGGCGACCAGCTCACCACACGAGAGAAGACCGCAGGGAAAACAGCCGGAAATGCCGGCTAAGTGAAGGACGCGCCGACAAGCCCCGCCCACCTGACGTCAGCAGGAAGCCAGGACGGACATACAGAGCACATCAGCGTGCTCTATGACCAAAATGATGCTGCGCGCCGAAGCCCCGCCCACCTGACGTCAGCAGGAAGCCAGGACGGACATACAGAGCACATCAGCGTGCTCTATGACCAAAGTGATTCTGCGAGCCGAAGCCCAAGAAAATGGAGGGAAATTTAGATACAAACATTTCCTATTAAATGGTCTTCTAAAAAATACATAATAATATATACGTAAAACTATATTAATATATAATTTTATATTAAGTGCATGGTGACCCAAATAACGACCCCCCCCCCCCTCCTTTTTACCCCAGCAGGGTTAAAGGAGAACTAAAGGGGAGAGGATAGAAATGCACCCATCAGGCACAAGGGGATTTTAAAGGGACAGGGGGCATCCAATGCCGGAAAACACCAACCCGGAAGCCGCCTACCCAAAATTTGGGTCTCACGGAGGAGTAAAAACTCCTGTATACACCAGAAGGTGTATCTACCTTTGCCTGAAACATACAGCCAGGGCTGGGAGGCATACAATATAACCCAACAGGTTAAAAAGATTCAGACAGAAATAGAAAAAAAGGGCCTACCTGCAGCTAGGAGGAGAGTCATCTTCTGAATGCTTCGCCGACTGCAGAGACAAAAAGACTGGGGAATAGTGGGAGGAACCCGGTACTTATGGATAAGGAGGGGCTCCTTTTTCCATGTCATCTCTGCAAGATCGCCCTCTACAGGCCGGTTTCCCAAGTGTCATGGATCTTTGGAAGTGGGGTGTGTGACATACTAGGAATAGAGCAACAGTCTTCCTGAAAGATTCAGTAGCCACCAAATAGAACTTCAGAGTTCTGACTACATCCAAAGAATGCAAAATCCTTTCCTCAGGGTTACTGGGATTAGGACACAGAGAAGGCAAAACAATGTCCTGATTGAGATGAAATGCAGAAACAAACTTAAAACTTAAAGCTTAAAATGAAACACCATCTTGTCCTGGTGTCTCTCAAAATAAGGAGGCTTGATGGAAAGCGCCGCCAACTCAGAAACACGCCTAACAGAAGTGATAGTCACCTTAAGCGTGAGAATGGACAAAGGAGCCACTTTCAAGGGCTCAAAGGGAGACCCCTGCAAGGCAGATAAGATCAATCTCAAGTCCCGGACTGGTAACATAGGCTTACGTGGCGGCTTAACGTGAGTAACTCCCTAGAAAAAGGTCTTGACCAGGGGATGCTGAGCAAAGGATCTTTGGAAAAAAATTGCCAAAGCAGACACATGGCCTTTCAGAGTACTGAGCTGAAGGCCCATATCCAAACCATGTTGGAGAAACTCCAGAATCCTAGGAATAGAAAACACACGACAGGGAAGCGAGTGGGACTCGCACCAGTCAATGTAAATACGCCAAAACCTGTAATAGATGGAAGAAGAGGACCTCTTCCTAGCCCTGATCATGGTATTCACCACCGAGGCAGGCAGCCCTTTTTCCATCAAGATTGAGGTTTCAACAGCCAGGCCGTCAAAGCCAGCGTTTGTAAATTGGGGTGGCGTAGGTGTCCCTGAGTGAGCAGATCTGGAATCCGTGGCAGGGCGAACTGATATACTGCCAACTGCACGATGTCTGCGAACCACACTCTTCTTGGCCAACAGGGGGCTACCAGGATGGTTGGCACCCCTTCCTGAACCATCTTGCGCAGCACCCTGCCCAGCAGTGGAAACGGGGGAAACCCATACAGGAGCTGGAACCTCGTCCAAAGACATTGCCAGGGCATCCTTGGCCAAGGCCAGAGGATCCTGGGACAGAGAGACAAAGATTGGAAGCTTGTGACGGGATGCAAACAGATCCACATCTGGCTGACCCCAGCGGTGGCACAGGGAGCGAAACACCCTGCTGCTGAGGGACCACTCTCCCAGACGAGAGGTCCCCCTGCTGAGGGAGTCTGCCTCCAGATTTTCCACCCCCGGGATGTACACAGCTGAGATGCAGGGAACATTTTCCTCTGCCCAGGACAGTATCAGGGACATTTCCCTGAGGGCCCTCTTGCTCCGGGTCCCTCCCTGATGATTGATGTAGGCAACCGCCGTCTGGTTGTCCGAGCAGACCTGAACAGCCCGACCCTTCAGGTGTAGGGTTAAGTGGGCGAGAACCAACCTGATTGCCCTCAATCCCAGAATGTTGATAGGGGCATGGGCCTCCTGAGGACCCCACTGACCCTGGAATTTCAGGGACTTCCAGAATCCCCCCCAACCTGTCAGACTGGCATCCATGGTGACAGTCTCCTAGCAGGGGGCCAGAAAGGACCTGCCCCCCCCAGCAGGTTCCCTGAGACCAGCCACCACACTAGAGACCGCCTGACCTGAGGGGACAAGACAAACGCCTGATCCAAAGGACACAGGGTCCCGATCCTGTACTGACATGAGGTGAAGCTGAAGAGGCCTCATGTGGAACTGAGCATATGGGACCGCCTCGAAGCAGGACACCATCAGGCCCCCCAGCTGCATTCCCTGCCTGATGGATGGATGAGGACAAGACAGCAGGAGCTGAACTTTCTCTTGAAGGACCTCCACCTTCTGCTGAGGAAGAAAGGTCTTGACCCGAGCTGAATCCAGGATCATGCCCAGAAAAGACTTCACCATGGAAGGAAACCGGGAAGATTTGGGGTGATTGATCACCCAGCCGAATGCCTCCAGTGTGGACACCACCCTCTGGGTGTCCAGCTCTGCCTGATGGAAGGATTGAGAAGCCATAAGCATGTCGCCCAGGTAGGGGAGAATGCGAATGCCCTGAGATCTCAGCAGGGCCATCACTCCTGCCAGCACCTTGGTGAATACCCTGGGGGCCGAGGTGAGGCCGAAGGGCAAGGCCACAAATTGGTAGTGCTGATCCTCCAGAGCGAACCTGAGGAACCTCTGATGACCTGGAAAGATAGGAACGTGAAGGTAAGCATCCTTGATGTCTACAGAAGTCATGAAGTCCCCTGGGCGTAAGAAGGTCACAGCCGAGCGCAGAGTCTCCATGCGAAAGTGTCTGAATCTGACAACTTGTTGAGATGCTTTAAATCCAGGATAGGTCTGATGGACCCATCCTTTTTGGGCAGAATGAAAAGATTGGAATAATAGCCTTTGCCCCTTTCCTTCAAGGGCACCTGAAAGATGACACCTAGATCTAGAAGGCCTTGGACAGCCAGGGAGAGACAATGTGCTGACAAGGGGTTTTGAGCTAAACGAGATTTGATGAATCTTGGGGGCGGCCAGGCTGCAAACTGTATCTTGTAACCGGAGGATACTACCTCCATCCACCGGCCTGAGACATGACGCCTCCAGACGTGAGCCAAGAGCCGAAGCCGTCCCCCCACCCAGATGGGTGAGGGCACCCCTTCATGCCTAAGGGGACTTAGTCTTGGGACCCCAGGGGGGGCCAGGGCAGCCACGTCCTCTATCCCTGCCCCAAAAATATCCACGGGCTCCAGCAAAGGAAGCTCCTCGTCCAATTCTGGAGCCCCTGAAGGAAGGAGAAAAGGCACCTGAACCCCAAAAGGACAGGGGATGCCTTATACGCTGAGGTAATTTGCCACTCTTAGCAAACAAGTCCAAACTTTCCCCAAAGAGGCGCAGCCCCTTGAAGGGAAACCCAGTGAGGGCCTTTCTGGCAGCATTGTCAGCTGCCCACTGGCAGACCGAGCGGCGTATCACCACCAACAAGGCAGATGCCCTGCCACACCTCATGATGGTATCATCCAGGGCAGAGAGAACATATGCAACAAATTCCGCAGAAGAGCTCTATACTCTTCACTACCAGCATCATCAGGGGCCCCATCTAAGAGACCCCTGAACAGGCTTTTAATAGCAACAGCCGTGATAGCAGAGGCACAGACCGGACAGAGCGCGGTCCCAACACAGGCAAACGCATGGCTAGCTAGCTGATCCATGCGCCTGTCTTCCCCATCTCTCAATGTAGTAGTGTCAGGGGAATGCATGACAGATGAGTTAGACAACCCCAGAACTGGTGCATCCACCTCTGGAGGACATGACCGTTTAACCATTTCAGCAGGAAAGGGATACCTCTTATCCCAACTCTTTGGTACCCTGGGAAGCCGGCTAGGCCGTTCCCACTCTTTGAGAATCAGATTATTAAAGTGAGTTTGTTCAGGAAACTCCAAACGTGGCTTAACAGTATGAAACAGCTCCCTCTGCTGCCGCGGGGCCACGGCAGGAGGAGAGATACAGTGTACTTCAATAATTTGAGCCAAAAGTCTGTCAGTATCATCTGAAGCCCATGGGTCAGATCCAGACTCAGCATAACCCCTAGGCTGATCGTCAGATGATTCTGAATCAGAGAATAAATTCCCCTTCTTCCAGGGGGGTATAACTAGTAACATCAAAAAACTCCTCAGCTTCCATAGGAAAGAGAGTAACACCGGGTCACAGATGCCACCACTTAGCAGGAGCCTTAGCAGGTTGAGACTCCCTACTGGTATGCACCTCACTGGAAGTCAGGTGTAAGCGTGGGGGGGTAGGCGAAGCCAGAGGGGGCGCAGCACTAGGCCCAGCCACAGATAAACCAGACTGCAGGGCAAGTACCTGCTGGGCGCAGGATACACACACCCTGACATCATCACTTATAGGGATTACCCCACACGCCACACACAGCCGGGCTTGTCCCGAAGGAACCCCGAGCACATTATCCTGAGAAGCCTCCATATGGCGATTATCACGGCACAACCGGCCAGTAGGGATTGACGCTAATAAAAGCAACCCGGGATGCCCCAATAACCCACTAGGGAAGTGGGAGTAATGGTATGTAATAGCCCTCCAATAAAAGTTAACACTAAATAAAGGGGATAGGACCGGGAGAAACCACAAAGTTTGACCCGCCTGCAAGACATAAGCAAAAGATCCCATAAGCGATATGCAATACAGATATGTACATAAATAAATCAGCCCGCAGGGGCACTTACGGACCGCGATAGTGAGAAGCCAGGCACACACAGCAGAGAATTAAAATGGCGCCCGCATATACCTCGAGGGGCGGGCCGCGGAGACAGCGATGCAAAACGAGTCATCCGCAAGGCCCGCCCCCCCAAAGAGTGCGAAATTGCTCCCACCTGACAAGACCAGCCGATGATGGCGCAGTAGCGCCTGAGGCGATGTCGCTGCCGACCCCGGAGCGCAGTACAAACGTGCGGCGGCGAAAGAAACCAGTGCAATCAATTCAACAGGGTTCAAACACAACACACTATATATATATATATATATATATATATATATATATATATATATATATATATCTATAGCAAAGACATGCACCCCCCCCCCCCCCCCCGAGAACTACAAGGGAGAGTGAGGGGGAAGCAACAGCCAGCCTAAAAAGAGCCAACTGTGGGGACAGGGGGCGAGGGGCAATAAATGAGGGAGGGGCATCCCATAAGGCTCACCATGGGCCTATACCGCCTACCCTTTGGTGGGGGACTGCGGTTTGAGCAGCGCTCCTTATCACCTGACAGCGGTGCTGCCTACCTTCACCCGACCAGAGCAGCCTGAGCTGGGAGTCAGTAGAAGGAAACGGGTGGGAATAGTCCTACAGGGCCGCAGACTAATAGCCCCGCTCACCTGCGAGTAGAGAGCCATCTTCTAGTCATCGCAGCCAGGACTGCAGAGAAGAACTGGGGATTTTGTGGGAGGTCCCGGGTATATATGGGGACCGGGAGGAGCCGCTTTTCTGTCTCTGCAGTCCAGCGCCTAAGTGTAAGGAATATCTTCTGGAACAGGACGTGCTGTATACTTAGAATCAACGACTCCCATCTTAGGATCACAGACACAAAGAAATATAGGAAACTTGGAAACTGCATGCTGATAAGTAAATCACAGGTCTGGGGGCACAATCCTAACACAAATGTTTATGTGACACCCCAGAGGAGGAAAACAAACAAGGCAGAAAACATGACAAAACCACAAAAATAAAAAATTATTACGGCTTCTGCATTCACTGCAATAGAGGGGGTGTGGCAAAACTCCATTGCAGTGAATAGAGAGGGTGTGTCAGCGCCCCTGTGACTGATGTAGCATTGCAGCACCTCCTGTGTAACACAGAAGTTGCTGATCATCGGGGAGGGAAGCAGGAAGGTTTGCTTTGATCAGCTGCAGGGGACAAAAGCTTAATACCCTTTTGTTTATTTATTTATTTTTTTTGGATAGGCAATCCCTTTAAATAGTGAAAAATACAATTCTGTGATTACTCACATGTAGAATTGGTATTATGAGTATACAGTACTCAATACTAAATCTAATACTTACAGTTGGGATATACTCCGCCAGATGGCGCTGGACTGCAGAGACATCGAAAATAGGCTCCTCCCGGCCACTCAAATACCCAGGGACCTCCCACAAATCCCCAGCATTGAAAAGCAGAAGGAGAAGCCGGGAGCATTAAACAATCCAAACTATCAATTATAACAATGATAACAATCACCATACAGGGGAACCAAGAAAATGCAAACCAAGGGTGGGTTGGAGCAGGACGTACTGTATACTCATAATACCAATTCTACAATTCTGAAAAGGTATGAACAGAAGACCAAGTAGCAGCCTTGCAAACTTGTTCAACAGAAGCCTGGTGCTGAAAAGCCCAAGAGGCACCAATAGCACGAGTGGTATGAGCAGTAAGGCAGAAGGGAGGATTCTTCCCCTTAGCAGAGTAGGCCTGAATCACAGCCTGACGAATCCACTTGCTGATAGTAGACTTGGCAGGAGCCAAACCCTTCCTAGGACCAGAAGGGACCACAAAAAGAGCATCAGTTTTCCTAAAGGTACAGTAGTCACCAGATAGTACTTCAGACACCTAACCACATCCAAAGAGTGCAAAACCCTCTCCTTAGCATTGCTAGGATTAGGGCACAAAGAAGGAAGAACAATATCCTGATTCAAATGAAAGGCAGACACTACCTTAGGCAGAAAATCAGGTTTGAAACGAAACACCACATTGTCCTGGTGTCTCTCATAGTAGGGGGGCTGAATGGACAGTGCCGCCAACTCAGACACACGCCTGACAGAAGTGATAGCCACGAGAAACACAACCTTGAGCGTAAGAATGGCCAAGGCAGCATCCTGCACAGGCTCAAAGGGAGCACCCTGCAAGGCTAACAGAACCAAGTTCAAATCCCAAACAGGCACCATAGGTTTACGTGGGGGACGCACATGAGTGACCCCATGGAAAAAAGTCCTGATTAGAGGGTGCTGAGCAAAGGACTTCTGGAAAAAAATAGCCAGGGCAGAAACCTGACCCTTCAGAGTACTGAGTTGGAGCCCAATCTCCAACCCATGCTGCAGGAACTCCAGAATCCTGGGAATAGAGAACACACGACAGGGAAGAGACCTAGACTCACACCAGTCAATGTAGGCACGCCAAACCCTGTAATAAATGGAAGAGGAAGACTTCTTCCTAGCTTTAATCAAAGTATCCACAGCTGAGGAAGACAGCCCCTTCTCCATCAAGATGGAGGTTTCAGCAGCCAGGCCGTCAAAGCCAGAGTTTGTAAATTGGGATGGCGTAGTGAGCCCTGAGTGATCAGATCTGGCACCAAGGGCAGAGCGTACTGATCTACTGCCAGCTGTACCACGTCTGCGAACCACACTCTTCTTGGCCACCTGGGGGCCACCAGAATTGCTGGCACCCCTTCCAGAGCAATCTTGCGCAGAACCCTGCCCAGCAGGGGAATTGGGGGGGAAGACATACAGGAACTGAAAGTCCTTCCATGACATTGCTAGCGCATCCGAGGTCAGGGCCAGAGAATCCCTGGACAGAGAGACAAAAGCTGGCAGCTTGTTTTGTGGCGGGACGCAAACAGATCCACATCTGGTTTGCCCCAACGGTGACACAGAGATTGAAACACCCTGCTGCATAGGGACCATTCTCCCTGGCGAGAGGTCCGCCTGCTCAGAGAGTCCGCCAGGTGATTTTCCACCCCCGGGATGTATACAGCTGAAATGCAGGGGACATTGGCCTCCGCCCAAGTCAGGATCAGAGACGCTTCCTGGAGGGCCCCCTTGCTCTGGGTCCCTCCCTGATGATTGATGTAGGCAACTGCCGTCTGGTTGTCCGAGCGCACCTGAACAGGCAGGCCCTGAAGATGAGCAGTCAAGCGAGCCAGAACTAACCTGATCGCTCGCAGCTCCAAGACATTGATAGGTGTGTGGGCCTCCTGAGGGCCCCACCTCCCCTGGAACCGCAGGGACTTCCAGAAACCCCCCCAACCTGACAGACTGGCATCCGTGGTGACAGTCTCCCAGGAAGGGGCAAGAAAGGATCTGCCCCCCAACAGGTTCCTGGAGTCCATCCACCACAAGAGGGACCTCCTGACCAGGGGGGAGAGCACACAGACCCTGTCCAGGGACGCTGGGTCCTTGTCCCATACAGACAATAGGTGAAGTTGCCGAGGCCTCAAGTGGAACTGAGCATAAGGGACCACTTCGAAGCACGCCACCATCAGGCCCACCAGCTGCATCCCCTGCCTGATGGAGGGATGGGGACAAGCTAGGAGGGACTGAGCCTGTGCAATCAGACTGTCCACCTTCTGCTGAGGAAGGAAGATCCTAGCCTGAACTGTATCCAGAATCATTCCTAGGAATGGAGTTACCAAGGAAGGGGACAGTGAGGACTTGGGGTGGTTGATCACCCATCCAAATGACTCCAGAGTGGACACCACCAGCTGAGTATCCAACTCTGCCTGATGTAGAGACTGGTAAGTGATGAGGATGTCGTCCAGATAGGGAAGCACACGGATGCCCTGACATCTGAGAAGAGACATCACGCCAGCCAGCACCTTGGTGAACACCCTGGGAGCTGAAGTGAGGCCGAAGGGCAAGGCCACAAATTGGTAGTGTTGATCCATCGGCGCGAACCTGAGGAACCTTTGATGACCTGGGAACACAGGAATATGAAGGTAAGCATCTTTGATGTCCACAGAAGTCATGAAATTCCCTTGGCGCAGGGAATGCTCCATGCGAAAGCGCCTGCCCCTGACAAACTTGTTGAGAATCTTTAAGTCCAGGATGGGCCTGACAGAAGCATCCTTTTTGGGTACTGTGAATAGGTTGGAATAAAAGACCTTGCCTTTTTCTCTTAAAGGGACCTGGCAGATGACCCCCAGCTCCAGGAGGCCTTGCACTGCTTGCACTAGCTCCTGAGCTGACACAGGGTCCTGAGGAATCCGGGATCTGATGAATCTTGGAGGGGGATCGGCAGCAAACTCCAACTTGTAACCGGAGGACACTACCTCCTGAATCCACCGGTCTGAGACATGAAGCCTCCAAACGTGAGCGAAGTGCTGCAGCTGTCCCCCCACCCATCATGCCTGAGGAGGCTTGGGAGGGGAGCTTTGGGACCCCAGGAGGAGCCAGGACGTCCACGTCCTCTGCCTCTACCCCAGAAATCTCCCCGGGCCCCAGGGAAAGAAACCCCCCTTCCCTGTCTTGCACCACGGTAAGGGGAGGAGAAGGAACCCTGACCCCGAAAGGGCCGAGGTTGCCGCCTGCGCTGGGGTAACCTGCCTCCCTTAGCAAAAAGGTCCAGGCGGTCTCCAAACAGACGCAGTCCTTTAAAGGGAAAACCAGTGAGGGCCTTCTTGGCAGCATTGTCAGCAGCCCACTGGCGCAGCCAAACCGAGCGGCGTATAACCACCACGAGGGCAGAAGTTCTGGCACACATTCTGATGGTGTCATCCAATGCTGATAGTACAAAGTTTACAAAAACATCACAACTGGAGAGTGCATTAAACACCTCACAAGGCAATTCATCAGGGGCACTATCAAGCAAATTCCTGATAAGGGTTCTAGTGGCCACAGCAGTAATGGCAGAGGCACAGACCGGGCGCAGCGCCGTCCCCGCACATGCAAAGGCGTGGGATGCCAGCTGATCAATACGCGCCGGTCTTCGGCATGCCGCAGGGTAGTAGAATCAGGGGAATGCATGACAGAGGTGTTAGGATCGGGGCATCCACCTCGGGGGGGGGATGACCAACATTTAACCACCTCAGCAGGAAAGGGATACTTCCTATCCCAACTCTTTGGAACCCCGGGAAGTTTACTGGGGCATTCCCATTCCTTGAGCACAAGGTTATGGAAATGTGCCTGCTCTGGAAATTCCAAACGCGATCTTGCTGTATGGAAAAGCTCCCCTCTTTGCCTGGGAGCCTCAACAGGGAGAGAGATAGACAGAACCTCAAAAATCTGGGTCAATAATCTGTCAGTGTCATCCGGGGCCCAGGGGTCAGAGCCAGAATCGTCATGACCCCTTGGTCTCTCATCAGATGAGCCTGAATCAGAAAAGAGCTCCCCTTCATCAGACGGGGTATAGCCACACAGATTCATTAACTCCTCAGTTCCCATAGGGAAAACAGTGACATTAGGCGTCAAGTGCCGCTTCTTAGCAGGGGCCTTACGCGCTAAAGACTTCGCAATAATCTGTTCAAAAGTAGCCAGTCTAGAAGACACATCAGGATGAGAATCCCCACTAGTATGCAACTCAGCAGGAGTGGGAGCTTGGGGGAGTAGGTGAAGTGAAACGAGGTGCAGCCAATGGCAGGCCAGATTGCAATGCAAGCACCTGCTGAGCACAGGGTACACAGACCCGTGCCTTGTCAGCGTCAGCATGAGGCTGCCCACACAATACACACAGCCGGTCTTGTCCCGAAGGGACCCCGGTAATATTATCCTGGGATGCCTCCATATGGTGATTATAGCGGCGCTATATGCCGATAGGGAATAACGCTATATAGCAACCCTGGATGCCCCAATAACCCGCTAGGGACGTAGAAGTATAATTTTTACAAGGCCTACAAGCAATATATTAAAACAGGGCCGGGAGAAGCCAAGGAGGGTTCGTCCCGCCTAAAAGACATAAGCAGACAAGACCTTAAGTACATCGTAACAAAAGTGAAGCACAAAGCCGCCCGCGAGGACACTTACGGACCGTGGTAGGTAAGAGTCCGTCGCGCATCGGCCAACCAAGTCAGACAAGATGGCGTCGGTATACCTTGAGGGGCGGGCCAATAATAGCGATGACGCGGAACGCACCAAAGACGGGCCCCGCCCCCCGAAGAGCGCGAAGCCAGAAAGGCCAACAGCCAATGATGGCGCACCAGCGCCTGAGGTAATGCCGCCGCCAAGCGTGGAACAAAGTCAGTGCGGCGGCTGACACAAGAATAAAGACATGTGAAAAGTGAAAAGCACAGACTGCATAACATACATATCTATACACATACACCCCCCCCCTCTTTTCCCCTGAAGACTACAATGAGGATGAGGGAGGACGGCGGCCACTTAAAGAGGGCCCACCGATAGGTAGTGGCAAGGGGCAATAGTGTGGGAGGGGCATCCCATAGAGGCTCACCATAAGCCTGAACCGCCTACCCTTTGGTGGGGGATTGCGGTGGAGCAGCGCTCCTAAGCGCCAACGGCGGTGCTGCCTACCTTCACCCGACCAGCGCAGCCAAGGCTGGGAGGCATATTACTAGTGGAACGGGTGGGAATAGTCCTACAGGGCCGCAGGTTAATAACCCCGCTCACCTGCGAGTAGAGAGCCAATTTCTCGTCCTTTGCAGCCATACTGCAGGGAAATTCTGGGGATTTGTGGGAGGTCCCTGGGTATTTGAGGGGCCGGGAGGAGCCTATTTTCGATGTCTCTGCAGTCCAGCGCCATCTGGCAGAGTATATCCCAACTGTAAGTATTAGATTTGGAGCAGGACGTACTGAATACTAAGAATATAAATATTTTTAATATTCTTACAGATTCCTTGTCATCATTTGAGCTAGTTTGGTTTTGTGCATTATTGAACCAGTGTCAGGAGAGCAAGACTTTTGTATCTTTTCTTAATCATCTATTTAAAAGATAATGTCAACTATTAAAGCGGACCAAAACAAACATTTTTAACTAGCATCCCCTGAATTGCTCCCCCCATGAAAAGTTTTGCTAATTTTCACTGCTCCTGCTTCACTTTAATCCCAGATAATGCCGCTTGTTTTATTTGTAAAGCTCCGCCTCCTCCATTCATTGCCATTGTGTGTGGCAATGATGTCATTGCCACACCTATGTAAAGACTAATCGCCTGCCATCTTACAGAGAGCGAGAGTCAAATAAATCAGTGTTCCAGGATAATTCGAAAAGCGGAAATATCCATTTCTAGTTCTACACCTTAAGAAGGGAGTATAGGCAGGGGCTTTGGCCAAATGTATTTCACAAGTTTAGTGGCCTTCGATCCGCTTTAAAGCAGAACAAAAGCTGGGATTTTGGCTGCCACGGATTTTGTTCTGTGGCTGGGGGCATCCCAAATCGGGATGCCCTACTGTATGAAACCTCCTAAAATGACCAGTACAACTTACCTCTTCCTGCTCTCATCCAATCAGAGCCGTTTGCTGTGACTGTGCCATTTGGACACAGGAACTTCCGGGTATGGAGGAGCCCTTTGTTCTCGATGGGTGACCGCCGTAAACACGCCTACTCTGCTTTCTAAAGAAGGGTTGTACGAAAGCGATCTGTGGCACAGGAGCAAGGCAGCAGGTGGCAGGTAAGCAGGGGAGTTTCCATTCTAAGGTATTTTGTAAAGTCATAAAAAAGCAATTCTGTGAGTACTCACCTGTAGAATTGTTTTAGTTCTTGCATGGCACGGCCCGCTTCGGTATTCATAACAGTTGGGTTATTCCGCCACAAGGTGGTGCAGTGGTACTGCAGAAAAGCTGTGGCTTGTCCCGGCTCCCTATAAAAAACGGGCTCAACCATAGAGTTCCCCAGCGTAGACAAGCAGTGAGACAAGAAGAGAGAATAAAGGAGAGAATAAAGTAAAAATGTGAAAAAGCCCAATTAACTTGGAACAATCACCATAAAGAGGCAACCAAGAATAACGATAACAAGGGTGGGGCGAAGCGGGCCGTGCCCGCTTCGGTATTCATAACAGTTGGGACATCCAAAAGCAGTGTCCAAAGGTAGGGTGGGATCCCCAAAGAGTAATGGCCAGTAGTTCAAGTCACTACCGCCTGAACAGGGCTGTGGAGTCGGTAGATAAATGTTCCGACTCCTCAGTTTTTTGTACTTCCGACTCAGACTCCCCGACTCCGACTCCTCTGTATTTATATGTGAATGTATTTTATACATTCCTTGAAGGAAAGAAAGGCAACATACATGTCATTACTTCTAGCAGAGAGAGGTAGTTGGGCAGAAGCTGTCTTCTCCTTTCTGTGTGCTGATCTTCTGCTGAAGATAGGGCAGTGGGAGGATCCAGAAAGGGGCCTTTATTATAAAACATGATTTCCCTAGTAGAATCCCATAGTCATGTTTAAAGTTTAAGCTAACAATCGAAGTTTACAAGTTTTTATAGCCTTTTGCTGAATGACAGCAGTTTTTCCAATGGTACAGCTTCAGTCTTGAACTATTGATCCTCCATTCCCTTCACTTATACAAGTGTCTCTAGTCCTGCAAAAAACATATTTACTTAATCCCTTATCAGTGAGAGGCTAGGTTACCCATGGGTTCCCTGTAACAGCAGAACACAACACTATGCAAAGTATAAGTATTGCCGCTTCTAATTGTGCGTTGCGTGCCATATAGTGAAGCACATGTAAAGCATGCTTCTTCACGGTCACTTAACGTGTTCGTTTTGCGGTTACGTGAGGCACTGCATGCATTGGTCTTTATTCTTACAATAGAGAAGTCATTAATTATAACTTTTTGTGAATTGGGACATTTAAACTTGTCGGAGTTGGTGCATTGTTTGCCGACTCCGACTCCACAGCCCTGAGTCTGAAGCACCTTGCAGCCAAAAGCAGCATCCGCTGAGGCCTTAACATCAACCTTGTAAAACTTGGAAAAGGTATGAACAGAAGACCAAGTAGCGGCCTTGCAAACTTGTTCAACAGAAGCTTGGTGCTGAAAAGCCCAAGAGGCACCAATAGCACGAGTGAAATGAGCAGTAATCCTAAAGGGAGGTTCCTTTCCCTTAGCAGAATAGGCTTGAACCACCGCCTGACGGATCCACTTGCTGATAGTGGATTTAGCCGGAGGCAAGCCCTTTCTAGGTCCAGAAGTGAGAACAAAAAGAGCATCAGACTTCCTGAAAGTCTCAGTGGCGACCAAATAAAACTTCAGAGCCCTGACCACATCCAGAGAATGCAGAGTCCGCTCCTTGGAATTAGCAGGATTAGGACACAATGAAGGCAAGACAATGTCCTGATTGGCAGAAAATCCAGCTTAAGCAGGAAGGTTTGAGGGAAAGCGCCACTAGCTCAGAAACTTGCCTTACAGAAGTGATAGCCACCAGAAAGGCTACCTTAAGAGTCAAAATAGACAAGACAGCCTCACGGATAGGCTCAAAGGGAGGCCCTTGCAGAGCAGACAACACCAGATTCAAATCCCAGACTGGTAGCAAAGGCTTATGGGGTGGACGCACATGAGAAACACCCTGGAAAAAGGTTTTAACCAACCCGTGATTGGCAAAAGATCTTTGGAAAAAAAAAATTACCAGAGCTGAAACACGGTCTTTTAGGGTACTAAGTTGAAGGCCCAGATCCAAACAATGTTGTAAGAATTCCAGAATCCTGGGAATAGAAAACACCCGACAGGGAAGAGACTTGGACTCACACCAGGCAATGTAAGCATGCCAGACCCTGTAATAGATAAAGGACGAGGAATTCTTCCTAGCCCGAATCATGGTGTCAACAACAGAGGCAGTGTCACGATACTGGTGATACTGATTGAGTCCAATGGCAGAGACTAGAACACCGGAAGTCAACACAGGAGTAGCAGGAAGATATGCAGAGATCCAGGCGAGGCATCAGAAAGAGATTTGATAAGTAGTCAGCAGGTAGCAAGGATTTGCAGGGTAAACCGCAAAAGGAGGAACAAACCGGAGAGCAAGTTCCAGGCTGGAGAACTGCACAAGCAGGAAGTCAAACACAATACTCAAGCACTGAGCAACAGGCCTGAGAGGTTTATATATATGACAGGAAGTAAGATGGCACCCAGCTGAGACACAATCCGCCATCTTAACTAAGGGGAAAACTAAAGGGAAACAGTCCAACTAGACAGACGTAACGAGGCTATTCCTGACAGGCAGACAACCCCTTTTCCATCAATATGGAGGTTTCAGCAGCCAAGCCGTTAAAGCCAGAGTTTGTAAATTGGGATGGCGTAGCTGCCCCTGAGTGAGAAGATCTGTATCCTTGGGCAAGACGTGCCGGTCTACTGCCAACCAAACTCTTCTTGGCCAACAAGGGGCCACCAGTATGGCTGGTACCCACTGCTGGGCTATTTTGCGCATGACCCTACCCAGGACAGGAAACAGAGGGAACACATAGAGAAGCTGAAACTCTGTACAGGGTATTGCCAAGGCATCCGTGGCAAAGGCCAGAGGATCCTGAGACAGAGAGACAAATCTGGGAAGTTTGTGATTGTGACAGGACGCAAACAGGTCCACATCCGTCTGACCCCAGCAGTGACAGAGGGAGAGAAACACCAGGTTGTTGAGAGACCACTCCCCCAGACGAGACGTCCCCCTACTCAGGGAGTTCGCCACCTGGTTCTCCACCCCTGGGATGTAGACCGCTGAGATGCAGGGAACATGCTGTTCCGCCCAAGACAGAATCAGGGACACTTCCTTGAGTCCCTCCCTGATGATTGAGGTAGGCAGCCGCCGTCTGGTTGTCTGAATGGATCTGAACAGCCCGACCCCAAAGGTAAGTAGATAGGCAAGAAAGAACCAACCTGATCGCCCTTAGTTCCAGGACGTTGATGGAAGCACGGGCCTCTTGTGGGCCCCACCGACCCTGGAACCTCAGAGACTTCCAGAAGCCTCCCCAGCAGGTCAGACTGGCATCCGTGGTGACCGTTTCCCAGCACGGAGGCAGGAAGGACCTGCCCCCCAGAAGGTTTCTCGAGTCCAGCCACCATCAGAAAGACTGTCTGGCCAGGGGAGACAGAACAAATTCCTGATCCAGGGACACAGGGTCCCGATCCCAAACTGACAAGAGGTGCAACTGAAGAGGTCTCATGTGAAACTGAGCAAAGGGGACTGCCTCGAAGCAGGACACCATCAGGCCCACCAACAGCATCCCCTGACGGATGGAGGGATGAGGACACAACAGCAGAGCCCGAGCCTGCAGCTGAAGACCCTCCACCTTCTGCTGAGGAAGGAACACCTTGACCTGAGAGGTATCCAGAGTCATGCCCAGAAATGACATTTGAGTGTCCCGCTAGGCCTGAGGAAAAGACTCGGCCACAATCAGGATGTCGTCCAGGTAAGGAATTATGCGAATGCCCTGGTTCCTTAGCAGAGCCATCACTCCCGCCAGCACCTTGGTGAACACCCGAGGTGATACCGAAGGGCAGAGCCACAAACTGGTAATGCTGACCCTGCAGCTCGAACCTTAGGAATCTCTGATGACCTGGGAAGATAGGCACATGAGGATAAGCATCCTTGATGTCTACACTGGTCATCAAGTCGCCTGGATGAACGGTACTGACAGCAGAGCGCAGCATCTCCATGCGAAAATGTTTGAATCTGACAAATTTGTTCAGGCCCTTCAGATCCAGAATGGGCCTCAGAGAGATGTCTTTTTTGGGGACCTTGAAAGGATTGGAATAGTACCCCTGACCTCTTTCTTGATGAGGCACCAAACAAATGACTCCGGACTCTAACAGGCAATTAACAGCCAGAAGCAATCCCTGAGCAGACAGGGGGTTTAAAGACATTTGGGATCTGATTAATCTTGGGCGGGGCCAGGCTGCAAACTCAATCCACCGGTCTGAGACGTGAAGCCTCCAGACGTGAGCAAAGAGCCGAACCGTCCCCCCACCCGGATGGGTGAGGGCGCCCCTTCATGCCTGAGGGGGCTTGGGAGAGGGTTTGGACTTAGGATTCCAGGAGAGACCGGGACGACCACGGGTTCTGCCATGGCCCCAAGAATCTGAGGACCCCCGAAAGGGCCGAGATTGCCTCCCATCCTTGGCTAGAACATCAAGACGTTCCCCAAATAGCCGCAGCTCCAGGAAGGGGAGGCCAGTGAGAGCTTTCTTAGCCGCAGCGTCAGCTGCCCACTGGCGCAACCAGACAGAGCGGCGCATAGCCACCAAGAGCACAGAGGTCCTTCCACACAGCCGCACAGCATCATCCATAGCAGTAAGGATATAGGCCACAAAATCAGAGCAAAGTAAGAGTCCTATATTCCTCCCCCACACTAACAGCTGTTGTGCCATCAATGAGACTCTTGAGTAGCTTCTTAAGGGCAATAGCAGTAATGGCGGCAGCACATACGGGGCACAAGCCATCCCCCACACAGGTAAAAGCATGGTAGGCCACTTGATCCATGCGCCGGTCCTCACCGTTCCTCACAGTGGTAGTGTCAGGGGAAGGCATGACCGAAGTATTGGACAAGCCTAGTACGGGAGCGTCCACTTCAGGAGGAAATGACCACCTCTTAACAAGATCTACAGGAAAGGGATACCTTTTATCCAAAACCTTGGGCACCGCAGGCAACTTGTTAGGACGTTCCTATTCTTTAAGCACCAAGGTGGTAAAATGTTCCTGCTCAGGGAACTCTAGACGCTGTTTACTAGGGCGAAAAAGCTCCCCCTGCTTTCTTTTAGCTACCTCAGGGGCAGCAATGTGCAAAATTTCAAAAATATGTGACAGCAGATTATCAGTGTCCTCAGGGTACCATGATTCCTCTTCGGACGCAGACCCAGGGTCACTATCGCAACCCTCCTGCTGGTTCCCAGAGGAGTCAGAATCCTGGGAGAGCTCCCCCATCTCAAGGGGGTGACAGCCACCAAGATCATCAATCCCTACATACATCTCAGTAAGGGGAGCAGGCCTGGGGTCCAGGTGTCTCTTCTTGCCAGAGGCCTTCCTAGGAACCATCCTGGCAAGCTGCTTTTCAATGTTAGCCACCCGCAGAGCCAAATCAGAATGTGACTCCCTGCCAACATTCCCCTCACTGGGGCCCAATTGCAGGAGCGGGGGAGTAGGTGAAACCGAGTGAGGCGCAGCGCTGGGAAGCGAAGCAGGCAAATCAGCTTGAAGCGCAAGGACACTTTCAGCGCACGGCACGCACACCGTGACACTGTTACTCACAGGGGATACCCCCCACATGGAACACAGCCTGGCTTGCCCCGAAGGGCCCCCAAGCACGCTATCCCCAGAAGCCATTAACACAGGCGCAATATGCCAGCAGTGGGTACAGGCTTAAGACAAAAGCCACCCCGGATGCCCTCCCACAGGATGCCCCCAAAAGTTAATAAAGGGGGGATGAGGGGGAGGAAGGAGTGGAGCCGGGAGAAACCACAACCCAATGGTATCCCGCTTGAAAGACATAAGTAAAAACACACATGAGCATCCCACAGCAAAATACCATAATTCAATCAAAAAAACCCAAGGGGGGCTCACGGACCAAAGACACTGCGGGGTCACACAGGCACAGACCGCTGAATAAGCAGCGCTGCAGCCAGGAAGGGAGAAAATCCAGACGTGCAGCTTGTCCAAAATGGCGCCGGCAAAGGTACCTCGAGGGTGGACGTGATACGAGTCATGACCCGCCCCCCCCCCCCCCGAAGAGCTTGAAAAAACGGAGCTCACGTGACCCGGCCGGCGTCATGACAAAGCAAGTTCATCTCAGGCTATAGCGCCCACAGCAACGGAACGTAGTACAAAGCGGCGCAGTAGCTAAAAACACCAGAAAATACACCAAAAACGTCAAAACACCACATATATCACCACTTGCCGCTGCCACCCCCCCCTTTCCCACCCCAACTAAATCAGAGGGGGGCGGAAGAGAGAGAGACGAGAAGGCAGCGGCGAGCAGCCATGGCCAGGGACGGAGGGGACCCAAAGGAAAATAAGGGGACACAATCCCCAAACTACTTACCCCCTCAGAAGCTAGGACAGAAACTCTGCATCCCTATTAGGCTCACCATAAAGCCTATGGCCGGCTACCCTTTGTGTTACAGGGTCTGTGGCTTGGAGCAGCGCTCCAGGAGCACTTGACCCTAGTGGTCTTTTACCTTCACCCGATCTGCCAGCCGAGGCTGGGAGGCAGTGAGGGTCCAAAAATGGATGGAAATAGACTTGCAGGGCCACAGGCTTGGTTGCCCCGCTTACCTGTGCAAGAGAGAGTGCCATCTGCTAACTTCGCAGTCCACTGCAGAGAGAACACTGGAACTCTATGGTTAAGCCCGTTTTTATAGGGAGCCGGGACAAGCCACAGCTTTCTGCAGTACCACTGCGCCATCTTGTGAATGAATACCGAATCGGGCCGTGCCATGCAATAAGAAAAGTGGACTTCCCCTTTAAGAACACAGTACAGAACTGATGGGGAAGCAGCCCCAAAAACAGTGGGCATACAAAAAAAAAAACATTTTGTGATTACTCACCTGTAAAATAGGTATTATAAGTATGTCACACACCCCGCTTCCACTATTCGTGACATGTGGGTTATGGTCCAGTAGAGGGCGAACTTCTGCAGACATGAAAGCAAAAAAGAAAATGACATTCACTTACCTGCGTGTGCGCTGGCTGCCACTGTCCCTCCTCTTCACCTGGGGGGCCTCCGATCCCCCCCCCCCCCCCCCCAAGACTTACAGATCTTCAGGAGAGAGCCCGGGAGGCTCTCTCCCCTTTCATCCTCGATGGCGGTGTTTTTTATTCAGCTTTTTTATACATTTCTTTAGGGAAACCCTGCGCAACCAAAGAGTTCTTTGATGGATTAATTCCAGAAAGATGAGCCCACTACAACAAGCTGGGTACGCTTAGAAAGCTTAACATGTGTATTTTCAGGGAATATATGGTTTATGGGGGATATTCCAAATATAAAGGGTTGTTTTGGTTGAAAAATCGCAAGGTGCGCATTTTATCTGCAGAGCTGAAATTTTCAAGAAAAATTACCGTTATGCTCGTGCTTTACTTTGGGGTGTTTGGCAACTCTTCCCTTAACAGAACCTATGCATGTTGGGTATCGTTCTGTTCGGGGGATGTTGCTTTTTCAGATTATACTTGTTTTTTCTTGTTTGTATATAGTTTTTTTTTAGGAAAATGTGGCTTTGATTCTGCTTTTTTTATCCATTTTTTAGGGAAACTCTTTGCAACCAAAGAATGCATTGAGGGATTACTTCTAGAAAACTGTGGCCACATCAACAAGCCTGGTACAAATAGAAAGCCTGAGGTGTGTACTTCCAGAGAATATATAGTTTGTTGGGGGTATTTCAAATGTAAAGGGTTGTTTTTTCTGGAAAAACTGCAAGGTGCGCACTATGCGCACCTTGCAGTTTTTCCAGAAAAAACAACCCTTTACATTTGAAATACCCCCAACAAACTATACCCCCAACAAACTATATCACAGTTGTATTTTTTCTGAAAATCCCCTAAAGCTCTGTTTCAGTTTGGGGGAGTCTCCTGGGCAGGAAAGGGTGTCTACCTATATATATGTGGTACCGCTGTAACCGGGAGAAATTGGGGTTTCACACACACAATAAGATTTTATTGACAAACTTACATTTTTTATTACAAAAAAACACTACAAATTGTAAAAAATAGATTTTTTTTTTTATTTTTTTGCACATATTTCACAAAAAAATATTGAGAATACACCTAAAAAATGACAAACAAGACATTTCATGTTAAAGCTCAGACTCTGCTGAAAAAAACAATATATCATTTTCCTGGGAAATCCCTGGAAATCCCTTCAAAAATCACATTTGAACATGGGGAGCGCAAAATAGTGCAAAATGGTCTGGCAACAGAGTGTGACAAAAACTCCAGGTAGACTGGCAACTTGAAGAACCTTGTGGCCAAAAAAAGCATTCGCTGAGGCCCGGACATAAACCTTATAAAACTTGGAAAAAGTATGAACGGAAGACCAAGTAGCAGCCTTATAAACTTGTTCAACAGAAGCCTGGTGCTGAAAAGCCCAGGAAGCCCCAACAGCACTAGTAGAATGCGCAGTGATCTTAAAAGGAGGAACCCTCCCCTTAGCGGAATAGGCCCCAAAAACGGCCTGCCGTATCCATTTACTAATGGTAGAGTTGGTTGGGGCCAAACCTTTCCTGGGCCAGGAGGGCACCACGAACAAGGCGTCCGTCTTACGAAAAGGAGAAGTAGCAACCAAATAGTACTTCACAAAACGCACCACATCCAAAGAGTGCAAAACCCTCTCCTTGCCATTGCTAGGCTTAGGACACAAGGAAGGGAGAACTACATCCTGATTGAGATGGAAAGCAGAAACCACCTTAGGAAGGAAATGTGGTTTAAAGCGAAAAACCACCTTGTCCTGGTGTCTCTCAAAGTAAGGGGTCTGAATAGACAGAGCCGCCAACTCAGACACGCCTAACAGAGGTAATAGCCACCAAAAAGGCAACCTTTTGAGTGAGCACAGAAAGTGTCACATCCTGCACCGGCTCAAAAGGAGGCCCCTGTAGGGCCGAGAGGACCAAATTTAGGTCCCAAACAGAACCTAAGGCTTTCTAGGGGGCCGAACATGAGTGACCCCTTGGAAAAAAGTCTTGACCAGATGATGCAAAGCAAAGGACCTTTGAAAAAAGACAGCCAGGGAAGAAACCTGACCCTTCAAAGTACTGAGCTGGAACCCCAGATCCAGACCGTGTTGTAGAAACTCCAAAATCCTAGGAATCGAGAACACCCTGCAAGGTAAGGCCCTAGCCTCACACTAGTCAATATAGGACCGCCAAGTCCTATAGTAAACGTTAGAGGAAGACCTCTTCCTAGCTCTAATCAATGTCTGAATAACCGCCTCCGACAAACCTTCCTCCCTCAGGATGAAGGTTTCATCAGCCACGCCGTCAAAGCAATCGTTTGAAAATTGGGGTAACATAGCTGACCCTGAGAGATCAGATCCAGAAACAGGGGCAGCCTGTACTGATCTACCGCCAGTCTTACTACGTCTGCGAACCAAACCTGACTAGGCCACCAGAATTGCTGGTGCCCCCTCTAGAGTCAGCTTGCGCACTACCTTGCCTACCATGGAGAAGGGGGGAAACAGGTACAGAAACCCCAGATCCCTCCAGGCAAGTGACAAGGCATCCACTGCCAGGGCCAGAGGATCCCGAGACAGAGATACAAAGGTTGGGAGCTTGTGATTGTGCCGAGAGGCAAAGAGATCCACCTCCGGAGTCCCCCACTTGTGACACAGGGACCGAAACACCCTGTGGTTGAGAGACCATTCCCCTTGGCGAGAGAATCCCCTGCTCGGGGAGTCCACCTCCGTGTTCTCCACTCCCGGAATGTACACTGCCGAGATGCAAGGAATATTGCTCTCCGCCCATGTCAGAATCAGAGAGACTTCCCTGAGGGCACTCCTGCTGCGAGTCCCTCCTTGGTGATTGATGTAAGCTACCGCAGTTCGATTGTCTGATCGAACCTGAACCAGTAAGCCCTGTAGGTGAAGTGTCAGACGTGACAGAACCAAACGGATAGCTCCAGGCTCCAAGACATTGATAGGGGTGTGAGCCTCCTGAGGACCCCACAACCTCTGGAACTGATGATCCTTCCAGAAACCTCCCCAGCCCGACAGGCTGGCATCCGTGGTAACAGTCTCCCAACAAGGGTCCAGAAAGGATCTGCCCCTCATCAGATTGCTTGATTCCAGCCACCACTGAAGGGACTGCTGAACCCTGGGAGACATCAGAAAACACTGATCCAAGGACTGTGGACATCTGTCCCATTTCAGCAATAGATGGAGTTGGAGCGACCTCATGTGGAACTGAGCAAAGGGGACTGCCTCGAAGGAGGCCACCGTCAAACCTACCAGAGTCATCCCTAGCCGGATAGAAGGGCGAGGATTGGTCAGGAGAACACGTATCAGATCCTGAACCCTCTGCACCTTTGGCTGAGGTAGGAACACTCTGGCATGACTGGTATCCAGATGCATGCCCAGAAAAGAGATCTCCCTTGATGGGGAGAGAGTAGACTTGGGGTGGTTAATCAGCCATCCGAACCTTTCCAGCGTCGCCACCACCGTCCTGGTGTCCAGCTCCGCCTGGCAGAGGGAAGAAGCTGTAATGAGTAGGTCGTCCAGATACGGCACAATGCGAATGCCCTGGGCTCTGAGCAGGGCCATTATGCCCACCAGAACCTTGGTAAACACCCTCGATGCCAAGGTCAGCCCGAATGGGAGGGCCACAAACTGAAAATGCTGATCTCCAACCATGAACCTGAGAAATCTCTGGTGTGCTGGGAAAATTGGTACATGAAGATAAGCATCCTTGATGTCTATGGATGTCATGAAATCCCCCTGACGAAGGGAACCGATGGCTGAGCGCAGAGTCTCCATGCGGAACTTCTTGGTTCTGATGAACCTGTTGAGAAGCTTCAAATCTAGAATGGGTCTTATGGAGCCATCCTTTTTGGGAACCGTGAAGAGGTTGGAATAATAGCCCCGGCCCTTTCTCTGAAAGAGGCACCGGGCATATGACCGCCATGTCCAGGAGATTCTTTACAGCCAACAGGGGCCCCTGCACCGCCCGAGGATCCGATGGCACCCGAGACCTTAGGAATCTGGGAGGAGGCCGGTACTCGAACTCCAGCTTGTACCCAGACAACACCACTTCCAATATCCATGTCAGGAATGACTTGCCTTCTACCCGTGCCCGTGGTGTCCCTAGGCAACGAGTTCAGGTTTCTCCTGCCCAGCAGCCGCTTCTGCCTCGGATGCCGTCCCCAGCGGCGCGTGTGCCACCGAGTAAGTCCTCCCCCCTTGCCCATTGTCACTCAGCTTGTGCTTGCTGGCCTATACAGTCAGCTCATGTCTTCCGAGGGTGCAATACTCAGAATGGCCACCGGAGGCTGTTTAAGAGAACAAAGTCTAGAAGGTGCAGCTCTGAGCAGTCTGCCTGGGAAACTCAGCTGGAGCAATCAGCCCAGAGCTCACCAATCGGACTACAGGGCCAGTGCTCCAATCTGCTGTCAGATCCTAAATGCACCAATCCCAGCCACTGTCTCTCTGTCCAATCCTGCCGGTTTTCCCACTATAAAGGGATTTCCACTGCAGTGTGTCATTGCCTGTTATAGCGCCTAGTACCAAGCTTGTCTTGTGCATTGAAGCTCGTTTGATTTCCAGTTGCCAACCTCTGCCTTGCTGACGCCTCTCGATCTGAAACCCTGTTGCCGACCTCTGCTTGAACCGACCAATCTTGATCTGATCTCCTGTTGCCGACCTCTGCTTTGATCCTCGACCACGATTTGTCCAACCCTATTGTACCGCTGCCGTCTCAGAACTTCCGTTGCTGACCCTAAGCCTGTTTGGACTTCCGTTATACGCTCAGCGATCGGGCTGCTCGGCACCACTTCCAGCCGCGGGTTCTCCAGGTCTCTGAACAGTAAGACTCCAATCTTTGAGCCATTGAAGTCCTGGGGGCAACCGATCCCGGGCAGGCGTGCTCTGCGTCCCGGCAAGCGGGGGCTCCTAAAGGTGAAGCTGGCTGCGGAGATTGGGGGTTGAGGTCTTACTGAGAGGACTGGAGTTATCTAAGTGGATAGCTGTAGTACCCGGAGCGTGACATTATAACAGGCCACAACATGGATGACCTGGTGCAGGAGGTGCAAGCTTTGGCCACCGCCATCAACCAGCTGGCCCAGCGAGTAGCCACTCAGGAGAGTTTTGATTTTGAGCGACTTGAACAACAAGTGCATGGCATGGGTACCGCCATTAACTACTTGTCCCAACGTGTGGCTAATCAAGATCGCCAGCCGGCTGCACCACCTTCATCCTTACCTCTTGTCGAGCCGAAGGTTCCCCTTCCTGAAAAATTTAATGGGGACCGAAAAAGATTTTCCAACTTCAGGAACTCGTGTGAACTTTATTTCAGACTACGGCCCTACTCCTCGGGCACCGAATTGCAGAGGGTCGGTCTGGTTATCTCTCTGCTCCAGGGTGATCCACAGTCCTGGGCGTTTGGCTTAGCGCCCACTGATGAGGCCTTGCAAACTGTCTCAGCTTTTTTCTCCTCTATGGAGATTCTGTATTCAGACCCAGACAAAACTTCGACCGCCGATGCCAGGCTTCGAAGCCTGAAACAGGGGAAGCGTTCAGCAGAGGAATATAGTGCTGAATTCCGCCGCTGGGCGATTGAATCCCATTGGAATGATCCTGCTCTCTGTAGTCAGTATCGAATTGGTCTCTCAGAGAGTGTTAAGGATGTTCTAACGAATTTTCCCTACCCCAGAAGCCTGGATGAACTCATGCCTATGGCCATTAAAATTGACAGACGGCTACGGGAGAGACACATGGAGAAGAATCACTCTTACTTCCAGGAATCTTCCCACCGGGAGTCATCCACTGTAGGAGAGGTCTCATCTTCGCCCCCTGATGAGCCTATGCAGCTTGGTGCTACTCACCTTTCCCCTAATGAAAAGAGTAGACGTCGCACCTTAGGCCTATGCATGTACTGTGGGACTTCTGGTCACCTGGTTAGGACCTGCCCCAATAAAAAACCTTTGGCGGGATTGCAACGTCCTGACAAGACTGAGAAAGTTTGTCAGGACGGTCAGGTAACTTCCCTTCATAGAAATAAGATGTCGTTACCTGCTACTGTGGGTTGGGAGTTGTCCAGGAAATCCATCCCCGCTCTAGTCGATAGCGGAGCAGTGGGCAACTTTTTGGATAAATCCATAGTGACCGCCTTAGGCATTCCAATTATTCCCCTTGGGAAGCCCCTCCAGATTTTGGCTGTTAATAATACTCCTGTTCGTGGAGGAACTGTAACCTCCAAAACCCCTTTTATCAGCCTAGTTGTGGGACCCTCCCATTCTGAGAATCTTGAATTTTTTGTATTTGACTGCCCTGAAACCCCGGTTGTCTTAGGGTTCCCTTGGTTGAAGATGCACAACCCTACCCTTAATTGGAAAACTGGGGAATTGACAGGATGGGGCCCACACTGTGAAGAACACTGCTCTAGCATCACTGTTGGGACAACCCTGGTCTCAGAATTTGTTTGTCCGCCTGCCTCTCCATCCAGGAGGGGACCTCGTGTAGGTTCATTGAAGTCTGTCAGAACAATTCGGGGCGTTTGCCCTGTTGAGTCTGGTGAGGGTCCGGAGGCCCCTCGTGAAGGGGGGGGTAATGTCAGGAATGACTTGCCTTCTACCCGTGCCCGTGGTGTCCCTAGGCAACGAGTTCAGGTTTCTCCTGCCCAGCAGCCGCTTCTGCCTCGGATGCCGTCCCCAGCGGCGCGTGTGCCACCGAGTAAGTCCTCCCCCCTTGCCCATTGTCACTCAGCTTGTGCTTGCTGGCCTATACAGTCAGCTCATGTCTTCCGAGGGTGCAATACTCAGAATGGCCACCGGAGGCTGTTTAAGAGAACAAAGTCTAGAAGGTGCAGCTCTGAGCAGTCTGCCTGGGAAACTCAGCTGGAGCAATCAGCCCAGAGCTCACCAATCGGACTACAGGGCCAGTGCTCCAATCTGCTGTCAGATCCTAAATGCACCAATCCCAGCCACTGTCTCTCTGTCCAATCCTGCCGGTTTTCCCACTATAAAGGGATTTCCACTGCAGTGTGTCATTGCCTGTTATAGCGCCTAGTACCAAGCTTGTCTTGTGCATTGAAGCTCGTTTGATTTCCAGTTGCCAACCTCTGCCTTGCTGACGCCTCTCGATCTGAAACCCTGTTGCCGACCTCTGCTTGAACCGACCAATCTTGATCTGATCTCCTGTTGCCGACCTCTGCTTTGATCCTCGACCACGATTTGTCCAACCCTATTGTACCGCTGCCGTCTCAGAACTTCCGTTGCTGACCCTAAGCCTGTTTGGACTTCCGTTATACGCTCAGCGATCGGGCTGCTCGGCACCACTTCCAGCCGCGGGTTCTCCAGGCCTCTGAACAGTAAGACTCCAATCTTTGAGCCATTGAAGTCCTGGGGGCAACCGATCCCGGGCAGGCGTGCTCTGCGTCCCGGCAAGCGGGGGCTCCTAAAGGTGAAGCTGGCTGCGGAGATTGGGGGTTGAGGTCTTACTGAGAGGACTGGAGTTATCTAAGTGGATAGCTGTAGTACCCGGAGCGTGACAATCCACTTGTCTGTGACCTCCTGGGCCCAGACCTGGAAGAAGAGCCGCAGCCGCCCCCCCACCCGTAAAGGTGAGGGCGCCTCCTCATTGCTGAGCTGGCTTAGCAGCGGGCTTGGCCTTGGAACCCCAGGTAGAGGCTGGACGGGCGCGTCCCCTGCCTCTGTTCCAGGAATCACCTCTGAAGCTAGCGTAGGCAAGACATCTGCCCACTCTGGCACTGCGAAAGGAAGGATTGAAGGAGCTTGCCCCCCGAAAGAAGCGACGCTGCTTCTTACGCTGAGGTAGCTTCCCACCTTTCGCCAAAGAATCAAATTTTTCACCAAACAGCCGCATACCCCGGAAGGGCAGTGTTGTAAGTGATTTCTTGGCCGCTATGTCAGCCGCCCACTGGCGTAGCCATACCGAACGACGCATGGCCACCAGCAGAGCCGAGGTTCTACTACACATGATAATAGTGTCATCCATAGCCGCCAACACAAAGTTCATGAACAATTCACACCTCTTAAGGGCTGTGAATTCAACACTGGCCGGGTTGAGTTGGGACCCTTTTAACATGTCCCTAACCTCAGACCTGGTAGCCACAGCCACGAGTGCAGATGCACAAACAGGCCGCAAGGCTGAACCCACACTGGCAAAGGCATGGCATGCCATCTGATCAATGCGCTTATCCTCGCCA
Organism: Gastrophryne carolinensis; assembly: GCA_027917425.1. NCBI lineage: Eukaryota > Metazoa > Chordata > Amphibia > Anura > Microhylidae > Gastrophryne > Gastrophryne carolinensis. The sequence goes on along the minus strand of CM051234.1, from coordinate 212,614,753 downwards.
TCCTTAAGGGTAGTGACGTCAGGAGTATGTACAACGGAGGTGTTGGACAACCCTAAGATGGGCGCATCGACCTCGGGAGGGGAAGACCATCGCTTCACCGCGTCCGCCGGGAAGGGATACTTCCTATCCCATCCCTGTGGGACACCGGGAAGCCGACTCGGCTTCTCCCATTCTCTAAGAATCATGCTATCAAAATTATCCTAATTTGGGAACTCCAAGCGGGGCTTAGATGACCCGAAGAATTCCCCCTTCTTCGGAGGGGCCTCCGCTGGTGGGTAAATATCCAGCACCTCTAAGAGATGGGCCAGGACTTGCCCGGCATCAGAATCAAAGAACTGCAGTTCTTCAGTCTCAGATTCCTCAAACAATTCCCCCTCCTCAAGAGGGGAATAATCAGCCCAGTCAGGGGAGTCATAATCATCAAAATCAAGTACCGGCATAGCCGGAGACAGATGCCTTTTCCTAGCAGAGGCCTTCTTGCCCACTGAGATAGAAATAATTTTCTTGAGGTTGGCCAGCATAGCACATACCTCAGAGTGCGACTCCCCACTAATGACCGTGTCACTTTGGGTACGTATAATGCGGGACGGGGAAGGAGATGAGACAGGCGGCACTGACCCAGTCGCCTGGGACCCTGACTGCCGCTTTATGGCCTGTTGCGCACATGGTATGCAAATTAGTACATTTTCCCCCGTAAGGGATACCCCACAACCCACACATAGCCAGGACTGACCCGAAGGGAGCCCGAGCCCGGTATCCTGTTGAGCCTCCATATGGTGATTTTGATGGTAGTCGCAATGACCAGAAGGAATTACGCTGATAAGCTACCCGGGATGCCCCGTTAAGTCCCAAGTGGGAGGATTTAAGTAGCCCAAATTACTCTAGGGACCCTAGGACCGGGAGAAACCCCTTTTAAGCAAGGCACAGGGAGTCCTCCTGAAAGACACAAAATATGGGCAATAAGCACATGCATCCACACACATTGTATGATATATACATGTAATAATAAAACCAACAAGCAGAGGGAGCCAGCGCTGCCCCAAGCGGCGACTGAGGCATATGGCCAGCATAGCAAGAAAGGGGGGGGGGGGAGCCCAAAAAGGGCACTCACACAAGTCCAAAATGGCGTCAGGGACCAGGCAGCAGCTCAGTGTGAAGGTAGGAGAGAAGAAGGGGCGGGCCAGCGCGGATTGCGTGCCGCGCCAGGCCCAGCCCCCTCCCTCCGAGTCCATCAGTGCGGTTCCCATCATTAGGATGGGCCCGCAATGGCGCCAAAAAAGGGGGAGGGGCGGGCCGCAGCAAAGCTCGAGCGCCCGGCCCCCTCACAAACGCAGCCTGAGGAGGAGAAGCTCCCCAGGCTGTAGCAGAGCGCGAGGTCAGCCAAGGTAAAGCACCATGCGCACAAAACACACACACACATCTAATGTGAAAGCAGAAAGGCAAGGCCACCCCCCCCCCCCCCCCGCTGGAGGGTTAACAGAGGGGACCCGGAAGGGGGAGAATCCCTCACCATGAGGTGTAAGGGAAGTAAATAGGGACAGGGCATCCCAAACCGGAATCACCAACCCAGATACCGCCTACCCCCTTGTATGGGGTCTCACGAGGGAGCATGGCTCCCTAAAACACCTATTAAGGTGTTGCCTACCCTCACCCGGACTTGCAGCCAAGGCTGGGAGGCTATTATTGGACTTACTGTATAAAGGTCCGGGCAGAAATAGCGCAAAAAATGGCCGGGCGTGAGCCCAGCTTACCTGCAAGGAAGAGCAGCATACATTGCTCGCCATGCAGAGAAGGAACTGGGGAATGTGTGGGAGGTCCCAGGTATTTATGGACCGGGAGGGGCTTCTTTTTTGCTTTCATCTCTGCAGAAGTTCGCCCTCTACTGGACCATAACCCACATGTCATGAATAGTGGAAGCAGGGTGTGTGACATACTTGGAATAAACTCTCTAAACAATGTGGCTACTCAAACAAAACAATCACATAATAATTGGAAACTGCCAGCCAGAAAAACCTTTCAGCAACACACAGCATCCTCACATCCACCTTACTGAACTTTGTTACATATTACTGGGGAAACAAATGACTGACTTACAGACATAGTCCAGTTGCTCAATGGCAGGTGGTCAGCAAGCACCCCCTGGTCCTCGCAGAATGAGCCACGACCCTGAAAGTCAGCTTCTTTTCTTTAAAAAAAATAAGGGTTGCCACTGGTTGGTGATGCCACCTACTGGTGAAAGACTTTGTACGACCTAGTGGGACATGTAAAGGTTTAGGGGCATCAAAGAGTGCCTTCATTAATATGAATATTGCCTTTCATAACCAAGTGACTGACTAGGAACTTCAGTATTTCAAAGTATTTATGCCATTATCTTAAAGGGAATCTCCTGTAAGGCGACCCAATTTGTGTCCCATGAAAAACCAGGTGACTTACATGGAAGCCTAACATCAGCCATACCTTTTATGAAAGACGGCGCTTTTCACAACAGATGTAAGCCTTCCAGGTTGTTCATTCTTACCCAGGAGGACTTTTGGTCATTTTGGTGGTTCCAATATACAGTTACAGGACGACAAATCTGCCCCTGAATGAAGACTTTGGGATGCTTGGGTAGACCCCAAAAGGACTCTAAATGTTCAGCTCCCCTTCTAGCTTTTATAAAAGGATATTAAACAACCGGTTATGTCTTAGGAGTCATTCATTACAAAAAGCATTTGTTGAGCAGCATTGCGTTAGGTCCTGACATGACCTTTCATGCATTTCACTGCATTTTATTGATTGAACTGAATACAAAGAAGGCAAAAGGATATAGGGCATATACATCTGTATGTGCATCTAGCATAGAAGATGTTCAATTGCCTGCGGATTCTTTATCTTTCCCCTTTAAAAAGTGGCCCATGCTATTTAAAAGCTTGAGTACCCAAGGTGTACATAAATTGGACATCTGGATAGAAACTGTATAGTAAATGCACATCTAGAAGTTATAGACTACAAAACCTATCCCTACTACTACAAGCTTACAATAAAAAAGGTATAAGTAAAGCAGAAAAACACAATTACATAATACACAGCACTATACAAAAAGTCTTCAGAATTCAATAATAATAGACTGTAATGGGCATCAGGGTGCAGTATAGCCCAATGGATGGCAAATATTTAGTCACATGGAGAATCTTATTTTGTCAGAAAGACATTCACAAAACCATAAGGCAGCACCAGCTAATCCAAAATACAAAATATTCAAATGACATTCGCAATAATAACCAGTAGAATAGGAAAAAAGTTCATTCAGTTCAGGTAAATGAGATAGCAGAAAACCTGCATTTCATACCCCAACGTTTCAGGTGAGGTTTTTCACCCTTCCTCAAGGGGAAACAGGCTGAGGCAGTGGGATATGGAAATGCAGGTTTCATTTAATTGCACTGAATGAACTGGTTTCCTATTCCACTGCTTATTATTGCAAAAGTCATTTGAATACTTGCTGGGATTTGCTGGTGCTGTCTTTTGGATTTGTGTTCATATGGTTCCAGTAAGCTGAATGTCTATTCATCAGCCATTGGGCTATATTGCACCCTGCGGCCCATTACTATTGAAGTTTGAAAGGAGGATTGCACCACCTGGTGGTGCCTCTTTATATAGCACTGTATATTATGTTCTTGTTTTTGTAACAAACAATACAAATAATCCGTGGCATTACAATATGGCATTCAGTTGTCTCAAGCTCTATAAAAAGGTCGCCTGTCAGACCATAAAGGAGAACTCGCATAACTGAAGAATTTTTGGAAAGACTGTCTGTAGAAGCAAGGGGTTTGGACGTTAGATTAAGAAGTACACAGTAGCCCATCAAGGTTAGTTAGAAACGAGCATGGGAGAATCCTGATGGCCAGGGTTTGAAAAGGTGATTAGAGGGGAGATGATCTGCCCATCATGTTCTGGATGGTTTCTGAAGAAATTAATTATAGCATATATTGAAAGACTGCTCATAGGGAGACTTTATGTCCCTGTCCAGGAACAATAACTTTCTCCCACCTTATCCCCCATGGAAACTATGTAAAATGAGCCCACTCAAAATCGGATTATTATAATAATATTATAATAATTGAGAGGAGCGGACTTCCAAAAATGTTATTCAAACTACTCAACTCCCCAAGAAATTAGGGTTCGTCCGAAACAAATTTTTTAGGAATTACTAAAAAAAATGTTGATTATGAGGGAAGAGGTGAGGGTCAATCACTTACCTGCATGCTGGCTTCTGTCACTCTGGTCTGGCAGCGGGTGCGATGGTCTGGTCTGGCGATGTATAGCAGAGGCATGTGCACCTGCATGGCAGGAGGGAAGCAGGAAAAGCCAGCAACGCTGTCAGCTGCCCAAGCCAGCCTCTGATACTACCAATATTGTGCCCGCTGCCGAAATTGAGAATTTCTGAACAAATTGCAATTTGTTTAGAATCGTTAGTCATTTGTGGGAGCTAAGTTCGGAGGGGAAAAGCAGCACTGGGAAGACGTTTGAGCATAACTGCTCCCTGCGCATCCCAGTTTGAAAAACCCGAGAACCAGTGTTTGAGTTCTCTATTAACACTGTAGAGCATGGCTGCACAACCTGCAGCCCACGCTGCCCTTACTTGCAAGCCCTACAGCACCCCCAAGCAGTTAAAGCAAGCAGCTGACCACTAGGGAACAATGTGTCTCTAATTTCTGAAGCAGAAATTAGATCACCGATAAACGTCTCTGTAGAGGTGGTACACATGTGCTACTGGAGTTTTGTTTGTGCTGGCTGTGTCTGGAGTTACCCATGTGGATTCTTCCCAACTCACCTCTGCCCACCTTACCTTTTCCTACCTCTTACCTTTGTTCATTTTACCTCTGCCTACCTCTTCTCACCTCTTTTCGCCTAGTCCCATCTTACCTCCGCTCTCCTGACTCGGCCCACTTCACTTCTCCCTGCCTTACCTATGCTCAAATCTCCTCTCCCTGCCTTACCTCTGCCCACTCCTTCCCACCCACCTCTTCCTATCTCCCTTCTATACACCCCACCTTTGTCCAACACTTTTTTACCATCTTGCTTCTGCCCACCTCACCTTGAGTCGCCTAACCTCTGCCTACCCAGCTCTTCCCACCCAACCTCTGCTGAATTTACCTCTCCCTGCCTTACCTTTGCCCACCTTACCTCTTCCACTTCATTTCACCCCACCTCTGCTCACCTTTGCATATACATGTGCCCCCTAGACCAAAAAAGGTTGTGCACCTCTGCTGTAGATCTTCCAGTAATAACGGAAAGTTAGCACCTTGGACTTAAAAGAAACAACTGTCAGACCGTGGGGTACATTAAAGCGGAACCAAAAAAAAACTGGCGACCCCTGGCCTCGCCCTTGGGGCACCCCATTTTGGGATGCCCCACTGTGTTAAACCCCACAGATCACCTATAATAACTAATCTCTTCTCGGTCCAACAGCACATGTGCAGGCTCTCTAACAATCACAGCTGTCTGCCGTCACTTGGCATACACATACAGTTGTTCTCATTAGGGAGAGCAAGTGGCAGCATCCCCTGCATCTTTAGGCTGCGCTCCCGCCCCAGTCGTTCAGATAGGGTGGGGCAGAAGTGCACATGCTGCAGGGGATCAGACTGCTCGCGCTCCACATTGCCACAGATTGGAACAGTTTGTTGAATGACATAATCACAGCAAATGGTCCCGATTAGATGAGAATCTGCACATGCCCCATTGGACTGGGAAGAGGTGCGTTATGGGCGATCTGGGTTTCACACAGTGGGGCATCCCCCGGGGTCACAGAACAAAACCTGGGATAGAAAAACGCTAGGTTTTGTTCTGCTTTAATATGAAGTCGTGCACCTTTGTCAGTGGCTGGATGAACATGGGATGCCATTATGCAGTCTTAGAGGGTTTAGGAATTATGCAGCATGTAAGGGTACAATACTACATGGCAATTGGTGGTGCCCCAGGGCATGCTTAATTAAGAGAGGCCATTGTATTTTAGGGGGTGTTCTGGTTTAAAACCTGGGAGCAATTCCTCACATTTTATAATAAAGGAACAAGTGCAGCCACAAAACGTCTCTCTCTTTGTAACATATATTCTAATGCAACATACTGCAGGAGCAAATCATTAGAACAATACAGAATACTGACACTCACACAGAGAGGGAAGCGTAGGCGTAGTGTGAAACACATCTGGTGCATGAAGGTAAGCAGTTAGCTGCAGGTAAGAACAGTAAGTGGCATGGCATCATTGTAGTGAACATTTTAAGCTGAAATTTCTACTTAACCCATTCATGCAAACTAGGGTCAGATTTCTCTGTACTAGCAACCAGTCTCTAATGATATGATAGAGACTTTACCAGCTCTATGCTAAATCAGGATTTTAGTGTAGAGTCTATTTTATATATTTTTTTCTAACTGTGCAACTCTAGAAAGACAGTAGAAAGTCTTCTTTTTGTTTTTCTAATACTTTGGCTCCACATAGTCGAAGCCAGTGACTGTAAACTGGGATTATGGACTGGTCCCAGCAAAGATAAGCCTTCTCTTTTAGCATCATTTTTGTGACTATACAGCTTCAGAGCGCCGGCATTCCTGTCTAATTTGGCGCTGTGCTGTGTACTATATTGGCGCTAGCAGTTACTGCGCTGAATGATACTAATTCGCTTTCATCAATGCACCTAGGTATTGGCCGGCCTATATCAGCGCCAGCCAATTATTCATGTGCCAGTGAGCGCCACTTTGAAATCTTTGGCGCTGTATTTTTCCAATACTGGTAACTTTTTTCCCTTACAGTTACAAGAAACCACTGAAGGGAACAAACTTTACAGTGCATTTAGGTTGCGTTTTAGTTGTTTGTGTACTAAATACACATTATTAAACCGGACCTTCACCCTAAATAAGAGCTTATCTTACAAGTTTCCTCCAGCCGATACATACAGATCACCCATATTAAAAACCATCCTACCTGCACCTGTTGATTTTTTTGAGCCTTTTAATATCCAAGATGGCGGTATGTGGAGTCTCAGGCTGCCTGCGGACAGAAGTGTCTTCTAACTGTGCTGTTTTGCATTCTGGGATTGCGGTCCTTTTCCTGACCCCAGCTCTGCTCTGTCTGTATAAAGTACAGCTATAACCCCACCCCCTGCACTTTTCACCCCTCTCCTCTTCTCAATATGTGATGCTTTCGAGGCAAGATGGCGGCACCCGTATTCTAGCGTCCTAAACAGAGTTGAAGCCCAGCGGGGGAAATAATAATAAGGGACTAAAAAAAACTTGAAATATATTAATTTTAGATGCTGGGGAATAGTTTTTAAGGAGTTGGGCTTTTCATTAAATGATGCTAAAGGTCTGTTTAAGTAAAAGAAGCAACTCAAATCAATTTTAACAACTCCCCTAAAAAACATTTTGGCCTAGGTCCTACGTTTTTCAATATTGACAAGTCCCAAAGCCAGTTTTGCACTAACAAAAATGAGTGTAATATTAATTATAAGCATTAAACACTACTATCTAGTTCTGCCGATTGTGCTCTATCTTGAGCTACAGCACCAGGTTCCAACTAGCACCAGGTTCCAACTAGCACTGCTTCAACCAGATTTTTGGCACTAGTGATAAATAAGACGCTAGTCTGCAGCACCGATGGCTTCCGGCTTTTTTACTTTATGAAATCCCACGCTGGGGCCAAATGAGTGGCGCTGGTGCTTCTTAAAAAAGGTTTCCTATCTCCACTCAAGTTACCTTCCCTGGGGGGTTCTATTCTCTACCAGATTGTCTAATTAGCTGCATCTTGGCTGAGGGCGGTCTCTGTAGCATTCAACCCAAACTATGGGCCAGTTAAGTAGGCAGATAAGCCTCAAGTGTGGACGTTTAATTATGGCTACAATAAAGCCCTACAAAGCCAAAAGAGTTAACAAAAAAATTGCAGCAACAACACATATTGGTACCTAGCATAAGCATAACCTGTAGATTAGACTCTTACAGACAAGCACCTGTTTTTAAGGAAATACAGCCAACCTAAATACTTTCTTATCCTTGTAGAGATACAAAAGCCAAAAACAGGTAACTTGAGCTTCAATTCTTTTTTTTTTTTTTTTTAAGGGTTTTTATCCACTGCCGAAGCCACACCCTCTGGCAGTTCAAACACCTAACCCTAACCTACAAAGCCCTCTATAGTCAAACCCCTTCCGTTAATCTATAGTCCAAAGATACCAATCCTATCTCCCATCTACCTGCAACATCCTCTAGTCCTCAACCCTGATCACCTGCTCCCAGTCTTGTGTCTAGGACTTCAACAAGTGCTGTTCTATTCCTCTGGAATGCCCTTTCCTATACAAATTTCCACTCTCTGACCCTTAAGACCTTTAAAGGCACACTTTAAGTGGACCTATTACCAAGATTTTTACCATGTGGGTCATTGTCCTCTTACCTGGAACACCCAATTTGGGATGCCCCGTTGTGTGAGGACCCCCCAGATCATCCACTAACTCATCTTTTCATCGTTGCCACTGGGCACGTTTGTCCAATCAGAACTTTATGCTGTGCATACTAATACACTGAACAAAGCCGTGGGAGCGGGGGATTTTAAACTCATCCATGTAGACAAGTCCATCATCAGGTTTAACCAACCCACATTACAGTCTTGTCCCCCTTTAGAGCACTTGCTACCATGCGTCATACATCTCCTACCTTATCGTTTACTCCTGTAATAAAGTGGAACAAAATCCGACAGGGCTGGCCCATGGGGCATCCCAAATAGGGAGGCCTGAAACCCCCCCCCCCCCCCCCCTCCGCCCCACAGAACGTATTTACTTCCTGACTTCCTCGCCAGTGTAAATATCAGCAGCCACATTCCCCAACATCTCTGGGCTGTGCGCATGCCCTTCCACCCCAATCAATTCTGTTAGGTTGGGTGCAAGAGGGCCCCTGTTGCTGGGGATGTGTCTGCTCCTGCCATAAACAGAGATGTTTGCTGGGCATTTAACATGTTCAGCAAACGGACGAGAGCTCGTGCATCCACAGTAGGAGTGGGGGAAAATACCATTTTGTGAGTACTCACCTGTAAAATGGGTATTACGAGTATGTCACACACCCCGCTTCCAACATTCATGACACTTGGGATACCGGCCTGTAGAGGGCGATCTTGCAGAGATGACATGAGAAAAAGGAGCCCCTCCTGGTCCATAAATACCCGGGAACTCCCACTATTCCTCTAGTCTTTTAAAAAAGCAGTGAAGAACCAGGAAGAGCAAATTATATAGTGAAAAATAATAACAAACACCATATAAAGGATCCCAGAAAAAAAAAGGGCTGGGGAAGCGGGGTGTGTGACATACTCGTAATATCCATTTTACATGTGAGTACTCACAAAATGGTATTACTCCTAGTATGTCACACACCCCGCTTCCAACATTCATGACACTTGGGACATCCAATAGCAGTGCCTATAATGGGCGGGGATCCCACAAGGAAAATAAGGCATAAACTTAAATTACTGCAGCTTGCAGAACCTTGCGACCAAAAGCAGCAACCGCTGAGGCCCGCACATCAACCTTGTAAAACTTAGAAAAAGTGTGAACCGAAAACCAAGTAGCAGCCTTGCAAACTTGTTCAACAGAAGCCTGGTGCTGAAAAGCCCAGGACGCACCAACAGCACGAGTAGAATGAGCAGTAACACGAAAAGGGGGAACCTTCCCCTTAGCAGAATAGGTCCCAACAATGGCCTGACGAATCCATTTACTAATGGAAGATTTGGCGGGTGCCAAACCCTTTCTAGGCACAGAAGGCACAACACAACGAACAACATCCAAAGAATGTAAAACCCTTTCCTTGTTATTACTGGGATTAGGGCACAAGGAAGGAAGAACTATATCCTGATTTAAGCGGAAGGCAGACATCACTTTAGGAAGAAAATCTGGTTTAAAACGGAAAACCACCTTATCCTGAGGCCTCTCGTAGTAAGAAGCCTGTATTGACAGGGCCACCAATTCAGAAACCCGACGGACAGAGGTAATAGCAACCAAAAAGGCAACTTTCTGAGTGAGAATATGAAGAGGAACCTCCTGTAAAGGTTCAAAAGGAGCCGCCTGCATAGCAGAGAGCACCAGATTAAGATCTCAAACTGGAAGTAGCTTTCTAGGAGGCTGCACATGTGTGACCCCCTGGAAAAAAAAAAAATCTTAACCAAAGGGTGAAGAGCAAATGACCTTTGAAAGAAAATAGCCAAAGCAGAAACCTGCCCTTTCAAAGTACTAATCTGGAAGCCCAAATCCAGACCCCGTTGCAGAAACTCCAAAATCCTAGGGATAGAAAATACCCTGCAAGGCAGGGACCTAGACTCACACCAGTCAATATAGGACCTCCAGGTCCTGTAATAAACCACAGAGAAAGACTTCTTTCTAGCTCTAACAAGAGTCAGAATGACAGCATCAGAAAGGCCTTCCTCCTTTAAGATGGAGATTTCAGCAGCCACGCCGTCAAAGCCAGCGTTGGTGAATTGGGGTAACAAAGCTGACCCCGAGTTTAAGAGATCTGGAAGAGGCGGCAGAGCCAACAGATCCTCTGCCAGCCTTGTGACCTCTGCGAACCACAGGCGTCTTGGCCACTTTGGAGCCACCAGAATTGCTGGTGCCCCTTCCAGAACCAACTTGCGCACCACCTTGCTTATCATGGAGAATGGGGGAAAAGGATACAGGAACCCCAGATCCTTTCCAGGCAAGAGACATGGCATCCACTGCCACTACCAGAGACCATTCTCCCTGGCGAGCGCATGCTCTGCTCAGGGAGTCTGTCTCCACCTTCTCTATCCCCGGAATGTAAACTGCCGCTATGCAGGGAACATTGATCTCTACCCACTGAAGGATCAGAGACGCTTCCCGGAGGGCACCCCAACTGCAAGTCCCTCCCTGGTGATTGATGTATGCAACTGCTGTTCGGTTGTCTGACCGAATCTGAACCAGCAAACCCCGCAAGAGATGAGTCAGTCGGAGCAGCACAAGACGAATGGCCCGAAGTTCCAATAAATTGATTGGGGAATGAGCCTCCAGAGGCCCTCAACCGCTGAAACCGGTGTCTCCTCCAGATGCCCCCTCCAGCCCGTAAGTCTGGCATCTGTGGTGACCAACTCCCAACAAGGGGTCAGAAATGATTTGCCGTCCCTGAGATTGCTCGAAATCAGCCACCACTGGAGGGACTGCAGGACGAGGGGAGACAACAGACAAGTCTGATTCAAAGACAAGCGCACTTCGCCAGGAGAAAGAGCTGAATCGTCCTCATGTGGAACTGAGCAAAAGGAACCGCTTCGAGCGTGGCCACCATCAACCCCACGAATCTCATCCCCAAGCGGATAGGCTGATGAGGATTGGACAGGAACAGATTAATTACATCCTGAATCAGAACAATCTTGGACTGAGGAAGAAACACCCTGGCCTAAAGGGTATCCAGAATCAAGCCCAGAAAGGGAATCTCCCTTACGGGACAAAGAGAGGATTTGGCATGGTTTATCACCCAACCAAACCTCTCTAGTGTAGTCACCACTGTTCTGGTGTCCAGTTCCGTCTGATTGAAAGATGACGCTGTGATGAGCAAGTCGTCCAGCAATGGCACGATGCGAATGCCCTGGACCCTGAGAATAGCCATTACTCCTGTCAGGACCCTGGTAAACACTCTTGGGGATGGAGTGAGACCGAAACTGAAAATGGTGGTCTTCTACTGTGAATCTGAGAAACCTTTGGTGAGCGGCAAAAATAGGAATGTGCAGATAAGCATCCTTGATGTCTATGGACGTCATAAAGTCCCCCTGGCGGAGAGCGTCGATCGTTGAACGCAACGACTCCATGCGGAACCTTCGGAAACGCATAAACTGATTGAGTCGTCTCAAATCTAGAATAGGCCGAACAGAGCCGTCCTTTTTTGGGAACCGTAAATAGGTTGGAGTAAAACCCCAGACCTCTTTCAGCTGGAGGAACCTGGCGGATAACATCCATGTTTAAAAAGTTCACCACAGCTGCCCGGAGCCCCTGTGCGATCACCAGATCTGCAGGCATCCGAGACCTGAAAAATCTGTGAGGAAGCCGAACCTCGAATTCCAGCTTGTAACCGGAGGACACAACTTCCAGAATCCATCTGTCTGATACCTCTTAAACCAAGCCTGGAAAAAAGAATCGCAGCCGTCCCCCCACACGTACGGGTGAGGGCGCCTCCTCATTGCTGGGCAGGCTTGGAAGTGGACTTGGGCTTAGATCCCCAACTCTGACCTGGACGGCCACGTCCTTTTCCTCTGTTCCATGCAGTCCCACTTGGGGCTGAAAAGGGGCGATCCTCTGCCCGTTCTGGAACCACGAAGGGAAGGGTCAAAAGGAAGCCGATCCCCGCAAGGAACGGCGTTGCTTCTTACGCTGAGGCAATTTGCCTCCATTAATGACAGAATCCAACTTCTCACCAAAGAGGCGTAATCCCCCAAAGGGAAGCGCTGTAAGCGACTTCTTTGCCACCGTGTCAGCCGCCCACTGGCGTAGCCAAATAGACCGCCGAATCGCAACAAGCAAGGCAGAAGTTCTGCTACACAAGACCATGGAGTCATCTAAAGCAGAAAGTACAAAAGACACAAATAAATCACATTGCTTGAGAGCGGAAAACTCATCAGAGGCTGGATCAAGCCCTGAGGTATTCAATAGGTCTCTAATAACAGACCTAATAGCGACTGCCATAAGTGCCGAGGCACCCACAGGCCGCAAGGCCGAGCCAACGCTAGCAAACACATGGCAAGCCATTTGTTCAATACGTTTGTCCTCCCCATCCTTTAAGGGAAGTAGATTGCGGAGAATGCAAAACAGGAATTGGACAAACTGAGCACAGGTGAATCCACCACAGGGGGGATGACCAACGCTTACAGTGTCTGCAGGAAAGGGATATATATATATATATATATATATATATATATATATTTTTTTTTTTTTTTTTATTTTTTTTTTTTTTTTTTTATATCCCAGCCCAAAGAAATGCCAGGAAGCCGTGCAGGCTTTTCCCATTCCTTAAGAATGATATCTTCAAAATGTTTCTGATTAGGAAATTCAAAACGAGGCTTGGAGGCTCCAAAGAACTCCCCTTTCTGAGGAGGGACTGCTTCTGGAAAATCGATAGCCAAGACCTCATATAATTGAGCAAGAGCTTTAGGGGTGTCAAAATTCTCCCTTTCACCTTGTTCAGCGTCAATACCCACAATTGCTGAACATCTGAAACATCAGATTCTTCAAAGAATTCTCCTTCTTCAAACGGAGAACAATCAAAAATGCTCGCTACAATCAAGCTCATTTGCCTCAACGGCCAGAGCTAAATGTTTTCTTTTAGCTGAGGCCCTCTTGGCCACAGAGCTAGACATTTATTTTTTCAATGTGAGCCAATCAGGCACATACATCAGAAAGCGACTCTCTACCCATGACAATATCACTGGGGGTAAGAACAAGACAAGGTGGTGTGGGGGAAGAGGCAGGAGCCACCTACCCTGAGGCTTGGGCCCCTTACTGCTGCATTATAACCAATTGAACACAAGATACACAAAAAAAAAAAAAAGCATTATCCCCCAACATGGGATGCCCCACATCGCAAACACTGCCGAGTCTGTCCCGTAGGTACTGAAAAGCCAGTATCCTGAGATGCCTCCATATGGTGTTTATTAAAATACAATTTTTTTATCGTCGCCAAGTATATGGGATTTTTACAGCCGAAGCTACCCGGGATGCTCCTTAATAGTCCCTAGGTGGGAGGATTTTAAACAAGGACCAGGAGAAACCCCTATTAAGAGAGTTTCCCCCTGGAAGATAGAGAACACACAATGAGACTTATGCATATGCAAGAAAGAAATGACAGTAAATAAAAAAGATTTCCCTTTAGTATAACTAAAGGGTACTCACAGTGACCACAACGGCCCAGCGACAGCCCTGCGACCAATCGATATAAGAAAAGCCCAGCAGCGGCACCAACGCAGCAGCCAGGACCAGTGGAGGCCAGCACCAGAACAGGAACCAGCAAATCACATGTCAAAAAGGAAGAGAAAGCAGAAATGCGACGCCGACTCGAAGCCCCGCCCACCACCTAGCACTGCTCAGAGAGCAGAGGGCGAGTCAGCCAAAGACAATAGCATGACATCATAGAATGGGGCCGAACGAAAAAAAGAGAGGGAAATTAAAAAAAACCCAAAACAGGTATGTCACTTTCTTATCTTTTTAAAAAAAATAAATAAAGGAAAACAAATGCATAGGCCAAAAGATACTCCCTAAATAAAGATTCCCCCCCCCCTTCACCCCAGCAGGGTCCAGGAGGGCCAAAAGGGGGGAAAACAATAAGCACCCAATAGGCACAAGGAGATTTAAAGGGACGGGGCATCCCATGCCGGAGAACACCAACCCGGATTCCGCCTACCCCTTATTTGGGGTCTCACGGAGGGAGCAAGCTCCCATATACACCCAAGGGTGTATCTACCTTTGCCCGAGCCCATCAGACAAGGCTGGGAGGCATAACATACATATCATAATACAAAAATGTGGCTTCAGGCAGAAATAGAAAAAGGCCGGGCGTAACCCGGCTACCTGCAGGAAGGAGAGTCATCTCCTGAATGCTTCACCGACTGCAGAGACGAAAAGACTGAGGAATAGTGGGAGGTCCCGGGTATTTATGGACCAGGAGGGGCTCCTTTTTCTCATGTCATCTCTGCAAGATCGCCCTCTACAGGCCGGTATCCCAAGTGTCATGAATGTTGGAAGCGGGGTGTGTGACATACTAGGAATAAGTGAGTTTTTCGAGCCAATCAGTGGGGGAGGGGGTCACACAGCAGGGCATGCCGTATCAGGAAGCCCCCCAGGGCTGGGAACACTACCAGGGATAGTCGCACTCTATTGTTTTGTTCAGCTTTGATGCATTTTGTAGTATTAGATCAATACTGTGTGTATTACATGCATTTGCTGATATATCTCTGTTATATACGGCTCTTTATACCCTATGTATTATGTTGAGTATGTCACTCATCCTATCCTGTAAATTCTATGGTGCTTTATAAACAATATTGAAAAAAAGTTTAGACACTGCTCATGCTGCAAAAAATAACGTTTTGTGATTACTCACCTTTAAAACGGATATTATAAGTGTGACATACACTCCGCTTCAATACTTCTTGACAGTTGGGTTATTCTCCAGTAGAGGGCGAACTTCTGCAGAGATGAATGCAAAAAAAGGAGCCCCTCCCGGTCCATAACTACCTGGGACCTCCCACTGCAGCTTGCAGAACCTTGCGGCCAAAAACAGCATCCGCTGAAGCCCGCACATCAACCTTGTAAAACTTGGAAAAAGTATGAACAGAAGACCAAGTAGCAGCCTTACAAACTTGTTCAACAGAAGCCTGGTGCTGAAAAGCCCAGGATGAACCCACAGCACGAGTAGAGTGCGCAGTGACCCTAAAAGGGGGAGTCCTCCCCTTAGCAGAATAGGCCCCAACAATGGCCTGACGAATCCTTTGGCTAATGGTAGACTTAGCAGGTGCCAAACCTTTCCTGGGCCCGCAGGGCACCACGAAAAAAGCGTCCGTCTTGCGGAAAGAAGAAGTAGTCACCAAATAGTACTTCACACAGCGAACAACGTCCAAATTGTGCAGAACCTTCTCCTTGTCATTGTTAGGCTTAGGACACAAGGAAGGGAGAACAATATCCTGATTGAGGTGGAAAGCAGACACCACCTTAGGAAGGAAATCCAGTTAAAAACAAAAAACCACCTTATCCTGGTGTCTCTCAAAGTAAGGGGCCTGAATCGACAGTGCCGCCAACTCAGAGACACGCCGAACCGAGGTAATCGCCACCAAGAAGGCAACCTTCTGAGTGAGAACCGAAAGAGCAATATCATGTAGCGGCTCAAAAGGAGGACCCTGCAGAGCCGAAAGAACCAAATTCAAATCCCAAAAAGGAACTACAGACTGTCGAGGGGGCCGCACATGCGCCACCCCTTGGAAAAAAGTCTTAACCAGCGGGTGTACAGCAAAAGACCTCTGGAAGAAAACCGACAGAGCAGAAACCTGTCCTTTCAAAGTACTAAGCTGGAACCCCAGGTCCAGATTATGCTGAAGAAACTCCAAAATCCTGGGTACAGAAAAAAACTTGCAAGGCAAGGCCCTAGCCTCACACCAATCAATATAGGACCTCCAAGTCCTATAGTAAATGCCAGAAGAGGACCGCTTCCTAGCCCTAATCAGGGTCTGAACGACAGCCTCAGACAAACCTTCCTCTTTCGAGATGAAGGTTTCAGCAGTCAGGCCGTCAAAGCCAGCGTTTGTAAACTGGGGTAAAGTAGATGACCCTGGGATAGCAGGTCCGGCATCAAGGGAAGCCTGCACTGGTCTACGGCCATTCTTACGACGTGTGCGTACCAAACCCTTCTTGGCCACCTTGGAGCCACCAGAAGGTGCTGGTGCCCCTTCTAGAGCCAGTTTGCGAACTACCCTGCCCAGCATGGAGACAGGTGGGAACAGGTACAGAAAACCCAGGTCCTTCCACGCCAGAGACAAGGCATCCACTGCCAAGGCCAGGGGATCCTGAGAAAGAGACACAAATGCCAAAAGTTTGTGATTGTGCCTCGAGGCAAAGAGATCCACCTCCGGAGTCCCCCACTTGCGGCAAAGATCCAGAAAGACCTCGGGGTTGAGAGACCACTCTCCGTGGCAAGACGACCCCCTGCTCAGGGAATCCGCCTCCATATTCTCCACCCCCGGAATGTAGACTGCCGATAGGCAAGGAACATTGCTCTCCGCCCAGCGCAGGATCAGAGAGACTTCCCTGAGGGCACTCCTGCTACGAGTCCCTCCTTGGTGATTTATGTAGGCCACTGCCGTTCAGAAGACCCCTAACTGTGGGGTCAACAGAACCAGACGAATGGCTCGGAACTCCAATACATTGATGGGGGTGTGAGCCTCCTGGGGACCCCACGCCCCGCTGAACTGATGACTCTTCCAATAATCTCCCCAGCCCGACAGGCTGGCATCCGTGGTAACCGTCTCCCAACAAGGGACCAGAAAGGATCTGCCCTTCACCAGATTGCTCGAGTCCAGCCACCACCGAAATGACTGCCAAACCCTGGGAGACATCTTGAAAGGTTGATCCAATGACTGTGGGTTCCTGTCCCAATACGTCAATAGGAGAAGTTGAAGAGATCTCATGTGAAATTGTGCAAACGGCACCGCCTCGAAGGAGGACACCATCAGAACCACCAGTTTCATCCCCTGTTGGATAGAGGGACAAGGACTGGCCAGAAGAAGACGGATCAGGTCCTGAATCCCCTGCACCTTGGTCTGGGGCAGAAACACTCTGGCCCGACTGGTATCCAGATTCATGCCCAGAAATGAAATCACTCGAGACGGGGAGAGAGAAGACTTGGTGCGGTTGATCACCCACCCGAATCTCTCCAGGGTCGACACCACCTGGTGGGTGTCCAGTTCTGCCTGCTGAAGGGAAGAAGCTGAAATCAACAGGTCGTCCAGATAAGGCACAATGCGAATGCCCTGAGATTTGAGCAGAGCCATTACTCCCGCCAAAACCTTGGTGAAGACCCTCTGTGCCGAGGTCAGACCGAAGGGAAGAGCTACGAATTGATAATGTTGATCCCCCACTGCAGACCGGAGGAATCTCTAATGTGCCTGAAAAATCGGAACATGCAGATACGCATCCTTGATGTCTATGGATGTCATAAAATCCCTTGGCGAAGGGAATTGATAGCCGAGTGCAGAGTCTCCATGCGGAACTTTTTGGCTCTGATAAACCTGTTGAGAACCTCGAGATCTAGAATGGGTCTCACCGAACCCTCCTTTTTGGGAACCGTGAAAAGGTTGGAGTAGTAACCCCTGCCTCTTTCCAACGGAGTCACCGGGCATATAACCTCCATGTCCAGAAGGCTTTTCACTGCCAACAGGAGCCCCTGTGCAGCCTGAGGGTCCGAGGGCACCCGAGACCTTAAGAATCTTGGGGGCGGCCAGTACTCGAACTCCAGGTTGTACCCAGAGGAGACCACTTCCAAGATCCAATTGTCTGTGACCTCCCGGGCCCAGACCTGGAAGAAGAGCCGCAGCCGTCCCCCCCACCCTTACGGGTGAGGGCGCCCCTTCATTGCTGAGCCGGTTTAATGGCAGGCTTGGGCTTGGAACCCCAGGCAGCCTTTGTTCCAGGACGAGCCCCTGACCCCCCGAGAAGGCCAGACCCATAGACGCTCTGGCCCCTCGAAAGGAATGAGTGAACGAGCCTGCCCCCCGAAAGGGACGGTGCTGCTTCCTCCGCTGAGGTAACTTTCCGCCTTTAGCAACAGCATCCAATTTATCTCCATACAGCCGTGCACCCAAGAAGGGGAGAGCTGTGAGTGACTTCTTGGCTCCAACGTCCTATGTCCACTGACGGAGCCAGACCAGTCTGCACATGGCCACCAGTAAGGCTGACGTCCTACTACACACGACAATGGAGTCTTCCATCGCAGCCATGACAAAATCCATGAACAATTCGCACTTCTTAAGTATAGCGAACTCAGCGCCAGCTGGATCCAGCTGAGCGTTATTCAGTTAGTCCCTGATAAGAGACCTGGTAGCAAGCGACACCAGGGCAGATGCACTAACCGGCCGTAGGGCCGAACCCACGTTGGCAAATGCGTGGCACGCCATCTGATCCTTAAGGGAGGAGGCGTCAGGGGTGTTCAGTACAGAAGAGTTGGTCAAACCTAACACAGGCGCGTCGACCTCGGGAGGAGAAGACCAGCGCTTAACCGCCTCCACCGGAAAGGGATACTTCTTATCCCATCCCTGAGGCACACCAGGAAGCCGACTGGGCCTCTCCCATTCCAGATGGCGCTGCACTGCAGAGACATGCAAAAACAGGCTCCTCCCGGCCCCTCAAATACCCGGGGACCTCCCACAAATCCCCAGCATTGAAAAGCAGTGAACAAGAAGCCGGGAGAATGTAACCACCCAAAAGCTGGTAACTATAAAAATGATAACAATCACCATACAGGGGATCCAGAATAATGCAACAAACCAGGGTGGGGTGGAGCAGGACGTACTGTATACTCATAATACCAATTCTACAGGTGAGTATTTCACAGAATTGTATTATTCTTAGTATACAGTACGTCCTGCTCCAGATAGATTACTTACACTTGGGAAATCCAATAGCAGTGTCCGTAAGGCCGCTACTTGGTATTCTGTTCATACCTTTTCAAACTACAAAAAATAGAAGCCTGGTGCTGGAAGGCCCAGGAGGCACCAATAGCACGAGTAGAATGAGCAGTAAGGCGGAAGGGAGGACTCTTCCCCTTAGCAGAATAGGCCTGAATCACAGCCTGACGAATCCATTTGCTAATAGTAGACTTGGCAGGAGCCAAACTCTTCCTAGGACCAGAAGGGACCACAAAAATAGCATCAGTCTTCTTGAAAGCCGCAGTGACTACCAAGTAATACTTCAGACACCTGACCACATCCAATGAATGCAAAATCCTTTCCTTAGCGTTGCTAGGATTAGGACACAAGGAAAAAAGAACAATATCCTGGTTCAAATGAAAAGCAGACACCGCCTTAGGCAAGAAATCCGGCTTAAAGCGGAACACCACCTTATCCTGGTGTCTCTCAAAGTACGGGGGCTGGATAGACAGAGCCGCCAGCTCAGACACACGCCTGACCGAAGTGATAGCCACCAGAAAGACAACCTTGAGGGTAAGTACCGCCAGAGCAGCATCCTGAATAGGCTCAAAGGGAGCACCCTGCAAGGCAGACAAAACCAAGTTCAAGTCCCAAACAGGGACCATGGGTTTACGTGGGGGACGCACATGAGTGACCCCCTGAAAGAAGTCTTAACCAAGGGATGCTGAGCAAAAGACTTCTGAAAGAAGACAGACAGGGCAGAAACCTGACCCTTCAGAGTACTGAGTTTTAGACCCAACTCCAAACCATGCTGTAAAAACTCCAGGACCCTAGGGACTAAGAACTCCCTACAGGGGAGAGACCTAGATTCACACCAATCAATGTAGGTACGCCATACCCTATAATAGATGGCAGAAGAAGTCTTCTTCCTAGCCTGCACCATGGTATCCACCACCGAGGCAGACAATCCTTTCTCCATCAAGATGGAGGTTTCAGCAGGCAGGCCGTCAAAGCCAGAGTTTGTAAATTGGGATGGCATAAGGAGCCCCGAGTGAGCAGATCTGGCGCCCCTGGCAGGACGTACTGGTCTGCTGCCATTTGCACCACGTCTGCGAACCACACTCTTGGCCACCTGGGGGCCACCAGAATCACTGGCACCCCTTCCAGAGCAATCTTGCGCAGGACCCTGCCCAGCAGAGGGAACGGAGGAAAAAAGACGTACAGGAGTCGAAATTCCTTCCATGACATTGACAGAGCATCCGTGGCCAAGGCCAGAGGATCCTGAGACAGGGAGACAAAGGCCGGGAGCTTGTGATTGTGACGTGATGCGAACAGATCCACATTCAGTAGACCCCAACGGTGACACAGGGACTGGAATACCCTGTTGCAGAGGGACCACTCCCCTTGACAGGAAGTCCCCCTGCTCAGAGAGTCTACCAGTAGATTCTCTGCCCCCGGAATATACACAGCCGAAATGCATTGAACATTGGCCTCCACCCATGTCAGAATCCGCGACACTTCCTGGAGGGCACCTCTGCTCCGAGTCCCTCCCTGATGGTTGATGTAGGCAACCGCTGTCCTGTTGTCTGAGCGCACCTGCACAGACATTCCCTGCAGGTGATCGGTCAACTGCTCCAGTACCAACCTGATTGCCCGTAGTTCCAGAATGTTGATGGGTAAGTGGGCTTCCTGAGGGCCCCACCTCCCCTGGAACTGCAGGGACTTCCAGAATCCCCCCCAACCTGACAGACTGGAATCCGTGGTGACCGTCTCCCAGGAGGGGGCCAGAAAGGACCTGCCCTTTAGTAAGTTCTTGTGGTCCATCCACCACGAGAGGGACCCTCTGACCAAGGGAGGAAGCACACAAACCCCGTCCAAGGACGTGGGGTCCTTGTCCCATACTGACAGGAGGTGAAGCTGCAGAGGCCTCAAATGGAACTGAGCAAAAGGCACCGCCTCGAAGCTCGCCACCATTAGGCCCACCAGCTGCATTCCCTACTGGAGGGAGGGCTGGGGGCACGAGAGCAGGAACCTCACCTGCGCAGTCAGAGCTTCCACCTTCTGTTGAGGAAGGAATATCCGTGACTGAACCGTATCCAGAATCATGGTGAATCTTGTAACTCTATCTTGTAACCAGAGGACACTACCTCCTGAATCCACCGGTCTGAGACTTGGCGCCTCCAGACGTGCGCAAAGTGCTGTAGCCGTCCCCCCACCCTGACGGGCGAGGGCGCCCCATCATGCCTGAGGGGTCTTGGGAGGGGCTTTTAGTTTTGGACCCCCAGGAGGAGCCAGGACGTCGTCCTCTGCTCCTATGCCAGGAATCTGCGCGAGCCACCGTGAAGGACACCCCTTTCCCCTGCTTAGTGCCTCGGTAGGGGACTGAAAGGGGGCCCTGGCTCCGAAAGGGCCGGGACTGCCGCCTGCACTGGGGTAACTTACCTCCTTTAGGAAAGAGGTCTAGGCGGTCCCCAAACAGGCGTAGCCCCTTAAATGGAAGCCCAGTAAGGGCTTTCTTAGCAGCATTGTCAGCAGCCCACTGGCGCAGCCATACCTCACAGTGTATAGCTACCGCCAAAGCAGAAGATCTGGCACACATCCTAATAGCATCATCTGATGCAGACAGGATGAAGTTTACAAACACATCACAATTAGACAGTGCATTAATCGTGTCAGGTGGCAATTCGTCTTGGCCATCAAGTGCATTCCTGACCATGGCCCTGAGTGCCACCGAAGTAATGGCCAACGCCGCCCCCCCAAATGCAAAGGCATGGCATGCCAATTGGTCAATGCGCCGGTCCTCAGAGTCCCGCAGCGTAGTAGTGTCGGGAGAGTGCATAATAGAGGTGTTAGACAGTCCTAGAATAGGAGCATCGACCTCGGGGGCGACGACCAGCACTTGACCATATCAGCAGGAAAAGGATACTTCCTGTCCAAACTCTTAGGAATCCCGGGAAGTCTACTGGGATGTTCCCACTCCTTAAACACAAGGTTACTGAAATGGGTTTGCTCAGGAAATTCCAGTCGAGCCTTAGCAGTATGAAATTGCTCACCCCTTTGCCAGGGGGAGAGATGGACAGAACCTCAAAAAACAGAACCAGCAGTTTGTCAGTATCATCCGGGGTCCAGTGATCAGAACCAGAATCGTCATGACCCTTTGACTTCTCGTCAGATGACCCTGAGTCAGAGAACAGCTCCCCTTCGACCGAGGGGGTATAGCCGTATATAGGCAACAACTCATCAGCCTCTTCAGGGGTTAAGTGCCGCTTTTTTGCGGTGGCCTTACGTGCTAAGGTATTAGCAAGCAATTTTTCAACACTGGCCAGTCTAGAAGCCACATCAGGATGAGAATCCCCGCTTGTATTGGGGGTTAGACTCAGGCTTGGGGGAGTAGGTGAAGTGAGGCGAGGTGCAGGCCCAGCCACCGGGGGGGCGGGAAGTACCATTAGCTCCTGCTGTGCACAAGGAATACAGACCCGTGCATTGTCACCGCTGCTAGGTAAGACCCCACAAGCTACACACAGCCGGGCTTGTCCCGAAGGAACCCCGGTCACAATATCCTGGGATGCCTCCATATGGTGATTAATAGGCACAATAGGCCAGTAGGGATTGACGCAGAAGCTACCCTGGATGCCCCAATGACCCGCAGGGAAGTGGGAGTAATTATACTAGGCCCAACTGGCAATTACACTGGGCCGGGAGAAGCCACTGGATTCAACCGTCTGAAAGACATAATGAGAATGAGGGGTGTCAGAACCATGTCACAGTAAGCAAGGAGCATAAAAATTGCCCGCAAGGGCACTTACAGACCAACGAAAGGAGAGGGACCGTTACCACGCACACGCGACTACACCTCAAACTGGCGCCAAACGAACCTCGAAGGGCGGGCCAGATGCGGAGCGCGCCAAGCCCGGTAGCCGCCCCCCCGAAGCTGTAGGACAGCTGTCAATGTTGTCATGGGGAGCGAAGTGTATGACACACTTAGAATAGATGATCTGCCAAGGATGACGCCGCAGAGTCTGAGGCGACGCCCGGCGCAGCGCATCCATGAAGGAAAAAAATGGTGCGCGCGGCGGCAGTTACATGAGTCTGACACCACATATAAAAGTCCAGGACATTACTAAGGCCGTAAGCGTGTAATCACAATACATTAGGACCAAACACACACCCCCCCCCCCCCTTTTTTTCCCCCCAAGCTACGGGGGGAACGAGGGAGGATGGCGACCCTTTGTACAGGGCCCACCGCTACACGGGGCATGGGCAATAATGCGGGAGGGGCATCCCCTAGAGGCTCACCATAAGCCTAAACCGCCTACCCTTTGGTGGGGGACTGCGGTGGAGCATGGCTCCATAAGCACGCATGGTGCTGCCTACCTTCACCCGACCAGCGCAGCCCAGGCTGGGAGGCACGTTACGAGGAGGACGGGTGGGAGTAGTCCCAACAGGGCCGCAGACAATAATAGCCCCGCTCACCTGCGAGAGAGTGAAACTTCATGTCTTCGCAGTCGGCACTGCAGAGAAATCTTGGGATTTGTGGGAGGTCCCCGGGTATTTGAGGGGTCGGGAGGAGCCTGTTTTTGCATGTCTCTGCAGTGCAGCGCCATCTGGCGGAGGATAACCCAAGTGTAAGTTATCTATCTGGAGCAGGACGTACTGTACACTAAGAATATAAGCCACATAAGAGCAGAGCATAGTAAAAAATGCCCTAGCATTTGATCTTACAGTCACACAACAGAATATACATATACAGGTATCTATCTATCTATCTATCTATCTATCTATCTCTAAATATTACATATATACCACCGAGCAGCCATACAGAGCAAATAAGAAGCATATAGACACACACAATTATATAATATATGCCCGGCGGCATGTACAATATTAAAGTGCATAAGCCGATGTATCCAGCTAAAGGAGCCCCGTATGGGGCACTCACGGGCCGCAGTTTGAAGATGGCGTCCCCTTGGTGGAAAGGGTGAAGGAGGTGGGCCAGCGCGGAGCGGGCCAGCACATGGCCCCGCCCCCTTCCGACGCGGGATACACACCCAAGCCGCGCTTCCAGCCGATAGGGCTGAAGCCGGACGACGAGACAAAGTGGGCGGGCCAAAACGGCGCGTTCTTCCGACGCGGGAGAGCGCCAGGCCCCGCCCCCCTTCACTGAGAGAAGTAGAAGGTCACGCTCCCCGACCATGAGAGAACCGGCCCGCCGCCGCAAGAGAGCGTGCGTGCAGGCCGAGCGTTAAACACACACACACACACACGATGAGTAAAACACACACCGTATACAGGCCAGGCAGCCCCCCCCCCCCCGGAGGAGAGTAAGGGACCCATAAGGGGGGGGGAACCCTGCCAGAATCCGGCCCTAAGCCTAGCGGGACGGGGCATCCCACACCAGGATCACCAAAACCTGGATAACCGCCTACCCCATAGTAAGGTCTCACGGTGGAGCGGTGCTCCTACTGCACCCATAGGGTGCTCCTACCTTAACCAGGACCCGCAGCCTAAGCTGGGAGGCTCATTACAGGGACAATTTAGGAGGGACCTGGCAGCAATAGGGACGAAAATGGCCGGGCGCGAGCCCGGCTTACGTGTAAGTAAGAGAAGTCTTCATCTTCTTTCTTGCTCGCTCCCTGCAGAGAAGACAACTGGGGAATTGGTGGGAGGTCCCAGGTAGTTATGGACCGGGAGGGGCTTCTTTTTTTGCATTCATCTCTGCAGAAGTTCGCCCTCTACTGGAGAATAACCCAACTGTCAAGAAGTATTGAAGCGGAGTGTATGTCACACTTGGAATAATGATACCATCCAGGTATAGAAGAGGAAAGTGACAGGGGAGGGGTATTTGTACTCTGCTATTCAAACATTTAATGCCCAAAATACAATGCACAGTAGTACATATATGTTTGCACCCTTCTATTTACTCTAGCTTCTGTAGAGCAGAACAAAGGCTAGCTGGCTCGGAACTCCTGACCTACGCATTCTTCAACTGCTGCACAGAGCTTTCTTGGCTGGTGGAGCTCTCTGGCGGGGCATCCCGATTTGGGTATCCCCCCAGATCACCCGAAAACTCACCTCTTCTTGGTTCCCATGTGGGCCGCTCGGCCAATCAGTGGTGCTAATTCCATTCAGATTCAGAGGTCTGAATGGTGCGACCCCGCTGGCCCTATCTCTGCATCCAGCTGAGAGCGGCCTGGCATGAACGGATCAATTTAAGCTGGGAGATCGGGGGTTCACACAGTGGGACATCCCAATTCAGGATGCCCCATAAAGAGGCAGAGCAACCCCCTTAGAGTGTTTTAGAATCAAGGGAGGTGTTGCAATGATGTAGGCAGGGTGTGAGATTTGGGCCTGATCGGAGAGACAGCTGGTGTGTGGTTATAGACTAGAATGTCCACTCTCAAAGCATACCAAAACCCACTGAACTTGTTAAAATATTTTGGCTAAAGTCCCAGATATGCAGATATTCTCTTCTTAGGGTGTAGAACTAGTGGATATTTCCGCTTTTTGAATCGTCCTGGAACACTGATTTTTTTTTTTTTGCTGTCCCTGTCTGTGATGGCAGGAGATCAGTCATTGCATAAGTGTGGCAATGGCAATGATTGGAGGAGGCGGAGCTTTACAGTTAAAACAGACCCCATTTTCTGGGATTAGAGTGATGCGGGAGCAGTGAAAATGAGAAAAACGTGATCTTCATGGGGGGAGCAATTCAGGGGATGATCGTTAAAAATGTGTCCGCTTTAATACAGAAGACTAGGGAAGATGGAAGAATCTGCTGCTTATGAGGTAAGGTGTGCTTTGATTTTACATGTTGCCTACAGATATTACAAAGAAATACAGATGCAACATCAGACAAGACCTAACAGCTGATGCCCAAACTCTAGGGGGTGGAAAGAGGGGGAAAGCTCCAGCTGTAGAAGTAGAGGGTCACCCGAACCCACCCCCCCCAGGCAAACTAAAGCGCAGAGAGGGAGTCCGGACCCACTGCTGGAACTTATCCACTCGAGGTAAGTCCCCTAGTTACCAGCCCCCGCGAGAATCTGAGCGTGGATGGGGGGGCTGTAGTAAACACTGTACCCCGCATTCCCAGCTAGCCTGTAGCGAATGGGTGGGATCCAAGCCCACGACTGGGTGCCATCCCAGAGACTGCCACCAGGACTAGCTCCGGGACAGGGTATTCCCTCGGGGGGTGGTATCCAGAGGGGAATCTGTAGCAGTAGATGCCACCCGGACACCCCAGCCTGCTAGAGAGTGGAGAGGGAGTCCAGACCCACCATTCTACCAGGGAAAAAAAACAGGACGAAGAATCACTGAGGTCCTGGAAGTAGGGGCGGGGTATTTAATCATGTTCAGTTTGTGTTTCCTGAGTAGGTGGTGGAGCTACACAACTGGGCCGTCCTGAAGGACGTTTTGGGAAACCGTAAGAAATTCTACAAACAAAAAAATACCATTTTGTGAGATACTCACCTGTAAAATGCTTATTACGAGTATGTCACACCCCCCACATCCCGATATTCATGACACTTGGGAACCCGGCCTGTAGAGGGCGAACTTGCAGAAATGACATGGAAAAAAGGAGCCCCTCCTGGTCCATAAGTACTGGGTTCCTCCCACTATTCCTCAGTCTTTTTAAACAGCAGTGAAGAACCAGGAAGAGCCAATTATATTCAATAATTGTAAAATTATTTGAAATAATAATAATAATCACCATATAAAGGATCCCTCGAACAAAAAAGGGTGGGGGAAGTGGGGGGTGTGACATACTCGTAATAACCATTTTACAGGTGAGTATCTCACAAAATGGTATTATTCCTAGTATGTCACACCCCCCACTTCCCGATATTCATGACACTTGGGACATCCAATAAAATACTCTACAGGGCAAAGCCCTGGATTCACACCAATCAATATAGGACCTCCAAGTCCTGTAAATAAATGACAGATGAGGAAGACTTCTTCCTAGCTCTAATAAGAGTCTGAATAACCACATCAGAAAGACCTTCTTTCAAGATGGAGACTTCAGCAGCCATGCCGTCAAAGCCAGCGTTTGTAAATTGGGGTAACAAAGTTGACCCTGAGTGATGAGATCTGGAAGAAGGCAGATGGAAACGATCCACTGCCAGCCTTACGATGTCTGCGTACCACAGACGTCTTGGCCACCTTGGCGCCACCAGAATTGCTGGCACCTCCTCCAGTGCTAGCTTGTGCACCACCTTGCTGATCATGGAGAATGGGGGAAACAGATATAGGAACCCCAGATCCTTCCAGGCTAGAGACATGGCATCCGCTGCCACTGCCAGATGATCCTGGGATAGAGACACAAAAGCTGGCAGCTTGTGATTGTGATGAGAAGCAAACAGGTCCAACTGTGGAGTCCCCCACTTGTGACAGAGGAACTGAAAGACCCTTGGATTGAGAGACCATTCTCCCTGGCGAGAACATCCCCTGCTCAGGGAGTCTGCCTCCACATTCTCTATCCCCGGAATGGAAACTGCTGATATGCAGGGAACATTGATCTCTGCCCACTGAAGGATCAGAGACACTTCCCAGAGGGCACCCCAACTGCGAGTCCCTCCCTGGTGATTGATGTAGGTAACAGCTGTTCGGTTGTCTGACCGAATCTGAACTGGCAGACCCTGTAAGAAATGGGTCAGTCGAAGTAGAACAAGACGTATGGCCCGAAGCTCTAATACATTGATTGGAGAATGAGCCTCCTGAGGCCTCCACAATCCTTGGAACTGATGCTTCTTCCAGAAGCCCCCCCCAAGCCCACCAGGCTGGCATCCGTGGTAACCAGTTCCCAACGCAGAGTCAGAAATGACTTGCCCTTCTGGAGGTTGTGCGATATTAACCACCACTGAAGGGACTGCAAAATGTGAGGAGACAATAGACAAGTCTGATTCATTGAGAGTGGGCACCTGTCCCACTTTGCCAAGAGGAAGAGCTGAAGCGTCCTTATGTGAAACTGGGCAAACGGGACTGCCTCGAATGCAGCTACCATCAATCCCACTAGTCTCATCCCTAGACGGATAGACTGACGAGGGTTGGACAAGAATAGACGAATCAAGTCCTGAATCAGAACCATTCCAGAATCGGGCCCAGGAAGGGAATTTCCCTGGACGGACAGAGAGAGGATTTGGGGTAACTTATTACCCATCCGAACCTCTCTAGCGTAGAGATCACCATCCTGGTGTCCAACTCTGATTGTTCGAGGGAGGAGGCCGCGATAAGAAGATCGTCCAGAAAAGGCACAATGCGGATGCCCTGGACCCTGAATATAGCCATCACTCCTGCCAGCATCTTGGTAAAGACTCTTGGGGCCGAGGTAAGGCCGAATGGCAGGGCCACAAATTGATAATGCTGGTCTTCTATCGAGAACCTGAGAAATCTCTGGTGGCCCGGAAAATAGGAATGTGCAAATAAGCATCCTTGATGTCTATGGATGTCATGAAGTCCCCCTGACGGAGAGCATCGATCGTTGATCGCAGAGACTCCATGCAGAATTTTCCGAAACGGATAAATTGATTGAGTCTCCTTAGGTCTAGGATAGGCCGAACAGAGCCGTCCTTTTTGGGTACCGTGAATAGGTTGGAGAAAAACCCCAAACCCCTTTCTGCTGGAGGCACTAGGCCGATAACAGCCATGTTTAACAGATTCGCTACTGCTGCCCGCAGTCCCTGCGCAGTTGCTGGATCTGACGGCATCCGGGACATGAAAAATCTGGGAAGAGGCTCGAATTCCAGTTAGTAACCGGAAAAGACTACTTCCAGAACCCAATTGTCTGATGCCTCCTGAACCCAGACCTGGAAGAAGAACCGCAGCCGTCCCCCCACCCGTAAGGGTGAGGGCGTCCCCTCATTGTTGAGCAGGCTTAGTGGCAGATTTGGTTTTGGACCCCCAATTCTGACTTGGACGGCCAAGTCCCTTTCCTCTATTCCACGAAAGGAACGACGTTGTTTCTTACGCTGAGGTAATTTACCTCCTTTAGTGACAGAATCCAATTCTTTCTCCAAAGAGGCGCAATCCCACAAAAGGGAGCGCTGTAAGCGATTTCTTAGCTACAATATCAGCTGCCCACTGCCGCAACCATACTGACCGCCGGGTGGCGATTAACAAGGCAGAGGTTCTGCTGCACATGAGCAGAGTATCATCTAAGGCAGAAAGTACAAAAGATGCAAACATCTCACATCGCTTAAAAGCGGCGTACTCATCAGAGGCCGGATCAAGCCCTGAGTAATTCATTAGGTCTCTCACAACAGACCTTATAGCCACTGTCATGGGTACAGAAGCACCAACAGGCAGCAAGGCCGAGCCCACACTGGAAAAAGCGTGGCACGCCATTTGATCAATACGCTTATCCTCTCCATCTTTAAGTGTAGTGGAGTCAGGAGAATGCAACACAGAAGAATTGGATAAATTAAGCACAGGGGCATCCACCCATGAGCAGAGTATCTTTTAAAAATCCAGTCTCTCTATAAATTAGTTAAATATTAATGCATAGATGGCCATTGTATGCTTGCACACACATAGGAATTTGTCCTCCGCATTTAACCCATCCGTGCAGTGAGTGTACACATGCCCAGAGCGGAGGGCACAGGTGGTGATGACCAACGCTTAACAGTATCAGCTGGGAAGGGATATTTCTTGTCCCAGGAAGCCGCGCAGGCTTCTCCCATTCTTTACGAATAATTTCATCAAAATGCTTTTGATTTGGAAATTCTAAACGAGGTTTAGAGACTCCAAAGAATTCCCCTTTTTAAGGAGGGACTAATTCAGGAGGAGTAATAACCAAAACCTCAAATAACTGAGCAAGAGCTTTTGGGGTATCCACAACACTTGCTTCACCCTGCTCAATCTCAGTACCAACAAATTCCTGTTCATCAGAAACATCTGATTCCTCATAATAATTCTCCTTCTTCTAACTGAGAAGGATCAGACCAATCAAGCAATTCACAATTGTCTGACTCCCTTGCCGGAGCGGCATGAGTCAAGTGCTTTCTTTTAGCTGAGGCCTTCTTAGGCACAGAGGTAGACATTAATCTTTCAAGAGGAGCCAATCTGGCACATAAATCAGCATGCGACTCACCACCCATGACAATATCATTGGGGGTACGGACAAGACATGGCGGGGTAGGAGATGAGGCATTAGCCGCAGGCCCTGAAACCTGGGCCTCAGTTTGCTGCATAACAGTTGATTGTGCACAAGGGGCGCAAAGAATTGCGTTATCCCCAACAAGGGATGCCCCACATCCAAAACATTGCCGAGTCTGTGCAGAGGGAATTGCATATCCGTTATCCTGGGATGCCTCCATATGGTGTTAAGTATTATACTATAATTGATTATAGCCGCCAAGTATATATGGGATTTACGCAATTGCTACCCGGGTATGCCCCTTTATTTTTTTTTTATTTTTTTTAATATAAGGACCAGGAGAAACCCCATTTTAAATAAGGAGTTTCTACCTACAGAGAAAACAAAAAAACAGTGACCAAATGCACACAATATAAATAAATGAGCCAAGCTGAAGGGTACTCACAGCCCATGCAATAAGCTCACATCATGAGGTAAGGCCACATGGAAGCAGGAAACAGGAAGTCAAACAGAGCATACAGGTGCTCTCTGAATAAAAGCATGCATAAGCCCCGCCCACTTCCAGGATCACATGGCCAAAAATGGAGGGAAAATTCAAATCTGAACACAGCCAGAAAACAAAGAGCTTTAATAGGTAAGCAAAAAATGCTGCCTAGACAGATAGGAAAATCTAAATAAAACATTTCCTATTAAATAGTATAGTAAAACATACATTATAAAAATAAGAAATAAAGACTTATTTTATATATCTCTCTTTTTTTTTGTGTGTGTGCATGGTGACAAATAAGCCCAGATAACGCCCCCCCTCCCCCCCTCCTTTTTACCCATCAGGGTTAAAGGAGACTAAGGGGAGAGGATAGAAATGCACCCATAAGGCACAAGGGGATTATAAAGGGACAGGGGCATTCCATGCCGGGATCACCAACCCGGAAGCCGCCTACCCACATTTGGGTCTCACGGGTGAGTAATACTCCTGTATACACCAGAAGGTGAATGCATCTACCTTTGCCGGAACCACACAGCCAGGGCTGGGAGGCATACAATATAACCAAACAGGTTTAAAGAGTTTCAGACAGAAATAGAGAAAAAATACCATTTTGTGAGTACTCAACTGAAAAATGGATATTGTCAGTGTGCCACACACCCCGCTTCACCTTTAATTCTTCACGATTGGGTTATTCACCGCCAGGTGACGCTGTTGCAGAGAGGAAGTCTTGTAACGAGCCCCCTTCCGGCCTATATATACCTGGTACCTCCCATTTAACACCAGTGATTTAAAAAGCAGAAAGACAAGGTACCAGTAATCTAACGGTAACCTTAAAATAAATAAAAGCTTCACCATATAAAAAGGATTCGGGATACCGAAAAGGGCGAGGGTGAAGCGGGGTGTGTGGCACACTGACAATATCCATTTTTCAGGTGAGTACTCATAAAATGGTATTATTCTCAGTGTGCCACACACCCTGCTTCACCTTTAAATCTTCACGATTGGGACATCCAAAAGCAGTGTCCACAAGGGATGGGTATCCGAAGGCAAAAAATGAAGCATAACTTAAATGACTGCAGTCTGCAGAACTTTGTGGCCAAAAACAGCATCCGCTGAGGCCCGCACATCAACTTTGTAAAACTTAGAAAAAGTATGAACAGAAGACCAAGTAGCGGCCTTACAAACAGAAGCTTGGTGCTGAAAAGCCCAAGACGCTCCAACGGCGCGAGTAGAATGAGCAGTGATACGAAAAGGGGGAACTTTCCCCTTAGCAGAATAGGCTGCAATAACGGCCTGACGTATCCATTTGCTAATGGAAGATTTGGCCGGTGCCAAACCCTTCTTAGGCCCACAGGGCACAACAAAAAAGGCATCCGTTTTACGAAAAGGAGACGTAATAATTAAATAGTACTTAACACAGCGTACTACATCCAAACAATGCAAAACCCTCTCTTTGTCATTCTTAGGATTAGGACACAAGGAGGGAAGAACAATATCCTGATTCAAATGAAAAGCAGAAACAACCTTAGGAAGAAAGTCTGGTTTGAACCGAAAGACCACTTAATCCTGATGCCTCTCAAAGTAAGGCGCCTGAATAGACAAGGCCGCCAACTCCGAGACACGCCGGACCGAAGTGATGGATACCAAGAAGACAACCTTCTGAGTCAGGGTAGACAAAGCAATATCTTGCAAAGGCTCAAAAGGAGGAGCCTGAAGAGCAGAAAGAACCAAATTCAAGTCCCAAACAGGGAGTAATGGTTTCCTGGGGGGCCGCAAATGCGTAACCCCCTGGAAAAAAGTTTTAACTAAAGGATGAAGCGCAAAACGCTTCTAAAAAAAGGTAGATAAGGCAGAAACTTGCCCTTTCAAAGTACTTAGCTGAAGACCAGAGTCCAGGCCAGATTGTAAAAACTCCAGAATCCCGGAGACCGAAAAGACCCGACAAGGAAAAGATCTAATTTCACACCAAGCGATATAGGCTTTCCAAGTCCTATAGTAGATGATAGAAGAAGACCTCTTCCGGGCACTGATCAGAGTCTTAACGACCGAGTCAGAAAGACCCTCCTCCTTCAGGATGGAGGTTTCAGCAGCCAAGCCGTCAAACCCAGCGTTGGTAAATTGGGGTAACACAGCCGACCCTGAGTGAGCAGATCGGGCCGAAGAGGCAGAACGAACTGGTCCACTGCCAGCCGAACGATGTCTGCGAACCACACTCGCCTTGGCCACTTTGGAGCCACGAGAATGGCGGACACCCTTTCCAGAGCCAACTTCCGAACCACCCTGCCCAGCATGGGTATCAGAGGAAACAGGTATAGAAACCCCAGATCCCCCCCAGCTCAGGGACATGGCGTCCACTGCCAGAGCCAGAGGATCCTGGGAGAGCGACACGAAGTTCGGGAGCCTGTGATTGTGACGAGAGGCAAACAGGGCCACCTCCGGCGTCCCCCATCGGAGACACAGTGAGCGAAAAACCTGAGGATGGAGAGCCCATTCTCCCAGACGGGAAGAGCCCCTGCTCAACTGGTCCGCTTCCTGGTTCTCCACTCCTGGAATGTACACCGCCGAGAGACAAGGAACATGGGCCTCCACCCAGATCAGGAACACCTCTCTGTGAGCACCCACACTGCGAGTCCCTCCCTGATGATTGATGTAAGCAACCGCTGATTGTCTGAACGCACTTGGACCGGAAGGCCCAGAACGCGTTGAGTCAGGAGAACAAGAACCCGACGGATGGCTCTCATTTCCAGAATATTGATGGGTAAGTGGGCCTCTTGAGGCCCCCACTGCCCCTGGAACTGCAGCTCCTTCCAGAATCCGCCCCATCCCGACAGACTGGCGTCCGTGGTGACAATTTCCCAAAGAGGGGTCAGGAAAGACCTGCCCTTCACGAGATTGGCCGAGACCAACCACCACTGGAGGGATTGCCGGACCCGGG
Source organism: Gastrophryne carolinensis (assembly GCA_027917425.1). NCBI lineage: Eukaryota > Metazoa > Chordata > Amphibia > Anura > Microhylidae > Gastrophryne > Gastrophryne carolinensis. Next base: position 212,581,107 of record CM051234.1, on the reverse strand, counting down.
AGGACAACTGGAAGGGCTGATCCAACGACCGAGGCTGCCGGTCCCAAGACGCCAACAGATAAAGCTGAAGCGTCCTCGTGTGAAATTGAGCAAAGGGAACTGCCTCGAAGGAGGCAACCATCAACCCTACCAGCCTCATCCCCAGACGGATGAACGGCCGAGGATTGGAAAGAAGGACCCGAGCCAACTCCTGAATCAGATGAATTTTGGACTGGGGGAGAAACACTCTGTGTTGAAGAGAGTCCAACTGCATCCCCAGAAAGGACACCACCCTGGCCGGAGCGAGGGAGGACTTGGGGAAGTTGATCACCCAACCAAAGCTTTCCAGCGTGGAGACCACCATCCTGGTGTCTGTCTCCGATTGATTGAGCGACGGAGCCATGATGAGAAGGTCGTCCAAATAAGGTACGACACGAATGCTCCGAGATCTGAAAATGGCCATCACCCCTGCCAACACCTTGGTGAACACTCTTGGAGCCGAGGTAAGGCCAAACGGAAGTGCCACGAATTGAAAATGCTGATCTTTCATCACGAATCGAAGAAAACGTTGATGAGCCTGGCAGATGGGAACATGAAGATAAGCATCCTTAATGTCTATAGACGTCATGAAGTCCCCCTGCCGAAGGGAACCGACGGCCGTACGCAAAGTTTCCATGCGAAACTTCCGAATACGGATGAACATGTTGAGTAATTTCAGGTCCAGGACGGGACGAACCGACCCGTCCTTTTTGGGCACTGCGAAAAGATTGGAGTAGAAACCGAGGCCCATCTCTAAGCGCGGTACCGGCCGGATGACCGCCATTTCTAACAGATTCTTTACCGACCCCAGGAGCCCCTGAGCGGCCAAAGGATCGATGGGCACCCGAGACCGAAAGAACCGTGAAGGAGGGCGAGACTCGAATTCCAGTTTGTAACCGGACGACACAACCTCCCGGATCCATCTGTCCGGAACCTCCTGGTCCCAAACCTGGGAGAAGTGTCGCAATCGTCCCCCCACCCGCACGGGTGAGGGCAGCCCCTCATTGCTGAGCGGGCTTACCAGCAGGCTTGGGCTTGGTGCCCCAGGACTGAGTGGGACGGCCACGGCCCCTCCCCCGGGTCAAACCTGCACCTCTGGTAGCGGGAAAGGAAGCCCCCCTACCCGCTCTGAATCCCCGAAAGGAAGGCCTAACAGTACTTGCCCCCCGAAAGGGACGACGAGGCCTCTTGCGTTGCGGCATTTTACCACCCTTTGCAACTGAATCAATTTTATCACCAAACAGTCGCAAGCCCAAAAAGGGAAGAGCTGTGAGCACCTTTTTAGAAACTAAGTCCGCCGACCACTGGCGCAGCCACACTGACAGACAAATAGCCACCAGCATTGCCGCTGTCCTGCTACTCATAGCCAGCGCATCGTCCTGAGCGGTCAGAACATAGGAAATAAAAGACTCACACTGCTTAAGAGCAGTAAACTCATTACAAGCGGGATCAAGATCCACACACAGATCCTGAATAACGGACCTAACCGCCAATAGAAGAAGCGCCGAAGCACACACCGGGCGCATCGTTGATCCGGCACTAATAAAACCATGGCGAGCATACTGGTCAATCCGACGATCCTCACCATCCTTAAGGGCAGTGGTCTCAGAAGACTGCACCATAGCCGTGCTAGAGAGCCCTAGCACAGGGGTATCGACGTCAGGGGGAACCGACCAAAGCTTCACCAATTCTGGCAGAAAAGGATAACGTTTATCCCAACTGGAAGGAATTCCAGTTAACCGCGTGGGATGTTCCCATTCCTTAAGCACAACCCTCTCAAAGTGTTGTTGTCTGGGAAATACCAAACGCGGCTGAGGCACATTAAACAACTCACCCTTTGGCAGGGTGACAGCCTCAGGCGGATCTAAATTCAAAATTTCAAACATTTGAGCCAGAATGGAGGGGGTGTCAAGGGAAACCCCCGCAGCCAGATCGCCAATAGCATCGACCTCAAGCTGATCTGCAGGCACATCTGACTCCACCAGGAGTTCCCCCTCCTCGTCCAGGGAGTAATCGGACCAATCCACAGGCTCACATACCTCATCCTGTGAAGCAGGAGGTACAGGAGAAAGGCGTTTCCGTTTCGCAGTGGCCTTCAACCCTGCTTTGACGGAAACTATCTTCTCGAGGTTGTACAATCGTGCAGACACCTCGGATTGCGAATCCCCACCTTTGACAATGTCACACGGGATCCGGAACAGGGATGGAGGGGTAGGAGATGATGGAAGTTGCGAGGAGCCAGCAGCCGGAGCGACGGACTGACGCACAATATTCTGCTTTGCACAAGGAATGCATAATATAACATCATCGCCTGGGAGCGGGGTCCCGCAGCCCCCACACAGCCTGGATGGCCCAGAAGAACCATTTCCGGTATTATTGGAAGCCTCCATATGGTGATTTATGGTATTCGCACAACCATGGGTTTTAGGCATAAGCCACCCGGGATGCCCCTTTATATTAATGTCCCGGGAGGGAGGATTTAATTCATAATAATCCCCTTTTTTAAGTTTTTTAAACTTTTTCTTTTTTTTTTTTTTACCAATATATATATATATATATATATAAATATATAAATATATAAATATGTCCCAATTTAGAGTAATAGGACTAGCCAGGTATAATAGAACCGGGAAGCCACTGCATTGAGGGAATCCCAGGATCTGTGGGGAAAAACCAACAGTAAGATCCCCAGAAAAAAAGGGGCAGCATGCAGTACAACATTCATGCACAATATAACACATAATAAAAACACACCAGAGTGCTCTAAAGAGGTCAAAGAATTTTAACCAGCAAAACTCTTGTCCTTTTTTTAAAAAAAAAAATCAGTCATAATAAAACAATAGACGGCCCCACACGAGGTGAGGCCGCTTACCTGCCCAAGCAAGGCTGAATAATCAAGGCACCAGAACAGCAGCAGTAGCAGCAGAGATGAAACACTTGTGCGGCTGAGTGCCCCGCACCTGAACTTCTAATGAGAGGAAGGAAGTGCGGCTGGGGCCGGGCTGTACGACAACGCCGCTCCAGCCACGCCCCCCTCTGACGTCATCCGGGCCACGCCCCCCTCCAGATTCAAATAGTGCGGCCCGCCAGACGGCGGTTCCACAAAACAAGAGGGCGCCCGACGCCCTCAGTAAACGGAGGGGGAGGGAAGCTTTTGCTAGAGAAAAGGCAGCCATGCGCCAAAGAGCGCTGACAGCGTGGCCCGCCGAACGGCGGTGCCAACCCCATTCAAAGGGAGGGAAAAGAGAGGGGGGGGGGAGGGGGAAAAAGGGATGCAGGCAGCATCAGGCATGCCTGCCACAGCGCGGCCCACCCTGGCCGCCCTAAAGTAGAACCAAACTCTGGCCATTCAGGCCCAGCAGCAGCCCGCCCAATGGCGGAACTGCCAGTGAGAAAAAGAGAGGACAATCAGTGTGGCAATGGGAAAAGGAACAGTCAGGCCATGTGCACCCATCTTGCGGTGCAGACCTGAACACAGTACAAGGTTAAATAAGTAAAAACATACAAGTAAAACACACATGCATATACACATCCCTCAACCCCCCCCCCCCCCCCCCCATAGTGAAGGGAGAAGGGACCGTAACGGGAGAGCAAGGGGCCAAGGGGAACCTCGGGACAGGGGCATCCCAAATCCGGATCACCATGTCGGATAGCCGCATTGCCCCCAAAACAGGAGGTCGAGCGGAGGAGATAAGCTCCTAGGCACCTATAGTGCCATCTACCAATTGCCCAGTGAGCAGCCTAGGCTGGGAGGCTTCCATTTAACCACAAAGGTAACAAACAATCAAACAGGGCAGAAATAGACCCAAAGGGGGTGCCGGGGTAAGACCCCGGCTACCTGCAAGCAGGAGACTTCATTCTTCTGTCTTGTCGTCATGCAGAGAGAAAAACACTGGTGTTAAATGGGAGGTACCAGGTATATATAGGCCGGAAGGGGGCTCGTTACAAGACTTCCTCTCTGCAACAGCGTCATCTGGCGGTGAGTAACCCAATCGTGAAGAATTAAAGGTGAAGCGGGGTGTGTGGCACACTGAGAATAAAGGGGCCGGGAGCAAGCCCGGCTACCTGCAGCTTGAAGGAGAGTCATCTTCTGAATGCTTCGCCGACTGCAGAGACGAAAAGACTGAGGAATAGTGGGAGGAACCCAGTACTTATGGACCAGGAGGGGCTCCTTTTTTCCATGTCATCTCTGCAAGATCGCCCTCTACAGGCCGGGTTCCCAAGTGTCATGAATATCAGGAAGTGGGGGGTGTGACATACTAGGAATAAAGGTAACATTTTTTAAAATGGGGGCATTAGAATCATATGCTTTCCTTAGCCAACATTTGGTAGCCTGCTAATGCCATTTCCTTTTCTCACACTTATACCCCTATAACTAAGAGGCCATCAGGCATGAGAAATAGCTGATTAAACTGTATAGCTAATTAAATGAGCAGCAACATGTATTTGGGTTGATCATTTTGTGCTCATCCTCCAAACTGATTACATGGCACATTTACTGCTTAGTGGCATGGCCATACTGCTCACAAAATGACAACACATTTAAAACTAGGAATACAGAAAAAGCCAGAAATATAATCCACCGCTAAGACTAGAGAGTATGAAACTGCCCTGGGCACTTTGCCGTTTGTAGAAAAGAAAAGTCGCCCTTGAGAAAATTCTGACGCGTTTATAAAGTGTCACTTGGCATAATGGCTTTGTGAACAAGATTTGGACTATCCCGGGTTTTGTTCTGTACCCCCAGGGATACCCAGAATTGGGATCTGTGTTAAACCTTCCAGAACGTCTGTGCAAACTCACCTTTCCCTGGTGCACAGTGCACGCATTGGCTCCTGTCCAATCAGAGCTGTTTGCCGAGCTTTACACATGCAAACAGCCCTGTTTACATGGAGAGCTTTGGCAATCAAGAGCATAGCAGCTGCCTCCCGAGCAGCAAGCATGCTCCAGTCCCCAGCCCATTTGTATGTCTGGGAGCGGGGCCGAGCACACAGCCTGAACATGCGGGAATGCGGCCGCCAGATGTTTACACTGCGGAGGGAGCCAGATGAGTTCTGCCGCACCCCAGGGGGGGTTCACACAGCAGGCATATAGGACCAGGATGCCCCTGGGGACGGACAGCAGCCAGCCCTGGGTTTTGTTCAATTTTAAATAGTCTCCTCTTAGATAACGAGAAAGAACACTGTATAATGTTCTTCTTTTCAGTAAGTGCCTCCCCCCCCCCCCCCCCCCTACTTCTGGAGGGTCCAAAATATTTTGCCATGCTTGTATTGCAATTTTTTAAATAGATCTAACCATGGCTATATACAGGCCTTAAAGGGATTCTGCAGGTAATGACAAACGTTGGCCCATTTTATAGGGCTACACCTGGCAATCTAATAACTATGTATAAATATATTCGGGGTCAATACAAAGATCTGTCCCACAATCTATTTATACCCCGGAGTGTAACCATAATCCGAGGGCATCCACTAAAGTTAGAGGAAAGGTGCTCCACCAACATAGGAGGGGATTCTTCTCTGTAAGAGCAGTGAGACTCTGCCAGAGGAGGTAGTAATGAAGGATACAGTAAAACGTTCAAAAGTGGCCTGGATGCCTTCCTGGCATGGAATAACATTTCCAGCTATGGCTACTGGACCACTGGAAGGAGATAAACAGGCTGAACTGGATGGACTAAAGTCTTTATTCAGCCTCACGTACTATGTTACTATGTAATGCCCTAAACTTTTTTTTTTTTTTAAATAAACTTATGTTGCTCAGATTTACAGTTTAAAGCGGACCAAAACCCACAGCAATCAGCCCCGGCCAATCGCTTCCCTGCCTCCAGGGCATCCAAAACCGGGATGCCCCGCTGTGTGAAACACCCCGGGTCGCCACATACACTTACCTTCTTTCCCAGACCGATGGCGCATGCGTGAGCCGCATCCCCGCTATCCCTCCAGCAAGAGCGCATGCCCGTGCCAGGCATTTGTGAATGCTAGAGGGTAGTGAGGGATGCAGCCACCAGCGTGTTCGGAGCCACTCGCCTTATACGAAGGCTTACACCATGTGACGTCAGCGGTCCAAGCGCACTGACTGGACGAGCGGCCGTGCATGTGCCGTAGGACCGGGAAGAGGTAAGTTGGTTTTGCCGACCTGGGGGGGTTCACACAGCGTGGCACACCTGATTGGGATGCCCTGGGGGAAAGGACCAAAACCCAGGATAGTCAAAATCCAGGGTTTTGGTCCACTTTAGATGTTTTACACATTCAGTTTCTCTTACACAAACAGTGGATCAAATTAGAGCCCACGGCTTGGGTTGAGAAATCTGACTGTAAATCTTGCTACAAGCTGCACAGAAAAAGCTTAACAACTTTCTCATAAAGCAGAACAAAAACCAGGGATTTACACCATCCTGGGTTTTGATACTTTCCCTGGGGGCATACCAATTATGTCACACGGTCAAGTTGTAACGACACATCAATGCTTAGCTCAGAGCTGAGAGCTCTTGGATACATTGCTTCAACCTCATACAGTCCATGCAGTACAGGAGCGCAACATCTGCAAATATTAAACTGAAACATTACGTCCTTGAAAACAACATACATCAGTGTTCATTGGGGGGGGCAATTTAATAGCAGACCAAAACCCAACATGTGGCAAATTGGAGATACAGCCAGTGGGTTTGTCACATTACCAGGCGGATAAGAGATCAACCAGTTACCCTCTAGCGTTAGGCATGCTCCCAGCCCCAGCCTATTTGAATGGCTGGATGCTGGAGCGCACCTAAGCTAAGAGATCCGGGCAAAAAAAAAACGTGGGAAAAGTTTGTTTTTGGAAAATCCCTGGGGGTTTCACACAGAGGAGCATTTGGGTATGCAAGGGCCAGCCTTGAAGTCAAAGGTCACAAAGGAGTTTTGGAGCGCTTTGATGAATGTAGCTATTTTATGATGATCTTCGTAAGCCTAGCCTGCCAACCAAGCCCAGTTTCCACATCATTCTACAAATGCTTTCCTACTAAAACTGTGACCTGATGTGCACAGTTGTTCATATGGGGGGGTTCTTTTAACTAACCTGTCACTGGAGCATCAATGTCCAGTAAGTTTTTCTCCATGCGAAGAATTGAAGCGCCTTCGGTAATTATTCGGAGGGCAACACTTTCTTCCAGTCTTCCCTCTTTCATTAAATGACCTTTTAGGACATCTACCCGAGGTTTACCATCGTTGTCGAACACTTCTTTTGCTGTAAGCCTGTGACTTGGTGGAAATGGTACAGCTGCAAAACAGAAAAGAGGTAAAAACATTAACACCAATGTCATATATACACACACAAGTATACATCATATCATACATCTATTTACCCCAATCAACACATACCACTTAATGAATCCCTTCAACCTCCAACAATGTCAGACATGTAGAAACGTTAAGGAAACACACAAAGCCCCCAACAAACATATTTGGGCTTCTGTTTTGTTTGCCTACTAACAAACTTTATAAAAATAAAAACATGACCGACTTTCACTGAACACTGTTTGTATTTGGTCTTTAAAGCAGAAGTTTTCTGCCCCAGATTGATTTATGGTAGTTTGATCTATTTGGAGCGGATTGCTGGGATGATTTCTAGTCTCCTGTTCTAGAGCCATGCTGCAGCTTCCTGTCTGGGTGAAGAGAAGGTTCTATTCATTCTGTGATGCCAGGGAAGCATCTCTTCAGGTCCTATCTACTGTATTCCCCTGGAGATGCACTGTGTGTCCCACACAGTCCAATGTGATAGAGGTCAGATTCCAACCACCTCGTTGTAGGTGGACAAGAAAGGGTTGTGCATTAATAAAATCTGGGGACTAGACTAAAGAAAAGGGGCTGGATCTCACCTTCAGCAGCTTTATTAAAGTAGCAAATGACAGGTTAGGAATTGTCTTTACACTTCATCTTGAAACGAGGCCAACTGATACCTCAAATTGCCGCTTTAACTACATTATATACAATATTTGCCAACTCTACAAGCGAAGGCCTGCAGAAAGCAACAAACAATAGGCAAATATGCAGGTGTGTAGCAGAGAGGGTCACTGAACATAACTAGCAGAAATGAGACCAAGCCTAGTAGATGACATTTCTTACTTCTATGCTTAGTCTAAAACTTTTCGGGAAGCTTATGCCTAGATGAATTTTATGCCAAATGCATGTGTGGCAAATCTAAGGCGAATTGAAAATTGAAGCCAACAATTTGAAAGTCATAGGATGCACATTTAGACCTGTTCCGGCCATATTACTACTTCTTGCCCAAAATATATAGGCAGAACTACTAAATTTACTGGTGTAAATATAAAGCTCATCCTTGGCATTGCACACTCACACATCTGAGTGCCTTGGGTGGCTCAGAGACGTAAAGAGGTGATTTGCATGGCTCCGCCCACTGCATGGGTTGATGGTTTAAAGAAAATTTTCAGTCAAATATAGCAAAAACGCTATTCTCACCTTTTCTCGCATGCAGCGCAAGCCTAGTACACAGCTGCAGCTCTTACCAGATCCCTGGATCCAGGTCCACCACTGCCCGGTCGAGCATCTCTTTCTGTCCTGGATGACGTCCCCGACACGCCCCCCCTCCATTCACTGCAATGGATAGGGGGCGGGTTAGGTCCTCACATACCTGTTTTCATTGCGGTGAATGGAGGGGGACGGGCCAGCTCACAGTCACCCCATCGGAGAAACAAGAAGAGACGCATGCTAGACCGGGTGGCGATGGACCTGGATCCAGCGATCTGGAAGTTGCAGCTGCGTACCAGGAGCGAAGGGCTGTGAGGGAGAAAAGGGGAGTACAGCGTTTTCTTTGTCATTTGCATGCAAATTGACTTTTAATTATTCCTTGTGCTTGTAAATACTTTCTGTTCTGGGAAAGCACCTCTTTTCCTTTATATTTCAAAAGCTTTTGCAAGCTGTAGAGAAACAAGTATGCATCACCACCCAGTTTCCCAAGCTAATCCCTCTAATTCTGTCTTCAAATGCCTGCTCGCACTTAATTGAGATGTGTTTGTTGAGGTCAGAACTCTAAGACCTGAGCTTACAGGTGACCTTAGCTTTAATTGGGCTTTCAAAGATCAGGTCACGTTTAATTAGTCAGTTCTCTAATCTGATGTCCTCCAACAACAATTTACAGTTCACCAATGCTTCTCCAAGGTATCAAGAGCCTATTTACCAAGTCATTATAGTCATCATCATGTGTTTACTCACAGAGTATAAATACCACATTGTGCATGCTTAATCTGTTCTCTGCAGAAACACACTAAGGAGTTATGTGGGTCTTGCCAAGAGCAACACTATCACTATATGGTTAGATTCCAGGAAAGAGATTTTCAAAAGGGGATGTTTATCGGATTACATCCCAGGCAGATAAGACCTTTTTGTTACTTTATGCAAAAGTGAAAACCTTAAATATACATTGTTGCAAAGAAAGAAAACCTCACTTACCTGCCAGCCCTGCAACTGCAGTCTGGTTTTAGTGGCACTGGCTCTGATACAGACATTGCTTATTGCCCATCATGTTAGCAATCACTAATGTCCACCATTTATAAGTACCATAAGCTGTATGAGCTCATAAGCATGTCAGGCTTTGGAAGCATATACTCCTCCTCAGAGGAGAAAGTGCTGAGGAAACCAGACTGGCTCAATCCGCAGGACTAGGAGCTTCTGGGCCAGCAAGTAAATGAGGTTTTAATTTATCTGGATAATTCCTTTAAAGGATAAATCACAGAGCATAAACTAGTTGATCTTATTTTGCAGGAACACTAAGGCCTTGTTCACAGCAAAGCGATTTCTGATTTCAAAGTGATTTTTCTATTGAAGCAGCCCACAGAAAATCGCACTGGGTGGGTGACTGAAATGAAATGCAGCTAGAGAAAGCCCTGCTTGCAGAGGTATTGGAGAATCTAATCACTTTCCCTAGTGAGTTTCCAGACTTGTAACCACTATTCAGTTGCACAATTGAGATTAAAAAGCTAGTGATAGGATGCCTCTAAATACGGAAGTACGGAGACACCTCAATGGGAGTGCGCCATACTGCAGGCCGTGCCCACCAACACCGCAGATGAGAGAGCAGGTCCAGGGGTTAAGTGGGCAATTGTCATCATGCTTGTAACAAAATAAAAGTGGAGTTTTCCTTTAACTAGAGTTTGGTTTTAAAAAATGATTACATTCAATAGCCATAGTTCACCAACGGAGGACTAAATAATTAGGGTGCTAATCCACTGGGTTGACCCTTTAATGAGGAAAACAATACCCTTAATCAAATATACTTAAAATGTTTATGCTTCTTCTTGGATCTAGGAACAGTCTCAGGCCTTTACACAGCACTTTTCGCACTGCCCAAGCATTGCTGGCCAATTACACCTTGCTTCATCCAAAACCGCGCAAGAAGCATGCTCACCTTAGAACCTGCTTAAAAGGTTCTAAGGTTGCAGCTTTCCCTAGTCATGAAAATGACCTTGACAAAGGTCTGTATAGAAACAACTGACCCTATTGCAGAAGTAACTTAATAATCGTGGTTCAAACCACCTCTCTAGTGTATTATTTTTATTCTATATCAGGGGTGTCAAACTCTTTAGGGTTGATTCAGAGCCCCTTTCTAGTCATTTTTTTTGTGTGAAAATTTCTGTTCATTTTTCCACCTCATTTGATTCAGCAAAGCCTTTTTTTCTGCAAGAATTTTATGTGAAACGTTTTCTTTTTTCTGTGATTTTTTGTTTGGTAGTAAGACCTTTTTTTTGAGAAAGGGGCTCTGAATCAACCCTATTGTCACAGAGGGCAACAGGACATACTAAGCAGGACGAACTGTATAACAATTCTACAGGTGAGTAATCACAGAATTGTATTATTCTTAGTATACAGTACGTCCTGCTCCAGATAAGAATCATTACACTTGGGACATCCTATAGCAGTGTCCATAAAGTAGGGTGGGATCCCCAAAGGTAACAACAGACAGGTCAGACCACTGCCGCCTGCAGAACCTTGGGGGCAAAAGCAGCATCAGCTGAGGCCCTAACATCAACCTTGTAAAACTTGGAAAAGGTATGAACAGAAGACCAAGTAGCGGCCTTGCAATCTTGTTCAACAGAAGCCTGGCGCTGAAAAGCCCAAGAGGCACCAATAGCACGAGTAGAATGAGCAGTAAGGCGGAAGGGAGGATTCTTCCCCTTAGCAGAATAGGCCTGAATCACAGCCTGATGGATCCATTTGCTGATAGTAGATTTGGCAGGCGCCAAACCCTTCCTAGGACCAGAAGGGACCACAAAAAGAGCATCAGTTTTTCTGAAAGGTGCAGTAGCTACCAGATAGTACTTCAGGCAGACCTAACCACATCCAAGGAATGCAAAACCCTCTCCTTAGCGTTACTAGGATTAGGGCACAATGAAGGAAGAACAATGTCCTGATTCAAATGAAAGGCAGACACAACCTTAGGCAGAAAGTCTGTCTTGAAGTGAAACACCACCTTGTCCTGGTGTCTCTCTGGGCTGGATGGAAAGCGCCGCCAACTCAGAAACACGCCTAACAGAAGTGATAGCCACCAAAAAGACAACCTTGAGAGTAAGAATGGCCAGGGCAACATCCTGCACAGGTTCCAAAGGAGCACCCTGCAAGGCAGACAAGACCAAGTTCAAATCCCAAACAGGCAACATAGGCTTACGTGGGGGACGCACATGAGTAACCCCCTGGAAAAAAAAGTCCTGATCAGAGAATGCTGGGCAAAGGACCTCTGGAAGAAAACAGCCAGGGCAGAAACATGACCCTTCAGAGTACTGAGTTGGAGCCCCAGCTCCAATCCATGCTGCAGGAACTCCAGGATCCTGGGAATAGAGAACACACGACAGGGAAGAGACCTAGCCTCACACCAGTCAATGTAGGCACGCCAAACCCTATAGTAAATGGAAGAAGACGACCTCTTTCTAGCCCTTATCATGGTGTCAACAACAGAGGCAGACAGCCCCTTCTCCATCAAGATGGAGGTTTCAGCAGCCAGGCTGTCAAAGCCAGAGTTTGTAAATTGGGATGGCGTAAGTGACCCCGAGTGAGCAGGTCTGGCACCCTGGGCAGAGCGTACTGATCTACTGCCAGCTGCACCACGTCTGCGAACCACACCATTCTTGGCCACCTGGGAGCCACCAGGATAGCTGGCACCCCCTCCTGAGCTATCTTGCGCAGAACCCTGCCCAACAGGGGGAATGGGGGAAAGACATACAGGAGCTGAAAGTCCTGCCATGACATTGCTAGAGCATCTGTTGCCAAGGCCAGAGGGTCCTGGGACAGGGAGACAAAGGCCGGGAGCTTGTGGTTGTGACAGGACGCAAACAGATCCACATCTGGTTGGCCCCAGCGGTGACAGAGCGTGAAACACCCTGTCGCAGAGGGACCATTCTCCCAGGCAAGAGGTCCCCCTGCTCAGAGAGTCTGCTTTCAGATTCTCCACCCCCGGAATGTACACAGCAGATATGCAGGGAATATTGTCCTCCACCCAGGACAGGATCACAGACACTTCCTTGAGGGCCCCCTTGCTCCGGGTCCCCCTCGATGATTGATGTAGGCAACCACTGTCTGGTTGTCCGAGCGTACCTGAACAGGCCGGCCCCGAAGGTGTTGGGTCAAGTGAACCAACACCAACCTGATCGCACGCAGTTCCAATATATTGATGGGTGTGTGGGCCTCCTGAGGGCCCCACCGCCCTTGGAACTGCAGGGACTTCCAGAAGCCCCCTCAACCCGTCAGACTGGCATCCGTAGTGACTGTCTCCCAGCAGGGGGCCAGAAAGGATCTGCCCGCCAAAAGCCACCACGAGAGGGACCGCCTGGCTAGGGGGGATAGAACAAGGACCTGGTCCAGGGACGCGGGATCCTTGTCCCATACTGACAAGAGGTGGAGTTGCAGAGGACTCATGTGAAACTAAGCATAAGGAACCGCCTCGAAGCACGACACCATCAGGCCCACCAGCTGCATTCCCTGCCTGATGAGGGCAAGAGAGCAGGGACTGAACCTGTGCTAGCAGACTGTCCACCTTCTGCTGAGGAAGAAAAATCCTTGCCTGAACTGTATCCAGATTCATTCCCAGGAAGGGAGTCACCAAGGAGGGAGACAGGGAAGATTTGGGATGGTTGATCACCCAGCCAAATGACTCCAGGGTGGACACTACCCGCTGAGTATCCAGCTCTGCTTGATGGAGGGACTGAGAAGTGATGAGAATGTCGTCCAAATATGGCAGCACGTGAATGCCCTGAGCAGAGCCATCACCCCTGCCAGCACCTTGGTGAACACTCTGGGAGCCGAGGTGAGACCGAAGGGCAATGCCACAAATTGGTAGTGCTGATCCTCCAGAGCGAACCTGAGGAATCTTTGATGACCTGGAAAAACAGGAATATGAAGGTAAGCATCCTTGATGTCCACAGAGGTCATGGAGTCCCCTGGACGCAGGGAACTGATAGAGCGCAGATTTTCCATGCAAAAGCGCCTGCACCTGACAAATTTGTTGAGGATCTTCAAGTCCAGGATGGGCCTGACTGACCCATCTCTTTTGGGCACGGTGAAAAGGTTGGAATAGAAACCCTTGCCCCTTTCTCGTAAGGGGACCTGACAGATGACCCCTAGCTCCAGAAGGCTTTGCACCGCCAGAATTAGAGCCTGAGCTGAGATGGGGTCCTGAGACATCCAGGATCTGATGAATCTTGGGGGCGGGCAGGCAGCAAACTTTATCTTGTAACCGGAGGACACTACCTCCTGAATCCACCGGTCTGAGACATGAAGCCTCCAGATGTGAGCAAAATGCTGAAGCCGTCCCCCCATCCGGATGGGTGAGGGCGCCCCTTCATGCCTGAGGGGGCTTGGGAGAAGACTTAGGCTTGGAGCCCCAGGATGGGCCAGGGCGTCCACGTCCTCTGCCCCTACCCCAGAAATCTCCTCGGGCCCCAGTAAAGGAAACCCCCCTCCCTTGTCTAGCACCACGGTAGGGGGAGGAAAAGGAGCTCTAACCCCAAAAGGGCCGAGACTGCCGCCTGCGCTGGGGTAACCTGCCTCCCTTAGCAAACAGGTCCAGGCGGTCCCCAAACAGGCGTAGTCCTTTGAGGGGAAAACCAGTGAGGGCTTTCTTGGCAGCGTTGTCAGCAGCCCACTGGCGCAGCCAAACCGAGCAGCGTATAGCCACCGCCAAGGCAGAAGCCCTGCCACACATCCTAATGGTATCATCCAAGGCAGAGAGGACATAAGTCACAAAAACCTCACAACGAGAGCGAGCATTAAACTCCTCACTAGACACATCATCAGGAGCACCCTCTAAGACACTTTTAAGCAGGGTCCTAATAGCCACAGCTGTAATGGCAGAGGCACAAACCGGGCACAGCGCCGTCCCCACACAGGCAAAGGCATGGGACGCCAGCTGATCAATACGCCGGTCCTCACTATCCCGTAGCGTAGTAGAGTCAGGGGAATGCATGACAGAGGTGTTAGATAACCGTAGGACCGGGGCATCCACCTCTGGAGGGGATGACCAACGCTTCACCACATCAGCAGGAAAGGGATACCTCTTATCCCAACTCTTAGGGACTCCGGGGAGCCTGCTGTGACGCTCCCATTCTTTGAGCATGAGATTATTAAAATGGGCTTGCTCTGGAAACTCTAAACGTGGCTTAGCAGTATGAAACAATTCCCCCTGCTGCCTGGGTGCCGCAACCGGGGGAGAGATAGACAGTACCTCAAAAATCTGAGCCAACAGCCTATCAGTATCATCTGGGGCCCAGGGGTCAGAGCCAGAATCATCATGACGCCTGGGCCTCTCATCAGATGACTCCGAGTCAGAGAACAACTCCTCTTCTTCCAAGGGGGTATAACCAGACAGTTCCAAGAACTCATCAGCCTCCATAGGGAAAAGAGTGACATCAGGCGTTAAGTGCCGCTTTTTAGCAGAGGCCTTGAGCGCCAAGGTATTAGCAAGCAACTTCTCAACACTAGCCAGTCTGGAAGACACATCAGGCTGAGAATCCCCACTGGTATGCAACTCAATGGGAGTCAAATTTAGGCTTGGGGGAGTAGGTGAAACCATACGTGGCGCAGGCCCAGCCACTGGTAAACCAGGCTGCAGCACAAGCACCTGCTGGGCACAAGGTATACAGACCCGCACATTGTCAGCACTAGTAGGGGACACCCCACAAGCTACACACAGCCGGGCTTGTCCCGAAGGAACCCCGAGCACATTATCCTGAGACGCCTCCATATGGTGATTATAGCGGCACAATAGGGATTCACACTATAAAAGCAACCCGGGATGCCCCAATAGCCCGCTACAGAAGTGGGAGTAATTTACACACTAGGCCTCACAAGTTTAATAACTAAATAGAGGGAGTAGGGCCGGGAGAAACCAATAGAGTTCGACCCGACTGAAAGACATAAGCGAAGAGTGAAGAATAAGTGACATGTATAATGACATAGGTTAAATAAAGCCGCCCGTGAGGGCACTCACGAACCGCGGTAGGGAGATGCCAGCCATGCAGCAGCCGAATCCAGAGAAAAATAGCGCCGGGTATACCTCGAGGGGCGGGCCGCGAAGACAGTGACGCAGAACGCGCCATCCGCGGGCTCGTCCCCCCCCCGAAGAGTGCGAAGCAGCACACGTGACAAGCAGCCAATAACAGCGCATCAGCGCCTGAGGTAATGCCGCCGCCAACCGCGTTACACAGTGGAAGCGCACGCGGCAGCAGCATTTTCAAAAACGCAACCAAGTCAGCGCGGAGACTGACACCAACAAGAAGCACAAAATACAGTGAAGCACCAAGGCATATACACACACACCCCCCGAGAGCTACAAGGGAGAGCGAGGGAGGACAGCGGCCACTTAACATAGGGCCCACCGATAGACAGGGGCAAGAGGGCGGGAGGGGCATCCCATAGAGGCTCACCATATGCCTATGCCGCCTACCCTTTGGTGGGGGACTGCGATGGAGCAGCGATCCCAAGCACCTGACAGCGGTGCTGCCTACCATCACCCGGGTTAGCGCAGCCAAGGCTGGGAGGCACATTAAAAATGAAACGGGTGGGAATAGTCCTACAGGGCCGCAGGCTAATAGCCCCGCTCACCTACGAGAAGAGAGAGCCATCTTCTTGTCCTTCGCAGCCCAGACTTCAGAGAAATTCTGGGGATTTGTGGGAGGTCCCGGGTATTTAAGGAGCCAATTTCGCGGTCTCTGCAGTCCAGCGCCATCTGGCGGAGTAATACCCAAGTGTAATGATTCTTATCTGGAGCAGGACATACTGTATACTAAGAATATGATTTTTCCCAGGAAAGCCACAAAATGATTTTGCGCAGGAAAGCCACAAAGTGATTTTGCCCAGGAAAGCCACAAAATTATTTTGCCCAGGAAAGCCACAAAATGATTTTGCAGAATTATTTTACCCAGGACAGCCACTGAATTTTCCTAAGCCACCGCTGTAGCATCCACTGCTGTAGAATTGGTGAGTTAGGTGAGCCTCCCTTGCACAGAGACACAGAACAGTTGCAGACACTACTCTCTTCTCCTCTAGAACATTAAAATAGCACAAGCCCTATTTATTAGGCACGGCATCTGGGGCAGGATTAGCAGTGCCACACACAGGCGCAAAGACGTGCTGCAGTTGACAGCAGTCTTGGAGTGACGGGCCACCCAGGAGGGGTGCCGCTGATCCGACGTCCTCTGGCAGCAAAAGGCCACTTAAAAAAGGCTTGGGGGTCACATTCGGCAGACGGGCCCTCAGTTTGAAATGTGTTCTAGATGCTGGAAATTCCAGGATTCTCTGGCAAGAGCCTGCCAAATTACATGGGTTGAGTGGTGCAGCTTGAAGACCATTATCATTCAAAACATAAAAAAGCGCTATACTTAGGCATAGATGAACCTGGATTCAGCCTGCAGGTAAGAGCTGTAGCTCCCTAGTAGTAGTGAAGGGCTGTGTGGAAGAAAAGGTGAGTACAGCGTTTTTTTATGTTTTGACGTATATGATGTGAGTAAACATTTATTTGGGACCAGTTAAACCAAATAATATATAAAAGACCGTTTAGGAAAGAGAAATATGGTCAGGTGAGCTGGCAGACTTGTATTTGTGTATTCACTTGTCTGAAAGCAATTGGGTAGTGCAAATAGAATTTTATTGGACTTTCTAATATTATATGTCAACTGTGTGTATTTTAATTAAAAAAAAAACACTAAAACAGAAAAATAACACACTGGAATGAAGCAAGCTTAAGTGGTGGCAAGAAAAAAACGCCCTGGAAATTTACTGCAATTACTGGCAATTCTAGCCCTCTGAGCAACACGTGTGTGCCCCAAGCAAGGTTTTCTAAGCACACAGTTGCACCCAAGGATATCATTTATTCCAACTCCATCCGTCGCAGGTGTTATTTTTGTCCATTTCTGGAGGAAGAAGTTCAATGTGCAGTTTGACTTCTTAAACAAACAAATCCACCAAAATAGAACATATGGAAAGTGTTTGAGACTTTGCTTACTTAACCGCATTGTAAAAGCAACCTGTTAACAGGACAACTGAGGAAAAGTTATAGAGTTTATAGTATCTACAGCTGGAAAGCCTTGCTTTTTTGCTGGGTTTAAAAAAAAAAAAAAAAAAAAAAAAAAAAAAAAAAAAACAACACCTTTACAAAACGTTTTTTTTTGCATTTAAAGGCTATGTCTAGGTCTACATTCATGGACTTACACCAGACGACATAAGCGGTGGCCTCAGGACAATGCACTTAGCTTTCACCCACTTCTGTGTTGTACATCTCTCACCTACAGTGCCAATGGTGCTGGTACAATAAGGGTTAAGCACATATGCAAAAACCCCTTATATAAAAGTAGTGCCGCACACTAAATATACATAAATAACTAATAAACCTTATTCATAATACATGAAAAGCCAAGACGATGGGTGGGCGTGGCCTCAGTAAAGTATCTGAGACTAATGGGTGCCTCCATACACAGAAGTGCCATGTGTATGTAGGGGCCCATTTAGGTCACTGAAAATGCACCATACTGAGGCCAATGATACTGGTGCTGTGGATGAGAGAGTGGGTAAAAAGGTAAGTGGGGTATCTTGTGCCCTGATCTGTGGTGGAAACCAAAAGGATAAGGGGTATGCAGAGTATTAGTTATGATGAAAGATTACATCACATTACATTTATTTAGACTTGAAAGGTTAATTTGTATAAATATATACCATATTTTTCCCCTTATAAGATGCACTTCTCACAAAAGTGGGTGGGGTAAATATATGTGCGTTTTATAGAGAAACCTATTTATGGAACGAGGGCAGCAGGACGACCAGTCGCAGAACGAACAGCGGGATGGGGGCACTGGGAAGGCGAGTGAACTTTTCTTGTCCAGGCTAAATGCAACTCCCCCTGCCCTATCACCTGGTCACCTGGCTGAGGCCGGATTTTTTTTTTGTTTTGGGGGGGGGGGGGGGGGGGGTTGTTGGTGATTCGGCATGCTGCCTGTCATGGGACGATTTTTTCTTGGGGGGGGGGGGGGAATCTGCACACTGCCCATTATAGGAGGATTTGGGTGGGTTATACACACTGCCCGTTAGAGGGATTGCTGGGGGGTTGTGCACACTGCCCGTTATGGGGTGATGGGGGTTATTCTGCACAATGACCGTTATCAGGTGATTGGGATGGGGGACCACCTACATGTCACAAATGGCAGGCCAAGTCAAATGAAAACATGCTTAATGTCATACACAGCTAACTCCCTGGTGGCCATGGGGCCGGACCTGAAGGCTACCAGCCCGCAAAGACCATGGGCTTTTCTGCATCCCCCTGGGCTTATTGTTTATTTCTTACCCCCCCCCCCCATACTTGTCTTTAATCCATCACCGATCGCTGGTATTCTGCGACATCCGCTGTGGTTTCTGACGGCCGGATTGATCACACCCAGCTTCCGCCGATCTCACCCACAATGCAAAGTATTCAGAAACCCAGTGGCATTCCCTCTTTGCAGTTGACTGGCAATTTCATAGGATGCAACTGAAAAGGGGAGGGATGCATATGAGCACTGTTTCTTGTAAAGGTGTTGGTTCAGTTTTTGAAGTGTCACTTTTGTCAGCAAATCACCTGAACCACTTGCACTCATGAATGATAATCCAACTTTCCGAAGGAATATTTTTTCATTTTACATAAATACAAAATAGGTTTATTAATTAAACCTTATGGGAAGCTTTTCTGACAAGGTCAAAAAATGTTGCATTCAAGGAAAATGTGAGCATCAAAAGGGGGGTTCAGGTGCATTGTTTAGCCTTAAAAGACTTCTGACAGTGTGCTGCAGTGCGCTTAACTTGGGGTCTCCAGCCTGTGATGGCTGCTGGATATCCATGTTCTAGCAGCGGGAATCTGCTACTATTCATCCATTATTCATCACGCATGTAGCAGGATTTTCTGTGGAATTCTCAGTCAGCATATGCAGAACAATTAAAGAAGCTCCAGCACTGCCTATAAGCACACAAAATTGTGAATAAAATGTCATTTCACAACCAGAGCTAAAAGGTCCAGTATAGCAACCCAGAGGAAACATACTTCGGCATGATCTTACAAGAAAGTATGTGTGATTACCTATTGTCTGGGGTAGGAACAACACTGCAGATGGCACCAATACCATGGAGGTGCTGCATGGATTTTGCAATGTTAAAGTTGATGTAAAATCCCCTTTTGGCCAGTTTAGTGTGTTTGAATTAGGGACCCTCCCTGGTACAGAGTTGCAGATCAGTCCTTTGACGCCACTGGTGAGCACTACTTTCCATAAACCCCCACTTCTGGGGATGAAGAAGTAGCTACAGGAAGAGCTCTTGCCTCAGTCACAGAGCTGCTGCATACGGCTCCCCACAAGCCACGTGGCCTCTGATCCAGCGAACAATGGTGCCTGAACTGTCCCTCTAAGAGGTCTGTCCAATACTCTAGTGCAACTCTGACCCATCTTTAAGAAATAAAAATACATCTCTGTGTTTCTCACCTGTAGTATTGAATTCTCTCTTCTTCCACTCCAGGGAGTCTCCCAATCAGATACGATGGGTTAACTATTGTCCGAAGGGCGAAAAGATAAAAAGGGTGTGGTTCCTCCCGACCTATATATACTTCTGGCTGCCCTCCGCAATCCGGTAATTAAAAAGCAGTAGGAACAGCCGCCCAGCAGGAGGAAGACATCCTAAGAGATCCTAAGAGATCCCACGATCACAGAATTGTTTTTTCGCTCATATTCCACTCCAGGGCGTCACCGAATCAGATACAAGTGGGACTCCCAAACAGTGCCCTTCTATCAGGGTGGGAAACCCTCACTATAGCTTGTAATACCTTTCAAACAAAAGTGCCACTAGGAAGATGACCAAGTATCATCAACTCTAGTGAAAACTTCTGCCAGCAGTTCAAAAGCAGGACCCTGAAGGGCTAAAGACTAAATTCAGGTTCAAAACAGGCAGAAGAGGCTTTCAGGAAGGTCGCACATGGGCAAAAACGATTTTATGAGTTTATTTTCAGCAATGGACTTCTAAAAAAAGATAAGGCAGAGATCTCTCCCTTGAGGGTACTCAACTGAAGCCCATCATAGAGACCCCTCTGCAAAAATTTTAGGATTCTGGAGATCGAAAATGTCCTGAAAGTCAAACCCCTGGATTCCAACCAAGCAAGCAAGACCTGCCAGACTGTGATAAATCTTCTGCTTCCGGGCTTGAATCATTATCTGGATGACCCTGGCAGATAAGCCTCCTTCTTCCAGGATTCAACAGCCAGGCCATCAAAGCTAGAACTTGTAAATTAGGGTGCTGTGGAGGCTTCTGTGTGAGAAGTTCTGGATCATTGGGCAGCCGCCAGTGGTTGCCTCTGTCTTAAAACCAATTTCTCCTTGGCCAATGAGGTGCTACCAGGATTGTTGGAAAGCCCTCGTGAGCTACCTTCTTTAGTACTTAACCCAGGACTGGAAATGGAGGGGATGCATAGAGAAGCCTGAATGCTGACCAAGGAAGGGTCAGGGCATCTACTGCTATAGTCAGATGGTCTTTGGACTGGGAGACAAACATTGGAACCTTCCGATTGTGGCGTGACGCGAATAGGTCTACATCTGGGAGCCCCCAGTGGATATATAGGGCTTGGAAGATCCCCTGACTGACAGACCATTCTGCCTGATCCAAGGTCACCCTGCTTAGATGATCAGCTTGTACGTTGTCCAGTCCTGGGATGTGGATCGCTGAGATGCATGGAACAATCTTCTCGGCCCAGAGTAAGATCCGGGTCGTCCACCATACCGAAAGAAAGGATCTGCCCACCTTAAGAGGTAGGGGATTCAGTTACCAGGCTAGAGACTGCCTTGCTGAGTATGTCATGCAAAAGGGGTGATACAAGATCTCTGTGGTTTGATCGCAAATTGACAGTAATTCAGACTGCAGGGGTCTTGTGTGGAACTGCGCAAATAGCACTGCCTTGAAGCAAGAGACCATCAAGCCCAACAGATGCATTCGCTGACAGATCGTCGGGTGAGGGCAGGCAAAGAGACCCTCTACCCTGGCCTGAATCGAGAGTCTCTTCTGCTCCGGGAGAAAGACCTTGGCCTGAATTGTGTCTAAAGTCATTCCCAGAAAGGATAAAAATCTTGTAAGGGAATGATATGCAACTCTGGATAGTCGACCAACCACCAAAGACCTCTAGTGTGAAAGGGGTGGTGTGTATCTCTCAAGTCTTCCTAAAATGACTGGGGCCTCCATCAGAAGACCGTCTAAGTATGGGGTAATTTTTATCGCCTGGTGTCATAGAAGAGCCATGAGGCCTGACAGGAAACCCTTGGAGCCGTGGACAGGCCAAAGGGTAGAGCCATGAACTGAAAATGTAGGCCATGTACTGTAAAACGCAAAAATCTCTGATGGCCCAGGAAGATAGAGATATGCAGGTAGGCGTCCTTTATATGCACTGTGGTCATATAATCCCCTGGCTGAAGAGCAGTTGTTGTGGAGCTTAATGACTCCAAAGTCGGACAAAACTGTTGAGGCCCTTGAGGTCCAGAATTGGGCGTACTGAACCATCCTGATTGGGGATTATAAACAAATTCAAGTAAAATATGTAACATCTCTCTGAAAGAGGAACAGGACAGATTACTCCTAGCTGTAATAGGTGAGCTACCATGGATCTCAATGCTTCTGCTTTTCTGAATTTCGCAACACCCTTGAAAAGAGGATCAGTTTAACCGACTACATGAGGCATTAGTAGTGGGTCCTTCCGAATTAGTGGAAACACAAAGACCAGGAAGACAGACAAGGTTAAAATTCCCTGCTTCCTAAAATAATTGCTTTAAAAAATAAAAATTAAAGGGGACAAAGGAAAATAAATCCGTGCATAACATTCGCAGTCCAGTCCAACTGCAAGAATGAAACTGGAGGGCGGGGGGGGGGGGGGGCTTGGAGTCAGCAGGAAGAGATCACACCTTTTATCTTGCAGTACCACCTTCGGCCGATAGTTAACACATTTGTGAATCTGAATCAGTGATGCCCTGGAGTGGAATATGAGAGAGAGAGACAAACCAATGAAATTGCCCAGACTCCCTTTTTCTAACACCAACTATATCAGGATGTTATGGAAAGGCAGCGTGGCTTGGACAGAGATATTACAGATATCCCAGCAACCCCCATTGTATTGTGTGCAATCACACACCAGAACCAAAGTGCTAGACTTTAGGAAGACAAACTTCAAGGAAATGGCGGAGTATGTAGAAAGAAAATTAGGTGAGTGGAACAGAGTAGCAGAAGTGCCCAGTGGTCACTATTAAAAATGGCCATCTTAAAGGCAACTAAGCAATATGTGAAACAAACTAGCAAGAATAAAAGGAAGAAGAAACCATTATGGTTTACTAGGGAAGTCGGCACTATCATAAAAGAGAAGAAGTCTGCCTATAAGAAGTATAAAGTAAGTGGAAGTGTAGCTGACAGAGAGGCGTATAAAATTAAACAGAGGGAAGCAAAACTGATTATAAGGACTGCTAAAAGGGCAAAAGGAGGAAGAAATGGCCAAATCTATGAAGAGGGGAGATAAAACCTTTTTCCAATATATTGGTGACAGAAAGAGGAAAACAATGCAGTCTCAAAAATTAGAAATAGGGAAAATAAATATATTGACAGAGATAAGGCTGTGGCTGACCATCTGAATAGCTACTTTTGTTCGGTATTTTCAGATAGTAGCAGGCATGGCCATAGCACAGCATCCAGCTGGGAGGGCACAGCTCCGGAGTTTCTGGAGGCTGATGTCTTAGCCGAGCTGGCACATCTAAAGGTAAGTAAGGCGATGGGTCCAGATGGAATCCACCCCAGAGTTCTAAGGGAACTTAGGTTTGTGATTGCAGCCCCTCTGACTGATTTACTTAACCATTCCCTTTCAACTGGTGAGGTTCCAGATGATTGGAGAAAAAAGGGGAGTAGAGAAGAAGCCAGTAATTACAGGCCAGTTAGTTTAACACCTATAGTGGTCAAATTAATGGAAACACTCTTAAAAAAAACAGATAATTTCCCATCTAAAAATGTATGACCTATTGGCCCCAAAACAGCACGGCTTTACTGAGGGCAGATTGTGTCAGACCAATCTTATTGATTTCTTTGACAATGTCACTAAAATGTTAGATGAAGGTGGTGCTGTGGATATCGCCTATCTGGATTTTAGCAAAGTCTTTGACACTGTACCACATAAGGAGCTCATACATAAGTTATTGAAGGTAGGACTCAATCCCTGGATAGTTCAGTGGATTTCCAGTTGGCTGAGAGATCGGTATCAGAACGTTGTTGTAAATGGTGTGCAATCTGAACAAAGGCGAGTTACAAGTGGTGTGCCACAAGGCTCTGTCCTGGGCCCCATTCTTTTTAATATATTTGTAAGTGACATAGGAGAAGGCTTGGTAGGAAAAGTTTGTCTGTTTGCTGATGATACAAAGGTTAGCAATAGGGTGGATATTCCTGGAGGTGTCTGCAACATGGAAAATGATTTAGCTTTACTGGATAGATGGTCAAAACTGTGGAAACTAGAGTTTAATGTCTCTAAATGTAAAATCATGCACTTGGGTAAAAGGAATCCCTGCTCTGAGTACCGTATGGGCAGCACTGTGTTAGCCAGGACCTCGGAGGAGAGAGATTTAGGGGTACTGATTACTGATAGCTGCAAGATGAGTGGACAGTGTAGCCAGGCAGTGGGAAAAGCAAGCAGGATGCTCGGCTGCATAGCTCGAGGCATCACCAGTAGGAAGAGGGAGGTTGTGATGCCGCTGTATAGAGCCCTGGTAAGGCCACAGCTAGAATACTGTGTGCAGTTCTGGAGACCTTACCTGCAAAAAGACATTATTCAAATAGAACGTGTCCAAAGGCAGGCAACGAAAATGGTGGAAGGACTTAAACTTAAAACTTATCAGGAGAGACTTAAAGAACTTAATTTGTACAGTCTGGAGAAAAGAAGGGAGATGGGGGGACATGATTCAGACCTTTAAATATGTGAAAGGATTGAATAAGGTTCAGGAGGGAAGTGTTTTTAAGAAGAAGCTTAATGATAGAACAAGGGGGCACAACCTGAAGCTAGTCGGGGGGAAGATCAGGAACAATGTTAGAAAATATTACTTTACAGAAAGAGTAGTAGATGCTTGGAACAAACTTCCAGCAGAGGTAGTTGAAAAATCAACAGTCACTGAATTTAAACATGTCTGGGATAAGCACACATCTATCCTAAGATAGTACATACAGTATACACATAAGGGCAGACTAGATGGACCGTATGGTCTCCTTCTGCCGTCAACCTTCTATGTTTCTGTGTATTCTATAGAATGTGTGTACTTTTTGCAATACACAAGTGCTATGCAATAAATACATAATATGCACTGTATTATAGATAAGAAGTTCATAATGTGTAGCCTTTCTTGTATGGTGAATTGTCACAAGCACTTAGCCCATCAGAAATTTGGGAAGCAATCTTAAAGCATTTCTTTCAAGCTCATTTTCTACGTCAAATGGGCACATTTTCGGCCTATTGGTATAAATAAGCGGTTACATAAAAAAAACAAGAAGTCCTGTACTTTTTAAATGTATGATTTTACATTTTCTCCGCCATCATGGCTATACATGTCAGTGCACGTCCAGCTCTCAAGGTCATAGAGCAAAGCAGCCAGTGATATGTTCCTCATGCTGGGCTTATCAGTGTGGGTATCAGCAGGTGCCACCAGGGAATGGCAGAGCACAATCGCATTGGCAAACACCATCAAGCTCAGTCATGAAGCTTGTTTAAACAATGGAAAACTGCAGTTCTCTCTCACTCACTCTCTCACTATTCAGATCAGGGATCATCCTACTTTTTAAAGTGGACCAACACCCAGGATTTTGACTATCCTGGGTTTTGGTCCACTTCGGTCACACTTCGCTGTGTGAAACCCCCCAGAAAGCCCCAAAAACTCACCTCACCACGCTCCCACGTGACCGCGCCGTCCAATCCCCGCCGACGGACAAGCGGGTGACAGCGACGGACAAGACAGCGCGTCCGCCGCCGCCTCCCGCGCGTCACTCTTACAGGGCGCGCCCGCGCCGGCCATTCACAAACGGCCGGTGCGGGCACGTCTAGAGGGGCGCGCGGGAGGCGGCAGTTGCAAGGTAAGGTTTTTGGGGGGTTTTGGGGGGGGTTTCACCCCGCGGGACATCCCGATCTAGGATGTCCCGCGGTGAGGGAGGTGATCGGCCCGGGAATCTTATAGATTCCCGGGCCGATCACCCCTGGGTGTTGGTCCACTTTAAAGATTTACAATAAAAAGCCTTTTCTTTCTGAAGAATATCCAGTGCTCCTCCTAAGTACCACAGTGCACTACTCATTTGAAAAATCAGGCTTGAATAATACCATTTTGTGAAATACTCACCTGTAAAATGGGTATTATAAGTATGTCACACACCCCGCTTCAGGTTACTAAATCATTATACATGGGTTATACCCACCGCTAGGTGGCACTCTTGCAGAGAAGTCCAAAAAACAACAAGCCCCTCCCGGTCTATACATACCTGGTACCTCCTAACAAATCCCCAGTAATTCAAACAGCAATAAGACAAGGTACCAGGAAAAAAACCAACGGTAACCCTCAAGTATAACAAAAAAGCTTCACCATATAAAGAACCAGGATACCAAAAAAGGGCAGGTGAAGCGGGGTGTGTGACATACTTCTAATACCCATTTTACAGGTGAGTATTTCACAAAATGGTATTATTCTAAGTATGTCACACACCCCGCTTCAGGTTACTAAATCATTATACATGGGACATCCAACAGCAGTGTCCAAAAAAGGGCGGGTATCCAACCAGGCAATAATGCAGAAACTCAAACCACTGCAGCCTGCAGAACCTTGCGGCCAAAAACAGCATCCGCTGAAGCCCGCATATCAACCTTGTAAAACTTGGAAAAAGTGTGAACCGAAGACCAAGTAGTAGCCTTACAAACTTGTTCAACAGAAGCCTGGTGCTGAAAAGCCCAGGACGCTCCAACCGCACGAGTCGAATGAGCGGTAACACGAAAAGGGGGATCCTTCCCCTTGGCAGAGTAGACCCCAACAATCGCCTGACGAATCCATTTACTAATGGAAGACTTAGCTGGAGCCAAGCCCTTCCTAGCACCACAGGGCACCACGAAAAAGGCATCAGTCTTACGAAAAGCAGACGTAATACTCAAGTAGTACCTGACACAACGTACCACATCCAAACAATGCAACGCCCTCTCCTTGTCATTCCCAGGCCTAGGACACAAGGAGGGAAGAACAATGTCCTGATTCAGATGAAAAGCAGAGACCACCTTAGGAAGAAAGTCTGGCTTGAAGCGAAAAACCACTTTGTCCTGATGTTTCTCAAAATAAGGAGCCTGAATGGACAAGGCTGCCAACTCAGAAACACGCCGAACCTAAGTGATGGCCATCAAAAAGACAACCTTCTGAGTCAACACAGAAAGAGCAACATCCTGCAAAGGCTCAAATGGAGGAGCCTGAAGAGCAGAAAGGACCAAATTCAAATCCCAAACAGGAAGCAAA
The DNA here is from genome assembly GCA_027917425.1 of Gastrophryne carolinensis. NCBI lineage: Eukaryota > Metazoa > Chordata > Amphibia > Anura > Microhylidae > Gastrophryne > Gastrophryne carolinensis. Next base: position 212,554,061 of record CM051234.1, on the reverse strand, counting down.
TGCTTCCTAGGAGGCCGCAGATGCGAAACCCCCTGGAAAAAAGTCTTGACCAAAGAATGGAGAGCAAAAGACCTCTGAAAAAAGATAGACAAGGCAGAAACCTGCCCCTTCAACGTACTAAGCTGCAGACCAGAGTCCAGCCCAGACTGAAGAAATTCCCAAATCCTAGAGATAGAAAAGACCCGGCAGGGCAAAGATCTCGCCTCACACCAGTCAATATAAGATCTCCAAGCCCTATAATAGATGGAAGAGGAGGATCTCTTCCTGGCACTGATAAGAGTCCGAATGACCGAATCCGAAAGGCCCTCCTCCTTCAAGATGGAGGTTTCAGCAGCCAAGCCGTCAAAGCCAGCGTTGGTAAACTGGGGTAACACAGTAGACCCTGAGTGAGAAGATCCGGCCGAAGAGGCAGCTCGAACTGATCCACCGCCAGATGAACGATGTCTGCGAACCACACCCGCCTTGGCCACCTTGGAGCCACGAGAATGGCGGGAACTCCTTCCAGAACCAGCTTTCGCAGAACCCTGCCTAGCATGGGAATCGGAGGAAACAGATAAAGGAACCCCAGGTCCCTCCAGCTCAGAGCCATGGCATCCGCCGCCAGAGCCAGAGGGTCCTGGGATAACGACACGAACATCGGAAGCTTGTGATTGTGACGAGAGGCAAACAGATCCACCTCCGGCGTCCCCCACCGAAGACAAAGAGATCGAAACACCTGGGGGTGGAGAGACCACTCCCCCCGGCGGGACGAACACCGACTCAGAGTCCGCCTCCGTGTTTTCCACTCCTGGAATGTACACCGCCGAGATGCACAGCACATGAGTCTCCGCCCAAACCAGGATCAGAGACACCTCCCTGTGGGCACCCCGACTGCGAGTCCCTCCTTGGTGATTGATGTAAGCAACCCTGTAGATGCTGTGTCAAGTGAGACAGAACCAACCTGATGGCTCTCAGCTCCAGAACATTGATGGGTAAGTGAGCCTCCTGAGGACCCCACTGGCCCCGGAACCGAAGATCCTTCCAAAAGCCCCCCCAGCCTGACAAACTGGCGTCCGTGGTGACAGTTTCCCAAAGCGGGGTCAGAAATGACCTGCCCCTCGAGAGATTGTCCGGAACCAACCACCACCGTAGAGACTGCCGAACCCGGGGAGACATCCGGAAGGACCGATCCAACGATCCCGGCCGCCGATCCCAAGATGCCAACAGATGAAGCTGAAGCGTCCGCGTGTGAAACTGCGCAAAGGGAACTGCCTCGAACGAAGCAACCATCAACCCCACCAGTCTCATCCCTAGACGGATGGACGGACGAGGATTGGAAAGAAGAAGCTGAGCCAATTCCTGAATCAAAAGAACCTTGGCCTGAGGAAGAAACACCCTGTGCTGGTAAGAGTCCAAGGACATTCCCAGAAAGGTCACCACCCTGGCCGGAACCAGGGAGGACTTGGAGTAGTTGATCACCCAGCCGAACCTCTCCAGCATAGACACCACCATGTTGGTGTCCTCTGCCGCCTGACTGAAGGAAGGCGCCAAGATGAGAAGATCGTCCAGGTAGGGCACAATCCGAATCCCCCGAACTCTGAGCAAGACCATAACTCCCGCCAACACCTTGGTGAACACTCTCGGAGCCGAGGTGAGGCCGAACGGAAGAGCTACAAACTGAAAATGCCGGCCCTCCACCACGAAGCGAAGGAACCTCTGATGAGCCGGAAAAATCGGAATGTGAAGATAAGCATCCTTGATGTCTATGGACGTCATAAAATCCCCCGGCCGAAGCGAAGCGATCGCAGACCGAAGTGTTACCAATGCGAAACTTCCGGGGACGAATAAACCGGTTGAGAAACTTCAAGTCCAGAATGGGACGAAACGACCCATCCTTTTTGGGAACAATGAAGAGATTGGAATAAAACCCACGCCCCACCTCCGAAGGCGGGACCGGACAGATGACTGCCAACTCCAGCAGATTCCATACTGCCGCCAGGAGCCCCTGCGCGGCCAAAGGATCTGAAGGAACACGGGACCTGAAAAACCTTGGAGGAGGGCGGGACTCGAACTCCAGCCTGTAGCCGGCTGACACCACCTCCCGGATCCACCTCTCCGAGACCTCCTGGTCCCACACCCGGGAGAAGAGTCGCAACCGTCCCCCCACCCGTAAGGGTGAGGGCGCCCCCTCATTGCTGAGTGGGTCTGGCAGCTGGCTTGGGCTTGGCGCCCCAGGCGTGAAAAGGTCGACCACGGCCTCTTCCCCTGTTCCAGCTAGCACCCCTGGAAGCCGAGAAGCCCACACTCCTGCCAGCTCTGGCTCCCCGAAAGGAGGAATTGAAGTGGGCCGCCCCCGAAAGGAACGACGAAAACTTTTGCGCTGAGGCAGCTTACCTCCCTTAGCAACAGAGTCCAGCTTTTCACCGAAAAGCCTCAGACCCATAAAGGGAAGAGACGTGAGTGATCTCTTGGAATTAAAGTCAGCCGTCCACTGCCGCAACCATACTGAACAGCGAATGGCGACCAACAGTGCCGTAGCCCTGCCTGACATCAACATGGCATCATCCTGGGCTGCCAGAATGAAAGACAAAAAGAATCACAACGCTTAAGAGCCAGAAACTCAGCACAAGTGGGATTAAGGTCTGAACATAAACCCCTGATGATAGACCTAACCGCCATCAACAATAGTGCCGAAGCACAGACTGGCCTCAGAACTGAACCCGCACAAAGAAAACCATGCCGGGCCAGCTGATCAATCCGGCAATCCTCGCCGTCCTTGAGAGAAGTAGTGTCAGGTGAATGAACAACCGCCGTGTTACATAGTCCCAGGACCGGAGCATCAACCTCGGGAGGGACAGACCAACGCTTGACCAAGTCCGCCGGAAAGGGATACTTCCTATCCCAGCTAGGCGGCACCCACGAGACGCGTAGGTTGCTCCCATTGCTTAAGGACAATGTCCTCAAAATGCTGTTGACTGGGAAACTCCAAGCGCGGCTTGGATACCCCGAAAAGCTGACCCTTAGGCCGAGGAGCAGCTTCAGGCGGATCCAAATCCAAAACCTCAAACATCTGGGTCAGAATGGAAGGTGTATCCAGGACAGGCCCTTCAGACTGATCACCCTCAGCACCCAGCAACTACTGGCCCTCGGGATCCTCAAATTCATCAACAAGCTCGCCCTCTTCAAGGGGCCGATCCGGCCAATCCAGATCCTCAATAACCTCCTCATCTGAGTCCGGTGGGGGCGGGGACAGATGTTTCCGCTTAGCCGGGGCCTTCTGAGCGACCACAGCGGAAAACATTTTCTCGAGGCTGGCCAATCGTGCGCACACCTCGGACTGCGAATCACCCCCAACGACAACGTCACCCGGGGACCGGAACAGGCGGGGAGGGGAGGGAGATGGTGCGGCCGAGGACGTACCGGGCACCGGGGTGCCGGACTGGCGCTCAATGTTCCGCCGTGCACATGGAATACATAAAATGACATCATCCCCTGGGAGCGGAGACCCACACCCCCCAGAGAGCCTGGACTGCCCCGAAGAGCCATTTCCGGTATCTTTGGTAGCCTCCATATGGTGAAATTATGGTATATGCAGTAACCAGGGATTTACGCCTAACGCGACCCGGGATGCCCCTTCAGTACTGACTAAATAGCTATCCCCAAAATTTTGGAATTTAGACACAAAAATTCTTAATTCAAACAATGGCCCCCCCCAACTAGCCAGGTATATAAGACCGGGAGAGCCCCGCAGCGTGGGATCCCGGGATCTGAAAAACAAAAGACAGCCGTCAAACAAACACACCATAACACCTGGATGATTATATAACAATGATGAGACCAATGCAGTCTACATAAAACATTTATAATGAATATATATACCTATGGGAGGAATATATATATATGGGCAAATCTATATATATATATATATATGTATATGTAAAAACACATATATAGATGCACAGGCAAGGCTAATGTGGACCAGGCCGCAGGCGGCTCCCTGCCTGCCGGCCAGGGACCAAGACAAAGGGAAGGACGCCCCCCCCCCCCGATCGGCGAGGAAGGGGGCCCAAACCAAAGCTGCCAACCCCTCTGTCCAGCGGTACCCCAACAAAAAGAAACCGCCTACCTGATCCAAGCAGCAATGGCGGCTGCGCCACGGAGGAACGAGAGGAGAAGAGGGGCGGGCCCAGCAAGAAGCGGGAAACGCTGTGGCCCCGCCCCTCACCTAGCCAGAAGGACACGGCGCGGGCCGCGCAGCCCGCGGCCCCGCCCACCCCTCCAGGATCGCGCCAAGGGCGGGCGCCACGGAATGGCACCCGCAAGTGCCGTCAGGCGGGCCGGCGGCACGCATGCCTCCCGGACCCGCCTGTAACACTGAACACTGCCAGTGGGCGGCGAGCAGTGACACTCGGCGCCCCGACAGCCAGGCGGGCCGCCGGCGCCTCGCGCCGCCCGGCCCCGCTCGCCGCCGGTCCAGAGGAACAGGCCGCGAGGCGGGCGCCTGTCCTCCAGAGGAGAACGGCGGCCGGTGGCAATGCGCCGCCCGACCCGCCCCCCCGATACCGACAGAAGCGCCATCCCGGGGGCTAAGGAGGCCCCCCCCCCCCCCGACAAGAGAGACCAGGCGAGCCGACGGGCCGGCTCCAGACACCCGTCCTCGCCAAACATGTATACAGTAGCACAAAAACACACACACACACAACAATAATAAAACCGATGGGGAGAATGCCAATGGGGGACCTATCCTACCTAACACAGGGGCATCCCACATCCGGATCACCACGGCCGGACTACCACTATGCCCCATAATATGGGGGCGAGTGGAGGAGCTAATCTCCTGGGCACTGCTAAGTGCCATCTACCATTGCCCGGCCACCAGCCTAAGCTGGGAGGCTACCAATCAGTCAGGGGTAAAGGAACTAAAAACCGGGCAGAAATAGACCATGGGGGGGGGCAGGGTGTGACCCCGGCTACCTGCAAGCAGGAGACTTCTTTCTTCTGTCTTGTCGCCACCTTGCAGAGAAGAAGACTGGGGATTTGGTAGGAGGTACCAGGTATGTATAGACCGGGAGGGGCTTGTTGTTTTTTGGACTTCTCTGCAAGAGTGCCACCTAGCGGTGGGTATAACCCATGTATAATGATTTAGTAACCTGAAGCGGGGTGTGTGACATACTTAGAATAAAGTCTAAGCATAACTAATACACAAAAAATGGCAGTAGTTTAATTGAACTTTACATGTTCTTGTTGTTTGAAACCTGAGCGTCTAGAAGTCTTAAAGGTGGTTTATCACGAAGTTGTGTGACATTCAAAATCCACATAAACACATCGGCGAATAAGAGTCATTTATAGGGTGACCTGTTTCAGTGTATCAGGGGGCAGAGAACCTGTATAAGTGACTCCTCCCCCCACCATCTCTCAGGGCCATTCAGGCAATGCCAAAAACACAGCCAGGGTAATGCCCGTGTAAGAAAGCATCTTGGGCTCTTACAGACCCCACGCATTATGCTGATTATGTTGCATGACAAATCCAAGGGCCAGACCCACATGCTTCAGAAGTGAAATCAAAAGGAAAACTGTAAACCCTGATTACTCTGCAATTTTAAAAATGGAAGACAGTTTAGGACAGTGCCAAACGTAGCCCCACACAACGAGCGAACAATTGCCTTTGCTTGAAACATAACTTTAAGTATAGTCAAGTGATAGTCCATTGCGGCAATGCTCTAAACGTTTTTGTTTTAAACACAAAACTCTATCATCAAATTAATATTTACCATTTTTTCTCTTTCACTTGTGATGGAACTGCTTGGATTGAAGGATGCAAATACATCAGTAACCAGCAGGGAAGGGAAATTAAGTAGGAGTGAATATAATAGAATAGAGATATAGAATAGTGATATAGAATAGATATACAGAATAGATAGAATATAATAGAATAGAATAGGAGGCTCGATTGGCATTCATGCATAACACTGATGTAAGAGGTATCAACCTGGCACAAGCCTTGGGCTTCAATCTGTGTTAAGGTCCAGGAAGAAGGATCTGGAGTTATTTCCTTTACCAAATAGCAGGGCCTAATTTTGTAAAAGGGCATGCTGGGCAGGCAAGACAATCTGGGGCTGGTGGTGGGGTTTGCACAGGGGCCAATAGCAACCGAGACACCCATGCTTTTGTGTTGTCTGTGTTTGTTTCACTTTAAAAAGGCTAACATTAAGCAAACCTTCCGACAGATTACATAAAAGGTCATTCTATCAGTCAAGTACAAAACACAGAAAAGGAAGCCAGGACAGGAAGCTGAAACATTCTTCTTTTAGATTATCACGCCACAATGTTCACAAAGTTAAAACCAGTTAAAACTGATAAACGTTTTGGGCAGTTGTTGCAGCATCACACACAGAAACCAACATGAATATGAAGATCTTCTATCTTAGTCATAGGTGTAAATACCAATGTTCTTCCTGTCCTTCATTTCTTCTAAAGAACAAAACCTGTGACCATATATCTTTATGTTTATCTCGGTTTCTAGGCTCCATAATAAACCAAATACAAAAAAAGAGGTTATCAGTTTGAAACACAAGATGTTTGCTTAGCAGATGACCACGAGCTATGACAAACCATGTGTAGCTCAGCTCATCCTCCATTATGTTCCTGAATAGACACAGCAAGCAACAATGACACCAGTGACGCTCCACACCCAGCGGTGCACTAGTTAGTAATCTACGATTTATAAATAAAAACCTCTTCACTTTTGCCATATAGCGGATGGGGGGGTCAATGATATTTCGCTTTACACTGCAACTGAACTTTAGCCAATAGGTTTCTTAGTGCTGCAAATGCACCAGAAAATACAATTCTGTGAAACTCACCTGTAGAATTGTTTTTGGATACATCCAGTCCAGGTCCATATCTCACGATTGGGTGTTCTCCCCTAGGGGGAGCTCGACTGCAAGATCAAAGATGTAGCTCCTCCCGGCCCCCTATAAAGGCAGATGTCCCTCTATCATTCCCCAGTGGTTAAAATGCAGTATTAAACAAGAGAACATGCCGGGAGGCCCAAGAAACCATGTTACTTCACATAGCTTCAGCTTGTACTCTCTCTAAGCAAAAGATTAGAACAAAACAATGTCCTATGAAAGAAAATGGTTGATCACCATAACAGGCAAACATGGCATAATGAACAAAAGGGCGGGGTGGGATTACCTGGACTGGATGTATCCAAAAACAATTCTACAGGTGAGTTTCACAGAATTGTATTTTTCCTTATATCCAGTCCACGTCGTCCCATATCTCCCGATTGGGACATCCAAAAGCAGTATCCATATGGGCGGGATACCCAGTGCGGAACAGCATGTAGTTCATTTCACTACCTCTTGAAGCACCTTTCGGCCAAAAACAGCATCAGCTAAGGCCCTGGCCTCCACCTTGTAAAACTTTGTAAAAGTATGAACTGAAGACCAAGTGGCAGCCTTACAAACTTGTTCCACCGATGCCTGGTGCTGAAAAGCCCAATAGCTCTGGTAGAATGAGCTGTGATCCGAAAAGGGGGCTCCTTCCCCCTGGCGGAATATGCTTGCATCAACCTATGGTTGGCAATGGATCTCTGGAAAAAGATGGCTAAGGCTGAGACCTGACCCTTGAGGGTGCTCAGCTGGAGACCCAAGTCTAAGCCGTGTTGTAAAAACTCCAAGCGATACAGGCACGCCAAACTCTGTAGTATATCATGGAAGAAGATTTCTTCCGTGCCTGAATCATTGTCTGCACAACCATGGCCGATAACCCTTTCTCAGACAGGATTGAGGTTTCAATAGCCAAGCCGTCAAAGCCAGCGTCCGTAAATTGGGGTGCCGCATCGACCCCTGTGTGAGAAGCCCTGGGTCGACGGGCATGATGTAGGGATCTATTGACATCTGGACTATGTCCTTCTCGGCCGGCGAGGAGCCACCAGGATGGCTGGTACTTCTTCCTGGGCTATCTTGCGTAGCACTCTGCCCAGGAGCGGAAACGAAGGGAATGCATACAGAAACTTGAACTCTGTCCAAGGAATCGCCAGAGGGTCTGTTGCAATGACCAGAGGATCTCTTGAGATGGAAACTAACCTTGGAAGCTTGGACGCAAACAGATCCACGTCCGGCTGACCCCAGCGGAGACACAGGGCGTGAAAAGTCTCGCTGCTGAGAGACCATTCCCCCAGGCGCAAGGCACTCCTGCTCAGGGAGTCTGCCTCCTGGTTTTCCACCTCGGGGATGTAGACCGCCAAGATGCAGGGAACATTCTCCTCTGCCCAAGTCAGAATCTGGGTCACCTCCTTGAGGGATCTCTTGCTCCAAGTCCCGCCCTGGTGGTTGATGTATGCGACAGCCGTCTGACTGTCCGAGCGAACCTGGATCGCACGACCTCTTAAATGGAGAGTCCAACCACCACAAGAGGGACTGCCTGGCCAGGGGGGACAGCAAAAAGCCATGTTCCAGGGACTCCCGAGTCTGATTCCAGCCGGTCAGCAGGTTCAATTGAAGAGGTCTCATGTGAAATTGGGCGAAGGGCACTGCCTCGAAGCACGACACCATTAGGCCCACCAATCTCATCCCCAGACGTACCGACGGCTGCTGACAAGACAGCGAGGCCTGCACCTGCATCTGGAGACCCAAAACCTTCTGCTGCGGCAGAAAAACCTTGACCTGAGCGGTGACTATCGTCATTCCCAGGAAGGAGGCATAATACAATAGACAAAAATCAATGCAGCAAAAAGAGGGACTCATGACACCGACAGTAGGGATTCCGCAGCATCCGCAGGCAGAAGACATCAGCTTGTCCCCAGCAGCAGAGAGATGAGCAAAACAGACAGCGTCCAGGCAAGCCCTTCCAGATGGATCCTCGGGGGGGGGGGAGGGGGTGCGGCACCGGTGTGACGTCACCAGCGCGCCGATGCCAGGCTAGGTGGGGCTGAGGGCAAGAAGACGCCCGCCCCCTTAGAACTTCTGGACTGGCCCGAAAATGGCGACGTCGACAGAGGCCCGCCGCACAAGCAGCGCGAGTACGTGCCCCCCCGTCTCTCACAGACAGCGCCGCAGAGGAGGCGATGCGGCAGGCCTGTGGGACGCGACGGCCAATAAAGCTTGTGGGCAGGGAGGGATACATACAACAGTACACATAGTGGTTCCCCCTCAGGCTCACCATAAGCCTGTGGCCGGCTACCTTTTAGTTTAAGGCCTGCGGCCCAGAGCCTAAGCTCTGCCGAACGCCACAGACCCCAGCGTTCACCCTACCGTCACAGATCCCATAGCAGCCAGAGGCTGGGAGGCAGTGGGTCAGAAGGGATCCATGGAAATAGAGTCCGCAGCGGCCGACGGGCTAGGTGATCCTGCTCTGCTACCAATATCTGAGGGAGAGAGAGCCAACGATCTTATGCAAGATGAACTACTGGGGAATGATAGAGGGACAGCTGCCTTTATAGGGGGCCGGGAGGAGCTACATCTTTGATCTTGCAGCCCCTAGGGGCGAACACCCAATCGTGAGATATGAGACGACCTGGACTGGATGTAGGGAAAATAGACCTCTTTAGAACTAAAAAAAAAAAACACACTGTTAGACTTACTGATAATGGCTTTTCCAGGAACCCTTCAGCGTGAACACATGGAGAGATAGACTCCACCTCCCTGAGAGAAAACACAAAACTGAAAAAGAGGTTAAAAGCCCCACCCCTTCCTCCCCACCTCAGCCTTTGTAAAGTAACTTAAATAACCCACACTGAAGGATTCCTAAAAAAGATGTTACCGGTAAGTCTATTCCCCCCCCCCCCCCCCCCCCCAGTCATCAAGATTCCCGGGCAGATCGATTCCCTCCACCGGAGCATCCAAAATCAGGATGCCCCGCTGTGTGAAACCCCCCAAATCACCCCATTCACTTACCTTCCTTCCCGGTCCAACAGCGCATGTGCGCGACACGGCATTTGTGATTGGCCCGCGCGGGCACAGCCCCTGTTAGACGGAAGCGGGGGATATGGCTGCCAGCATGCTCAGAGCCGCTGGCCTTAGACGACGTACCATCAGTGGCTCCAAGCACGCTGATTGGACAAGCAGCCGTGCATGCGCCATAGGACAGGGAAGAGGAGAGTTGCGCTTAGCGATCTGGGGGGTTCCAGACAGCAGGGCACCCCAGATTGGGGTGCCCCGGGGGAAGGACCAAAACCCAGGATAGTCAAAACCCTGGGTTTTGGTCCACTTTAAAGTGAAATACATTTGACCAAAGCCCCTGCCAATACGCCTTTCTTATGCTGTAGACTTGGATGTAGAAATGGATATTTTTGCGTTTCGAATTGTCTTGGGAAATGGATTTTCTTGCTGTCCCTCAGTGTGAGATGGCAGACGATCAGTCATTGCATAGATGTGGCAATTACATCATTGCCACACACAACAGTGGTAGTGAATGGAGGAGGCGGAGATTTACATATAAAACTGGAGCCATTATCTGGGATTACAGTGAAGCAGGTGCAATGAAATTGGTAAAAGGTGCTAGTTAAAAATGTGGGTGTTGGCCTGCTTTAACTAAAGTGGTTCCTCACAGTAAGCTGTAACCAGTCATCCATCAAAGGCATTCAGAATTTGAGGAACCTGCACTTGGCCCAGAGGCAACCCAAATGTGGCACAATAGGGGCAATGCAAAAGCACCAGAAAATAAGGGTGTTCAACGTTTGCTCCTTTGGGACAGCCAAAGGCACATGCGTGGGCTCTTGTCCAGTGAGAGCTGCCTGCTAGGACAACGTCCTTAGGCAGACGACTCTCATTGTTTACAATGGGGAGCACGAGCTGACGCATCACTGCGTTGTGCACGTGCTCCCTCCCCAGCCATTCAGATAGGCTCCCCATTGATTAGAATAAGAGGCGCCTGTCGAATGACGTCATAGCAGGTGTCTCTCATTGGAAGAGAGCCTGTGCATGCATTGTTGGAGAGTGGTGAGGTGAGTTTTTTTGGGCTTCCTGGAGGGTTTGACACAGTGGGGGGAGGGGGGGGGGGCACTTCGGGATCCCCAGGGGCACGGAGCAAGGAGTTTCTTTTATTAGATCATCATTGCAGATACACAGTGTTTTAAGGCCCCTTTGCCAGGCACAACGGATAATCACTCTAAAGAAGGGCTCAGCTATGGCGTAAGGGGATAAGTTAGGATAGGTATGTTTAGTGTCCCTGTTACACAGGACAGAGCTCCTAGAGTTTAGGTCGAGTAAAAAAAAACAATTTTTTGTCCTTTCTAGGCGTAACTTTCTTACAGCAATTGCCAAACACGAGGTCCCAACAGAAAAGCCCTTCCCAGAAACCGACATGTTTTATCAGCACCAGGTGCCCCATATTCTGTGCTAGTTATCCCTTTTCAGAGTTGATCACGCCCATTGATTTTCTGTTAAATTAATGTTTAAATCACAAATGGATCAAAAATATATATAACACATCGTTAATGGTTCTCTACAGCAGCAACTGGTGTGATGCTTTATTTATGGTCCCTGCGCTGTTGATGTCGGCCCCACCTCATTATTGGATTCTGAAAATATAGAGAACATGTTCACAGTACAAACAAATATGCCTGCATTATTAATGAATATAGGCAGGGATGGGGTTTTGTTATTGCGTTTCGAAAGAATATTCTAGAAGATCTGCCAGTATGTAAGACCTGCATAAAAGCAACGGCATTGTATTGTATACATATAACACTGGTGTGTCAGCAGACGGTCAGTGAGAAAGCTACTGTGAATAAAGGCTGTCAAAACACAGTCACAGTGCCAAGTCCCGCAGCAGAAAGGGTTTCCAGTCACTTGCCACTCCTGATAAAGTAGATCATCACATTAACCCTGCGGGAGACCATTATTGCTGATCAAGGAGGCTGTGTAGAATCAAAGACCTTCGCCTTGGAAAAGCTACTGTACAATACTTTTCCATGTTTCTTCAGACAAACCCAAGGCCTCTGGCCACAAGCGGGATCCTGCTGTGTTGGCACAAGTACTTTTATTCAAACATTAAATGCACGGCGTCTTGGGCTTCCTTCTAGGACATCATGGAGCTGACAAACTTGGCAGTAAGCCTTTCCTGGAAGTGCTGCTGACAAACCAGCCATAACCAAGTGGATTAGACACCTCTACAAAGTGACCCTCCTTCCCTCTACACAAAAAGGATATTTCATAAACCAATAAGGGGGGCGATCACCTGAGCAAACAGCAGCATCAATTACATATGAACAAAGTACCAATTACATGCTTAAGAACATAGGAACCTCAACATACACACCAACAATGCACTCCTGGTGAAGCCCCATCTTGGGCCAAAATGCATTGGAGAAAGTCAAGTACTGAACAGCTTTTTAGGGATTCTCCACACCTAAGTGGGCTCACACTGCCTTTACAGAAAGAGTAGTAGATGATTGGAACAAACTTCATTTTTCAACTACCTGTTGGAAGTAAGTGAATTTAAACATTCCTGGGATAAGTATACATCTATACCAAGATAAAGAAAAAGTACACACATAAGGGCAGATTAGATGGATCATATGGACTTCTTCAGTCATCAACCCTCTATGTTTCTACTATATCCATGAAGTACCGTATATACTCGAGTATAAGCCGAGTTTTTCAGCCCACTTTTTGGGCTGAAAAAAGCCACCTCGGCTTATACTCGAGTCAATACGGCGCCGTCAGCCGCTCCCGCCGCCGCCTGCACTTCCAGGCTGCTGCGTGCAGGTCGTCGGTGGGCGTGCCCCATATGGCCGGCGTCCAATGAAAACATTGGACGCCGGCCATATGGGGCACGCCCACCGACGACCAGCGCGCAACAGCCAGGAAGTGCTGGCGGCGGCGGGAGCGGCTGACGGCGGAGGGAGCGGATGACGGCGGCGGCGGATGATGGCGGCGGCGGGAGCGGCTGACGGCGGCGGAGGGAGCGGCTGAAGGCGACGGCGGCGGCTGGCGGCGGCGGGAGCGGCTGACGGCGGCGGAGGGAGCGGCTGAAGGCTGGAGGCGGATGACGGCGGCGGGAGCGGCGGCGCTGAATGGAGAGAGCGACCGGCTGGAGGAGGAGGTTGGTGGCGGCAGCAGCAGCAGGTACCGTTTGTGTGTGTGTGAGTGTGTGTGTGCGTGCACGCTGGTTCATGCCCAGTCCTTTAGAGCAGGGGCAGGGCCAAAAAATGTGCCTTTCCTGTCCACAGCAGCATTAACTCTGCCTGTCCCTGCTTTCCCCCCAAGAATGTTTAATGCCTCGGCTTATACTCGGGTCAATAGCTTGTTCCACTTTTTTGGGGTAAAATTAGGTGCCTCGGCTTATACACGGATCGGCCTATACTAGAGTATATACGGTAATAGACAGAGTGCACATTAATCATACAAACCTTTTAAGATCCTGAATGCAAATAAGCCCTCATCTTTGTTTAGCCCTGGCCTTTGTTTTTTCATTTAATTCTTTATATACTTGTTGATTTGGTGAGACAATTAGACCAACCTCGTCATTTTGCTACTTTTTCCTCACCACATTCCAGCCCACAAAATCCCCAAAAAGTCTATTGTAGACATTTACTGTTAGGAGACTAGAAGCAAATCTTACTTGTGATCAACCCACTGTCATGAAAAAAATAGGGCCGCCCCTAGGGAAATCTCTTAAAGGAGATTCAAACAAATTTATTGGCATTTCAAGGCAACTTAATCTGATTGAGACTCAATGGATCCAATACAATCCAGATGAATGGCCCAGCTTAATATTTTAGTACATGTATAGTGATATATCCTCCAAAAGCATGAACGTTGCCTGGTTTCACTTAAACCGGACCTTCAGCGTGATTTAATGAAAATCCCAAACTCTTAAAAAACGGTTCCCCAGCATCTAAAATTAATATATTTTACGTTTTTAGTCACTAACTTATTATTCTTTCCCCCACTGGGCTGCAACTCTGTTCAGGAATTTAGGATACGGGCGCCGCCATCACACTTACTGAGGAGAGGAGAGTGGGATAAGGTACAGGGGGGCGGGTTATAGCTGTGCTTTGCTCAGACAGAGCAGAGCTGGGGTCAGGTAAAGGTCAGCCGTCCCAGAATGCATAGCGGCACAGTCAGGAGGCACTTCCTGTTTGCAGGCTGCCTGATAAGATGGCGGCTTCCATAAGCCGCCATCTTGGATGTTTAAAGGCTCATAACATGCAGTAGATGCAGGTAGGATGATATTTAATGTGGGCAATCTGTATGTACAGGGTGTGGGAAACATATAAGATAGACTCTTATTCAGAGTGAAGGACCGCTTTAAGTCTTAGGTAATGGTTAAAGGGATTATCCAAACTATGTGTAAGACCAAATCATTGTCTGTGTATCAGCCATGCTGCGGACTCATCCTGGTGTGCTTCTGAAGATCTCTCTCCACCCCACTTGCATCAGATTGTGAGGGACATATCGATGCTTGCGTGCATACATGCTCCTGGCTTTGCTTGTCCATCCTTTCCCAGCTAGCTTTGTAAAGTCTACCTTTTAGTGCTAAAAAAGGTGGTCATGAATAAATAAAATCCAGGGGCTGGGCTACAGAAAACAGGCTGGATCTTAGTAAACTCTTTATTCAACAGTTCACGTAGGATGAATCTTCCACATCATGACAGGTATGCAAAAAAGGGTTAATATAGTGTGTGTTGTAGAGAGAATATATCTAAGAACGCGACCAAAATCACTGATGTACATGCTGATAAAACCTCTCTCTGAATCGATTGCTTATCTTGAGCTAGACATTGCCTGAGCAGCTGTGGGGATGAAAAGCCTGGACTTTCTTTTTAAATATATTAAAAAAAAAAGCAATTCTGTGAGTACTCACCTGTAATAAACCCGGAGAAGTTTGGACAATACACCAGATGATAAGGGGGCAATTACCTCATTGTAACGTGTACATTAATCAATATATTTTAAAAAAAATTTTAGCATATATTACATCAATATCTGCAGATTCATTTGACATGTGTCGTCACTATTGGCATACTATAAACAACAGTAAGTGATGGTCTCCCATTAACACTATTGCACAAAAAATAAATATCATGAAATGATAATAGACTGGCACAGTATGATAATTCAGGCCACATGATATACGTTTCCTGTGAAGGTTTCTTTAAATGTTTCCCCTCGTAAGTAGGCATGAAAGGTTAACAATCACAAATACACAAAGTATATGATTAGGAGGGCAGGACTCCATTAAAATGGAGCCGGCTTCATAGATAAATACAATAGCATATAGGTGAGTAAACAAACTCCCCCAAAATATAGGTCAGAGAAAATAGTCTGTACAGACTATAGGCAGAACACATAGGTGGCGTTATAAATATATTCATGCTGTAACATAGGTGGCACTATGAAGATATTTATGCTGTAATATAATAGCATTGCATAGACATGTGACCTCAGTGTGCCTCTATTTATTTACTTATTTCTTAAAAATAACAAAGATCTTTGTACGATATCGCAATCAAGTCTTAGATAAATGGCATTATCACAACTGAGACATAGACAAATGACAAGTATTGCCAGTGAAAATGCGCAGGGCGGGCTCCAAGAAAATGAAGCCGTCCCCACAGACACAGAGCTAAACCACGCTCAAAAGGGCTCCAACAAAATGGAGCATGACCGTGGTGTTCGGGCGGCAGGTGACGTCACATCCGGCTTGCTGCCGGTTGGATGCAGTGTGCGCTCTGAGGCCCGGATCGCATGACGTAACTTCCGGTGAAACCGGCGGGCCAGTGAGCTCCTGGCCTCGGACCGGACATATAACGCCGCCCGAGTGGCGTCTCAGAAGCCCCTAGACTGACGAGCCCACAGGATGTGAAGAGAGCCCAGAGAGGGCCGGACACCGAGCGTGTGGGGGGGGGGGGGGGGGGGGGGGCGAGAAAAGATACCACATCTGCAGTGCAGCGCGAAACGCGCATTTAAAGGTACAATGTTACCACTATACAACTCAGCACTGTATCTTGATACCGACACCTTGAGTGGTAATTTAAATTACATCGCTATAATCTGTTCAATTTTTTCCAGCATTTATTATTGGATCAACTGGAAAACTTATAACTACTCATTATCTCTTGAAGTTACTACATGTTACAATCAGGTACACAAATGAACCCAAGTACACAATGCTATCAGTAATGCTAAATAAAAACATACTTTTTGGAATAAAATGATATATTTAACCACTCTTAAAGGGCCAGCATTTGACGACCCCACACTTCAATGGTGATTGAGCCACACTTCTCTGGGAAAAAGTGAAATTATTGTATACATTATCAACAAACATTATTGAACAAATAAGTAGCACCCATGGATTCCTTTATTTAATGTATATATATTTATTGAATTAATTTAAATCAACATAAATAAGCAATTATATAGATGAATTAACTTTTACATATTTATTTACATATTATTGCTTTCCTCTTTCAATAAAAGGGCACTGAGGAAGCCAAAAGTAGCAGGCGAAACATGTTTGCCCAATGCCCAAATGAAAGGATATTGGTGAAATTATGAACACTGAGGAATCAGGGAGCATAATGTCATATGTTAGTAACATAAGAAATGTTTGAGACGTGTATGACATGCTGCACTATATTGTAAAATCATATAGGATTGTACATTGCGAACTTGCTTTTCTTAAATGTAACGTAAATTTTATTATAACATATAAATAAATACTTTAATAATTCAAAGAGTGAGGTCTTGGTCAAAAGCATGTGTATAACAGAAACTGGGATATGCCTAAAACCCAGAAGCAGTAGAGTGTTGATAGTGCTTGACCATGCACCAACTGAATAATTTGATACGTGTAAGGGTCACACAATTGGGGTAACCTGTTATAGGTTGCTCCGCCAATTGGAAACACCTGTAGAATTGTTTTTGTTCTTGCATGGCATGGCCCGCTTCGGTATTCATAACAGTTGGGTTATTCCGCCACAATGTGGCGCAGTGGTACTACAGAAAGCTGTGGCATCTCCCGGCTCCATATAAAAACGGGATTTACCATAGAGTTCCCAGCGTAGACAAGCAGTCAGACAAGAAGCCGGGAGAGAATAAAGGTAAAAAAGGGTAAAAAAAAACCCAATGAATTTGGAACAATCACCATAAAGAGGCAACCAAGAATAACGATAACAAGGGTGGGGCGAAGCGGGGCCATGTCATGCAAGAACAAAAACAATTCTACAGGTGAGTACTCACAGAATTGCTTTTTTCTTTATTGCATGGCATGGCCCGCTTCGGTATTCATAACAGTTGGGACATCCAAAAGCAGTGTCCAGAGTAGGGTGGGATCGCCAAAGAGTAACGGCCAGTAGTTCAAGTCACTACCGTCTGAAGCATCTTGCGGCCAAAAGCAGCATCCGCTGAGGCCTTAACATCAACCCTGTAAAACTTGGAAAAGGTATGATCAGAAGACCAAGTAGCGGCCTTGCAAACTTGTTCAACAGAAGCTTGGTGCTGAAAAGCCCAAGAGGCACCAATAGCACGAGTGGAATGAGCAGTCACCCTAAAGGGAGGTTCCTTTCCCTTAGCAGAATAGGCTTGAATCACCGCCTGACGGATCCACTTGCTGATAGTGGACTTAGCCGGAGGCAAACCCTTCCTAGGTCCAGAAGTGAGAACAAAAAAAGCATCAGACTTCCTGAAAGTCTCTGTAGCGAACAAATAAAACTTCAGAGCCCTGACCACATCCAGAGAATGCAGTGTCTGCTCCTTGGAATTAGCAGGATTAGGACACAATAAAGGCAAAACAATGTCCCGATTGAGATGAAAGGCAGACACCACCTTAGGCAAGAAATCCGGCTTAAGCCGGAACACCACCTTATCTTGATGTCGCTCGAAATAAGGAGGTTTGATGGAAAGCGCCGCCAGCTCAGAAACTCGCTTTACAGAAGTGATAGCCACCAGAAAGGCTACCTTAAGAGTCAGAATAGACAAGGCAGCCTCACGGATAGGCTCAAAGGGAGGCCCTTGCAGAGCAGACAACACCAGATTCAAATCCCAGACTGGTAGCAAAAGCTTACGGGGTGGACGCACACGAGAAACACCCTGGAAAATACCATTTTGTGTGTAAAATGGTTATTACGAGTATGTCACACACCCCACTTCCAAATATACATGACACCTGGGAACCCGGCCTGTAGAGGGCGATCTTGCAGAGATGACATGGAAAAAGGAGCCCCTCCTGGTCCATAAGTACTGGGTTCCTCCAACTATTCCTCAGTCTTTTTAAAAAGCAGTGAAGAACCAGGAAGAGCAAATTATATTCGATGACTGAAAAATAGTTTGAAAATAATAATCACCATATAAAGGATTCCTTAGAACAAAAAAGGACGGGGGAAGTGGGGTGTGTGACATACTCGTAATAACCATTTTACAGGCGAGTACTCACAAAATGGTATTATTCCTAGTATGTCACACACCCCACTTCCAAATATTCATGACACTTGGGACATCCAATATCAGTGTCTATAACGGGTGGGTAACCCCAATGAATAATGCATAACTTAAATTACTGCAGCTTGCAGAATTTTGCGGCCAAAAGCAGCATCCGCTGAGGCCCGCACATCAACCTTGTAAAACTTAGAAAAAGTATGCACAGAAGACCAAGTCGCAGCCTTGCAAACCTGTTCAACAGAAGCCTGGTGCTGAAAAGCCCAGGAAGCTCCAATAGCACAAGTAGAATAAGCGGTGACACGAAAAGGGGGAACCTTCCCCTTAGCCAAATAGGCCCCAATGATGGCCTGACGTATCCACTTACTAAGGGAAGATTTGGCAGGAGCAAAACCTTTCTTGGGCCCAGACGGCACAACAAAAAAGGCATCTGTCTTGCGGAAGGCCGAAGTAGTAACTAAATAATACTTAACACAACGAACTACATACAAAGAATGTAAGACCCTTTCCTTGTCGCTACTAGGTTTAGGACACAAGGAAGGAAGAACTATATCCTGATTTAGGTGGAAAGCAGACACCACCTTAGGAAGGAAATCCGGTTTAAAATGGAAAACAACCTTATCTTGATGCCTCTCAAAATAAGGGGCTAGAATAGACAAAGCCGTCAATTCAGAAACTCGGCGGACAGAAGTAATAGCAACCAAAAAGGCAACCTTCTGAGTAAGAATAGGAAGAGGAATATCCTGCAAGGGCTCAAAGGGAGCGGCCTGCATAGCTGAAAGTACTAGGTTAAGGTCCCAAACAGGAAGTATAGGCTTTCTGGGAGGCCGCACATGCGCAACTCCTTGGAAAAAAGTCTTAACCAAAGGATGAAGAGCAAACGACCTTTGAAAGAAAATAGCCAAGGCAGAGACTTCCCCATTCAAAGTACTAATCTGGAATCCCATATCCAGACCTCGTTGAAGATATTCCAGAATTCTAGGAATATAAAATACTCAAAGCCCTGGATTCACACCAATCAATATAGGACCTCCAAGTCCTGTAATAAATGACAGAGGAAGACTTCTTCCTAGCTCTAAAAAGCTAGGAGTCTGAATAACCACATCAGAAAGACCTTCTTCTTTCAAGATGGAGACTTCAGAAGCCATGCTGTCAAAGCCAGCGTTTGTAAATTGGGGTAACAAAGTTGACCCTAAGTGATGAGATCTGGAAGAAGAGGCAGATGAAAACGATCCACTGCCAGCCTTACGATGTCTGCGTACCACAGATGTCTTGGCCACCTTGGCGCCACCAGAATTGCTGGCACCTCCTCCAGTGCTAACTTGCGCACCACCTTGCTGATCATGGAGAATGGGGGAAACAGATATAGGAACCCCAGATCCTTCCAAGCCAGAGACATGGCATCCGCTGCCACTGCCAGAGGATCCTGGGATAGAGACACAAAAGCTGGAGCTTGTGATTGTGGCGAGAAGCAAACAGGTCCAACTGTGGAGTCCCCCACTTGTGACAGAGGAACTGAAAGACCCTTGGATTGAGAGACCATTCTCCCTGGCGAGAACATCCCCTGCTCAGTGAGTCTGCCTCCACATTCTCTATCCCCGGAATGTAAACTGCTGATATGCAGGAAACCTTGATCTCTGCCCACTGAAGGATCAGAGACACTTCCCGGAGGGCACCCCAACTGCGAGTCCCCCCCTGGTGATTGATGTATGCAACAGCTGTTCGGTTGTCTGACCGAATCTGAACTGGCAGACCCTGTAAGAAATGGGTCAGTCGAAGTAGAACAAGACGTATGGCCCGAAGCTCTAAAAAGTTGATTGGAGAATGAGCTTCCTGAGGCCTCCACAATCTTTGGAACTGATGATTCTTCCCGAAGCCCCCCCCCAGCCCAACAGGCTGGCATCCGTGGTAACCAGTTCCCAACACGGAGTCAGAAATGACTTGCCCTTCTGGAGGTTGAGCAATATTAACCACCACTGAAGGGAATGCAAAACGTTGGGAGACAATAGACAAGTCTGATTCAATGATAGTGGGCACCTGTCCCACTTTGCCCAGTTTCACATAAGGATGCTTCAGCTGTTCCTCAAGGCTAACGGGACTGCCTCGAATGCAGCTACCATCAATCCCACTAGTTTCATCCCTAGACGGATAGACTGACGAGGGTTGGACAAGAATAGGCGAATCAAGTCCTGAATAAGAACCATTTTGGACTGAGGAAGAAAAACCCCGGCCTGAAATGTATCCAGAATCAGGCCCAGGAAGGGAATTTCCCTGGACGGACAGAGAGGATATGGGGTAACTTATTACCCATCCGAACCTCTCTAGCGTAGAGACCACCGTCCTGGTGTCCAACTCTGATTGTTCAAGGGAGGAGGCCGCAATAAGAAGATAGTCCAGAAAAGGCACAATGCGGATGCCCTGGACCCTGAATATAGCCATCACTCCTGCCAGCATCTTGGTAAAGACTCTTGGGGCCGAGGTAAGGCCGAATGGCAGGGCCACAAATTGATAATGCTGGTCTTCTATCGAGAACCTGAGAAATCTCTGGTGACCCGGAAAAATAGGAATGTGCAAATAAGCATCCCTGATGTCTGTGGATGTCATTAAGTCCCCCTGACGGAGATACTCCATGCGGAATTTTCTGAAACTGATAAATTGATTGGGTCTCCTTAGGTCTAGGATAAGCCGACAGAGCCGTCCTCTTTGGGTACCGTGAATAGGTTGGAGTAAAACCCCTTTCCGCTGGAGGCACTAGGCAGATGACAGCCATGTTTAACAGATTCGCTACTGCTGCCCGCAGTCCCTGCGCAATTGCAAGATCTGACGGCATCCGAGACATGAAAAATCTGGGAGGAGGCCGGAACTCGAATTCCAGTTTGTAACCGGAAAAGACTACTTCCAGAACCCAATTGTCTGACACCTCCTGACCCCAGACCTGGAAGAAGAACCGCAGCAGTCCCCCCACCCATAAGGGTGAGGGTGTCCCCTCATTGTTGAGCAGGCTTAGTGGCAGATTTGGTTTTGGACTCCCAATTCTGACTTGGACGGCCACGTCCCTTTCCTCTGTTCCATGCATTCCCTCTAGGGGCTGAAAAGGCCGATCCTCTACCGGATCTAGACCCCCGAAAAGAAGGGTTAAAAGAGGCCACTCCACGAAAGAACGATGTTGTTTCTTACGCTGAGGTAATTTACCTCCTTTAGTGACAGAATCCAATTTTTCTACAAAGAGGCGCAATCCCACAAAAGGGAGCGCTGTAAGCGATTTCTTGGCTACAATATCAGCTGCCCACTGCCGCAACCATACTGACCGCCGGATGGCGATTAACAAGGCAGAGGTTCTGCTGCACATGAGCAGAGTATCATCTAAGGCAGAAAGTACAAAAGATGCAAACATCTCACATCGCTTAAGAGCGGCATACTCATCAGAAGCCGGATCAAGCCCTGAGTAATTCATTAGGTCTCTCACAACAGACCTTCTAGCCACTGTCATGGGTACAGAAGCACCAACAGGCAGCAAGGCCGAGCCCACACTGGAAAAAGCGTGGCACGTCATTTGATCAATACGCTTATCCTCTCCATCTTTAGGTGTAGTGTAGTCAGGAGAATGCAACACAGAAGAATTGGATAAATAAAGCACAGGGGCATACACCACAGGTGGTGATGACCAACGCTTAACAGTATCAGCTGGGAAGGGATATTTCTTGTCCCAGCCCAAGGGAATGCCAGGAAGCCGCGCAGGCTTCTCCCATTCTTTAAGAATAATTTCATTAAAATGCTTTGGATTTGGAAATTCTAAACGAGGTTTAGAGACTCCAAATAATTCCCCTTTTTGAGGAGGGACTACTTCAGGAGGAGTGATAACCAAAACCTCAAATAACTGAGCAAGAGCCTTAGGGGTATCCACAACACTAGCTTCACCCTGCTCAATCACAGTACCAACAAATTGCTGTTCATCAGAAACAGCTGAATCCTCATAGAATTCTCCTTCTTCTAACTTAGAAGGATCAGACCAATAAAGCATTTCACAATTATCCAACTCACCGGAACTGCCTGAGTCAAATGTTTCCTTTTAGCTAAGGCCTTCTTGGCCACAGAGCTAGACATTAATTTTTAAAGATGAGCCAATCTGGCACACAAATCAGAATGCGACTCACCACCCATGACAATATCACTGGGGGTACGGACAAGACATGGCGGAGTAGGAGATAAGGCAGAAGCCGCAGACGCTGAAGCCTGGGCCCCAGTTTGCTGCATAATAGTTAATTGAGCACAAGGGACGCAAAGAATTGCGTTATCTCCAACAAGGGATGCCCCACATCCAAAACATTGCCGAGTCTGTGCAGAGGGAACTGCATGCCCGTTGTCCTGAGATGCCTCCATATGGTGTTTAGTATTATACTATAATTGATTATAGTCGCCAAGTATATATGGGATTTACGCAATTGCTACCCGGGATGCCCCTTTAAATAGTCCCAAGTGGGAGGATATTAACACAAATGGGCTAAAGACCAGGAGAAACCCCTTTAAAATAAAGAGTTTCCACCTACAAGGAAAACAAACAGTCACCAATGCACACAATACAATAAATGACAAAGCATGAAAAAAATGGCAGAAACTCCCTTCAGCAAGCTGAGGGGTACGCACAGCACCTTTAAATATGGAAAGCTTAACGAATTTGCGTGTCATCCTTGCGCAGGGGCCATGCTAATCCTCTCTGTATTGTTCCAATCTTAGTATATGTGCTGCCAAAGCAAGCACAATGAGGGAAGACCATAGGGAAGCAACAGGAGCCAGGCAGACAAAGAGAGCACCCAGGTGCTCTTGAGAATGAAATGATTGCTGTGTGCCTAAGCCCCGCCCACCCCAAGAATCACATGACCAAGAATGGAGGGAAATTCAAATCTGAACATAGCCAGAAAACAAAGAGCTTTAAAAGGTAAGCAAAAGAATGCTGCCTAGACAGAAATAGGAAAATCTAAATAAAACATATCCTATTAAATAGTATAGTAAACATACATAATATATATGTAATAAAGATTTATTTTATATATCTTTTTTTTTTTTATTATTATTTGTGTGCATGGTGACAAATAAGCCCAGATAACGCCCCCCCCCCCCCCTCCTTTTTACCCCAGCAGGGTAAAGGAGAACTAAAGGGGAGAGGATAGAAATGCACCCATAAGGCACAAGGGGATTATAAAGGGACAGGGGCATCCCATGCCGAGAACACCAACCCGGAAACCGCCTACCCACATTTGGGTCTCACGGAGGAGTAAAACTCCTGTATACACCAGAAGGTGTATGTATCTACCTTTGCCTGAACCATACAGCCAGGGCCGGGAGGCCGAACAGGTTTAAAGAGTATCAGACAGAAATAGAGAAAAAAAGGGTCCGGGAGCAAACCCGGCTACCGGCAGCTTGAAGGAGAGTCATCTTCTGAATGCTCCGCCGACTGCAGAGATGAAAAGACTGAGGAATAGTGGGAGGAATCCAGTACTTATGGACCAGGAGGGGCTCCTTTTTCCATGTCATCTGTGTAAGATCGCCCTCTACAGGCCGGGTTCCCAAGTGTCATGAATATTTGGAAGTGGGGTGTGTGACATACTAGGAATAAAGGTTTTAACCAATCGGTGATTGGCAAAAGATCTTTGGAAAAAAATTGCCAGAGCAGAAACATGGCCTTTTAGGGTACTAAGTTGAAGGCCTAGATCCAAACCATGTTGCAAGAATTCCAGAATCCTGGGAAAAGTAAAAACACGAAAGGGAAGAGACTTGGACTCACACCAGGCAATGTAAGCATGCCAGACCCTGTAATAGATAAAGGACGAAGACTTCTTCCTAGCCCTAATCATGGTATCAACAACAGAAGCAGGCAACCCCTTTTCCATCAAGATGGAGGTTTCAGCAGCCAAGCCGTTAAAGCCAGCGTTTGTAAATTGGTACGGCAAGACGTACCGGTCTACTGCCAACTGCACGACGTCTGCGAACCAAACTCTTCTTGGCCAACAAGGGGCCACCAGGATGGCTGGTACCCGCTCCTGGGCTATCTTGCGCATGACCCTGCCCTGGAGAGGAAACGGAGGGAACACATAGAGAAGCCGAAACTCCGTTCTGAACAGCCTGATCCTGAAGGTGAGTGGTTAGGCGAGAAAGAACCAACTTGATCGCCCTCAGTTCCAGGACGTTGATGGAAACATGGGCCCCACCAACCCTGGAACTTCAGGGACTTCCAGAAGCCTCCCCAACTGGTCAGACTGGCATCGGTGGTGACCGTCTCCCAGCACGGGGCAGGAAGGTCCTACCCCCCAGAAGGTTCCTTGAGTCCAGTCACCACGTGAGGGACTGTCTGGCAAGAGGGGACAGAGCAAATTCCTGATCCAGGGACACAAGGTCCTGATCCCAAACTGACAAGAGGAGCAACTGAAGAGGTCTCATGTGAAGCAAAGGGGACTGCCTCGAAACAGGACACCTTCAGGGCCACCAACTGCATCCACTGACAGGTGGAGGGATGAAGACACGATAGCAGAGCCCGAGCCTGCATCTGAAGACCCCCCACCTTCTGCTGAGGAAGGAACACCTTGACCTTAGAGGTATCCAGAGTCATGCCCAGAAAGGACGTCACCAAGGACGGGGACAGAGAAGACTTGGGATAGTTGATCACCCAGCCGAAGGACTCTAAAGTGGATGTCACCATCTGAGTGTCCTGCTCGTCCTGAGGAAAGGACTTGGCCACAATCAGGATGTCTTCCAGGTAAGGAATGATGCGTATGCCCTGGTTCCTTAGCAGAGCCATCACCCCCGCCAGTACCTTGGTGAACACCCGAGGCGCCGAGGTGATACCGAAGGGTAGAGCCACAAACTGGTAATGCTGACCCTGCAGCTCGAACCTTAGAAATCTCTGATGACCTGGGAAGATAGGCACATGAGGATAAGCATCCTTAATGTCCACATTGGTCATGAAGTCGCCCGGGCGAAGGGTACTGACAGCAGAGCGTAGCGGCTCCATACGAAAATGCTTGAATCTGACAAATTTGTTGAGCCCTTCAGGTCCAGAATGGGCCTCAGAGAGCCGTCCTTTTTGGGGACCGTGAAAAGATTGGAATAGTACCCCTGACCCTATTCTTGATGGGGGGGGGGGGGGGGGGCAGGCTGCAAACTATCTTGTAACCGGAGGACACTACTTCCTGAATCCACCAGTCTGAGAGGTGAAGCCTCCAGATGTGAGCAAGGAGCCGAAGCATCCCCTCACCCGGATGGGTGAGGGCGCCCCTTCATGCCTGAGGGGGCTTGGGAGAGGGTTTGTGCTTGGAACTCCAGGAGAGACCAGGACGACCACTGGATCTGCCACGGCCCCAAGAATCTCTGCGGCCAATAGAGAGGAGGGAGCCACGGCCTCCTCTGGGAGCACGAAAGGAAGGGAGGGGGACGGAGGACCTACGCTGAGGTAGCCTGCCATCCTTGGCTAGAACATCAAGACACTCCCCAAATAGCCGCAGCCCCGTGAAGGGGAGTCCAGTGAGAGCTTTCTTAGCAGTGGCGTCAGCTGACGTAAACAAACAGAGCGGCGCATGGCCACCAAGAGCGCAGAGGCCCTACAGCTCAGCATCATCCATAGCAGTAAGGATAAAGGCCACAAAATCAGAGCAAACCGAGAGTCCTATATTCCCCCCCCCCCCCCCCCCGCTACGATCCGTAGCGCCATCAAGGAGATGCTTGAGCAGTTTAAGGGCAATAACTGCAATGGCAGCCGCACAGGCCGGGCGCAATCCAGCCCCCACACAGGTAAAGGCATGGCAGGCCAACTGATCCATGCGCAGGTCCTCACTGTCCCTCAGAGTGGTAGTGTCAGGTGAAGGCATGACCGAAGTATTGGACAAGCCTAGCATGGAAGGGTCCACTTCAGAGGAAGTGACCACCTCTTAAGATCAGCAGGAAAGGGATACCTCTTATCCAAACCCTTGGGCACAGCAGGAAGCCCGTTAGGACGTTCCCATTCTTTAAGCACCATAGTGGTGAAATGTCCCTGCTCAGGGAACTCCAGACGCTGTTTACTAGGACGAAACAGCTCACCCCGTTTCCTTTTAGCAGCCATAGGGGCAGCAATGTGTAAAATTTCAAAGATGTGAGACAGCAAATTATCAGTGTCCTCAGGATACCATGAATCCTCCCCAGATTCAGGGTCACTATCACAACCCTCCTGCTGGTCCCCAGAGGAGTCAGAGTCCTGGAGCAGTTCCCCTTCCTCTAGGGAATAACGTCCAGCAGTGACATAAAATTCCTCATACTCCTCTGTAGAGCGTGAGGGAGTGGAAATCAGGTGCTGTTTCTTGCCAGAGGCCTTCCTGGGAACAGTCCTGGCAACAGTCCTGGCAACCCGCAGAGCCAAATCAGAGTGCGATACCTGCTAATATCCCCTTCACTAGGGCCCAATTGCAAGAGCGGGGGAGTAGGTGAAGCCGAGGGAGGCGCAGAGCTGGGAAGCGCAGCAGGCAAACCAGCTTGAAGCACAAGTACACTCTCAGCGCACGGCACGCACACCGTGACACTGTTACTCGCAGGGGATACCCCACACATGGAACACAGCCAAGCTTGTCCCGAAGGACCCCCAAGCACGCTATCCCCAGAAGCCTCCATATGGTGATTAACACAGGCACAATAGGCCAGTGGTGGGTAAAGGCTAATACAGAAGCCACCCGGGATGCCCTCAGAAATCGTTGACAGGGGGGATGAGGGGGAGGAAGGAGTAGAGAAACCACAACCCAAGGGTGTCCCGCCTGAAAGACATAAGTGAAAAAGACACATGAGCATCCCACAGCACATACCCCCAAAGGCAATAACCCCCCCCCCCCAAGGGGGACTCACAGACCAAAGACACCGCAGGGTCACCAAGGCACAGACAGCAGGATGAAGCGACACACCAGAGGAAGCAGCACTGCAGCCAGGAAGGAAGAAATCCAGACACGCAGCTAGTCCAAAATGGCGCCGGCAGAGGCACCTCAAGGGGAGGGCCGCAGGGAGACAACGCCATATGCTTCATCCTAAGGCCCCGCCCCCTCAAAGAGCGTGAACACGGCGATCATGTGACCCGGCCAGCGCCATGACAAAGCAAAAAACGCCTCAGGTTATAGCGGCAACGCCGCGGAGCGCAGTACAAATCTTGCGGCGGCTTAAAAACACAATAAACGCCAAAACACCACATAGAATACCACTCGCCGATGCCACCCGCCCCCCCCCCCGAACAAAGCCAGAGGGGGGGGGGGGGGGGGAGAGAGACGAGAGGCCAGCGGCGAGCATCCAGGCCAGGGAGGGGGACCCCTGAAGGAAAAGGAGACATAGTCCCCAAAAACACTCACCCCCTCAGAAGCCAGAACATGAACTCTGCATCCCTATCAAGCTCACCATAAAGTCTATGGCCGGCTACCCTTTGTGGTACAGGGTCTGCGGCTGGAGCTGCACTCCTGGAGCACTTGACCCTAGTGCTCTTCTACCTTCACCCGATCTGTCAGCCGAGGCTGGGAGGCAGTGAGGGTCCAGAAACGGATGGAAATAAACATGCAGGGCCGCAGGCTTGGTTGCCCCGCTCACCTGCTCAAGAGGGAGAGCCATCTTCTAACTTTGCAGTATCACTGCAGAGGTAACACTGGGAACTCTATGGTTAATCCCGTTTTTATAGGGGGTCGGGAGATGCCACAGCTTTCTGCAGTACCACTGCGCCACCTTGTGGTGGAATAACTCAACTGTTATGAATACCGAAGCGGGCCGTGCCATGCAATAAAGAAAAGTGCAATTTTTATGGTCTATGGTCAGCCAATAAACAGTATTACTTTAACTTTGAATGTGTAATTACTACTATGACTGACTATAAAAGAAGATACCAGAATTTGAACCTTCTCCATTCTGATCTATTTACATACTGGCCTATTGTCTGAACCACTACACTACTTAAGAGAAAACCTGGCAAATAAGCAGTAAGGGAGTCAGGCTGCATGTGTTGCCCATGGCTGTTGTTCCAGATTAGTCTTAACCCTTTAAATGCCAAGCACGTAGTTTCTACGTGGTTGCCTCTCCTACCGTTAAGTGCCAAGCACGTAGAAACTACGTGCCTGGCATTTCCCACAAACAGTTAAAAAGATAGAAAAAAAAAACACTTACCTCCGGTATCCCCGTGAAGCTTGGGGTCCCCTCTTCCTGCGGGGGGCATCCGATCGCCCCCCCGTCGTCCTCCGTCTTCAGGGGGGGGCCCGAAACCAGCCGCCCCCCCCCCCCCCCCCCCGTTTCCAGCGCTGACATCGGCGCTGTAAAAAAAAAAAAAAAAACAAACTGTCATTTACTCACCTCCGCGCCCGAGCCTTCTGTCCGGGTCTCCTCTTCACCAGGGGGGGTCCGATCCCCCCCCTGGGCTGCGCAGTCTTCAGGTGAGGACCCTCTTCCGGGTCCTCACCTCTTGTAATGGCGGCGATGGCCGCCGCCGCTTAGCTCCGCCCATTGTGGGAGGAGCGGGATGACATCATCCCGCTCCTCCTATACCCCCTCCGAGCTCCGGCATCTGTCAGATGCCGGTGGTGATCGGAGCAGGGCGGATGTCAGGTGAGGAGGCTCCGATCGGAGCCCCCTCACCTGTCACCCGCCCTGCGCCGATCACCACCGGCATCTGTCAGTGACAGCGGCGCGGGACATACAGCGGCGAGGGACGTCGGATCGGAGGTGAGTATAGTGTAAAAAAAAGAAAAATAAAGTTTTTTTTTTCTCTGTGTCTGTGTGATTTTTTACTATTAACCCCTTGTGAACTGGTAAGGGGTCCATGACCCCTATACCAGTTCACAAGGCTGGGGGGATGGGAAGCCACCTGCGCTAGCGGGTGGCTTGCCATTAACCCCCGGCACCCCCATTACCTGCCTCCCCAAAGGCCTTAAAAATCCCTTAAAAATCAAAAAAAAAATGGGGTCCCCCCCCCCCCCCCCTGGGAGGGGGGACCCTATGTCATTTTTTTTTTTGATTAACCCTTTGTGTTCTGTCATCCAGCAGCTATAAAAGGCTTCTAGCAAGTGAGCAGAAGCCAGTGATCGCCGAGGGACAGAGGGCTCCAGGATGGATGGGAGGTGAGTACAGTGTAAAAAAAAAAAAAAAAAAAAAATTAATAAAATATTTTTTCTCTGCTTGTGTCTGTGTGATTATTTACATTTAACCCCTTGTGAACTGGTAAGGGGTCCATGACCCCTATACCAGTTCACAAGGCTGGGGGGATGGCAAGCCACCTGCGCTAGCGGGTGGCTTGCCATTAACCCCCGGCACCCCCATTACCTGCCTCCCCAAAGGCCAGGGGGGGGCAGAAGAGCCCGGGCCCACATGGGCTATGTGGGCTCGTAGGCTGCAGGGTGGGGGGGCCACAAAAGCTGGCCCCCCCACTCTGTGCCTACAAGCCCCCATAGCTGGTCCCGGGCTGGTTACTTTGGGTAAGGGGGACCCCACGTCAATTTTTTTTTTATTTTTAAGGGTTTTTAACCCTTAAAAATCAAAAAAAAAATGGGGTCTCCCTCCCCTGGGAGGGGGGACCCTATGTCATTTTTTTTCTCGATTTAACCCTTTGTAGTGTGGATGGTAGTTGTATTTTTTTTGTGAATGTTATAAAATACTTGTTTCAGTTAGGGGGGTCACCTGGGCAAGAATGGGGGGGCTACCGATAAATATGTGGTACCGTTCTAATCGGTAGAAATGGGGCTTTCACATGCAATATGATTTTCCTTAATAAAATACATTTTTTATTTAAAATAAAGGAGTCAATTTTTTTAAAACATTTTTTATTTATTTATTTATTATTTTTACTTAATAATATTGTAAAAAAAAAAAAAAAAATTACAAACAAGACATTTCATGTTAAAGCCTAAACTCTGCTGCAAAAAAATATATATATAATTTTCCTGAAAGTTCCAGCAAAAATGGTGCAAAACATGACGCAAAATGGGGAAAAATGGCCTGTCAACAGAGGGTGACAAAATCTCAAGTAGGCTGGCAATTAAAAGGGTTAATAGTACCTATGCATGTTGGGTATTGTTCTGTTCGGGGGACCTTGCGCTTTCAGACTTAGCTTGTTTTTTCTGGTTTGCATATTTATATTTTAGGAAAAGGTGTTTTTTATTCAGCTTTTTTATAAATTTTTTAAGGAAACCCTGCGCAAACAAAGAATTCTTTGAGGGATTACTTCCAGAAAGATGAGCCCACTACAACAAGCTGGGTACCCCTAGAAAGCTTAACGTGTGTACTTTCAGGGAATATATGGTTTATGGGGGATATTCCAAATGTCAAGGGTTGTTTTGGTTGAAAAATCGCAAGGTGCGCACTTTGTCTGCAGAGCTGAAATTTTCAAGTAAAATTACCGTTACGCACATGCTTTACTTTGGGGTGTTTGGCAACTCTTCCCTTGACAGAACCTATGCATGTTGGGTATTGTTCTGTTCGGGGGATGTTGCGTTTCCAGATTAAACTTGTTTTTTCTTGTTTGTATATAGTTTTTTTAGGAAAATGTGGCTTTGATTCTGCTTTTTTATCCTTTTTTTAGGGAAACTCTTTGCAACCAAAGAATCCATTGAGGGATTACTTCCAGAAAACTATGGCCACATCAACAAGCCTGGTACGCCTAGAAAGCCTGAGGTGTGTACTTCCAGAGAATATATAGTTTGTTGGGGGTATTTCAAATGTAAAGGGTTGTTTTTCTGGAAAAACTGCAAGGTGTGCATATTGCGTAGCACAGTTGTATTTTATCTGAAAATCCCCTAAAGCGTTGTTTCAGTTTGGGGGAGTCTCCTGGGCAGGAAAGGGTGTCTACCTATACATATGTGGTACCGCTGTAACCGGGAGAAATTGGGATTTCACACGCAATAAGATTTCATTGACAAACTTACATTTTTTATTACAAAAAAAACTACAATATGTAAATTTTTTTTTTTTTTTTTTTTTTGCACATATTTAACCAAAAATATTGAGAATACACCTAAAAAATGACAAACAAGACATTTCATGTTAAAGCCCAGACTCTGCTGAAAAAAACAATATATCATTTTCCTGGGAAATCCCTGGAAATCCCTTCAAAAATCACATTTGAACATGGGGAGCGCAAAATAGTGCAAAATGGTCTGGCAACAGAGTGACAAAAACTCCAGGTAGGCTGGCACTTAAAGGGTTAAAGAAGAACAACCCATCCCTCAAGTCACATCTCGAATTGGGGCATCCACTATGTGAAACCTTGGGGGGGGGGTCGCTCAATGAATTCACCTCTTCCCCAAACCCTCCCTGCATCTCTGTACCACGGCCGCTTCGCCGCTATCACTGGTGTGGGCAAGCCAACATCTAGAGGCGAGCAGAGATGCGCCCAGTGACACTGGCTCTATTCAGATTTTCTTGCCACTGTAAGCTCAGAGCTGGGACCTTGAGTAACAGGTCAGTAACCCAATCCTGTGCAGCAGTGTGACTGTACTGGTCTGTCACTAAAGTTCAACAGCAACTTAAGTATATGGCTGCCATGCAGAAACCTGCCCCTGACTGAATCAGAGGAGGATTACTGCAATCGGGTGAGTTGTTCATTATTTTAAGCCCAAGACTGACTTAACATAGTGGGAGGAAAAGGGGTCGGGGGGATTACAAAAAGCCCGGACTTTCTCTTTAATTTTAATCAACTTCATCAAAGCAGCTGGGCTGGAGCATTTACTTCCTGCTGTCAGTGGTTTTATTTGGGCACCTTTAACAAGTATGAAAGACAAGGAACACATTATGCCATATAAAATAACAGGTGTCAGGTCATTCAGAGGACATGCCCACAGAGCACTATTATCCAGCCATGGGGATGATGAAAAATGAGCATTTGTTAGTGCTAATGTCAGCACGGTGAACTGGAGTCAGTCCATGAAAAGTGCTATTCACATTACTGTAGTACAATACAGGTAACCAAAAGGCACAATGAATGCTATCCGCAAAAATACAATTCTGTGATTACTCACCTGTAGAATTGGTATGATGAGTATACAGTACGTCCTGCTCCAGATTAGATTACTTACACTTGGGTATTACTCCGCCAGATGGCGCTGGACTGCAGAGACATCGAAAACAGGCTCCTCCCGGCCCCTCAAATACCCGGGACCTCCCACAAAATCCCCAGCATTGAAAAGCAGTTAACGAGAAGCCGGGAGAATTAAACAGAACCAAACTGGTAACTATAACAACGGTAACAATCACCATACAGGAGATCCAAGATAATGCAAAACAAAGGGTGGGGTGGAGCAGGACGTACTGTATACTCATAATACCAATTCTACAGGTGAGTAATCACAGAATTGTATTATTCTAAGTATACAGTGCGTCCTGCTCCAGATTAGATTACTTACACTTGGGACATCCAATAGCAGTGTCCATAAAGTAGAATGGGATCCCCAAAGGAAACAGCAGACAGGTCAGACCACTGCCACCTGCAGAACCTTACAGCCAAAAGCAGCATCAGCTGAGGCTCTAACATCATCCTTGTAAAAAACTTTGAAAAGGTATGAACAGAAGACCAAGTAGTGGCCTTGCAAACTTGTTCAACAGAGGCCTGGTGCTGAAAAGCCCAAGAGGAACCAATAGCACGAGTAGAATGAGCAGTAAGGCGGAAGGGAGGATTCTTCCCCTTAGCAGAATAGGCCTGAATCACAGCCTGACGGATCCATTTGCTGATAGTAGACTTGGCAGGTGCCAACCCCTTCCTAGAACCAGAAGGGAACCCAAAAAGAGCATCAGTTTTTCTGAAAGGTGCAGTAGCCACCAGATAGTACTTCAGACACCTAACCACATCCAAATAATGCAAGACCCTCTCCTTAGCATTACTAGGGTTAGGGCACAAGGAAGGAAGAACAATGTCCTGATTCAAATGAAAGGCAGACACTACCTTAGGCAGAAAGTCTGGCTTGAAGTGAAACACCACCTTGTCCTGGTGTCTCTCAAAGTAGGGGTGCTGGATGGACAGCCTCCTGCACAGGTTCAAAGGAAGTACCCTGCAAGGCAGACAAGACAAAGTTCAAATCCCAAACAGGCAACATGGGTTTACGTGGGGGACGCACATGAGTAACCCCCTGGAAAAAAGTCCTGATTGGAGAATCCTGGGCAAAGGACTTCTGGAAGAAAACAGCCAGGGCAGAAACATGACTGAGTTGGAGCCCCATCTACAACCCGTGCTGCAGGAACTCCAGGATCCTGGGAATAGAGAACACACGACAGGGAAGAGACTTGGACAAACACCAGTCAATGTAGGCACGCCAAACCCTATAGAAAATGGAAGAAGAAGACTTCTTCCTAGCCTTTATCATGGTATCAACAACAGAAGTAGACAGCCCCTCCTCCATCAAGATGGAGCTTTCAGCTGCTGTAATTTATTTACAAGTATAGAAAGCATCAAAACACAACACACATTAAAGTTACTTCTCATAATATGCCCATGATTGTAAAATCAAACTTTCCAGACAGTTCGTTATGGATCACTGTCTGCTATCTTACAGTTTGTAGCAAGTCACTGCTATGTAGTTTGTAGCAAGCAAGAAAAATCTGTTTCTCAGTTGTAGCAAATTAAGATTTGTGCAAACGTTTCATCAGTGCATTTTCTTTCTGATAATACATAACATAAAACAGTTTGTAGAAAGCGTGGTTGGTGTAATGCGTAGCTCAGTATGGCGTAAGTGACCCTGAGTGAGCAGGTCTGGCACCCTGGGCAGAGCGTACTGATCTACTGCCAACTGCACCACGTCTGCAAACCACACCCTTCTTGGCCACCTGGGGGCCACCAGTATTGCTGGCACCCCCTCCTGAGCTATCTTGCGCAGAACCCTGCCCAACAGGGGGAATGGAGGAAAGAGATACAGGAGCTGAAAGTTCTGCCATGACATTGCTAGAGCATCCGTGGCCAAGGCCAGAGGATCCTGGGACAGGGAGAAAAAGGCCGGGAGCTTGTGATTGTGACGGGACGCAAGCAGATCCACATCTGGTTGGCCCCAACGGTGACACAGAGACTGAAACACCCTGTTGCAGAGGGACCATTCTCCCAGGCGAGAAGTCCCCCTGCTCAGAGAATCTGCCTACAGATTCTCCACCCCCGGGATGTACACAGCTGATATGCAGGGAACATTGTCCTCCGCCCAGGCCAGAATCAGAGACACTTCCTGGAGGGCCCTCTTGCTCTGGGTCCCGCCCTGATGATTGATGTAGGCAACTGCCGTCTGGTTGTCCGAGCGTACCTGAACAGGCCAGGCCCACCAGCTGCATTCCCTGCCTGATGGAGGGATGACGACAAGAGAGCAGGAACTGAACCTGCGCTAGCAGACTGTCCACCTTCTGCTGAGGAAGAAAAATCCTTGCCTGAACTGTATCCAGATTCATTTCCAGGAAGGGAGTCAACAAGGAGGGAGACAGAGAAGACTTGGGATGGTTGATCACCCAGCCAAATGACTCCAGAGTGGACACTACCAGCTGAGTATCCAACTCTGCCTGATGTAGGGACTGGGAAGTGATGAGAATGTCGTCCAGGTAGGGCAGCACGCAGATGCCCCGAGACCTGAGCAGAGACATCACTCCTGCCAGCACCTTGGTGAACACTCTGGGAGCTGAAGTGAGACCAAAGGGCAATGCCACAAATTGGTAGTGCTGATCCTCAAGCACGAACCTGAGGAACCTTTGATGACCTGGAAACACAGGAATATGAAGATAAGCATCTTTGATGTCCACAGACGTCATGAAGTCCCCTGGATGCAGGGAACTGATGGCAGAGCGCAGAGTTTCCATGCGAAAGCGCCTGCACCTGACAAATTTGTTGAGGATCTTCAAGTCCAGGATGGTCCTGACTGACCTATCTCTTTTGGGCACGGTAAAGAGGTTGGAATAGAAGCCCTTGCCCCTTTCTCTTAAAGGGATTTGGCAGATGACCCCCAGCTCCAGAAGGCTTTGCACCGCCTGCACTAGAGCCTGAGCTGACACAGGGTCCTGAGAAATCCGGGACCTGATGAATCTTGGGGGCGGCCAGGCAGCAAACTCTATTTTGTAACCGGAGGACACTACCTCCTGAATCCACCGGTCCGAGACATGAAGCCTTCAGACGTGAGCAAAGTGCTGAAGCCGTCCCCCCACCCGGATGCGTGAGGGCGCCCCTTCATGCCTGAGGGGGCTTGGGAGAGGACTTAAGCTTGGAGCCCCAGGAGGAGCCAGGGTGTCCATGTCCTCTGCCCCTACCCAAAAAGTCTCCTCGGGCCCCAGTAAGGGAGACCCCCCTCCCCTGTCTAGCACCACGGTAGGGGGAGGAAAAGGAGCCCTGACCCCGAAAGGGCTGAGACTGCCGTCTGCGCTGGGGTAACCTGCCTCCCTTAGCAAACAGGTCCAGGCGGTATCCAAACAGGCGTACTACTTTGAAGGGAAAACCAGTGAGGGCTTTCTTGGCAGCGTTGCCCGCAGCCCACTGGCGCAGCCAAACTGAGCGGCATATAGCCACCACAAGGGCAGAGGTTCTGCCACACATTCTAATGGTATCATCCAAGGCAGAGAGGACCTAAGTCACAAAAACATCACAACGAGAGAGTGCATTAAACTCCTCACTAGACATCATCAGGGGCACCATTAAGGACACTTCTGAGCAGGGTCCTGATAGCCACAGCCGTAATGGCAGAGGCACAGACCGGGCGCAGCGCCATCCCCACACATGCAAATGCATGGGATGCCAGCTGATCAATGCGCCGGTCCTCAGCATCCAGCAGCGTAGTAGAGTCAGGGGAGTGCATGACAGAGGTGTTAGATAACCCTAGGACCGGGGCATCCACTTCAGGAGGGGATGACCAACACTTCACCACATCAGCAGGAAAGGGATCCCTTTTATCCCAACTCTTAGGTACACCGGGAAGCCTGCTGGGGCGCTCCCATTCCTTGAGCACAAGATTATTAAAATGGGCTTGCTCAGGAAATTCCAAACGTGGCTTAGCAGCATAAAACAATTCCCCCTGTTGCCTGGGAGCCGCAACCGGGGGAGAAATAGACAGAACCTCAAAAATCTGAGCCAAAAACCTATCAGTGTGATCTGGGGCCCAGTGGTCAGAGCCAGAATCGTCATGACCCCTGGGCCTCTCATCAGATGACTCTGAGTCAGAGAATAACTCCCCTTCTTTCAAAGGGGTATAGCCAGACAGTTCCAAAACTCATCAGCTTCCATAGAGAAAAGAGTGACATCAGGCGTTAAGTGCCGATTTTTTGCAGAGGCCTTACGCGCCAAGGTATTAGCAAGCAACTTCTCAATACTAGCCAGTCTGGAAGACACATCAGGCTGAGAATCCCCACTTGTATGCAACCCCCGTCCCGCAAGTCCCCCGTGGCAGGCCCTGGATTCTAAAAGACTCAAGAACCGG
Organism: Gastrophryne carolinensis; assembly: GCA_027917425.1. NCBI lineage: Eukaryota > Metazoa > Chordata > Amphibia > Anura > Microhylidae > Gastrophryne > Gastrophryne carolinensis. The sequence continues at coordinate 212,517,292 of CM051234.1, read as the reverse complement.
ACGACTAGTTGCCCTCGGTTGAAGGCTAAAGGGAGTCAGGCTGTATTTGTTGTCCATGGCTGTTATAACAGTCTTAAAGAAGAACAACCCACCCCAAGTGACTTGGGGAGGGTTGGTCTACCTTTATTATGGGGCATCTCGAATTGGGAAGTCCCACTATGTGAAATCCTGGGGGGGGGGGGGGGGGGGGTCACTTGATCGACTCACCTTTGACTCCTTGGTTCACCACGTCAGCAGCAATTCCACAGTCCATTTGTGGTATGTACAGCCGGAGGGGAGTCACCAGCCCTTCATTCGCCTTTAGCTGCTCATTAAAATGAGCACCGATTGGAGGAGAGTCCATGCATACACTACAGGATCGCTGCGAGGTATGCAAACAAGGCAAACAAAGTCATTCTTTCATTCCTGCAGGCGATCAGTCCAGAGCTAATGCCCTTATCAGCCCAATCCCAGTCCAGCGATGACCACACAGCTCTGCTTCATCCAGCTGTTCATTTCTATGCAAAGATGGATCGCCCCACGCCATTCGTCAGAGGCACTATGGCACGTTCCCTCCCTTTGCTGTGAATGGAGGGGAGCATGTCGTGGTTCCTGTGACAATGACCTGTGGCTGCATGAGCGGCGTGGGACTGGATCAGGCATTCTGGTAAGTGTTTCAGCACCAGGCTAGCAGTGATTGTCTGCGGGGGGATTAAAAAGGCGTATAGAGTTTTGTAATACTGCTTGTAAAATGGCCAATTAAAATCCCAGGTTTGGGTGGTCTTTAATCAATAGCACGGGTTAGGAATAGACCCACTCAATTCAGTAAAATGAGAAAAAGTACTATAGCTCTCCTTAAGGTGGACCAACACCCAGGATTTTCACTATCCTGGGTTTTGGTCCACTTCGGTGGGACACCCCGACCGGGGGTGCCCCGCTGTGTGAAACCCCCCAGAACGCCCAGAATCACTCACCTCACCACGCTCCTACGCGGGCGCTCGTCCAATCAGAGTGCTCAGAGCCGCTGTGGTATGCACGTACAAGCGTCGTCCAACCATAGCGGCGCTGAGCGCTGGAGGCCGCGTCTCGCACTTCCCTCTAACAGGGAGCGCGTCCGCGCCGGCCATTCACAAACGGCAGGTGCGCGCCCTGCTAGAGGGAAGCGCGAGACGCGGCCCGCGCCGTTGGAACGGGGTTAAGGTAAGGTTTCTGGGCTTCCTGGGGGGTTTCACCCTGCGGGACATCCCGATTTCGGATGCCCCGCAGGGAGGGATCTGATCAGCCCGGGAATCTTATAGATTCCCGGGCCGTTCCCCCCCTGGGTGTTGGTCCACTTTAAAGTGGGTGCGCAGTCTAATCCAGTTCAAGTACAATCAAGCCTGTTTTAATCAGTGGAATATTCCCAATCACAATGTCATTCCATATAGGATCAACAAAGCCACAGCAGTTAACCAACAACAAAAAAGAGTCCTAAGTGATTGACCTTCAAATTAAAAAATATCTAACATACAATGATCTAAAGGTTAAAAGGGATACAAAAAGGCAAAGGCAGCTGTTAGACCATTGCGCTGGGCTACGCTTGGCACGGTCCTGAACGGTTTTAAGTTTTTAAATTAAAGAAGAAATTGACAAAATATCAAAGTTTACAGTTTCACCTTACGATTTATCCTTATATATTTGGACGTGGCCCTTGGCTTTGTGATGCCATATAATAATCAGCATAATGGATGGGGTCTGTAAGACAGGCATTCTCATCACCCTGGCTGTTCTCTCCCTATCCCAGTGTCCACAGTCTGATGATGTGGAGCTTTAGACCACCAACTTATCCCTATTATTGGTGGTCCATGACAAAGGAATTCAGGGGGTGTGCCACTACTCTTTGCTTTGTTTCTACTTTCAGAAGCATCTGTGTTCTGACAGGAAGGGAGAAGGCAGCCATGATGAGGTGAGCTGCTGAATGACAGTTACTTTACTTAATCAAGGTGAGCTTTCAATGAGCCCCTGAACTTCAGAATCTAAAAGATTCTAAATCAGCTTTAATGTGGATGCCTGCCACCAAGAAGAGCTTAAACTGGACCTTCATCATGATTTAATGAAAAGCATAGTCTATCCCCCACCGGGCTGCAACTCTGTTCAGAACACTAGGATATGGGCGCCTCCATCTTACCTCAGAAGCATCACACATACAGAGGAGAGGAGAGCGAGATAAAGTACAGGGGGTGGGGTTGTAGCTGTGCTTTGCACAGAGCAGAGCAGAGATGGAGGTCAGGGAAAGGACAGCAAATCCCAGAATGCAGAGCAGCACAGTCAGAAGACACTTCCTGTTTGCAGGCTGCCATGAGCCGCCATCTTGGATGTTTAAAGTAAATGCAGTAAATGCAGGTAGGATGATTTTTAACATGAGCAATCAGTATGTAAGGGGTGTGGGAAACATATGATATGCTCTTATTCAAGGTGAAGGTCCTTTAAAGGGGCCTCTCCAGGCACCCATTTTGAGCCCCACACCAAAAGAAAATTCACTGCACAGCGATTAAAGGGGATGCAGAGTGATGCGACGGGCACCAACTCATGCTATCTGGACGTGCTCGCTCTCACCAGCAGTAGACCAACAGGGGTGGAATCATTGACCACAAGCAGAGTCCTATGATTAGTGATTATTAGTGGTATTTTGCAAGGAAACATTTTTTTTGGGGGGAGGGGGGGGTGATTCCAGGTTCTTCTGCAAAATAAAGTAAGACAGCAGCCATGAGGAGGTAAGCTGCAAAATCTTGTCTATTACACTTAACCTGGACAGTCTATTTAAGCGTTCAGTACCTGGCAGCCATCAAACACTGATCTTTCCATTAAATTTGCAGTTTCCTGAGATTCACTATAACAAAACAAATGCCAAGTTGTGTTGCAGACAGCAAAAAAGCCCTTGAGAGTTTTCGCATATCAATTCGGCTGCACAGCCAGTAGAGGATTCAAAGAGTGCAGCCGAAAACGAAAGTAATAAAACATTTTATTTGAACAGCCTCTGTCTGCGAGGAAAAGTCAATGCTCTTGTTATTGTGTAGACAGCTGTTACGGGGAAGGATAAAACTCATACTTTGTACAATATTGCAGCTCCTTTGGAGGAGACAAAAAAGTAGAGTAAAAAGAGTGCTATGTAGCAGCAAGCTGCTCTGATAAGGAGGGGTCAATAACTGGCTATATCAGTTTAGCTGCAAATGTTACATGCCAGAGTTACTAAACAGCTTCTGGGTTATATGCCACATTTAATGTCAAAAAGAGTGACAGATAATGATCAGCTGATACTAAATGAGAAGACAGACACCATAATTTTTGAAGTTCCTTTTTTAGAGAAACACAATCATAAATAGGAGTAAAGTATAGAAGGCCAATAAACAGGAAGTGGCAGCACTGGATCACTTATTTTTTTCACGCCCAACCTATTTGTATCAACACTATTACCCCGTCAAATTTCTTTTCCACAGCCTCGATGGATGGAAGATACAGTGCCTCTGTTTGCTGATGTTAGATGTAAGTTTATGACTCTCTGGCCCCACAGGATGAAGGGGCCAGAATTATATTATATAATATAATATAAATTATATAATATAATATAAATTATCCCCCCCCCCCCCCCCCCAGAGGGAAGTAAGGGATCCGGAAGGGGGGAACCCGGCCCGAATAGGGCCACAGGCCTACCCCATAATGAGGTCTCACGGTGGAGCAATGCTCCTTCCGCACCCATAGGGTGCTCCTACCCTCACCACAACCTGCAGCCTAAGCTGGGAGGCTCAGATAGGGACAATTGAGAAAGGGTCCTGGCAGCAATAGGGACAATAAACGGCCGGGCGTGGGCCCGGCTTACCTGCAAGTAAAAGAAGTCTTCATCTTCTGTCTTGTCGCCTTCCCTGCAGAGAAGGAACTGGGAAATTGGTGGGAGGTCCCAGGTATATATGGAACGGGAGGGGCTTTCTTTTTTTGCATATTCATCTCTGCACAAGTTCACCCTCAACTGGAGATTACCCACATGTCATGAAGATCGAAGTGGAGTGTATGGCACACTTAGACTTAGAAGTCCTGATCAGAGGGTGCTGAGCAAAGGACTTCTGGAAGAAAATAGCCAGGGCAGAAACCTGACCCTTCAGAGTACTGAGTTGGAGCCCCATCTCCAACCCATGCTTCAGGAACACCAGAAACCTTGGAATAGAGAAGACACGACAGGGAAGAGACTTAGACACACACCAGTCAATGTAGGCACACCAAACCCTGTAATAAATGGAAGAGGAAGACTTCTTCCTAGCTTTAATCAAAGTATCCACAACTGAGGAAGACAGCCCCTTCTCCATCAAGATGGAGGTTTCAGCAGCCAGGCCGTCAAAGCCAGAGTTTGTAAATTGGGATGGCGTAGTGAGCCCTGAGTGATCAGATCTGGCACCAAGGGCAGAGCGTACTGATCTACTGCCAGCTGTACCACGTCTGCGAACCACACTCTTCTTGGCCACCAGAATTGCTGGCACCCCTTCCAGAGCAATCTTGCGCAGAACCCTGCCCAGCAGGGGAATTGGGGGGGGAAGACATACAGGAAATGAAAGTCCTTCCATGACATTGCTAGTGCATCCGAGGTCAGGGCCAGAGGATCCCTGGACAGAGAGACAAAAGCTGGCAGCTTGTGATTGTGGCGGGACGCAAACAGTTCCACATCTGGTTGGCCCCAACGGTGACACAGAGATTGAAACACCCTGCTGCATAGGGACCATTCTCCCTGGCGAGAGGTCCCCCTGCTCAGAGAGTCCGCCAGGCGATTTTCCACCCCCGGGATGTACACAGCTGAAATGCAGGGGACATTGGCCCCCGCCCAAGTCAGGATCAGAGACGCTTCCTGGAGGGCCCCCTTGCTCCGGGTCCCTCCCTGATGATTGATGTAGGCAACTGCCGTCTGGTTGTCCGAGCGCACCTGAACAGGCAGGCCCTGAAGATGAGTAGTCAAGCGAGCCAGAACTAACCTGATTGCTCGCAGCTCCAAGACATTGATAGGAGTGTGGGCTCCTGAGGGCCCCACCTCCCCTGGAACCGCAGGGACTTCCAGAAACCCCCCCAACCTGACAGACTGGCATCCGTGGTGACCGTCTCCCAGGAAGGGGCAAGAAAGGATCTGCCCCCCAACAGGTTCCTTGAGTCCATCCACCACAAGAGGGACCTCCTGACCAGGGGGGAGAGCACACAGACCCTGTCCAGGGATGCTGGGTCCTTGTCCCATACAGACAATAGGTGAAGTTGCAGAGGCCTCAAGTGGAACTGAGCATAAGGGACCGCTTCGAAGCACGCCACCATCAGGCTCACCAGCTGCATCCCCTGCCTGATGGAGGGATGGGGACAAGCTAAGAGGGACTGAGCCTGTGCAATCAGACTGTCCACCTTCTGCTGAGGAAGGAAGATCCTTGCCTGAACTGTATCCAGATTCATTCCTAGGAATGGAGTTACCAAGGAAGGGGACAGTGAGGACTTGGGGTGGTTGATCACCCATCCAAATGACTCCAGAGTGGACACCACCAGCTGAGTATCCAACTCTGCCTGATGTAGAGATCGGGAAGTGATGAGGATATCGTCCAGATAGGGAAGCATGCGGACGCCCCGACATCTGAGTAGAGACATCACGCCAGCCAGCACCTTGGTGAACACCCTGGGAGCTGAAGTGAGGCCGAAGGGCAAGGCCACAAATTGGTAATGTTGATCCATCAGAGCGAACCTGAGGAACCTTTGATGACCTGGGAACACAGGAATATGAAGGTAAGCATCTTTGATGTCCACAGAAGTCATGAAATCCCCTTGGCGCAGGGAACTGATGGCAGAGCGCAGAGTCTCCATGCGAAAGGGCCTGCCCCTGACAAACTTGTTGAGAATCTAAGTCCAGGATGGGCCTGACAGAACCATCCTTTTTGGGTACTGTGAATAGGTTGGAATAAAAGCCCTTGCCTTTTTCTCTTAAAGGGACCTGGCAGATGACCCCCAGCTCCAGGAGGCCTTGCACTAGCTCCTGAGCTGACACAGGGTCCTGAGGAATCCGGGATCTGATGAATCTTGGAGGGGGATCGGCAGCAAACTCCAACTTGTAACAGGAGGACACTACCCCCTGAATCCACCGGTCTGAGACATGAAGCTTCCAGACGTGAGGGAAGTGCTGCAGCCGTCCCCCCACCCAGATGGGTGAGGTCACCCCATCATGCCTGAGGGGGCTTGGGAGAGGATTTAGCTTTGGGACCCCAGGAGGAGCCAGGACGTCCACGTCCTCTGCCTCTACCCCAGAAATCTCTCCGGGCCACAGGTCCGAGGTTGCCGCCTGCGCTAGGGTAACCTGCCTCCCTTAGCAAAAAGGTCCAGGCGGTCTCCAAACAGACGCAGTCCTTTAAAGGGAAACCCAGTGAGGGCCTTCTTGGCAGCATTGTCAGCAGCCCACTGGCGCAGCCAAACCGAGCGGCGTATAGCCACCACGAGGGCAGAAGTTCTGGCACACATTCTGATGGTGTCATCCAATGCTGAGAGGACAACATTTACAAAAAACATCACAGCTGGAGAGCGCATTAAACACCTCACAAGGAAAATCATCAGGGGCACTATCAAGCATATTTCTGATAAGGGTTCTAGTGGCCACAGCAGTAATGGCAGGGGAACAGACTGGGCGCAGCGCTGTCCCCGCACATGCAAAGGCATGGGATGCCAGCTGGTCAATGCGCCGGTCCTCAGCATCCCACAGGGTAGTAGAATCAGGGGAATGCATGACAGATGTGTTAGATAGCCCTAGGATCGGGGCATCCACCTCAGGGGGAGATGACCAACATTTAACCACCTCAGCAGGAAAGGGATACTTCCTATCCCAACGCTTTGGAATCCCGGGAAGTTTACTGGGGCGCTCCCATTCCTTGAACACAAGGTTATGGAAAAGTGCCTGCTCTGGAAATTCCAAACGTGATCTTTGCTGTATGGAAAAGCTCCCCCCTTTGCCTGGGAGCCTCAACAGGGAGAGAGATAGACAGAACCTCAAAAGTCTGGGTCAATAATCTGTCAGTGTCATCCGGGGCCTAGGGGTCAGAGCCAGAATCGTCATGACCCCTTGGTCTCTCATCAGATGAGCCTGAATCAGAAAAGAGCTCCCCTTCATCAGACGGGGTATAGCCATACAGATTCATAAACTCCTCAGTTCCCATAGGGAAAACAGTGACATTAGGCGTCAAGTGCCGCTTCTTAGCAGGGGCCTTACGCGCTAAAGACTTTGCAATAATCTGTTCAACAGTAGCCAGTCTAGAAGACACATCAGGCTGAGAATCCCCACTAGTATGCAACTCAGTAGGAGTGAGATTTAAGCTTGGGGGAGTAGGTGAAGTGAAACGAGGTGCAGCCACTGGCAGGCCAGATTGCAATGCAAGCACCTGCTCAGCACAGGATACACAGATCCACACCTTGTCAGCATGAGGCTGCCCACACGCTACACACAGCCGGTCTTGTCCCAAAGGGACCCCAGTAACATTATCCAGAGATGCCTCCATATGGTGATTATAGCGGCGCTATACGCCGATAGGGAATAACGCTATATAGCAACCCTGGATACCCCAATAACCCGTTAGGGACATGGGAGTATAATTTTTACAAGGCCTACAAGTAATATACTAAAAGCAGGGCCGGGAGAAGCCAAGAAAGGTTCGTCCCACCTGAAAGACATCAGCAGACAAGACCTTAAGTACATCGTAACAAAAGTGAAGCAGATAAAGCCGCCCGCAAGGGCACTTACGGACCGCGGTAGGTAGGAGTCCGTCGCGCATAGGCCAACCAAGTCAGAAAACATGGCGTCGGTATACCTGGAGGGGCGGGCCAGTAACAGCGATGATGCGTTAGGTGCCAAAGACGGGCCCCGCCCCCCCCGAAGAACGCGAAGCCAGAACGCCAACAGCCAATGATGGTGCACCAGCGCCTGAGGTAATGCCGGCACCAAACGCGGAACCAAGTCAGTGCGCGGCGGCGGTAAATTTAAAAGCAATAAAGACAAGTCAGCGCGGCGGCTGACACAAGAATAAAGACATGTGAAAGGTGAAAGCACAGCCTGCATAACCTACACATCTATAAACATACACACACCCCCCCCCCTTTTCCCCCGAAGACTATAAGGAGGATGAGGGAGGACGACGGCCACTGAAAGTGGACCAAAACCCAGGGGTGATCGGCCTGGGAATCTATAAGATTCCCGGGCCGATCACCTCACTCACCGCGGGAAATCCGAGATCGGGATGTCCCGCGGGGTGAAACCCCCCAGAAAACCCCCAAACTCCTTACCTGATCCGCCGCCGCTTCGGCCGCCACCGCCTCCCGCGCGCCCCTCTAGACGTGCGCGCGCCGGACGTCTGTGAATGGCCGGCGCGGGCGCGCGGGAGGCGGCAGCGGACGCGCTGTCCTGGACGCCGCTGACACCCGCTTGGACGTTGGCGGGGATTGGAGGGCGCGGTCACGTGGGAGCGGGGAGAGGTGAGTTTTTTGGGGTTTCTGGGGGGTTTCAGAGAGCGGGACACCCCGAATCGGGGTGCCCCGCCGAAGTGGACCAAAACCCAGGATAGTCAAAATCCTGGGTGTTGATCCACTTTAAATAGGGCCCACCCATAGACAGGGGCAAGGAGCAATAGTGCGGGAGGGACATCCCATAGAGGCTCACCATAAGCCTGAACCACCTACCCTTTGGTGGGGATTTGTGGGAGGTCCCCGAGTATTTGAGGGGCTGGGAGGAGCCTATTTTCGATGTCTCTGCAATCCAGCGCCATCTGGCGGAGTATATCCCAACTGTAAGTATTAGATTTGGAGCAGGATGTACTGTATACCAAGAATATAAGGGAGACCAGGGTTCCCTGGAAGAGCTGGCACACTCTAAGGGACTGCCGAGATGGGATGAGTGGCAAAGGATGCAGCTGAGCCATTTTCTCACAACCCTCAGACACCGTACCTGCCAAATGAGCGAACCCACCGTTTTTGAGAGGCTTTGTGAGGAGGGGGACCCAATCAGACACGTGCTTTCGACTGCATACAAGCCACTCATCAGTCCACAAGAACAAACCCCTCTCCCTTTCATTCTGAAATGGGAGGAGGACCTGGGGGTCACCTTCACGCAGGGGGAAAGGGGTAAGAATGACTTTAGCTCATAAGACCTCTACTTGTACCAGATACAAGGAGAGTAACTATAAACTGCTAACAAGGTGGTACAGAGTGCCAGCCCTGATTAACAAGTGGTGCCCTACAGTGTCCCCATCATGCTGGCGCTGCGGCGGGGAGAGGGGGGGGCCTGCTCCACATCTTCTGGTCATGCCCAGAGCTTGGGAGGTTTTGGTCGGGGGTAAGAAACACAATGCAGAGGATTACAGAAGGGGAGCTGCCAGACGGCCCTGCTTTCTTCCTCCTCCACCACTCGGGGATACCCACCAAGAGATATCGGAAGTCGGTCCTGAGTCAGATGGTGAAAGCCGCAAAAGCGTGTATTCCTTCACATTGGAAGAAATCAACACCTCCAACGGTCTCACAGTGGCTGAGTAAAGTATAGGAGATAGAAAGGTACGAAGGCCTTATCGCTGCCAGTAATGAATCCGCAGAGGCGCATTTCCCTAAGTGGTCTAGTTGGGTGGAATTCACGGCCTCACAGGACTATAGGGACCTGCTGGAGGCAGATATCTAGACAATGTTGTCAGCACAGTCCCCTCCCCCCCCATTCCCTCCCTCCTTGTGGCTCTTCTGTTTTACAATTTCCTTCTTTGCTTTCCATTTCCTCTTTCTCTTTTGTCACTGTCTCTGTTCTTCTGGAGTTGTATGGTTATATGTGGTTCAGTTGCAGTATCAATGAGCTGATTTGGGGTTGGTATGTGACTATGAAGCGATGGGGAGGTCGCTCTCTGGGCGCTCCCGCGGAGCCCATGAACGGAAAGGCCTTATCAGGCATTTGAGGTTTGTTATCCCGGCGGGTATTGGTAGGGGCAGTGGTGGGGGTGTACAGGGGCTGCCCCCTTCGCTTAAGGAAATTCTTTTGGAACCACCCCGTTGGAGTCAGACAAAAGCCGACTGCATTGCCTGAACAAACCCTTGTCTGCATTGTTTGTTTATTGCCTTTTCTTTGTTTCTATGTGGAATTTTTTTTGTGTAACTTGAAAACGATGCAAATAAAGAATATATAAAAAAAAGAAAGAGTCCCAACTTAACTCCAGCTTGCTCCCATCTCTCTGCCCATCTCTCCCTATCTTCCACGCTTCTGCCCTTTTCTCCCCCATTTTAACCTTAGAGTAGTTTTTATAGAGTAGTAAATACCTTCCTTAGAAATCAGTGGCAACTGCCACTAGAAAGGCCACCATCAATGCGAGCACCATCAAGGAAGCCTCCACCATGGGTTCAAAGCCGGGTCCCTGAAGCGCTGATAGGACCCAATTAAAGTGGACCAACACCCAGGATTTTGACTATCCTGGGTTTTCGTCCACTTCGGGGGGGGGCACCCCGATTGGGGGTGCCCCGCTGTGTGAAACCCCCCAGAAAGCCCCAAAAACTCACCTCACCACGCTCCCACGTGACCGCGCCGTCCAATCCCCGCCGACGTCCCAGCGGGTGACAGCGACGTCCAAGACAGCGCGTCCGCCGCCGCCTCCCGCTCGTCACTCTTACAGGGCGCACGCACAAATGGCCGGCGCGGGGGCACGTCTAGAGGGGCGCGCGGGATAAGGTAAGGTTTTTTGGGGGGGGTTTCACCCCGCGGGACATCCCGATCTCGGATGTCCCGCTGTGAGGGAGGTGATCGGCCCGGGAATCTTATAGATTCCCGGGCCGATCACCCCTGGGTGTTGGTCCACTTTAAGATCCCTGGATGGGACTAATCGTCCACTGCAGAGGGCGAACATGCACAGCACCGTGCATGAAAATGCGGACTAACCTATGCTTTGCGATTGTCTGTTGGAAAAAAAATAGATAAGGCTGAAACCTAGCCCTTAAGAGTGCTGGGCTGTAGGCCAGCGTCCAGGACTTGCTGGAGGAACTCCAGAACCTTCTACAGGAGTGGCCCTTAGATTCACACAAAGACATTAAAGTGCAAACCAAGGTCCGAATTACTGGACTAGGAGCAGGGAGGCAAATATATCTATGCAGCGCAGAGGAAAGTATATCTATATGTTTACTGTCCATGTAGCACTAGCCTTTTTTCCCCTGAGACTAGCATGGAAATACGGAGGGACAAACTACAGAGCCACCCCCATAGTTTGCTACAATAGTATATTTTTAAATACAATACCCCTAGATATCTGAACAAATCTGTATGTAAGATCAAATTATAGAGAGAAATATTTTGTTCCTAGCTGAAGTAAAAAGGTTTTGGCCCTGGCATACAGCATGATAGAATTTCAGTTAGAAAAGAATAAAAATGGGAATATAATAAGCTTAGTGCAATTTCATTGCAGAATGTAAGTATAAGCTCCCTCATTTATATTCGGAGAGCATTGTAAAAAGGTTCCCATTTTCAATTTGTGCTACATTTTGTCTCCACTTGCTTTTTTTTTGTTACATGTTTAATGTCGAGCCATCACCTGGTTTTATTATCCTGCCTCGAGTACAGGCAGAAAAGCAAAAAAAAAAGATTTTGATTAAACTTTCATTTTACATTCCGCTCTCCAGTATTGCCACATTCGACAAATTGATATCTGTTAATAAAGACTTTCACTTTTGTTTAAATGGAGTCACTGACTCAAAACACAGGAACCCATTTCAGGTAATCCTAGAAATCTTCAAAATAATTTAAGGGTGTAATTACATTGGATCTTTGAAAAGAACACCGTGGAGTAATAGAGTCCAGATAATGAGGTTCCTCAATTCACATGAAGTGATCTCATTTTATGGAGGTCAAAATTTTTAACTATAGCCATAGAGTCACCATCACAGAGATGGTGGTCTTTTCAGCAGCCATGATCACATTTGTTGCAGTCGGATCAGCCTATTGTATCTTCCATCAATTACCAAATATATGTCAGTTGTTTAAATCTATACCAGCACATTGGTATGTAACAATAAAATACAATACCATAGAATTGCTGTTCAGAAAGACCTTGGTCCAAATTTGTTGTGAAAGAGGACAAGCTTACAAGGCCATAAGACCCTTGTCACCTGGCAAAGGAGCTTTGTGGTCTCAAACGCTTGTTCAATAAACTGGCACCAGGGCCCAGCTAAGCAGCACTTCTTTGGCATTGTACTTCTTTCTTAACGTCAATTTATTTGAATTGGATGTTCTGGAGACCAAGGCAGGAAGAGGCTGAAAGATCCTGCAACTATGATACCTGGAGTAGCTTTCACTTGCCGGCCTCAGTCAGTCATGGAATTACACGCATCCACCATTCAATTTGGTTTTATGAATGCTAGCGCATGTTTGTCGATCTGGGGCAGCAGGGGCAGGGACGCCATCTGGAATTTTCAGACCCCATAGAGCAGTAATATATGGGCCATCCTAATAACTAATGTGTGATGTGGCTTGGCCCCTAGCTTAAACTGAGCAGAGTCTCTGGCCCCAAGGCATATAGGCTTACTTCGAAATCCAAACAGTCTATATAGGAAACAGACTCTAGGAGCCTAGCCATCACATATATGTTATGGGGAGGCTGAGACAAAACATAGGCTGTATTAAGCCTGGGCCCCTCTATAACCTCTATGTGATGGTTGGATCCTTGTACTGGACTTCTGCCTCCAAGGCAGCTAGGCTTACCTTAATATGCAGGCCATAAAAGAAAGCAAAAATCAGATTAGGAGGCCCAGCCATCAAATGATAGGTTATAAAGGGCCCAAACCATATAAGCTATGGCCCTACTCTAACCTATGTGTGATGGCTTGGATCCTAAACAAACCAGTCTGGGAGGGAGGCACACATTCTCATTTATCATCAATGCCAGAAACCAGGACCAAGATGAACCGCAGCATGGGGCGCCAAAGCCTAGATCACCAAATGCGGACCTCGGCACCAGATTCCTGGACCCCTGCCCTGTCAGCCCTGCACTCAGTTGCTTCTGTGTTGCCATGCTCAGAGCTGCCCCCTTAAATCGGCAATATAGTGCTTAGTCTCCTTGCCAGTGTCATGGCTCCCTGGCATCTAGCATTGCAATATAAGTACTGCACGGGCGGGAAGTGGCATTGCAAGGTAGACCCAAACTATCCCCTTACCCATGACTGCCCTCAACCCGAAACTTCACCTCTCACCAGATGCCATTAAATGGACCATTACAGGAAGTGGTTGAGCACCCATGGCCTAGATACTTCCCTGCCAGCAGAAATAGTGTGGCTGTGTGTGGGTCTCAGGCCACATGGCCAGGGTGGCCCCCTCTTTACAGCTGGGTTCTCCTGCTCTAATGGCTGCCCTGACCTGTGGTAAAGGGGTGGGAAAGAAGAACCCACATGCATGTCACGCCAGCCCATTTTTGTTCAGCGCAGACCAGAAAACACATTCGGGGAAGAAAGAGACCTCTATGGTAACGTCATGCTGGTAGGCTGTTCTAGGACTACTATGGTCAAACCTGTGTACGATCTGTACACAAACTTTTGAACTAACTGGCAGCATGCCAAATATGTTTTATTTTACCTCAAATAAAGAATGGATTACAGCTTTAGAAACTAGTACTAAGTAGTCATTCAGATGCAACATTTTGGTGTTTTTTACTGCTCTCTGTGGGGCTAGAAGCCTGAAAGGTGGTAGATAAATATTGGAAATCAAACCATCCCGACCTTTTCATGCACTTCCACTTATTTTCATGCAGCATCTACTGCTTACGACAAGGATCAGAGAAGGATGTTACATAATTTAAACATTGTGCATTGTAAAATAGGTCAGGCTGCATACCCTGCCACTTCCAGCAGATCGCTGAACCAGACAACGCCATGCCCAAATATATTTGTTTTTACACAAATCTCATTCTTCACCTTAAAAATGGACATATAGTCCAAAAAAAAAAGTTGCCCTCTCTTAATTGCTCTTGAGGCATGCAGATTTCCCCTCTGGGATGTCCAAGCCCACATTCAACCTATGCAGTTGTGGTGGCAGATGCAGTTTCTGTTCTAGTTTAGCGACCGTCACACCTTTCTGGATACTGCACCTGATCTGCAACTGGCACAGAAACGGCAACTGGTAGGTGTTAAACGGGACCTTCAGCTCATGATTTAATGAAAAGCCCAGACCCTTAAAAAGCTATTCCTCAGCATCTAAAATTAATATATTTTAAGTTTTTAGTCAGTTACGTTATTTATTCCCCCATACGGGTACGGGTGCCGCCATCTTGACTCAGAAGCATCACATACTGAGCAGAGGAGAGCGGGATACAGTACAGGGGGCTTTGCACAGAGCAGAGATGGGGTCAGGGAAAGGACAGCATTCCCAGAATGCAGAGCAACACAGTCAGAAGACACTTCTTGTTTGCAGGCTGCCTGATGCTCCATGAGCCACCATCTTGGGTGTTTAATGGCTCTTAACGTGCAGTGGATGCAGGTAGGATGATTTTTAAGGGAAAACATATAAGATATGCTCTTATTCAGGGTGAAGGTCCGCTTTAACATGGGTTGAATAAGACTTGGAGATACAGAAGATTGGGGAGACAGGAAATGGCTGCACGCTACAGGGTGCCATATGGATAGCAAGTGGTTTTCCACTGAATGCTAGGAGAAGAGTGAACATCTTATATGTTTCCCCACATTAAATATACAATTCTGTGAATACTCACCTGTAGAATTGGTATTATGAGTATACAGTACGTCCTGCTCCAGATAGAATACCTACATTCGGGTATTGCTCCGCCAGATGGCGCTGGACTGCAGAGACATCGAAAATAGGCTCCTCCCAGCCCCTCAAATACCCAGGGACCTCCCACAAATCCCCAGAATTGAAAAGCAGTTAACGAGAAGCCGGGAGAAATAACACAACCCAACTAGTAACTATAACAATGATAACAATCACCATACAGGGGATCCAAGAATACTCAATACCAATACTACCAATACCTACTCAATACCAATTCAATACCAATTCTACAGGTGAGTATTCACAGAATTGTATTATTCTTAGTATACAGTACGTCCTGCTCCAGATACTTACATTCGGGACATCCAATAGCAGTGTCCATAAAGTAGGGTAACAGACAGTTTAGACCACTGCCGCCTGCAAAACCTTGCGGCCAAAAACAGCATCAGCTGAGGCCCTAACATCGACCTTGTAAAACTTTGAAAAGGTATGAACAGAGGACCAAGTAGCGGCCTTGCAAACTTGTTCAACAGAAGCCTGGTGCTGAAAAGCCCAAGAGGCACCAATAGCACGCATAGAATGAGCAGTAAGGCGGAAGGGGGGATTCTTCCCCTTAGAGTAGGCCTGAATCACAGCCTGACGGATCCATTTGCTTATAGTAGACTTGGCAGGAGCCAAACCCTTCCTAGGACCAGAAGGGACCACAAAGAGTGCATCAGTCTTTCCTGAAAGCACTTCAGACACCTAACCACATCCAAAGAATGCAAGACCCTCTCCTTAGCATTACTAGGATTAGGGCACAATGAAGGAAGAACAATGTCCTGGTTGAAATGAAAGGCAGACACTACCTTAGGCAGAAAATCTGGCTTAAACCGGACCTTCAGCGTGATTTAATGAAAAGCCCAAACTCTTAAATGGTTTGCCAGCATCTAAAATTAATATATTTTACGTTTTTAGTCACTAACTTATTATTCTTTCCCCCACTGGGCTGCAACTCTGTTCAGGAATTTAGGATATGGGCGCCGCCATCTTGACTCAGAAGCATCACACTTACTGAGGAGAGGAGAGTGGGATAAGGTACAGGGGGGCGGGTTATAGCTGTGCTTTGCTCAGACAGAGCAGAGCTGGGGTCAGGTAAAGGTCAGCAATCCCAGAATGCAGAGCAGCACAGTCAGGAGGCACTTCCTGTTTGCAGGCTGCCTGATAAGATGGCGGCTTCCATAAGCCGCCATCTTGGATGTTTAAAGGCTCATAACATGCAGTAGATGCAGATAGGATGATTTTTAATGTGGCCAATCTGTATGTACAGGGTGTGGGAAACATATAAGATAGACTCTTATTCAGAGTGAAGGTCCGCTTTAAAGCAGACCACCACCTTGTCCTGGTGTCTCTCAAAATAGGGGGGCTGAATGGAAAGCGCCGCCAACTCAGACACACAGACGTGATAGCCACCAGAAAGACAACTTTGAGAGTAAGAATGGCCAGGGCAGCATCCTGCACAGGTTCAAAGGGAGCACCCTGCAAGGCTGACAAAACCAAGTTCAAATCCCAAACAGGCACCATAGGCTTACATGGAGGACGCACATGAGTCACCCCCTGGAAAAAAGTCCTGATCAGAGGATGCTGAGCAAAGGACTTCTGGAAGAAAACAGCCAGGGCAGAAACCTGACCTTTCAGAGTACTAAGTTGGAGCCCCATCTCCAACCCATGCTGCAGGAACTCCAGAATCCTGGGGATAGAGAACACACGACAGGGAAGAGACTTAGACACACACCATTCAATGTACTGACAAGAGGAGGAGTTACAGAGGCCTCAAGTGGAACTGAGCATAAGGAACCGCCTCGAAGCACACCACCATCAGGCCCACCAGCTGCATTTCCTGCCTGATGGAGGAATGATGACAAGATAGCAGGAACTGGACCTGCGCAATCAGACTGTCCACCTTCTGCTGAGGAAGAAAAATCCTTGCCTGAACTGTATCCAGATTCATTCCTAGGAATGGAGTCACAAAGGAGGGGGACAGTGAAGACTTGGGGTGGTTGATCACCCATTCAAATGACTCCAGGGTGGACACCACCAACTGAGTATCCAATTATGCCAGATCTAGAGATTGGGAGGTGATGAGAAGGTCGTCCAGATAAGGCAGCACGTGGATGCCCTGAAACCTGAGCAGAAACATCACGCCAGCCAGCACCTTGGTGAACACCCTGAGAGCTGAGGTGAGACCAAAGGGCAATGCCACAAACTGGTAGTGTTGATCCTCCAGAGCGAACCTGAGGTACCTTTGATGAACTGGAAATACAGGAATATGAAGGTAAGCATCTTTGATGTCCACAGAAGTCATGAAATCCCCTGGGCGCAGGGAACTGATGGCAGAGCGCAGAGTTTCCATGCGAAAGCGCCTGCTCCTGACAAATTTGTTGAGGATCTTCAAGTCCAGGATGGGCCTGAGTGACCCATCTTTTTTGGGTACTGTGAATAGGTTGGAATAGAAGCCCTTGCCCTTTTCTCTTAAAGGGACCTTGCAGATGACCCCCAGCTCCAGGAGGCTTTGCACTGCCTGCACTAGCTCCTGAGCTGACACAGGGTCCTGAGGAATCCGGGATCTGATGAATCTTGGGGGCGGCCAGACAGAAAACTATCTTGTAACCGGAGGACACTACCTCCTGAATCCACCGCTCTGAGACTTGAAGCCACCAGACGTGAGCAAAGTGCTGAAGCCGCCCCCCCACCCGGATGGGTGAGGGCGCCTCATCATGCCTGAGGGGGCTTGGGAGAGGACTTAAGCTTGGGGCCCCAGGAGGAGCCAGGACGTACACGTCCTCTGGCCCTACCCCAGAAGTCTCCCGGGCCCCAGTAAAGGAAACCCCCCTTCCATGTGTAGCACCACGGTAGGGGGAGGAAACGGAGCCCTGACCCCGAAAGGGCCGAGACTGCCGCATTAGCTGGGGTAACCTGCCACCCTTCGCAAAAAGGTCCAGGTGGTCCCCAAACAGGCGTAGTCCTTTGAAGGGAAAACCAGTGAGGGCCTTTTTGACAGCGTTGTCAGCAGCCCACTGGCGTATCCAAACCACAAGGGCAGATGTTCTGCCACACATTCTAATGGTGTCATCCAAGGCAGAGAGGACAAAATTTACAAAAAACTAGAGAGTGCATTAAACACCTCACAAGGCAAATCATCAGGGGCACTATCAAGTATACTTCTGAGCAGGGTCCTAATGGCCACAGCCGTAATGGTCGAGGCACAGACTGGGCGCAGCGCCGTCCCCGCAAAGGCATGGGACGCCAGCTGGTCAATGCGCCGGTCCTCAGCATCCCGCAGGGTAGTAGAGTCAGGGGAGTGCATAACAGAGGTGTTAGATAACCCTAGGACCAGGGCATCCACTTCGGGAGGGGATGACCAACACTTTACCACATCAGCAGGAAAGGGATACTTCCTATCCCTACTCTTAGGTACACCGGGAAGGCTACTGGGACGTTCCCATTCCTTGAGCACAAGGTTATTGAAATGTGCTTGCTCAGGAAATTCCAAACGTGACTTAGTGGTATGAAACAGTTCCCCACTTTGCCTGGGAGCCGCAACAGGGGGAGAAATGGACAGAACCTCAAAAATCTGGGCCAGCTATCTAGCAGTATCATCCGGGGCCCCGGGGTCAGAGACAGAATCGCCCTGACACCTGGGCCTCTCATCAGATGACGCCGAGTCGGCGAATAGCTCCCCTTCATCCGAAGGGGTATAGCCACAAAGATGCCAAAACTCCTCAGTTTCCATAGGGAAAAGAGTGACATTAGGCGTTAAGTGCCGCTTTTTAGCAGTGGCCTTACGCGCCAAGGTATTCGCAATTAACTTCTCAACACTAGCCAGTCTAGAAGACACATCAGGCTGAGAATCCCCACTTGTATGCAACTCAGTAGGAGTGAGATTTAAGCTTGGGGGAGTAGGTGAAGTGAAACGAGGTGCAGGCCCAGCCACTGGAAGGTCAGATTGCAGAGCAAGCACCTGCTCGGCACAAGGTACACAGACTCGCGCATTGTCAGCGCTAATAGGGGACACCCCACAAGCTACACACAGCCGGGCTTGTCCCGAAGGAACCCCGGTCACATTATCCTGAGATGCCTCCATATGGTGATTACAGCGGCACTATAGGCCGATAGGGATTAACGCTATACAGCAACCCGGGATGCCCCAATAACCAGCTAGGGAAGTGGGAGTAATTACACTAGGCCTCACAAGTTAACCAACTAATAGAGGGCCGGGAGAAGCCAATGGGTTCGCACGTCTGAAAGACACAATCAAATGAGCCGTAAGCAGACAATTAAAAAGTGGTAATCAAGCCGCCCGCGAGGGCACTTACGGACCGCGGTAGGTAGAAGCCCGTCACGGAGAAGCCGACCAAGCAGACAAAATGGCGCCGGTATACCTCGAGGGGCGGGCCCGCACAAGCAATGACGCGTAACGCGCCAAAGACAGGCCCCCCCCCCCCCCGAAGAGTGCGAAGCCAACACGTGATAAGCAGCCAATGACGGCGCACCAGCGCAATTTTTAAAGTATAATGTAAGAAATTAAATAGAAATTGGTAAGCACACTCTAGATGTATCAAAAAAAGGGAGTTTCTGGGACATATATGGGTGCATTTATATAGTAGGGGATAATTATCCCAATACCACCAAGAACAAAAACAAATTTATAAATGCACACCTAACACTAAAGTTATGATGAAAAGAGGTACATTTATTAAAGTACAATCTATGATTCATACACCCACTAAATATGGGTGATCTTAGGAAAATATAGTGCATAGGGTAGAAGACACCTTAGTTCACCAAACGCATAGACATAAATATTATATACAATACGTACATTATATACAGCCCACAATACTGTTTGTAGTCGTGCTTCATATAGTTTGGGTGCCAACACAGTATTCAAATGGCTGCTGCAGTAGCTGAATGTAAGGAGTCTCAATAAGGTTGAAGTACCTGAAAGTGCAGGAGGCACTTGTTAATGTGAGCTTCAGTGAGCTTCAGTGCTGTTGACTGATTAGCGCTGCTCAAGAGGTCCATGCAGGAGTTAATAAAATGAGGCCGCCAAGGAATGTCCAGTGCAATAAGAGTCCAGTATGCCACTTCAGCTGACACGTGTTTCGGTATAACCTTCTTCCGAGCTGCTGCGTGAAATGCCAAGATGCGAGGTGCAGGAGGAGCTATCTTGCGCAGAACCCTGCCCAACAGGGGGAATGGGGGAAAGACATACAGGAGCTGAAAGTCCTGCCATGACATTGCTAGAGCATCTTTGGCCAAGGCCAGAGGTTCCTGGGACAGGGAGACAAAGGCCGGGAGCTTGTGATTGTGACGGGCCGCAAACAGATCCACATCTGGTTGGCCCCAACGGTGACACAGAGATTGAAACACCCTGCTGCAGAGGGACCATTCTCCCAGGCGAGAGGTCCCCCTGCTCAGAGAGTCTGCCTGCAGATTCTCCACCCCCGGGATGTACACAGCTGATAGGCAGGGGACATTGTCCCCCGCCCAGGACAGGATCAGAGAAACTTCCTTGACGCCGTGTGGTTGTCCTAGTGTACCTGAACAGGCCGGCCCCAAAGGTGTTGGGTAAAGTGAGCCAGAACCAACCTGATCGCTCTCCGTTCCAGAATGTTGATAGGTCTGTGGGCCTCCTGAGGGCCCCACCGCCCTTGGAACTGCAGGGACTTCCAGAAACCCCCCAACCTGCCAGACTGGCATCCGTGGTGAGCGTCTCCCAGCAGGGGGCCAGAAAGGATCTGCCCACCAACAGGTACCTGAAGTCCAGCCACAACGAGAGGGACCGCCTGGCTAGGGGGGACAGAACAAGGACCTGGTCCAGGGACGCAGGATCCTTATCCCATACTGACAAGAGGTGGAGTTGCAGAGGCCTCATGTGAAACTGGGCATAAGGAACAGCCTCGAAGCACGACACCATCAGGTCCACCAGCTGCATTCCCTGCCTGATGGAGAGATGAGGGCAAGAGAGCAGGGACTGAACCTGCACCAGCATACTGTCCACCTTCTGCTGAGGAAGAAAAATCCTTGCCTGAACTGTATCCAGATTCATTCCCAGGAAGGGAGTCACCAAGGAGGGAGACAGGGAAGACTTGGAATGGTTGATCACCCAGCCAAATGACTCCAGGGTGGACACTACTCACCGAGTATCCAGCTCTGCCTGATGGAGGGACTGAGAAGTGATGAGAATGTCGTCCAAATATGGCAGCACAGGAATGCCCGAGACCTGAGCAGAGCCATCACCCCCGCCAGCACCTTGGTGAACACTCTGGGAGCTGAAGTGAGACCGAAGGGCAATGCCACAAATTGGTAGTGCTGATCCTCCAGAGCGAACCTGAGGAATCTTTGATGACCTGGAAAAACAGGAATATGAAGGTAAGCATCCTTAATGTCCACAGAGGTCATGAAGTCCCCTGGACGCAGGGAACAGATAGAGCGCAAAGTTTCCATGCAAAAGCGCCTGCACCTGACAAATTTGTTGAGGATCTTCAAGTCCAGGATGGGCCTGACTGACCCATCTCTTTTGGGCACGGTGAAAAGGTTGGAATAGAAACCCTTGCCCCTTTCTCGTAAGGGGACCTGACAGATGACCCAGCTCCAGAAGGCTTTGCACCGCCAGAATTAGAGCCCGAGCTGACATGGGGTCCTGAGACATCCGGGATCTGATGAATCTTGGGGGCGGCCAGGCAGAAAACTATCTTGTAACCGGAGGACACTACCTCCTGAATCCATCGGTCTGAGACATGAAGCCTCCAGACGTGAGCAAAGTGCTGAAGCCGTCCCCTCACCCGGATGGGTGAGGGCGCCCCTTCATGCCTGAGGGGGCTTGGGAGAAGACTTAGGCTTGGAGCCCCAGGATGGGCCAGGGCGTCCACGTCCTCTGCCCCTACCCCAGAAATCTCCTCTGGCCCCAGTAAAGGAGACCCCCCCTCCCCTGTCTGGATCCACGTTAGGGGGAAGAAAAGGAGCCTTGGCCCCGAAAGGGCCAAGCCTGCCTCCTGCGCTGGGGTAACCTGCCTCCCTTAGCAAACAGGTTCAGGCGGTCCCCAAACAGGCGTAGTCCTTTGAAGGGAAATCCAGTGAGAGCCTTCTTGGCAGCGTTGTCAGCTGCCCACTGGCGCAGCCACCACTAGGGCAGAGGCTCTGCCACACATCCTAATGGTATCATCCAAGGCAGAGAGGACATAAGTCACAAAAACCTCACAACGAGAGCGAGCATTAAACTCCTCACTAGACACATCATCAGGAGAATCATCTAGGACACTTCTAAGCAGGGTCCCGATAGCCACAGCTGTAATGGCAGAGGCACAAACCGGGTGCAGTGCCGTCCCCACACAGGCAAAGGCATGGGATGCCAGCTGATCTATACGCCGGTCCTCACTATCTCGCCTCATAGTTGAGTCAGGGGAATGCATGACAGAGGTGTTAGATAACCCTAGGACCGGGGCATCCACCTCTGGAGGGGATGACCAACGCTTCACCACATCAGCAGGAAAGGGATACCTCTTATCCCAACACTTAGGTACACCGGGAAGCACAAAATTATTAAAATGGGCTTGCTCTGGAAACTCTAAACGTGGCTTAGCAGTATGAAACAATTCCCCCTGCTGCCTGGGGGCCGCAACCGGGGGAGAGATAGACAGTACCTCAAAAATCTGAGCCAACAGCCTATCAGTATCATCTGGGGCCCAGGGGTCAGAGCCAGAATCATCATGACCCCTGGGCCTCTCATCAGAGGACTCCGAGTCAGAGAACAACTCCTCTTCTTACAAGGGGGTATAACCGGACAGTTCAAAGAACTCTTCAGCCTCCATAGGGAAAAGAGTGACATCAGGCGTCAAGTGCCACTTCTTAGCAGAGGCCTTACGCGCCATGGTATTAGCAAGCAACTTCTCAACACTAGCCAGTCTAGTAGACACATCAGGTTGAGAATCCCCACTGGTATGGGGGGGGGGGAGTCAAATTCAAGCTTGGGGGGGGGTTGGTGAAGCCATACGTGGCGCAGGTCCAGCCGCTGGTAAACCAGGCTGCAGCGCAAACACCAGCTGGGCACAAGTTATACTACAGACCCGCGCATTGTCAGCACTAGTAGGGGGCACTCCACAAGCCACACACAGCCGGGCTTGTCCCGAAGAAACCCCGAGCACATTATCCTGAGACGCCTCCATATGGCGATTATAGCGGCACAATAGACCGATAGGGATTCACGCTATAACAGCAACCCGGGATGCCCCCATAGCCCGCTAGGGAAGTGGGAGTAATTAGCACACTAGGCCTCACAAGTTTAATAACTAAAAAGAGGGGTAGGGCCGGGAGAAATCAATGGAGTTCGACCCACCTGAAAGACATAAGCGAGGAGAACCCCATAAGCGACATATATAATGACATAGGGTAAATAAACCGCCCGCGAGGGCACTCACGGACTGCGGTAGGTAGATGCCAGCCACACAGCAGACAGAATCCAGAGAAAAATGGCGCCGAGTATACCTCGAGGGGCGGGCCGCGGAACGCACCATCCGCAGGCCCCGCCCCCCCAAGCAGCACACGTGACAAGCAGCCAATGAAGGCTCATCAGCGCCTGAGGTAATGCTGCCGACCGCGGAACGCAGTGGAAGCGAGCGCGGCGGCATATTTAAACCGATACCAGTGCAGCCAAATCAGCGCGCAGACTGAAAAAAATCACGAAGCACACCAACCAAGTGAAGCACCAATGCATAACACCCCCCCCCCCCCGCCCCCGAGAGCTACAAGGGAGAGCGAGGGAAGGCAGCGGCCACTTAACGCAGGGCCCACCGATAGACAGGGGCAAGGGGCAATAGTGCGGGAGGGCCATCCCATAGAGGCTCACCATATGCCTATACCGCCTACCCTTTGGTGCGGGATTGCGGTGGAGCAGTGCTCCTAAGCACCTGAGAGCGGTGCTGCCTACCATCACCCGGACCAGCGCAGCCAAGGCTGGAAGGCACATTAATAATGGAACGGGTGGGAATAGTCCTACAGTGCCGCAGGCTAATAGCCCCGCTCACCTGCGAAAAGAGAGCCATCTTCTTGTCCTTCGCAGTCCAGACTGCAGAGAAATTCTGGGGATTTGTGGGAGGTCCCGGGTATTTAAGGGGCCGGGAGGAGCCAATTTCACGGTCTCTGCAGTCTAGCGCCATCTGGCGGAGTAATATCCAAGAGTAATGAATCTTATATGGAGCAGGACATACTGTATACTAAGAATATAGTAGAAGGACATAAATCAGGAGAGCCTTAAAGAACTTAGTTTGTACAGTCTGGAGGAAAGAAGGGAGAGAAGGGACATGATTGAGCCCTTTTACATATTTAAAGGATTCAATAAGGTTGAGGGGAAAGAGGGAAGTGTTTATAAGAAGAAACTTAATGATAGCACAAGGGGGAACAACCTAAAGCTAGTCGGAGGGAAGATCAGGAGCAATGTTAGAAAATATTATTTTACATAAAGAGTAGTACATGCTTGGAAACAAACTTCCAGAAGAGGTAGTTGAAAAATCAACAGTCACTGAATTTAAACATGCCTGGGATAAGCACACATCTATCCTATGATAAAGGGCATATACAGTATACACATAAGGGCATACTAGATGGACCATATGGTCTCCTACCGTCAACCTTCTAGGTTTCTATAATCTTGAGCATGCTACGGTCAGAGACTGGCTGTTGGACCAATGACTTGCCAGGCTCGCTCATGCTGAGGGCACTAAGAGTGGCTTTAAGACCACTTTTTTGTGGGGTTCTGGAGGAATTCAATTGACAGGAGGAGCCTGCTATGGCTTCTACTCCATGCTGCAGGAAATAGAGTAGAGACTCAAAGATCTGACATCAGGTAAGCCACTGCTTTATTATTGCTGTTGGGTTTACAGTCCTTTTCAGGTTTTAGTAACCAGGGAGGATCTGCATTCACTTCTACTATTTGAATGTGCCTCCTGGCTACAGCTCATGGTAGGAAAGGGATGGGAGCCCTGGTCTATAGAATATTGGCATTGCAAAGTTTTTGCAAAGAGTCCAGACTTGTAAATGAATAGGGCAAATACCAGTATTCTTCAGAATTAACATTGTAACTTGGGATAGCATGATCTGTATTGCTAATAGCGCCAGGGATAAGTTAGAGCAGAGGTGTAAACAGAGCCTTTCTCTGCGTTGCAACACAGTTACACTGCAAAGGAAACATTGTGCATTATTCTAGATGGGATAGTTCACATATCTGCCCATTAAAAAAGTGTTGAAGGCATCTTTTTCAGTGCAACGTTGTAACCGCCCAGGTCAATAGAAGTCTATGGCAACACAAGCACAACATACATGTAACACAGTGTACCTGCATTGCGTTACCACAGACTTTACCATTTACTCATTATGCAAAAAAGGTTTCTTTCAAAAAACACAATGCGAACGCATTTCGAATAAAAAGTGAAGTGTTTGTTTTGATACAATGCCCCTGTGGCATATTTACAAAACGCTTGCTATTAAAGTGGCTCAAAACCCACCTCGATTGGCCCGGCACTCCAAGATTTCCAAGCCAAATAATTCACCTCCCCCAGGGGCATCCAAAACCAGGATTGGATGAGTGGCCTGCACATGCGCCGTAGGACTAGGAAGAAGTGAGTTTCTTTAGGCGATCTAGGGGGTTTCACACAGCTGGGCACCCCTGATCGGGAAAAGGACCAAAACCTAGAATAGTCAAAATCCTGGGTTTTGGCCCACTTTAACGCAATGGAGAGGTGTGAACACAGCCTAAACCTTCTAGGAGCAGCAAGCATACACATGCTCTAGCATGGCCTCTATTCATGCAAGTAGCTAGAAACATGTCATTTTTAAAGGATATGTTGTTCAGAAGAGTAAATAAACTATGGCTGGATGACTTTGAGAGCTTGGAAGTTCTGACTTGTCAAATCGGATAAAGACCTCTCTGCCACATGACAGCACAGAAGAAAAAGCAAGCTGAAAGAATAGAAGGTTGCAATGGATGAAGAGTACGCATTTAGAAATGGCTTCATGGAAGAAAAAAAAAAAAAAAAAAAAAGAAAAGTCATTAGGATTATTAATACATGAACCTTTCAGAAGCTAGTGCTGGTAACTGTTCTAGTAATCCCTTATTAGAGCTTGGTTTCTTCCTTAGAATACCAGGCCTCGGGAATTGGAATGATGACATAATTTGCATGACATAATGCATAGCTCAACACAAAGCACTTAAAAACAATTTACTCTAGGCTTCCTGACCCATCAAAAAGGTAAGAAAAAGGGAACCTCACTATATCCGGAAGAGAAAAATACAATTCTGTGAGTACTCACCTGTGGAATTGATTTTGTAGTATACAGCACGTCCTGTTTCACGAAATTCTTTACGCTTGGGATACCCACCACAAGGTGGCAACCCCAACCAAACATTTGAACAAATCACCATAAAGAGGTAACCAAGAATAATGATAACAAGGGAGGGGTGAAACAGTACGTGCTGTATACTACAACATAAATTCTACAGGTGAGTACTCACAGAATTGTATTTTTCCAAGTATACAGCACGTCCTGTTTCACTAAATTCTTTACGTCTGGGACGTCCAAAAGCAGTGTCCGTAAAGTAGGGTGGGATCCCCAAAGAACAACGGCGGGCAGTTTAAACCACTGCCGCCTGAAGAACTTTGCGGCCAAAAGCAGCATCAGCTGAGGCCCTAACATCAACCTTGTAAAAACTTGGCAAAGTATGAACAGAAGACCAAGTTGCGGCCTTAAAAACTTGTTCAACAGAAGCCTGGTGCTGATAGGCCCAAGAGGCACCAATAGCACGAGTGGAATGAGCAGTAACGCGGAAGGGAGGTTCCTTCCCCTTAGCAGAACAGGCTTGCACCACCGCCTGACGAATCCACTTGCTGATAGTGGACTTAGCCGGAGGCAAACCCTTCCTAGGACCAGAAGTAAGAACAAAAAAGAGCATCAGTCTTCCTGAATGATTCAGTAGCTACCAAGTAAAACTTCAGAACCCTGACCACATCTAAGGAATGCAGAGTCCGCTCCTTGGAATTAGCAGGATTAGGACACAATGAAGGCAAGACAATTTCCTGATTGAGATGAAAAGCCAACCTTAGGCAAGAAATCTGGCTTAAACCGAAACACCACCTTGTCCTGGTGTCACTCAAAATAAGGAGGCTTGATGGAAAGCGCCGCCAACTCAGAAACACGCCTGACAGAAGTGATAGCCATCAAAAAGGCTACCTTAAGAGTCAAAATAGACAAAGCGGCCTCACGGAGAGGCCCAAAGGGATGACCCTGCAGAGCAGATAACACCAGATTCAAATCCCAAACTGGTAACGTAGGTTTACGTGGCGGACGCACATAAGAAACCCCCTGGAAAAAAGTCTTAACCAAACGGTGACTGGCAAAAGATCTTTGGAAAAACATTCACTTGGGGGCGGCCAGGCTGCAAACAATCTTGTACCCGGAGGACACCACCTCCTGAAGAGCATCAGTCTTCCTGAAAGCCGCAGTGACTACCAGGTAATACTTCAGACACCTGACCACATCCAATGAATGCAAAACCCTTTCCTTAGCGCTGCTAGGATTAGGACACAGTGAAGGAAGAACAATATCCCGGTTCAAAGTATGGGGGCTGGATAGACAGAGCCGCCAGCTCAGACACACGCCTGACCGAAGTAATAGCCACCAGAAAGACAACCTTGAGGGTAAGTACAGCACCAGAGTCACTGGCACCCCTTCCAAAGCAATATTGCGCAGGACCCTGCCCAGCAGGGGGAACGGAGGAAAGACATACAGGAGCCGAAATTCCTTCCATGACATTGATAGAGCATCCGTGGCCAAGGCCAGAGGATCCTGAGACAGGGAGACAAAGGCCGGGAGCTTGTGATTGTGACGGGATGCAAACAGATCCACATCTGGTAGACCCCAACGGTGACACAGGGACTGGAATACCCTGTTGCAGAGGGACCACTCCCCCTGACAGGAAGTCCCCCTGCTCAGAGAGTCTGCCAGTAGATTCTCTGCCCCCGGGATATACACAGCCGAAATGCATTGAACATTGTCCTCCACCCATGTCAGAATCCGCGACACTTCCTGGAGGGCACCTCTGCTCCGGGTCCCTCCCTGATGGTTGATGTAGGCAACCGCCGTCCTGTTGTCTGAGCGCACCTGCACAGATATTCCCTGCAGGTGATCGGTCAACTGCTCCAGTACCAACCTGATTGCCCGTAGTTCCAGAATGTTGATGGGTAAGTGGGCCTCCTGAGGGCCCCACCTCCCCTGGAACCGCAGGGACTTCCAGAATCCCCCCCAACCTGACAGACTGGAATCCGCGGTGACCGTCTCCCAGGACGGGGCCAGAAAGGACCTGCCCTTTAGTAAGTTCTTGTGGTCCAGCCACCACGAGAGGGACCCTCTGACCAAGGGGGGGAAGCACACAAACCCCGTCCAAGGACGTGGGGTCCTTGTCCCATACTGACAGAAGGTGAAGCTGCAGAGGCCTCAAATGGAACTGAGCAAAAGGCACTGCCTCGAAGCTTGCCACCATTAGACCCACTAGCTGCATTCCCTGCTGGAGGGAGGGCTGGGGGCACGAGAGCAGGAACCTCACCTGCGCAGTCAGAGCTTCCACCTTCTGTTGAGGAAGGAATATCCGTGACTGAACCGTATCCAGAATCATCCCCAGGAATGGGGTAATCGACGAAGGGGACAGAGAGGACTTGGGGTGATTGATCACCCAGCCTAAGGACTCCAAGGTGGACACCACCAGCTGAGTGTCCAGCTCTGCCTGCTGTAGGGACCGCGATGTGATGAGAATGTCGTCCAGGTAGGGCAGCACGCGTATGCCCCCTGACCTTATCAGAGACATCACCCCCGCCAGCACCTTGGTGAACAATCTGGGGGCTGCAGTGAGGCCAAATGGTAAGGCCACAAATTGGTAATGTTGATCTTTCAACGCAAATCGGAGAAACCTTTGATGTCCCGGGAAAACAGGGATGTGAAGGTAAGCATCTTTGATGTCCACAGACGTCATAAAATCCCCAGGGCGCAGAGCCGATGGCCGAGTTTCCACGCGAAAGCGCCTGTTCTTGACAAACTTGTTGAGGATCTTTAAAGTGGACCAACACCCAGGATTTTGACTATCCTGGGTTTTGGTCCACTTCGGAAACCCCCCAGAAAGCCCCAAAATCTTACCTGTCCCCGCTCCCACGTGACTGGACGGTCCAATCCCCCGGGATCAGGAACGTCCAAGCGGCTGCCGCCGCCGCCGCCTCCCTCGCGTCACTTTCGGCGCGCGCGCCCCCGCCGGCCATTCGCAGACGGCCGGCGCGGGCACGCCTACAGGGGCGCGAGGGAGGCGGCGGCAGCCGGCCGCCGCCGAAAATCAGGTAAGCGATTTGGGGTGTCTGGGGGGGTTTCACCCCGCGGGACATCCCGATCTCGGATGTCCCGCGGGGTGGGAGGTGATCGGCCCGGGAATGTTATAGATTTCCGGGCCGATCACCTCTCGGTGTTGGTCCACTTTAAATCCAGAATGGGCCTGACTGAACCATCTTTTTTGGGCACCGTGAAAAGGTTGGAATAGAACCCCTTGCCCAATTCTCTTAAGGGGACCCTGCAAATGACCCCCAGATCTAGCAGTCCTTGCACGGCCTGCATCAAGACCTGAGCTGATACAGAGTCCTGGGGGACCAGGGACCTGATGAATCTTGTGGGGGGCCGCACAGCAAACTCTATCTTGTAACCAGAGGACACTACCGGTCTGAGACTTGGCGCCTCCAGACGTGCGCGAAGTGCTGTAGCCGTCCCCCCACCCTGACGGGCTAGGGCGCCCCATCCTATGCCAGGAATCTGCGCGAGCCCCCGCGAAGGACACCCCTTTCCCCTGCTTAGCGCCTCGGTAGGGGACTGAAAGGGGGCCCTGGCTCCAAAAGGGCCGGGACTGCCGCCTGCGCTGGGGTAATTTACCTCCTTTAGCAAAGAGGTCTAGGCGGTCCCCAAACAGGCGTAGCCCCTTAAATGGAAGCCCAGTAAGGGCTTTCTTAGCAGCATTGTCAGCAGCCCACTGGCGCAGCCATACCGCACGGCGTATAGCTATCTAAGATCTGGCACACATCCTAATCATCCGATGCAGACAGGATAAAGTTTACAAACACATCACAGTTAGACAGTGAATTAAACGTATCAGGTGGCAATTCGTCTGGGCCATCAAGTGCATTCCTGACCATGGCCCTGAGCGCCACTGAAGTAATGGCCAAGGCGCAGACCAGGCGCAACGCCGCCCCCCCCCAAATGCAAAGGCATGGCATGCCAATTGGTAAATGCGCCGGTCCTCAGAGTCCCGCAGCGTAGTAGTGTCATGAGAGTGCATAAAAGAGGTGTTAGACAGCCCCAGAATAGGAGCATCGACCTCGGGGGGCGATGACCAGCACTTGACCATATCAGCAGGAAAAGGATACTTCCTGTCCAAACTCTTAGGAATCCTGGAAAGTCTACTGGGATGTTCCCACTCCTTAAACACAAGGTTATTGAAATGGGTTTGCTCAGGAAATTCCAATCGAGCCTTAGCAGTATGAAATAGCACAGCCCTTTGTCTGGGAGCCGCAACAGGGGGAGAGATGGACAAAACCTCAAAAATCTGAACCAGCAGTTTGTCAGTACCATCCGGGGTCCAGTGATCAGAGCCAGAATCGTCATGACCCCTTGACTTCTCGTCAGATGACCCTGAGTCAGAGAACAGCTCCCCTTCGTCCGAGGGGGTATAGCCATATAGATGCAACAACTCTGTAGGGAAAAGAGTGGCATCAGGGGTTAAGTGCCGCTTTTTTGCGGTGGCCTTACGCGCTAAGGTATTAGCAAGCAATTTTTCAACACTGGCCAGTCTAGCAGCCACATCACTATGAGAATCCCCGCTTGTATTGGGGGTTAGACTCAGGCTTGGGGGAGTAGGTGAAGGGAGGCGAGGTGCAGGCCCAGCCACCGGTGGGGTGGGAAGTACCATTAGCGCCTGCTGTGCACAAGGAACACAGACCCATGCATTGTCACCGCTGATAGGCGAGACCCCACAAGCTACACACAGCCGGGCTTGTCCTGAAGGAACCCCGGTCACAATATCCTGGGATGCCTCCATATGGTGATTAATAGGCACAATAGCCCAGTAGGGATTGACGCTGAAGCTACCCTGGATGCCCCAATGAACCGCAGGGAAGTGGGAGTAATTATACTAGGCCCAACTGGCAATTACACTGGGCCGGGAGAAGCCACTGGATTCAACCGTCTGAAAGACATAATGAGAATAAGGGGTGCCCGAACCATGCACAGTAAGCAAGGAGCATAAAAATCGCCCGCGAGGGCACTTACAGACCAACGAAAGGAGAGGGACCGTTACCGCGCGCGCGACTACACCTCAAACTGGCGCCAAGCGAACCTCGAAGGGCGGGCCAGACGCGGAGCGCGCCAAGCCAGGTCCCCACCCCCCCGAAGAGCGCGAAGCTCTAAGACAGCCGTCAATGTTGTCATGAGGAGCAAAGTGTATGACACACTTAGAATAGATGACTTGCCAAGGATGGCGCCGCCGCCCGGCGCAGCACATCCATGAAGGAAAAACGGCGCGCGCGGCGGCGTCAGTTACACAAGTAAAAAAGCAAATCAGCGCGGCGTCTGACACCACATATAAAAGTCCAGGACATTACTAAGGCCGTAAGCGTGTAATCACAATACACTGGGACCAAACACACACACCCCCCTTTCTTTCCCCCCGAGCTACGGGTGGGAACAAGGGAGGAGGGCGACCCTTTGTACAGGGCCCACCGCTACACGGGGCATGGGCAATAATGCGTGAGGGGCATCCCCTAGAGGCTCACCATCAGCCTAAACTGCCTACCCTTTGGTGGGGTACTGTGGTGGAGCATGGCTCCATAAGCACGCATGGTGCTGCCTACCTTCACCCGACCAGCGCAGCCCAGGCTGGGAGGCACATTACGAGGAGGACGGGTGGGAGTAGTCCAACAGGGTCGCAGGCTTTAATAGCCCCGCTCACCTGCGAGAGAGTGATACTTCATGTCTTCGCAGTCGGCACTGCAGAGAAATCTGGGGATTTGTGGGAGGTCCCCGGGTATTTGAGGGGCCGGGAGGAGCCCGTTTTACATATCTCTGCAGTGCAGCACCATCTGGTGGAGGATAACCCAAGTGTAAGTAATCTATCTGGAGCAGGACGTACTGTATACTAAGAATATATATAAAGTACTCTGGATCCATACACATATCAATGCTGTTTCTATGGTGCAGAGAAGCTTTAGTTTAATGCACAAACATATCTATCCAGTTCCACCCATGTTTTAATCTAAACATGCCCCTACACCATGATGCACTGCAGCTTCTTTGGGATAAAATAAAACTTCACAGCAGACCTTCTGCACTCTTAGAATTAAAGGAGCATAAGGCAGATGGGCTCTGTATAGACATTTCCCAGAATGCCAGTAAATCCTGCATATAAAATGGATTATCAGTCCCTGTAAGTAGGGAGCAGCCAAATAAAGGAGATTCCAATGCGGAGAGAGATTTGTAGCCTGATATAGTATCTTGCTGTAGGTCCAAAATGTTGACTGTGGTCTCCTATGTGAAAAACCCAATGTCCTGTAGGTTTTTTTTTTTTAAAAAAAAGGCGAGGACAATTTATAATTAAAGTGTTTCTTAAGTCAGAAAAGGCTTAAGGGGGTCTCCCCATTTGGTGGGACACAGTGAAGGCAATGCGGATGCCTGTGGAGAAAGAGGAAGTGGAGGAAGAAGAAAGAAGACGAAAGAAGACGGCGAAGAAGACGAAAGAAGACGGCGAAGAAGACGAAAGAAGACGGCGAAGAAGACGAAAGAAGACGGCGAAGAAGAAGAAAGAATTAAAAGTTTCTGTAGTGTTAAACAAGGTAGGGCATCCAAAAATGAGATACCCTTAGTGACTATAATAAATGACCTCAGCAGCTATTTAAACTTGATAAACTGCCTAATAAAATAAACCTCCAAAAAGCAATGGAGCTTGTCTGCCTTCAATGCCAAGGATAACTACAGGCAAAGTAGTGCACTTTTAGAACCAGAGTGCAATTTCATGGCAAAAAGGCTGAGTATTTTTAGCAGTATGAGCAGTATGGGAAGTAAGGGTCAGCTAAGTGGAAAATTGTTAGGGGGTTAAGCCATATGCAGTTATACTTAAATTATTATTATTAAAAACACCTCCCATCGTAAAATCACTACGACTGCACGCTCCATGGACAACAGCAAGCAGGTTTATGGTGCTTGCCAACCCCTTAAATCAACTCAAGTTAAAAAAAGCACTCCTAAAGCCCCACTCTTAGAGGGCTTAACTCTATGTTATGGAATAGCAGGCAGATTCTAAGCTGCATAACTGCATGGGAGCGGCCGTCTTGCCACATAGATGGATCCAGCTTCTGAAAAACCTAATCCCACAGTCAAAATTACCTCATATCAGTAAAAACCTTTATTTCTATTAACCCCCTTAGCGGTGATCCTGAGCGTGACTCGGGGTTAACTTGCGCTGTAAGTAGCGGTAACCCCGAGTCACGCTCGGGATCGATTTGGGAGCAAGAGCGGGCGGCGCAGCCTCCTTACCTTCTCCCTGCGATACAGCGATGTCCCCGCCGCGATCACAGGTGAGAGCCGCGGCTGCAGCGTCCGGCGGAGCCGTGCGTCAGAGACAAATGCAATGATAACGCTTTCGTTACCATTACATTTGTCTATTCAAAACGCCAGGGAGGTTAAAAAGCCATCAGCTGTGATGCCTCATTACTCTGAGACACAGCTGAAAGAATTGTAACACTTTATAAAGATACATAATGTTTACACTAACAGAACAGACTGCAGTAAATCCAGAGTCTGCAGTGAACAGTGATGAAGATACATTGTAGCAACCCACAGGCTTGCACACATACATACACACACACTCCCTCCCTCCAGCAGCTGGTGATTCCGTTTGTGTGTTTATATAACAAAGCACAAGCTGCCCTTGTTTCTGAGGCATTTATCACTCTATTCCAGAATATCTGCATGGAGTTAGCCCCTCTAAAATATTTTTTGCCAGAGTGGGGCTTTAAGAGAGCAAATTACTAAACTTTTTTTTTTTTTTTACTTTAACCCTTTAAACGCCAGCCACGTAAATTGTACGTGGCTGCCTCTCCGAATTTACATGCCTGGCTTTGCCCCCTGCTAGCGCCTGCAAAATGTAAAAAAGAAACACTTACTTGACCCCTCATTCGAACCGGCCGGGTCTCCTCTTCACCCCCCGGGGGGCTCCGATCCCCCGTCGGGGCTCCTCCGGAGGAAGGGGAGAGCCCGGAGTAGCCCCCCCCCCCCCGTTTTTGCAGCCGCTGGCTTTTCCTGTACAAATAAAAAAAAATAAAAATGACATTTACTCACCTCCATGTGCGCTCGATCCCGCCGGCCCTCCTCTTCACCTGGGGGGCCTCCGATCCCCCCTCCAGGGCTCTCTATCTTCAGGAGAGAGCCTGTCATGGTCTGTTGCCCAGCAGCTATAAAAGGCTTTCAGAAGCAGCAGGAAAGCAGAAAGCCAGATTGATCAGCGTGGGACACAGTGCCCAGGGATGGATGGGAGGTAAGTATAAAAAAAAATAAAACAAAATATTTTTTTTTCTCCATGTGTCTGTGTTTTTTTTACACTTAACCCCTTGTGAACTGGTAAGGGGTCCATGAGACTGCAGAGCTGAAATTTTGAAGTAAAGTTAACGTTACGCACATGCTTTACTTTGGTGTGTTTGGCAACTCTTCCCTTGACAGTAGCTATGCATGCTGGGTATTGTTCTGTTCGGGGCATGTTGCTTTTTCAGATTCTCAGTTTTTTTCTTGTTTGCATATAGTTTTTTTACTCCCTCGAGGACATATGTGGCCTTCAGGTTGTTAGACCCAAAGTGCATGACTTTACATTTCTCCACATTGAACTTCATTTGTATATAATATATATTCTCAGTTATATAACTCGAGGGAGTAAAACTGGGAGAATCATTTGTTGAGAAGGATCTGGGGGTACTGGTAGACCACAGGCTAAATAACAGTATGCAATTGTCAAGCAGCTGCTTCCAGGCCCACCAATATATTATCATGCATTAAAAGAGGCATGGAATCACGGGATAGAGATGTAATTTACAAGGCACTGGTGCGTCCTTACCCGGAATATGTCATCTAGTTCTGGGCACTAGTTCATAGAATAGACACTCTGACTAAGGAAAGGGTGTCAAACTAATAAGAGGAATGATATATCTTAAATGTAATTCTCGCAATATTTCCTCATAACTATTAAGTCTTGAGTAACTTGTATAAATATATAAAACGGCCAATACAAAAAATATGGGGAAACACTATTTCAGGTAAGATCCCCTCTAAAGACAAGGGGGCACTCCCTTCAACTGGAAAAAGAGAAATTCAGTCTGCGGAGGCGACAATCATTCTTTGCCATAAGAGCTATAAATCTGGAATAGCCTCCCAGAGAAGCTTGTTACAGCTGTTACAACTGTAACTGTAAATAGAATATAATATAACTGTAAATATAATATAATATAATATATATATCACTACCCCCCCCCCCCCCCCCATAGACCACAACCAATCTTTTGAAACAGAGAACGCTTTGTCCACTCGTAGGGCACTTAATGAAACAAAGAAATGCCAAGACACCCATGCGCTCCCACACACTGGGGGAAATGATTGGCTGAACTGTGTTCTTAGTGGGCCAGATGGACAGTTCAAATCAACCTGCACAAAAAGCCTGGTAAATAAGGCAAACCATCTGTCACAGTAAGCACATTACACTGAGATGTATTAGAATAAAGCGATCCGTGTTATTGTCAGAGCTAATTGATGTAAAAGGCCGGATGTGCACCAAAAAGAATCACGTCCGTCCTGCACATTACTGCCGAATATTTTTTTATTGGGACTTGTATAAAAACAAGAGAAAGACCATTATCGGATAACACAAATCAATATAATCCCTGGCCAGGGCCTGAATGTTAGCAACTGTCTTATTCTGAAGACAGAGCTGCAGACATTTCCAGTTACTGAGGCGTGCAATATCCAGAAAGCAGAGCTGGCAAAGGCCAAATGGACACTGGCCAGCTCCACAATAGGGATGAGAGGGTGACCATCTGACACTCCGTGAACACAATCACAAGTCACAAAGAGCTTAAGAATTCTCTTTGAATCTTCGCAAGGTGAAACCATTCCCAGCAAAGGAAAGGTTGAAGAGCCATTTGGGGGCTAACACAGGTCTCCCACAATCATTTTTTGCAATGATGCAATCAAAAAGAGTGATCGTTTGGAATAGTATCTTCCTATAGGTTTGCGCTTTTGATTTAATAAGCTTCAAAACTTTTAACCCTCCAGAACATGAATCAAGTTACAATCATATGATGTGATTTGTGTTGTGCTTTTCAGTTCAAATGAAAAAGTCAAACATTAAATACAATATCTAGTACACAAAGCTGTCACAACAGATTGGGAAATAGGAATGGCATAACCTGTCTAACTGCATACTGAAAATGCTAATGTGGATCAACTAGACATTGAAGCACACCAAAATGCATGTTAACAGGCCCAGGAGTCAGATTCCAGGGCAGGGTCATAGCTTGCCCAACAGTCATCCCGATTTGCCTGGCCCGCTGTGTGAAACCCCCTGGTGTGCCCAGTACTAACCTCAACCCAGCAATCCCACAGCACATGCAAATATGTTAGGGTAGAAGGAGGTGCCTGGAAATCCACTCAATCACTAGGCATTAACAAGCATTAATATGCATCCCAAATCAAGCTCAAGAAAGTGAAGATTCTGGGTTTTGGTCCGCTTTAACTAAATTAAAGGGGGGGGAGGGATTTTCAGAATTGGTTTCAATGAAGTGAGGATATGCCGCTTCCCTATAGTTAAATCTTTCCAGCCTATCAAACTCATCTGCAGACACAGATGATACAACATGAAGTAGACAGAAAACATTCTAAATTGAAGTCGCTGGTGCCCTCCGGTCTACACAGCAGGTTACCTTTTCATTAAAGTGCACCTCTACTCAGAGGTAAGTTGATGTTGTTACCTTCCATCTCCAACCTTAGCCCAAAATTCATACCATGAACTGAATGTAGTTGGCCATATTGCTCCTTGGCCAAGCAGCCCCACCTCTATGATGATACATTCAGTTACAGTACACACAGCTCAGCTATTATTCAACAGTTTTAGTTGTAAATGAATTAATTAGCACATGGCTGCCATTCACCACAATAACACATCCTTTTAGGTTTTTTTTTCAATATTGGGCAAAGGCTTTAGTAAAAAACAAAGAAAAGGCTCGTTTGGGACACTGGGCTGGGGATGGAATGTGACCTCTGAGTATCTGTGCACTTTAAAGGAGTAACAAAACATGTGATGGTCATGATCCTGGTTTTTGTTCCTCCTCCCTACCAATCAGTGTCTCACAATTCAGTATTTTCTATGTCACCCTGAGCTCAGAGTGGCAAGAAAAACGCAGTTCTGTGAGTACTCACCTGTAGAATTGTTTTTTCTGGGAATCCATTCCAGACACTCCTTACACTTGAGATTACCTCCTTGCTGATTGGATGTGACTGCAAGACAAAAAAAGGCGTGGCCCCTCCCGGCCCCATAAGTAGCAGCTGCCTCCTAACCTAGATTAGTTACTTAAAAAGCAGTAAAACATAAAATAGAGGCAGGTCGGGAGGCCCTATATAGAAGTCCATGTTACTTCACACCGAACTCCGCCAGAATACTCTCGAAAAAAATTAATAAATGATAAACGAGCAAATAAAGCTCTCCTTTTCTTTCTTTTTTTCATGCCAATGAAATAAATGGACTAGACACCAAAGAAACATCAAAAAGATAGATCATGACCCAAACACGGTTGGGCCGGAGTGTCTGGAATGGATTCCCAGAAAAAACAATTCTACAGGCGAGTACTCACAGAATTGCGTTTTTTCTTCCAATCCATTCCAGACACTCCTTACACTCTCCAAAAGCAATGCCATCTATGGGCGGGATCCCCAGCGCAGAACAGCAGGTAGTTCATTTCACTACCGCCTGAAGAATCTTTCGACCAACAACAGCGTCAGCTGAGGCTCTAACATCCACCTTGTAAAACTTGGTGAATGTATGAACCGAAGACCAGGTGGCAGCTTTGCAAACCTGTTCCTATGAAGCCTGATGCTGAAAGGCCCAGGAAGCACCAATAGCCCTAGTAGAATGGGCCGTGACCCGAAAAGGGGGTTCCTTCCCCTTGGTCGAGTAGGCTTTTTCTACTGCCTGCCTAATCCACTTACTGACAGTGGCTTTAGCTGGCCCTTTCTCGGCCCTTCCGATATAACAAAAAGAAAATCCGTCTTGCGGAAGGAATCTGTAGCTGCCATGTAATATCTTACGGCTCGGACTACATCTTAAGAATGAAGTGCCCTTTCCTTAGCCGGAACAGCGCATAAAGAAGGTAGAATTACCTCTTGATTAAGGTGAAAGGGAGAAACGACCTTAGGTAAAAATCAGGTTTAAACCGAAAAACTACCTTGTCTCTGTGTAACTCAAAATAAGGAGACTTCATACATAAGGCGCTAACTCAGAAACACGCCGCACCGTGGTGATTGCCACCAAAAATATCACCTTAAGCGTCAACATGCTCAATGGAGCGTCCATCATAGGTTCAAAAGGAGCACCCTGGAGAGCCGATAATACCAGATTCAAGTCCCACACCGGTAAAATAGACTTGCGCGGTGATCGGACATGAGTGACTCCCTGAAAAAAAAAATAGTTTTAATGAGCCTATTGCTAGCGATAGACTTCTGGAAAAAAATAGATAAGGCCGATACATGCCCCTTTAGGGTGCCTAATTGTAGGCCCATTTCTAAGCCATTTTGTAGAAATTCTAGATTTCTAGAAATCGAATACTTTCTACATGAAAATTTCCTAGCCTCACACCAGGATATGAACGCCCGCCAGACCCTGTAATAAATCATGGAAGACAACTTCTTCCGGGCCTGAATCATGGTATGAATAACCTTAGCCGATAAAACTTTCTCTGCTAAGATCGAGATCTCAATAGCCAGGCCGTCAAAACCAGCATCTGTAAATTCGAGTGCCGAAGCACCCCCTGTGTGAGGAGGTCTGGATCGACTGGCAGGCACCAATGGTCTACCGACATCCCTGCTATGTCTGAAAACCAACTTCTCCTTGGCCAGCGAGGAACCACCAGAATGGTTGGTACCCCCTCCTGAG
Organism: Gastrophryne carolinensis; assembly: GCA_027917425.1. Classification (NCBI taxonomy): domain Eukaryota; kingdom Metazoa; phylum Chordata; class Amphibia; order Anura; family Microhylidae; genus Gastrophryne; species Gastrophryne carolinensis. Next base: position 212,478,257 of record CM051234.1, on the reverse strand, counting down.
CTATCTTTCTTAGTACATGGCTCGGGAGCGGGGGAAAAATGTAAAGGAGCTTGAACCTTGCCCAAGAGGTTGACAGGGCGTCCGTTGCTATGGCCAGAGGGTCCCTTGACAGGGACCTGAATTTTGGCCGCTTGTGTCTGGATGCAAAGAGATCCACTTCCGGACACCCCCAGCGAAGGCAAAGGGCTTGAAAGATCTTGTGACTGAGGGACCATTCTCCCCGACGCAGCGCCTTCCTGCTCAAAGCGTCTGCCTCCTGGTTCTCTACCCTCGGGATGTAAACTGCCGAGATGCAGGGAACATTCTCCTCTGCCCAAGTCAGAATCCGGCTAACCTCTTCTAGAGCACTCTTGCTCCGAGTACCTCCCTGATTGAAATAGGCTACCGCCATCCGATTGTCTGACTGGACCTGGACAGCCTGTCCCCTTAAACTGGGGGTCAGATACTGAAGCACTAGCCAGATTGCTCTTAATTCCAATATATTTATGGGAAGCAGATTCTCCTTCGGACCCCATTATCCCTGGATCTTCTGGCCTTGCCAGATGCCCCTCCTGCCTGTAAGACTGGCATCCATGGCAACGATCTGCCACTGTGGTGTCAGAAAGGACTTGCCTACCGATAGGTGCAGAGGGTCCAACCCCCACAGCCAAATTTGCCAGGCCGAGAGAGTCAGAACAAAGACTTGATCCAGCGACTGCGGGGCTCGATCCCAGCTTGCCAACAGATTCAACTGAAGAGGCCTCATGTGAAACTGGGCAAAAGGCACAGCCTCGAAGCCGGCAACCATAAGGCCTATTAGTTTCATCCCTAGCAGAGCGGTCGGCTGCCGGCAGGCCAGTAAGGACTCTATTTGATTCCGAATTAGCAGAACCTTCTGCTCTGGTAGAAACACCTTGACCTGAACTGTGTCCAGCGTCATTCCTAAGAAATTCCTTACTGGCGCCGGAATGATATGGAACATCGGATAATTGATCACCCAGCCAAACTCTTCTAGAGTTGATAGGACCGTCTGCGTATCCTTCATGATCTGCGGAGGAGACCCGGCTGAAATTAAGAGATCGTCCAAATATGGGACGATGCATATCCCCTGGCTTCTGAAAATGGCCATGAGACCTGCCAATAACTTGGCGAATACTCTTGGAGCCGAGGATATCCCGAATGGAAGTGCCACAAACTGGAAGTGCTGGACTTCCAGGGCAAACCTCAAAAACTTCAGGTGCCCTGGAAAAATCGAAATGTGAAGATATGCGTCCCTTATGTCTATTGTAGTCATAAGATCCCTGGGCTGGCATGATCTTACCGCTGACCATAGAGTCTCCATGCGGAAATGCATCCCCCGGATATACTTGTTGAGACCCTTTAAGTCTAAAATGGGACGAATCGACCCGTCCTTTTTGGGAATTGTAAACCGGTTGGAATAAAATCCCTGACCTTCCTGAAAAGGGTACCTGACAAATTACCCCTTCTTGAAGTAGATGCTGCACAGAGGCTCTCAGGGCATCTGCTTTTAGCTGGTTCCGGGATGCCCCTGACCGAACGAACCTTGCGGGCGGTCTGGCTGCAAACTCGATCTTGTAGCCTGATGACACCACCTCTTGGATCCAAAGATCCGCCACGTGGCGACTCCAGATAGGAGCAAAATGCAAGAGCCGCCCCCCCACCCGCTCGGGTGAGGGCGCCCCCTCATGCTGGAGTGGGCTTGGCTGGAGGTTTGGGCCTACTTCTCCAGGCCCCTACTGCCTTATTACGAGCTCTGCCTCTGTCCCAAAAATCTCTACGGGAGCAAGGACGGAAGGCACCTCTGCCATTCCGAAAGGGCCGATATGATGAAGGCCTCTGAAAAGGCAGAGTCGCCCTCTTCCTTTCAGGAAGTTTGCCATCCTTGACCATATGGTCCAGCTTTTCTTCAAAGAGTCTGCTCCCTAAAAAAGGTAGATCTGTAAGAGCTTTCTTAGCGGCGGCATCCACCGACCATTGTCTTAGCCATAAGGAACGGCGTAAGGCAACAAGAGCAGAAGTTCTAGCAGCTAGCCTGACCGTATCATCCATAGCAGTGATAGCGAAAGAGTTTAAGTCCAAACCAACCTTAAAATCCTTGGACTCTTGAATAAGCCTGCGAGACTTAGCCCTGGCCATAATTTTCTTCACCTTCTTCCTTGAAGCCAAAGACACAATAGCCGTGGCACAAACCGTGCAAAGAGAGGAACCTACCATAGCAAAAGCATGGTGGGCCAACTGATCCATTCGTCTCTCTGTGGGATATCTTAAGGATCCCATAGTAGCCGATGGCATGATAGAAGTATTAGACAAGCCTGATACTGGAGAATCCACCTCGGGTGGAAAAGACCAAAGCTTAATCATATCCGCCGGGAAAGGGTTCCCTAGCGTATAGGATCCTGGGAACAGTCGGCAGCTTGTTAGGAGTTTCCCACTCCTTTAACACCATCCTGGAAAAATGCGGCTGTTCCGGGAACACCTGCCTTTGCCTTATTGGCTTAAACAGGTCGTCCTTCCCTCCTTTTGCCACCTCAGGAGGGGTAATATTCAAGGTTTCAAAAACTGATGAAAGTAAACACTCTGTCTCGTCTGAGAGAAGGGGATCCTCATCAGAAGAGAATAAAATAGAATTACTATCTTCTTCACCAGAGCGTAACTCGCCCTCTGAGAGCTGCTCATCTAAAAACTCTTCCTCCTCCTCAGACCCAAAAGAGGCAAATAAATCTCTTTCCTCAGAAACAGGCTCCAAATGCCTCCTCTTATAGGTGGTTTTCTTAGGAATGACCAAGGATAACTGTTTCTCTAAGTTATCCAACCTGTGCGCCACATCCGCCTGTGCCTCACTGCCTTCCCCCTCTCCGGGGGATGTAAGGGATGGGTGAGCCGTCGCGCTCCCACCAGCAATAGCTGGGCTAGAGACCCCGTTCTATTATGGTCTAAACCAATTCTCATTCGGATGCCCGAATCACTATCCCCTGATGCCTCCCTCATTTTTTTTTTTTTTTTTTTTAAATTTGGCAAACAGACCTAAGGTCCTAAGCCTGAACCAATCCCAAAGAGACTGGGAGGAACCACAACCCTTCTTTATTCTTCCAATTCTAAAAATAAAACAGGAAAAAAATCCATTAGACAAAAAACCTTTCCCAACTCATAAAAATCAATATATAAAAAATTATATTGTTTATATATATTTTTTTTAACTCTTGGGAATATAATTATTAAATACAATTAATAAATATACATTATACTAATATTGATAAAAATAAAGATAATCATAATAATGATAATCATGATAATAGTAATAATAATAAACAATGCCGACGTCCACTCACCACCGCAGCTCTTCACTTTACAGCCTATACAAGAAAAAAGACTAACACTATATAATATATAATTCTGAAGCAAAAGGCCAGGAAGCTGCATAAATATATAAAAACAGCGGGACCAGCCCGCAATCCATAAGCCCCTAAGCTTACCCCTCTTGGGTCTCTTAGAAGGCCAGTGACCTATACCACAATGGCTGCCGCCGCAGCCGCACTCTGCAAAGGCTGCACACAAAGAGCCCCTAGGCTCCAAGAAGAAGTATGGGATTAAGGGAACCAGCGGCCTGGCCCGAGATGGCCGCCGCAGCCGCATGTCTCCGCGGCCGCTATCCCCACACCCAGAGCCCTTAAGCTCAACATGATCAAAATCCATCAAACAGCCTGGCCAGCAGTGGCAGCTGCCGTCGCCGCCGCAACGCAAACACAATAGCAGCCTCATGTCAGCCAGGCTGCTGTACACTAACCTTGAACAGTGCAGGGGAGCCTGAACGCAACCTCCCTCCAGCCCGGAGAGACACACTGAAGTAACACGGCCTTGTGGTTCCGTGTTAAGCTCCGCCCCCTGCGTGACATCAGCCACACCCCTTAAAGGCATACCAACATTTTTTCTTTTTTTTAAACATTTTTTTTTCTTTTTTTTTAAAAACCTACCTAACTTGGAAGGACAGGTTGAAATAAAAAAAAAAATTAAAAAATGTTCCTCAGCAGGTACACCAGAGAGAAACCTGCGACTCTTACTTTTCAAAAACCTGCAACCCAGAACATACACACTCTGTAAGCACCCCAAGACCCCGGCACTTCCACCTTACCTTCATGAACCCCAAAAGAGCCAGAAGCTGTGGGCGGCACAATTGGGTCTGGGGGTTCCAGGGGAATAAGGCTATGCAGGAAGCCGACAGGATGCAATCGCCCGCTTGCTGCCAATCCTTGAGAGCGAATTCCTGAACAACCTTCACAGTCACTTGCAACTGCAAGAAAGAAAACTGATCTAGGTTAGGAGGCAGCTGCTACTTATGGGGCGGGGAGGGGCCACGCTTTTTTTGTCTTGCAGTCACATCCAATCGGCAAGGAGGTAATCCCAAGTGTAAGGATGTGACGGGAATGGATTGGAAGAAAACTTTGAAATGCAGTGCATGTTGCAAGCTCCTCAACAAAGAGTGAGACCACAAGAGTATTAGAGTACCTAAAGTATTAAAAAAAAAAAAAAAAGAAGGAAGAAGTACCACCAGCATAGAGTCTCTCTAGCAGGTTAACACCCATTGTGCAGCAAATTGGTGCCTGTCCCAGTGTGATGCAGCACCAGATTGCTCCAGCCTCCATCCCCAAGCATAACTCCCATCAAACCCCCAGTAGCAAATCGCAGGGCTAAATTTTGCCATTGGATGTGGTTCAGGGGAGTGAAACGGGGGGCTGGGATTGTAGGGGGTTATACGCAGGAGGGCTATGGCAATCTGGATACCCCTCCCCCAAGCACATCTCAGTGCAGTCCAGCACTCATATGGTGGGAAATGGGTGTGAACCAATTTAAGGTTAGCCTAAATTTCATTTCCCTTTTTTACCCCAACCATTCGCTGCTACCCTATGGGAAAGGGGATCAAGGTGAACTGGGGGGGGGGGGGGGGGGGATCATAAATCAAGATGCCCCTGCACAGAGTGAAAATTCTGGGTTTCAGTCCTCTTTATTAATATAGGCTCTTTGTTCCTGTCGCTAGGAGATCACAAAAAAAGGGGAAAAAAAAAAAAAACACATTTATAGATACTGGCAATTTGTGTCAATCCCCATAGTGAGATGCAGCTAGAGTTCAGATAAGATTTTAGTCTGCAATGACATCAATATTTCACCATGAAGAAGAACAACTTCAAACTTTGAAACATAAAACGAAACCATGAAAAAGTAGGCGAGACATGACAAAAATACAACATAACTCCGACAATGTTCATTTTCCTTCATGAAGCGTCTTGATTGCATGAAAAGCCAGGTTAAGCTTTATTATTCTGCTGCCATACCAAGAGGGCACCAAAACTGGTTTTCATCAGTAATATATTATCAGCTTATTCAGATTGATGCAATAAAACGAAGACACAGCCAGGACAGAGTAGTGAATAATCATTTATACCTCAATAAATTCACGTAAATCGTACACTGCAGTTATTGTCCAGATGGAGCAGCTCCTGCAAGGCCACCATAGCCGAGAGTCTCCTTTGGCTCCCAAACTCCAGATTGGCAACAGACGCCATGAACATCCGGCATGGATTTAAAGCGTTCCCACTGACACTGCAAGATAGAGGGCAACTAGACACACCCGCAAAACAGCTCCCTTGTTTACAGTCTCAAAATAGAAGGCATATTTCTTCTCGAATTATACTGTGCTACTCTGTGTACACCCCCCCTCTTTTATTGTAGCTGGACCATACATGCAGCCAGTTGCAGAATGTAAAGCTTTCCAAAAGCATGATGAAAGCACAGGAGATAGACTGTAAGTGTAGTCTATATACCAGTGTCAGAGAACCGCGGATCACGTGATCCAACTAACTAATCAGGGACCTCTGAACGTACAGCCCGCTTTCCCAAAAACCTGTTTGTCGCCCGCCTAGCGAGACTACCAGGCCCAAAGCCTACATACACACAGTTTCTTGGCTAAGGCAAAACGATTGCTCAAGTTAAATATAGGTTTTAATGCAATACGCACACTAGGCAATGATAAACATTTGGCTATGATGGAATATGAAAGAACGACATTTGTATTCAAGTGGGTTACAAGTTACAGCGAGTTACACACAGAGATACAACAATCAGAGTTGGGCCAAAATGGGCCAGGACCCGAGATCTCAATTTCTTTAGTTTCCCCTAGTCGCATGGCCCTGAGAATCGTACCTCTACATGTGGTTTTGTGGGCTCGTTCTGGGTCTGTACCTGGCTTGGCGCTGGGACACACAGTGGCCAAAAGAGCCCAAAAACACATTTTCAAATGGAGCGGATGGCTGTGTAAATTTTACCTATACCAAAAACATTAAGCAGTGCATTTGGGAATAGCCCCAAGACCTGCATGGCTCCGCCTACTGCAAAAGGATCTTGGGAGAAATCTATTTTTGTACGCACTATTTAGTTTTAAGAAATCACACTGCGTTTTACTGTGGAAAAATAATACATTTAAAGCTTACCACCTTTCTGATTTTTTAGGAAGGGTGTAGTTGCCAAGTTCTAGCCGTTCTCATAGCATAAGCCAATTTGGGGGCTAAATGAGGCTACAAGAAGAGCTGTGGCTTCCTCATGCATGGGCAAATCACTAGATATGAAAATACCTCAAAAGTGACATTTATTCACGGGACCACATATAATGAGTAGGCAGAAGGGATCAGGTTCAATAGGGCTGATCACGAAAAGTGCTGGTACATAAAAGAAGCATAGAGCATAAAGCAGGATAATTTAACCCTTTGTCTGGAATGTCCCTTTAATATGCCCCATTGTATTCCCCAAAGACGAGAGATCTATAATGAATACGTATGTAAAAGAAAATCAAAGCCATGCTAACAATAGCTACACACCATCTTCATATAAAGCAACAATGAGCGTAATTTTAAAAAAAAAACGCATCTCCCCTCCCTCACCCCCGAGACGGAACAGAAAAGCCAACACAGCCATTAATTTAGGCTTGATAAGTAGAGATCAATTTGGCACTGACCTGGGAACAGTGTACCACTCATCAATGCTGCCTAGCCACCGAAATGGCTTAATTGGAGATCTGTTACTTGTGTGTTGAAGCCTTGATCTTTTAAAAAACTCGCAATTCAAATACAATGATTAAATGCTGCAAATCCGCCGTTACCATAGAGACACTTTTCCATGCTTTGCACACAGATTTCACCTTCAGACACTTTCTGTAAAATAATTATCTCTGCGCACGAGGTTTCAGGGGCCAGGTTTCAGCGTGGCTCTAGGAGGACACATTTTAATGGCATTTCAGTGTCAGCCCTGCAGTTGGGGTGAGGCTGCACGGATCAGGAACGAGCAGGAGCTCTGCGGGCAACAGGGAAACTCAGCATAGAATATCCACCACGCAAGGAGGTTTGGAAGCAAATGTCAGGAAGATAGATGGCATCGCGGTCAGAGCCATCTTCTAGCAGCCCAGGGTCTACTTTACACATTTTGTAAAACAACTTTATGTTCACACTTAACCATTGCGTAATACCTGCGTTACATTTGCATTGCCATAGACTTCTATTGACTTACACCGAAAATGTAGGTACAGTATGAACTGGCACATTGAAAAGAGGCAGCGCTTCGCTTTGTGTTGGGATGGCCCTGTACAACGCAGCGCAAAGCTTAAACAGAGCCTAAGGGCATAAGAAAAACTTGTTGCACCCGCTCTGACAATAGCCAACTTCCTTAATAATACCATTTTGTGATTACTCACCTTTAAAATGGGTATTATAAGTATGTCACACACCCCGCTTCCACTATTCATGACATATGGGACATCCAATAGCAGTGTCCGTCATGGGTGGGGATCCAAATACAGCAAAAAATGCACCAATTTAAACCACTGCAGCTTGCAGAACCTTGCGGCCAAAAACAGCATCCGCTGAGGCCTGCACATCAACCTTATAAAACTTTGAAAAAGCATGAACGGAAGTTCAAGTAGCAGCCTTACAAACTTGTTCAACAGAAGCCTGGTGCTGAAAGGCCCAGGAAGCCCCAACAGCACGAGTAGAATGAGCAGTGATCTTAAAAGGAGGAACCCTCCCCTTAATGGAATAGGCCCCAACAATGGCCTGACGTATCCATTTACTAATGGTAGACTTGGTGGGCGCAAAACCTTTTCTGGGCCCAGAAGGCACCACGAACAAGATGTTCGTCTTACAAAATGGAGAAGTTGCAACCAAACAGTACTTCACACAACGAACCACATCCAAAGAGTGCAAAACCCTCTCCTTGTCATTGCTAGGCTTAGGACACAAGGAAGGGAGAACTACATCCTGATTAAGATGGAAAGCAGAAACCACCTTAGGAAGGAAATCTGGTTTAAAACGAAAAACCACCTTATCCTGGTGTCTCTCAAAGTAAGGGGCCTGAATAAACAGAGCCGCCAACTCAGAGACACGCCGAATAGAGGTAATAGCCACCAAAAAGGCAACCTTTTGAGTGAGCACAGAAAGAGCCACATCCTGCATCGGTTCAAAGGGAGGCCCCTGGAGGGCCGACAGAATCAAATTTAGGTCCCAAACGGGAACCAAAGGCTTTCTAGGGGGCCGAACATGAGTGACCCCTTGGAAAAAAGTCTTGACCAGATGATGCAAAGCAAAAGACCTTTGAAAAGAAAAAGACAGCCAGGGCAGAAACCTGACCCTTCAAAGTACTGAGCTGGAACCCCAGATCCAGACCGTGTTGAAGAAACACCAAAATCCTAGGAATCGAAAACACCCTGCAAGGTAAGGCCCTAGCCTCACACCAGTCAATATAGGACCGCCAAGTCCTATAGTAAATGGTAGCAGAAGACCTCTTCCTAGCTCTAATCAAGGTTTGAATAACCGCCTCAGATAAACCTTCCTCCCTCAGGATGAAGGTTTAAGCAGCCACGCCGTCAAAGCAAGAGTTTGTAAATTGGGGTAATGTAGTTGACCCTGAGAGATCAGATCTTGAGACAGGGGCAGCCTGTACTGATCTACCGCCAATCTTACGACGTCTGAGAACCAAACCTGTCTTGGCCACCCTGGGGCCACCAGAATTGCTGGTGCCCCCTCTAGCGCCAGCTTGCGCACTACCTTGCTCACCATGGAGAAGGGGGGAAACAGGTACAGAATCCCCAGATCCATCCAGGCAAGGGACAAGGCATCCACTGCCAGGGCCAGAGGATCCTGAGACAGAGATACAAAGGTTGGAAGCTTGTGATTGTGCCGAGAGGCAAAGAGATCCACCTCCGGAGTCCCCCACTTGTGACACAGGGCCCGAAACACCTTGTGGTTGAGAGACCATTCCCCTCTTAGGTGAAGTGTCAGACGCGACAGGACCAAGCGGATAGCTCTGAGCTCCAAGACACTGATGGGATTGTGAGCCTCCTGAGGACCCTACAACCCCTGGAACTGATGATCTTTCCAGAAATCTCCCCAGCCCGACAGGCTGGCATCCGTGGTAACAGTCTCCCAACGAGGGGCCAGGAACAATCTGCCCCTCATCAGATTGCTTGATTCCAGCCACCACTGAAGGGACTGCCGAACCCTGGGAGACATCAGAAATGACTGATCCAGTACTGTGGACATCTGTCCCATTTCAGCATTAGATGGAGTTGTAGCGACCTCATGTGGAATTGAGCAAAGGGGACTGCCTCGAAGGAGGCCACCATCAAACCCACCAGAGTCATCCCCAGCCGAATGGAAGGGCGAGGGTTGGTCAGGAGAACACGTATCAGATCCTGAACCCTCTGCACCTTTTGCTGAGGTAGGAACACTCTGGCCTGACTGGTATCCAGATTCATGCCCAGAAAGGAGATCTCCCTTGATGGGGAGAGAGAAGACTTGGGGTGGTTGATCACCCATCCGAACCTTTCCAGCGTCGCCACCACCGTCCTGGTGTCCAACTCCGCCTGGCAGAGGGCTGTAATGAGTAGGTCGTCCAAATACGGCACAATGCAAATGCCCTGGGCTCTGAGCAGGGCCATTATGCTCGCCAGAACCTTGGTAAACACCCTCGGTGCCGAGGTCAGCCCGAATGGGAGGGCCGCAAACTGAAAATGCTGATCTCCCACCACGAACCTGAGAAATCTCTGGTGTGCTGGGAAAACTGGTACATGAAGGTAAGCATCCTTGATGTCTATGGACGTCATGAAATCCCCCTGATGAAGGGAACCGATGGCTGAACGCAGAGTCTCCATGCAAAACTTCTTGGTTCTGATGAACCTGTTGAGAAGCTTCAAATTCAGGATGGGTCTTATGGAGTCATCCTTTTTGGGAACCGTGAAGAGGTTGGAATAATAGCCCCGGCCTCTCTCTGAAAGAGGCACCGGGCATATGACTGCCATATCCAGAAGATTCTTTACAGCCAACAGGAGCCCCTGCGCCGCCCGAGGATCCGATGGCACCCAAGACCTTAGGAATCTGGGGAGGCCGGGACTCGAACTCCAGCTTGTACCCAGACCACTTCCAATATCCACTTGTCTGTGACCTCCTGGGCCCAGACCTGGAAGAAGAGCCGCAGCCATCCCCCCACTCACAAGGGTGAGGGCGCCTCCTCATTGTTGAGCTGGCTTGGCAGCAGGCTTGGGCCTGGAACCCCAGGTAGAGGCCGTACGGGCACGTCCTCTACCTCTGTTCCAGGAATCACCTCTAAAGCCAGAGTAGGCAAGACCTCTGCCCCCTCTGGCACTGCAAAAGGAAGGATTAAAGGAGCTTGCCCCCCGAAAGGAGCGACGCAGCTTCTTACGCCGAGGTAGCTTCCCACCCTTCGCCACAGAATCCAAATTTGTCTCCAAACAGCCGCGTTCCCAAAAAGGGCAAAGCAGTAAGTGACTTCTTGGCCGCAATGTCCGTCGCCCACTGGCGCAGCCAGACCGATCGGCGCATGGCCACCAACAGGGCCGAAGTTCTACTACACATGGTAATAGTGTCGTCCATAGCCGACAAAACTAAATTCATGAACAATTCACACCTCTTAAGGGTGTCCGGGTTGAGTTGGGACCCATTTAACATGTCCCTGATCTCCGACCTGGTGGCCACAGCCACGAGTGCCGATGCACAGACAGGCCGCAAGGCAGAACCCACACTGGCAAAGGCATGACATACCATCTGATCAATGCGCTTGTCCTCGCCATCCTTAAGGGTAGTTGCGTCAGGAGTATGTACAACGGAGGTGTTGGACAATCCTAGAATGGGTGCATCAACCTCGGGAGGAGAAGACCAGCGCTAAGGGATACTTCCTATCCCATCCCCGAGGAACACCGTGTAGGCGACACGGCTTCTCCCATTCTCTAAGAATCATGCTGTCAAAATGATCCCGATTTGGAAACTCCAAGCGGGGCTTAGAGAACCCAAAGAATTCCCCCTTCTTCGGGAGGGGCCTCCGCTGGTGGGGAAATATCCAGAACCTCTAACAGATGGGTCAGGACCCTGGAGGTATCAACAGCATCCCCCAGCGCCTGCCCGGCATCAGAATCAAAGAACTGCAATTCCTCAGTCTCCGATTCCTCAAACAATTCCCCTTCCTCAAGCGGGGAATAATCGGCGTAGCTGGTGACAGATGCCTTTTCTTAGCAGTGGCCTTTCTGCCCACTGAGCTAGAAATAATTTTCTCGAGGTTGGCCAGCCTGGCACATACCTCCGAGTGCGACTCCCCACTAACAGTGTCACTTGGGGTACGAATGATGCGGGGTGGGGTAGGTGAGGCGGACAGCACTGACCCAGACGCCTGGGGTCCCGACTGCCGCGTTATGGTCTGTTGTGTACATGGTATGCAAATAAGTACATGGTGAATTTTAAGGTAGTCGCAATGACCCAAGGGAATTACGCAGGTAAGCAACCCGGGATGCCCCTTAAGTCCCAAGTGGGAGGATTTATAAGTGCCCCAAATTTCTGCTAGGGACCCTAGGACTGGGAGAACCCCCTTTTAAGCAAGGCACAGGGGGGGGGGGGGGGGGGGGGGGAGTCCTGAAAGACACAAAAGAGTGGCCATAAGCACATGCACACACACTTAAAATTATATTGTTTATACCCTATAAAGGAAAAACGGGACAAGGACTAGCGCTGTCCCCTGACAGAAAGGGGGGACATGCTGAGTAAAGTACACAAAAAGGGGGAGCCCGGGAGGGCACTCACATGTCCAGCAAGATGGCTGCCACTGCTATCCGGCCATAGCAGAAGTGTGAGAAGGGAGAAGGGGCGGGCCAGCGTGGATCGCGCGCCACGCCTGCCAACCCCCCCCCCACCCTCACAACCAGCAGCGCGGTTCCCAGCCGTGGGCTGGGCTCTGCAATTGGCTCCAACAGAAGGGGGGCAGGCTGCGGCAACGCGCGTAGCGCCCGGCCAAGCCCCCTTAACACCGAAGCCTGGGGGAAGAAGCTCCCCTCAGGAGAGCAAAAAAAAAAAAAAAGAAAACGGCGACCAGCCGGAATGTAAAGCACACTACACACATACACACACTCTGTAATAAAAGGAAAGCCCCCCCCCCCCATGGAGGTTTAACAGAGGGACCCGGAAGGGGGATAATACCATTTTGTGAGTACTCACCTTTAAAACGGGTATTATGAGTGTGCCATACACTCCACTTCGTTCTTCATGACATATGGGTAATCTCCAGTAGAGGGCGAACTTCTGCAGAGATGAATATGCAAAAAAAGAAAGCCCCTCCCGGTCCATATATACCTGGGACCTCCCACCAATTCCCCAGTGTATAAAAGCAGTAAGGGGACCAGGAAGAACCAATTATAACCTTAACAATCAAAACCAATGGTTCACCATATAAAAAGCCCCAGAATACCTGAAAAAAAGAAAAGGGGGTGGGGCGAAGTGGAGTGTATGGCACACTCATAATACCCGTTTTAAAGGTGAGTACTCACAAAACGGTATTATTTGAGTGTGCCATACACTCCACTTCGATCTTCATGACATATGGGACATCCATGGGTGGGAACCAGAAACAGTAAAGAATGTACCAACTCAAACCACTGCAGCTTGCAGAACCTTGCGGCCAAAGACAGCATCCGCTGAAGCCCGCACATCAACCTTGTAAAACTTGGAAAAAGTATGAACGGAAGACCAAGTAGCAGCCTTACAAACTTGTTCAACAGAAGCCTGGTGCTGAAAAGCCCAGGATGCACCAACAGCACGAGTAGAGTGCGCAGTGAGTCCTCCCCTTAGTAGAATAGGCCCCAACAATGGCCTGACGAATCCATTTGCTAATCGTAGACTTAGCAGGCTCCAACCCTTTCCTGGGCCCGCAGGGCATCACGAAAAAAGCGTCCGTCTTGCGGAAGGAAGAAGTAGTCACCAAATAGTACTTCACACAGCGAACAACATCCAAATTGTGCAGAACCCTCTCCTTGTCATTGTTAGGCTTAGGATACAAGGAAGGGAGAACAATATAATGATTGAGGTGGAAAGCAGACACCACCTTAGGAAGGAAATCTGGCTTAAAACAAAAAAACACCTTATCCTGGTGTCTCTCAAAGTAAGGGGCCTGAATCGACAAGGCCGCCAACTCAGAGACACGCCGAACCAAGGTAATAGTCACCAAGAAAGCAACCTTCTGAGTGAGAACTGAAAGAGCAATATCCTGTAACGGCTCAAAAGGAGGACCCTGCAGAGCCGAAAGAACCAAATTCAGATCCCAAACAGGAACTACAGCCTTCCAAGGGGGCCGCACATGCGCGACCCCTTGGAAAAAGGTCTTAACCAGTGTACAGCAAAAGACCTCTGGGAGAAAACCGACAGAGCAGAAACCTGTCCTTTCAAAGTACTAAGCTGGAACCCAAGATCCAGATTATGCTGAAGAAACTCCAAAATCCTAGGAATCGAAAACACCCTACAAGGCAAGGCCCTAGCCTCACACCAATCAATATAGGACCTCCAAGTCCTATAGTAAATGCCAGAAGAGGACCGCTTCCTAGCCCTAATCAGGGTCTGAACAGCCTCAGACAAACCTTCCTCTTTCAAGATGAAGGTTTCAGCAGCCAAGCCGTCAAAGCCAGCGTTTGTAAATTGGGGTAAAGTACATGACCCTGAGATAGCAGGTCCGGCAACAAGGGAAGCCGGTACTGATCTACGGCCATCCTTACGACGTCTGTGTACCAAACCCTTCTTGGCCACCTTGGAGCCACCAGAATCACTGGTGCCCCTTCTAGAACTAGTTTGAAAGAGACACAAAGGCCGGAAGCTTGTGATTGTGCCTCGAGGCAAAGAGATCCACCTCCGGAGTCCCCCACTTGCGGCAAAGATCCAGGAAAACCTCGGGGTGGAGAGACCACTCTCCGTGGCGAGGGGATCCCCTGCTCAGGGAATCCGCCTCCGTGTTCTCCATTCCCAGAATGTAGACTCCCGAAATGCAAGGAACATTGCTCTCCGCCCAGTGCAGGATCAGAGAGACTTCCCTGAGGGCACTCCTGCTGCGAGTCCCTCCTTGGTGATTGATGCAAGTTACCGCCGTTCGGTTGTCCGAACGAACCTGAACCGGTAGACCCCGTAAATGTGAGGTCAACCGAGCCAGAACCAGTCGGATGGCTCTGAGCTCCAAGACATTGATGGGGGTGTGAGCCTCCTTGGGACCCCACACCCCGCTGAACTGATGACTTGTCCAATAACCTCCCCAGCCCGACAGGCTGGCAACCGTGGTAACCGTCTCCCAACAAGGGACCAGAAAGGATCTGCCCTTCAACAGGTTGCTCGACTCCAGCCACCACCAAAGGGACTGCAGAACCCTGGGAGACATCCTGAAAGGTTCATCCAATGACTGCGGGCACCTGTCCCAATACGTTAATAGGTGAAGTTGAAGAGATCTCATGTGAAACTGTGCAAACGGTACCGCCTCGAAGGAGGATACCATCAAACCCACCAGTTTCATCCCCTGTCGGATAGAGGGACAAGGACTGGCCAGAAGAAGGCGGATCAGGCCCTGAATCCCCTGCACCTTGGTCTGGGACAGAAACACTCTGGCCCGACTGGTATCCAGATTCATGCCCAGAAATGTAATCACATGAGACGGGGAGAGAGAAGACTTGGTGCGGTTGATCACCCACCCGAACCTCTCTAGGGTCGACACCACCTGGTGGGTGTCCAGCTCCGGCTGACGGAGGGAAGAAGCTGAGATCAACAGGTCGTCCAGATAAGGCACAATGCGAATGCCCTGAGCAGAGCCATTTTTCCCGCCAAGACCTTGGTGAAGACCCTTGGCGCCGAGGTCAGACCGAAGGGAAGAGCTACAAACTGATAATGTTGATCCTCCACCGCAAACCGGAGGAATCTCTGATGTGCCTGAAAAATCGGAACATGCAGATACGCATCCTTGATGTCTATGGATGTCATAAAATCCCCTTGGCGAAGGGAATTGATAGCCGAGCGCAGAGTCTCCATGCGGAACTTTTTGGCTCTGATAAACCTGTTGAGAACCTTGAGATCTAGAATGGGTCTCACCGAAACCTCCTTTTTGGGAACCGTGAAAAGGTTGGAGTAGTAACCCCTGCCTCTCTCTGACAGAGGCACCGGGCATATAACCCCCATGTCCAGAAGGTTTTTTACTGCTAACAGGAGCCCCTGTGCAGCCTGAGGGTCCGAGGGCACCCGAGACCTTAAGAATCTTGGGGGCGGCCAGTACTCGAACTCCAGGTTGTACCCAGAGGAGACCACTTCCAAGATCCAATTGTCTGTGACCTCCCGGGCCCAGACCTGGAAGAAGAGCCACAGCCGTCCCCCCACCCTTGCGGGTGAGGGCGCCCCTTCATTGCTGAGCTGGTTTAACGGCAGGCTTGGGCTTGGAACCCCAGGCAGGCGCGGGACGTGCCCGACCTCTGCCTCTGTTCCAGGACGAGCCCCTGACACCCGAGAAGGCCAAACCCCTAGCCGCTCTGGTCCCTCGAAAGGAAGGAGTGAACGAGCCCACCCCCCGAAAGGGGCGGCGCTCTTTCCTCCGCTGAGGTAACTTATCTCCTTTAGCAACAGCATCCAATTTATCTCCAAACAGCCGCAAACCAAGAAGGGAACGTCTGCTGTCCACTGGCGGAGCCAGACCAATCTGCGCTGGCGCAACTGGCGCATCAACCTCGGGAGGAGAAGACCAGCGCTTAACCGCCTCCACTGGAAAAGCATATTTCTTATCCCATCCCTGAGGAACACCAGGAAGCCGACTGGGCCTCTCCCATTCTCTAAGGATCAGCGCATCAAAATGACCCTGGGTAGGGAATTCCAGACGGGGCTTGCAGGCCCCAAAAAATTCCCCCTTCTTGAGAGGGGGCGCCTCAGGCGGTTCAATATCTAAGACCTCCAATAAATGTGACAAAACCGTGGCCGTATCTACGGCATCCCCCAGCGCCTGCCCGACATTGGCATTCCCAGACTGAACATAGTCAGCCTCTGTTTCCTGATACAATTCCCCCTCCTCTAACGGGGAATAATCTGACAAATCAGCGGAATCATTGTCAACATCCCACAAGGGCTGGGCCGACGACAAATGTCTCTTTTTAGCCTGGGCCTTCTTGCCCACCGTGCTAGCAATAATTTTCTCGATGCTGGCCAACCTAGCTCAAACATCAGAAAGCGACTCCCCACTGGTACCAATGTCACTTGGGGTACGAATAAGGTGCGGAGGGGAAGGCGATTAAGGGGGAGGAGCCGACCCAGAAGGCTGGGTACCAGACTGCCGCGTTATGTCCTTTTGTGCGCATGGTATACAGATCAGCACATTCTCCCCCGTAAGGGATACCCCACACCCCACACATGGCCCGGATTGTCCCAGGAGGGAGCCCGAGCCCAGTATCCTGCGGAGCCTCCATATGGTGAATTTTTACCACACGGAACGCAGCTCAGATCCTGTTTGAAAATGGCCCCCATGAAGTGCCTCATGCATGAAGAGGGAGAGCAGAGGGAGGGCGGGCCAGCGCAGAACACGCGCTCGCCGAGGCCACGCCCCCCTTTCCAGCAATGCAGATCCCCTAGAAACGAGCCACAGAAATCGCGCCAAAGAAGGGGGCAGGGCTACCGCGGCCGCGCCGAGAGCCCGGCCCCTTCCCGGACACACCCTGAGGGGGAGAAGCTTCACCAGGCTGATCACAGCCCTGACATGGCCCAAGTAAAACACTCCCTGTCTGCCACACGCACACACACACAGTGAATCACACACCAACACACACAGGGGCATATCTGGGAAAAACGAAATAACAGCCAGGCCTGCCAGAATCCAGCCATAAGCATAGAGGGACGGTGCATCCCACACCAGGATCACCAAAAAACCTGGATAACCGCCTAGCCTATAGTGAGGTCTCACGGTGGAGCAGTGCTCCTTCTGCACCCATATGGTGCTCCTACCTTCACCAGGACCCGCAGCCTAAGCTGGGAGGCTCAATATAGGGGCAATTTAGAAAGGGTCCTGGCAGTAATAGGGACAATAGATGGCCCGGCTTACCTGTAAGTAAAGAAGTCTTCATCATACACACACTATTATATAATATATATATATATATATATATATATATATATATATATATATATATATATATATATACACAATATAATATATATATTATATATTCCAAATTGGAAGTAGTGATGGATGGAGTCAATTTAAAATTTACATCTGCGTTAATTGGTACTCTGTCATTTCCATAGTGGGCAATAATTAACCAGAAAATAAATAAGAGGGAAGCCGTTGTGGGTAGATAGATCAATCTAGGGATCAACTATTACAATGCGGCAAGGCTTCGTCTTCAGGAAGGCAGATTGACATGAACAATCAATGGCGTATTAGCAAACAAAACTGCTGACATTACGATGAGCCAACAGTGTCCAGAGTACACCATGTCTTTGGGCTTGTCTATGGGCTCGGGGTTTAAGGAAGAGCTGACTCCCTTACATTACTTTGCATAAATACATGCTGAAATCTGGCAGCAGTTCATGTCTCGGAGCCTCGTTATATAGTTGGGTTTTAGTTGCGCTGAATGGTGCTAAGGTTTAGGAAAAGTGCAGCTCCAGGCCAGGGTTAGGCTTCAACTTTAAAGTGGACTAAAACCCAGGATTTGACTATACTGGGTTTTGGTCCTTGCCCCCTGATCGGGGTGCCCCGCTGTGAACCCCCCCCCCCCCCCCAGGTCACCCGAACAAACTCATCTCTCCCCGATGCTACAGCTGGGTGGGCATGCCATGGCTTCAAGGTGGACAGTGGATGCGGCAGCGCCGCTCGGCTTAGTTGTCCAGATGGATTTGCCGGGAGCCGTGTGAAAGCAAGCACAGTGCCTCTCCACCAATCAGCGCTCTCGCCCAACTCTGTGGCATGGGAGCAGAAAGAAGGTGAGTGAAAGAGGGTGAACTGGGGGGTAGACCGAGCCAGACATTCCAATTCAGGATGCGGGCGCACAGAGGAACAACACACGGGAAGGTGAAATTCCTGTGTGTTGTTCCTCTTCAAAACCTTGCACCAATCCCTATCCAGCAAAGAATGTATAATAAAAAGAAAAAAAAAAAAAAAAAAAGAAGTGTATTAAGGTTATATAAGGGTATATAAAAAGAAAGGGCACAGTATGAGCACGTGAAAGCAGGCTCTTTCAGCTCTGTGCCAAGAGGGGCCTTGGTCCACATAGATTTAACCTAAATTAACCTAAGCTACCCCCTCCCTCAGTGAACACTGGATTAGAGACCTAATCCTCTTTACCAAGTGGAGCTTGATCCAACAGGTAACACAAAACCACTGCACACACATGTAGCAGCCACACACCTGTTCCAATAGGAGGTCTGCTGCCATTTCTAGGTCCTCGATCATCGAAAGCTCCATGAGGAAAAGGAGACTCCTGAATTCTGGCCTCAAGGGCAGCAGGAGTAAGTGGTTTAGGAAACTTAAAGGACGACTGTCACAAAAATATGGCACAATGATATATTTATCCATATAAATATGCTGGATGGTGAGAGAAGGGGTCACTTATACACCGGACTTTAAGAAATATCCAGCCAGGCTTGTTTTTCCTTTTGATGCAAGGAAGAGTAAATCATGAAGGGCAGGTTCTGTCACCCCGGATACACTCAAACCTGTCACTCCTGTATTTTATACCTAACAGGAGAAGAAAACCACAAGCTTGGCAGGAGTTTTATTCAGTTTGGGTATATAAGCGACTCCTCCTCTCATTAGCAGAATTTGCATTTGTTTTTAATATTATGCAACTTCACGATACACCTCCTTTAAAGGACCTGACCCTAACCCGGAACAGAATTTCCAGGAAGGCTTAGGTCTGACCAGAAAATTTGACCAAAAAATGTTTCAGCACAGGGACATCCAGATTGTGATGCCCCACTGTGCATCCACACTTGGTTAGACCAGGTGAGACCAGGATGCCAATATTTACCTCTTTGGGCTTTTGGAGTCAGTGGTCAACAGTGATGCGCACAGCCAACGTGCAGACTCGATGGAGCGTAGTGTGTGGAAGGGGTAAGTATTAGCTTCCTGGTCACCAAGCACCAATGTGCAAAGCACTAATAGGGATGCATGGTTTAGAGCAGTGTCCCCCAATCCTTGCCTGGAGCCATCAACATGACAGGTTTTGCAGATTTCCACACAGATGCACGACTAGTGGTCAGGCAGAGCTATATGGACGGCTGTGTGGAGATCTACAAAGCATGATGTGTTGGTGGCTCTCACGGAGAGGGTTGAACTACTGATTTACAGGGAGGGAGTCCAGTCAGTGTAACTCATAACGGGACATAAGTAGGAATAACAATAAAGATCTGTGAGACATCAGAATGGACACAACTGCTAGACTAAGATTGCACCTCAGAGAAGCTCTTTAATTAGAAGAAAGTATATCTAGAGGAATAAAATAATACCATTTTGTGAATACTCACCTTGTAAAATGGGTATTATAAGTATTTCACACACCCCGCTTCAAGATATTCATTACCTGTGGGTAGTATGGTCCTGTAGAGGGCTTCTGCAGAGATGATTGGAGGAAAGAACGCCCCTCCCAGTCCATAAGTACCTGGGACCTCCCACTCATTACCCAGTATAAAGAAAGCAGTAAGGTAAAGGACCAGGAAGAGCCAAATATCAGTCATAACGCAAAGTTCACCATATGAAGGATGCAGAATCCAAAGGGCGGGTTGAAGCGGGGTGTGTGACATACTTATAATACCCATTTTACAAGGTGAGTATTCACAAAATGGTATTATTCTAAGTATGTCACACACCCCGCTTCAAGATATTCATTACCTGTGGGACATCCAATAGCAGTGTCCATAAAGGGTGGGGATCCAAAAACAAGGTATAAAGCACAACTTAAACTACTGCAGCCTGCAGAACTTTGCGGCCAAAAACAGCATCCGCTGAGGCCCGCACATCAACCTTGTAAAACTTTGAAAAAGTGTGAACAGAAGACCAGGCAGCGGCCTTGCAAACTTGCTCAACAGAGGCCTGGTGCTGAAAAGCCCAGGAGGCCCCAACCGCACGAGTAGAATGAGCAGTAACACGAAAGGGAGGATCTCTCCCCTTAGCAGAATAGGCCCCTACAATGGCCTGACGGATCCATCTGCTGATGGTAGACTTTGTGGGTGCTAGACCCTTCTTGGGCCCAAAAGGCACCACGAAGAATGCATCAGTCTTGCGAAAGGCAGACGTTACCACCAAATAATACTTCACAACACGAACCACATCCAAAGAATGCAGGACCCTCTCCTTGTCATTGCTGGGGTTAGGACAGAGAGAGAGGGCAGAACAATATCCTGATTTAAATGAAAGGACGAAACCACCTTAGGAAGGAAGTCCGTCTTAAAACGGAAAACCACTTTATCCTGATGTCTTTCAAAATATGGAGCTTGAATAGACAGAGCCGCCAACTCAGAAACAAGTGATAGCTACCAAAAATGCCACCTTCTGCGTAAGAGAAGACAAAGGACTATCATGCAAGGGCTCAAAGGGGGGACCCTGTAGCGCAGAAAGAACCAAATTCAAATCCTAAACCGGAATCAAAGGCTTCCTAGGAGGCCGCACATGCGTAACCCCCTGGAAAAAGGTCTTAACCAAAGGATGTAGTGCAAAAGACTTTTGGAAAAATACCGCCAGGGCAGACACCTGCCCCTTCAGAGTACTGAGTTGGAGCCCTAAGTTCAGACCATGTTGCAAGAACTCCAAAATTCTAGAAACAGAGAATTCCCTACAAGGGAAGGCCCTAGCCTCACACCAATCAATATAAGACCTACAAGTCCTATAGTACACGGATGAAGAAGACTTCTTTCTAGCACGAATGAGAGTCTGAATAACAGCGTCAGAAAGACCTTCCTCCTTCAAGATGGAGGTTTCAGCAGCCACGCCGTCAAAGCAAGCGTTGGTAAATTGGGGTTACGAAGACGACCCTGTGTGAGCAGATCTGGCAGCAGGGGCAGAACGAACTGATCTTCTGCCAACCTTACCACGTCTGCGAACCAGACCTGTCTTGGCCACCTTGGAGCTACCAGAATTGCTGTTGCTCTCTCCAGAGCAAGCTTGCGCACTACTCTGGCCACCATGGTAAACGGAGGGAACAGGTACAGAAACCCCAGATCCCTCCAGTTCAGGGACATGGCGTCCGTCGCGAGAGCCAGTGGGTCCTTCGCCAGAGACACAAAAGCCGGAAGTTTGTGATTGTGACGGGAGGCAAATAGGTCCACCGCCGGTGACCCCCACCTGAGACAAATTGAGTGAAAGACCCTGGGATTGAGAGACCATTCCCCCTTGCGGGCTGACATCCTGCTCAGAGAGTCCGCCTCCGTGTTCTCCACACCTGGGATGTAAACTGCTGAGATACATGGGACATGTCTCTCTGCCCAGTCCAGGATCAGAGACACTTCCTTGAGGGCATTCCTGCTGCGGGTTCCTCCCTGGTGATTGATGTAGGCCACCGCCGTCCGATTGTCCGACCTGACCTGGACCGGCAAGTCTCGCAGTTGATGAGTCAAATGACAAAGAACCAACCTGATGGCCCTCAATTCCAGAACATTGATAGACTCGTGAGCTTCCAGGGGACTCCACAAACCCTGAACTTGCAGATCCTTCCAAAAGCCCCCCCATCCTGAGAGGCTGGCATCCGTAGTGACTATCTCCCACTGAGGAGTCCGAAAGGATCTGCCCCTCAGTAGGTTGGTTGAGTTCAGCCACCACCGAAGCGAGCGGCGAACCCGGGGAGACATCTGAAAAAGATGATCCAGCAACTGAGGAGACCTGTTCCAGACCGATAACAGATGGAGCTGAAGTGTCCTTGTGTGAAACTGAGCAAAGGGAACCGCCTCGAATGAGGCCACCATCAAACCCACCAGTCTCATCCCTAGACGGATGGACGGTCGAGGCATGGACATCAGCGACTGAACCAACTCCTGAATCAGAAGAACCTTGGACTGAGGAAGGAAAACTCTGGCCAGATCTGTATCCAGAGACATTCCCAGAAAGGATACTGTCCTGGACGGGTGTAGGGAGGACTTGGGGTAGTTGATCACCCAGCCGAACCTCTCCAGAGTGGATATTACCGTCCTGGTGTCCAATTCTGCCTGGCTGAATGACGGTGCCATGATGAGGAGATCGTCCAGATATGGCACAATGCGAATCCCCTGCGCTCTGAGGAGAGCCATCACCCCAGAAAGCACCTTGGTGAAAACTCTTGGAGCTGTGGTGAGACCGAAGGGAAGAGCTACAAACTGAAAGTGCCGATCCTCCACCGCGAACCTCAGAAACCTCTGGTGTGCGGGAAAAATGGGAACATGGAGGTAAGCGTCCTGAATGTCTGTCTATGGACGGCATGAAGTCCCCCTGACGAAGAGAATGAATAGCCGAACGCAACGTTTCCATGCGAAACCTTCACAGTCTGACAAACTTGTTGAGAATCTTTAGGTCCAGTATGGGCCGGACGGAGCTATCCTTTTTGGGGACCGTGAACAGATTTGAGTAAAAACCCCGACCCCGGTCTAATGAGGGAACTGGGCAAATGACTGCCATTTCCAGAAGACTCGATACTGCCGCCCGGAGCTGCTGCGCAGCCAGTGCCTCCGGGGACACCCGAGACCTGAGGAAACGCGGGGGAGGGTAGGACTCGAACTCCAGCTTGTAGCCGGAAGACACCACTTCCCTGATCCACCTGTCCGAGACCTCTCGGTTCCAGACCTGGGAGAAGTGCTGTAGCCGTCCCCCCCCACCCGCACGGGTGAGGGCGCCCCCTCATTGTTGAGCGGGCTTGGCCACGGGTTTGGGTTTTGAGCCCCAACTGTATCCTGAACGGGCACGTCCTCTGCCCCTATTCCAGGAATTTCCCCTTGTAGAAGGGAAGGCGAAACCTCTTCCTGCTCTAGATCCCCGAAAGGAAGGAGCGAAGGAAGATGCTCCCCGAAAGGGGCGACGTTGCTTCTTGCGTTGAGGTAGTTTGCCCCCCTTGGCCACGGCATCCAGCTTGTCTCCAAAGAGCCGTAACCCAACGAAGGGAAGAGCTGTTAGTGACTTTTTTGACCCAAAGTCAGCCGCCCACTGGCGTAACCAAATTGAACGCCTGATAGTAACCATTAGAGCAGAGGCTCTACTACTCATCATCAAGGAATCATCCAAAGCGGCCACCATGAAGGACAAAAACCCCTCACATTGTTTTAGTTCACGAAATTCCTCACTGTCCGGATTCAAACCGGAGGAGGATAACAAGTGCCTGACCACCTTTCTCGTAGCCACCGCCAACAGCGATGAGGTACAAACAGGCCTTATTGCTGCCCCAATACTGGCAAAACCATGACAAGCCATCTGGTCAATGCGTTTATCCTCACCATCCTTAAGAGAGGAACAATCAGGGTTGTTCAATACGGCTGAGTTGGATAACCCCAAAATAGGGGCGTCCACCTCGGGGGGAGACGCCCAGCACTTAACCGTATCCACTGGAAAAGGATACCTCTTATCCCAACTTTTGAAATAATATTATCAAAATGCTTTTGATTAGGGAATTTCAACCGCGGCTTGGATTCGTCATAAAACTCCCCTTGCTGTTGAGGAACCTCCGCCGGAGGCGATATAGCAAGCACCTCAAACATCTGAGTCAGAACATTAGGAGTATCCAAGGAAGTCCCTGAGCTCCGATCGGAATCAGCACCAACAAATTGCTGATCATCAGAAATATCTGAATCCTCAAATAATTCCCCTTCTTCTAGAGGGGAATAATCTGACCAATCCAGGCCGTCCTCGTCATCATCATATTCAAAATGATTAACCGGTGATAAATGCTTCCTCTTAGCCGATGCTTTCTTGGCAACCGTGGAGGAAATGAATTTTTCAATACTGGCCAACCTGGCACACACAGATTGCGACTGCCCCCCCGTGGCAAGCTCACACGGGGCATGGGTCAAAGTGGGAGGGGGAGAGGATTAAGCCGGCTGCGCTGACCCAGATGCCTGGGGACCGGACTGCCATGTAATAGTCTGCTGTGCACATGATATACATAGGAAAAAATCATCCCCTGTTAGGGATACCCCACAACCCATACACTTCCGGGATTGTCCCGAGGGGAGCCCGGAATCTTGGGATGCCTCCATAAGGTGAACTTGAATAGTCGCTATGATTGAGAGAATTACGCTATTAAGCAACCCGGGATGCCCTTATATTGTCCAAGTGGGAGGTTTTGTAATAAATAGCAAAAGCACCCAGGTACTCTAGGACCAGGAGAAACCTGAAAAAATTCCTGGCAGTTCAGCCTGAAAAACATAGAAAAAGACAGTAAGAGGTTCTCCCTATATAAACCTATATCTATTATACCTATATATATATATATATATATATACACACATATATATATGCAAATATGTACAGATAAGCAACGGCCGCAGGGCCACTCACTGAGTCTTTGGGCGCCAATACACTGTGTCCTCTGCCTGAGGTAACACAGATCAGAGCGGGAGACGCAGCAGGGGGGCGTGGCCAGCGTGGATCGCGCGCTGCAAGGCTCCGCCCAGCAGCTCCAAACTCCTAAAGGGCGCGGGCTGCGGCCTCATACCAAAGGCCCGGCCCCGCCCCCTCACTGAAGAGCGTGAGGGGAGAAATCCTCCCCTCAGCTCTGAGGTAAAATCCAGCACCTGTCTCAGCTCTGAGGAAAAAAACCCCGCACAATGTCTGTCAGACGTGAGGGGAAGCTCCCCTCCATCAACACTCGCGCACCGGTGCCGCAGGCAGCCGCGGCACCGGGCGCATAATAGAGCCGGTAGCAGCCCGCATAACAAGCGGAGCTGCTCCCCGCTCGGTCACGCTACCAGCTCCAAACTCCTAAAAGGGCACAGGCTGCGGCCTCATACCGAAGGCCCGGCCCCGCCCCCTCACTGAAGAGCGTGAGGGGAGAAATCCTCCCCTCAGCTCTGAGGTAAAATCCAGCACCTGTCTCAGCTCTGAGGAAAAAAACCCCGCACAATGTCTGTCAGACGTGAGGGGAAGCTCCCCTCCATCAACACTCGCGCACCGGTGCCGCAGGCAGCCGCGGCACCGGGCGCATAATAGAGCCGGTAGCAGCCCGCATAACAAGCGGAGCTGCTCCCCGCTCGGTCACGCTACCAGCTCCAAACTCCTAAAAGGGCACAGGCTGCGGCCTCATACCGAAGGCCCGGCCCCGCCCCCTCACTGAAGAGCGTGAGGGGAGAAATCCTCCCCTCAGCTCTGAGGTAAAAATCCAACACCGCGGCGGCAATAGCCGGTGTCTGTCAGCAAAAAAGATTGCAACAAGTTTACATTATAACTATTCATACCAGAAAAGTAAACATTTTAAACAAACATTTAAAATGAATAGAAAAACACCAGAAGCTGAATAAGAGGCCTCCACACAACTAAAAAAGGGGGAATAGGCCATTTAAGGGGAAAATTAAACTCTTGGACAGGGCATCCCAAACCGGAGTAACCAACCCGGTATAACCGCCTACCCTCTTTATAGGGTCTCGCGGTGGAGCATAGCTCCTGAGCACCTGAGGTGCTGTTATACCCTCGCTCGGACAGCAGTCAAGACTGGGAGGCATTTAAATAGCTATATATTAATAAAGGGGATAAAGAGTCCGAACGGAAATAAAAATATATATAGGCCGGGAGTAGACCCGGCTACCTTAAAGCCCCCCTGTGCAAGGAGGAGATATCATCTGCTGCTTGCTCGCCGTCTGCAGAGATGAAGACTGGGTAATGAGTGGGAGGTCCCAGGTACTTATGGACTGGGAGGGGCTTTCTTTCCTCCAATCATCTCTGCAGAAGCCCTCTACAGGACCATACTACCCACAGGTAATGAATATCTTGAAGCGGGGTGTGTGACATACTTAGAATAAAGGAAACTGGACTTACGAAGAACTTTCTGAAACAAGAAAACCATTGATATGACTGTAAGATTGAAATATCTTCAAGAAAGTAACACAGAAAGTCAATTTTGTCTTGATTCATTCCTATAGATATACCATGACCCGGATGAAGGAGAACCTTTGAAGACTTAGAAGAAAGTGTTGGCGATGATGAACATGATGCGGCCTGTTGTATGGTAACACACATGTTGTAAGAGGCTTACCCTCAACCATTTAATGGCCCTACAGAAGGGTAAGCAACCCAGCATTATGTAAGGCTTGCTTCAGCAGAACAAAGCAAGCTTTTGTGTAAACAGAACTCGCTGTGGTCACTGAAGCAAGACCATGACACTCATCTCATGTACACAGAGGCAACCGCCTGCACTGCAATACACAAACACTGAGAGCTCCCGCCCAAGGGATCTTGTTCTAACCTACAACAGTCATTCTGATTGGTAGCTTTAGATCTTCTGCAGGTTCCTCTCTGTGCTTGCTACATCTGCTCCAGAGAGCCTTGCATACTGGCAGTTTCATGGCTTCAGCTGTATCACAGAAAAAAATCATTCAGTAAAGCCTAGTACATATTTGTGTCTGCAGGGCTAGATTATTGGAGGGACAAACCAAGGCTCACATCCCAGGGTTGTTAACAAGGGCAGCAACAGATCTGTAGTTATGTATAGGGGCCTACCCCACAGACTTCCAGTCCAGCCACTTGAGAGAGCTTAACCTTATGCAGATGATGTGGAATAGCAGCCAGATTCTGCGCACCTGAACTATATAGGGGTGCCCATCTTGCCACACACGGGAGACCGACTTCTGAAAAACCCAAAGGTCAAAATTTCTTCAAAGCTCTGTGCAAGCATCACCCATTTCTAGCCAGAAGTAGCAATCCATTGACTGTAATGACTCTGTTCATAGCAGCAGCCTTCTAAATACATTTCCACTGACAGAATTTCTCTGCAGCAGCCGACTCCAAAAAGACACATTGTAACAGCTTCCCCTCACACTGATTTACTTTACTACATTAGCTGATTATTCAGAGTGTGTGTGTGTGTGTGCATGTGTGTGTGCGTGCGTGCATGTGTGTGTGCATGCGCAGCTCTGTGTTTCTGAGGCATACATGTCTGGTGCTGGCTGCTGTGGACACGTTTGCCAATGCACATGTTTAAAGTAGCACTGTCAGCTGTGAGGCAAGATGGCCACCCCATGTAGTTCAGAAGTGCAGAATCTGCTTGCTATTCCACAATATTCGCATGGGGTTAGGTCCTCTCAAATAGCTTATGCCACTGATCAGCAGGAGGTGTGTGACTTGTTTCCCGCCACACTTTCAAGGCGAGTAAAGATACAAGATAAAAGTGAAAAATGAAAGCATATCTGTCCAACTGACTGGATTTTTTTTTTTTTTTTTTTAACAAATCAGCCGAAATGTTATAGTTGTAGGAAGGGGGTCATATTGGCAAAGCAAACATGAACTGAGTGAGTGCCGCAGATTGGCTGAACAGTCCTTATGGGAACCAGAAAGGGGTGAGTTTTTGTGGGAACCAGGAAGAGGTGAGTTTTTCACCAATCATGGGGATTAAACACGGCCAGGCACCTCAAATTGGGATGGAACAAAAGCTTAAGAAAAAAAAAAGCTCTATCCAAGTGTCCATACCTTCTCACGCACTTACTCATTAGAGGACCGCACCATTAAAGCAATCACATTATCCACAATATTCTTCCTCATCTGTGACCCTCTCTTATAGCAAGTCCTAAGATCTGGTAAGATAGACCACAGCAAAGCTGACTATTATTAGTATTAATTGCCTTCAGAGGTGGTGGAAGCACGCAAAAAAATGGCAGTGGGAAAGGAGAGTATGGATTTTATATTCTTGAGCTAGCAGTAGGTAGGATTGTACTAATACCTAATACATGAATATAAATGAACATCTGCCCAGGCAAAGTCTACCCTAGGGAGCTTTAACATCCCAATCATTCTTGCCCCATCTGCTCACATACACTGGTCGATGGCGAACTAGCATCATATTGTCAAGTCAATGCCACTTTATGTTAATGATATAATGAATAATTACCTAGCCTGCAAAGACTCCCAGCAGACTATGGAGAGAGTGCATAGCAGGGAAGGAGGGGATGCTCCCGTGCATAATTCTGCAGGAATCAAAATAATACTATACCAAAAGTCAAACATTTGATCCAGTTTAAGCTCCTTCTTACTGTCAGATGAACCTGGAGGGTCACATGGCATTGTCAGAATGTTGCCCGGCCAGAAAATCTGAATTTTCTGTTTGCTTGTGTGTTTCAGGTCAGGGTCTGGACTGAAAACCAGATACCACAAAACTCCCTAATTGACTAATGAATGTATATTTTTTGTGTACCCAAGTTAATGTTTGGTCATTACATGAGCTCTCCTCTACAAGGCATATCCTGCTATACTCATCTATCCAGAGAGGCGACATGGAAACACAAGACAGGTAAAGCCTGCACTTCTCTAACTGCAATGCAGTTTATGCGATGCATGTGTCATGACCCAATTTCCTGCACTGTAGTTCAGCTGCATTAATGTAAATAGAAAAAGGAACACAACGGCCAAGCATCTAGCATATTTAAATCACCACTTCCACATGCCATGATGAGCGCAAGCATCCAATCAGGCTTGCCCAGTAAATGCGGTTTCCTGTGAACGTGATCTGCTGCCAGTGGTTCTTATTCCTGAGCCCTAGGAAAACCCTAGAAAACAGCTGAACACTGCAAGAACCACAACTCCTATTGGTGGAGGTAAGCACGTGGGTGCAGCTTTTTTCTGCTTGCTGTTGGATGAAGCTCAACTAGCGAAAAATACAGTTTTGTGAGTACTCACCTTTAAAACGGATATTGTAAGTGTGACATACACTCCGCTTCAACTCTTCATGACATTTGGGGTTATTCTCCAGTAGAGGGCGAACTTCTGCAGAGATGAATGGAAAAAAAGGAGCTCCCCCAACATAAATACCCGGGACCTCCCACCAATTCCCCAGTGTAAGATAGCAGTAAGGGGACCAGGAAGAACCAAATATAACAATAAGCAGAAACCACCTTAGGAAGGAAGGAAATCTGGCTTAAAGCGAAAGACCACCTTGTCCTGGTGTCTTTCAAAAGTAAGGGGCCTGAATCGACAGAGCTGCAAACTCAGACACGCCGAACAGAGGTAATAGCCACCAAGAAGGCAACCTTCTGAGTGAAAACAGAAAGAGCAATATCCTGTAACGGCTCAAAAGGAGGACTCTGGAGAGCCGAAAGAACCAAATTCAAATCCCAAACAGGAACCATAGCCTTCCGAGGGGGTCGAACATGAGTGACCCCCTGGAAAAAAGTCTTAACCAGCGGGTGTAATGATCTTTGGAAGAAAACAGAGCAGAGACCTGCCCTTTCAAGGTACTAAGCTGGAACCCAAGATCCAGACCGTGCTGAAGAAACTCCAAAATCCTAGGGATCGAAAACACCCTGCAAGGCAAGGCCCTAGCCTCACACCAGTCAATATAGGACCTCCAAGTCCTATAGTAAATGCTAGAAGAGGACCGCTTCCTAGCTCTAATCAAGGTCTGAACAACAGCCTCAGACAAACCTTCCTCCTTCAGAATTAAGGTTTCAGCAGCCAAGCCGTCAAAGCCAGCGTTGGTAAATTGGGATAAAGTAGTTGACCCTGAGATAACAGATCCGGAAACATGGGAAGCCGGTACTGATCCAAGGCCAGCCTTACAACGTCTGCGTACCAAACCCTTCTTGGCCACCTTGGAGCCACCAGAATTGCTGGTGCCCCTTCCAGAGCCAGTTTGCAAACTACCTTGCCCAGCATGGAGAAGGGAGGAAACAGGTACAGAAACCCCAGATCCTTCCAAGCAAGGGACAAGACATCCACTGCCAGAGCTAGAGGATCCTGAGATAGAGACACAAAGGCCGGGAGTTTGTGATTGTGCCGTGAGGCAAAGAGATCCACCTCCGGAGTCCCCCACCTGCGACCACTCTCCCCGGTGAGAGGACCCCCTGCTCAGGGAGTCCGGCTCCGTGTTCTCCACTCCCGGAATGTAGATTGCGGAAATGCAAGGAACATTGCTCTCCGCCCAATGCAGGATCAGAGAGACTCCCCTGAGGGCACTCCTCCTTGGTGATTGATGTAGGCTACTGCCGTCCGATTGTCTGAACGAATCTGAACCGGAAGACCCTGTAAGTGCGACGTCAGCCGTGACAGGACAAGCCGGATGGCTCTGAGCTCTAAGACATTGATGGGGTTGTGATCCTCCTGAGGACCCCACTGAACTGATGACTTTTCCAGAAAACTCCCCAGCCCGACAGGCTGGCATCCGTGGTAACCGTCTCCCAGCGAGGAACCAGAAAGGATCTGCCCCTCAACAGGTTGCTCGACTCCAGCCACCACCGAAGGGACTGCCAAACCCTGGGAGACATCCTGAACGGTTGATCCAATGACAGCGGACACCTGTCCCAAAGCGTCAATAGATGAAGTTGAAGAGATCTCATGTGAAACTGCGCAAACGGGACCGCCTCGAAGGAGGCCACCATCAATCCCACCAGTTTCATCCCCTGTCGGATAGAGGGGCAAGGATAGGCCAGAAGGCGGCGGATCAGATCCTGAATCCCCTGCACCTTGGTCTGGGGTAGAAAAACTCTGGCCTGAATGGTATCCAGATTCATGCCCAGGAATGAAATCACCCGTGATGGCGAGAGAGAGGACTTGGGGCGGTTGATCACCCACCCGAACCTCTCCAGGGTCGACACCACCTGGTGGGTGTCCAGCTCCGCCTGACAGAGGGAAGAAGTTGAAATCAATAGGTCGTCCAGATACGGCACAATGCGAATTCCCTAAGCTCTGAATAGGGCCATTATGCCCGCCAGAACCTTGGTGAAGACCCTAGGCGCCGAGGTCAAACCGAAGGGAAGGGCTACAAACTGAAAATGTTGATTGTCCACCGCGAACCTGAGGAATTTCTGATGCGCTGGAAAAATTGGAACATGCAAATACGCATCCTTGAGGTCTATGGATGTCATGAAATCCCCTTGACAAAGGGAATTGATGGCCGAGCGCAGAGTCTCCATGCGGAACTTTGTGGTTCTGATGAATCTGTTGAGGACCTTGAGGTCCAGAATGGGTCTTACAGAACCTTCTTTCTTGGGGACCGTGAAAAGATTGGAGTAGAAACCCCTGCCTCTCTCCGACGGAGGCACCGGGCATACAACTCTCATGTCCAGAAGGTTTTTTACTGCTAACAGGAGCCCCTGTGCAGCCTGAGGGTCCAAGGGCACCCGAGACCTTAAAAATCTTGGGGGAGGTCAGTACTTGAACTCCAGTTTGTACCCGGAGGAGACCACTTCCAAGATCCAATTGTCTGTGACCTCCCGGGCCCAGACCTGGAAGAAGAGCCGCAGCCGTCCCCCCACCCGTGCGGGTGAGGGCGCCCCTTCATTGCTGAGCTGGTTTACCCGCAGGCTTGGGCTTGGAACCCCAGGCCGAAGTGGGACGGGCTCGACCTCTGCCCCTGTTCCAGGAAGAGCCTCTGACACCTGAGAAGGCCAAACCTCTGCCAGCTCTGGCACCTTGAAAGGAAGCATTGAAAGAGCCTGCCCCCCGAAAGGGACGGCGCAGTTTCTTCCGCCGAGGTAATTTACCTCCCTTTGCCACAGCATCCAACTTATCTCCAAACAGCCGCATACCCAAGAAGGGAAGAGCTGTGAGCGATTTCTTGGCCGCCAAATCCGCCGTCCACTGACGGAGCCATACCGCATGGCCACCAATAAGGTTGAAGTCCTACTACACATAACAATAGTGTCTTCCAGAGCCGCCAAGACAAAATCCATGAACAATTCAAATCTTTTAAGCGTAGTGAACTCAGCGCTGGCCGGATCGAGGTGAGCGTCATTTAACCAGTCCCTAATCAGAGATCTAGCACCCACTGACACTAGCGCAGATGCACAAACAGGCCGCAAGGCCGAACCAACACTGGCAAAGGCATGGCATGCCATGCCATCTGATCAAGGCGCCTATCTTCACCATCCTTTAGGGAAGTGGCGTCTGGGGTGTGAAGCACGGAGGAGTTGGTCAACCCCAAAACTGGCGCATCGACCTCGGGAGGAGAAGCCCAGCGCTTAACCACTTCCACCGGGAAAGGATACTTTTTATCCCATCCCTGAGGAACACCCGGAAGCCGACTAGGTTTCTCCCATTCCCTAAGGATCAGTGCATCAAAATGACCCTGGGTAGGGAACTCCAAATGAGGCTTGTGGGCCCCAAAAAATTCCCCCTTCTGGAGAGAGGGCGCCTCAGGCGGCGCAATATCCAAAACCTCCAAGAGATGTGATAAAACCGTGGCCGTGTCAATAGCATCCCCCAGCGCCTGCCCAACATCAGCATCGCCAAACCGTACATCGTCAGCCTCTGACTCCTCATACAATTTCCTCTAACGGGGAATAATCCGACATATCAAATGAATCATCATCAATATCCCAAGTCGCCTGGACCGACGACAAATGTCTCTTTTTAGCCTGGGCCTTCTTGCCCACCGCGCTAACCATAAATTTCTCGATGCTGGCCAACCTAGCACAAACATCGGAATGCGACTCCCCGCTGGCACCAATGTCACTTGGGGTACGCATAAGGCGGGGAGGGGGAAGGCGATGAAGCGGGGGGCGCCGACCCAGAAGGCTGGGCACCCGACTGCCGCGATATGGCTTTTTGTGCACATGGTATACAGATAAGCACATTCTCATCTGTAAGGTATGCCCCACAACCCACACATGGTCGGGATTGTCCCAAAGGGAGCCCGAAATCCTGCGGAGTCTCCATATGGTGATTTTTGTGGTCAGTCGCAAGACCGTAGGGAATTTAAGCAAAAGCAACCCGGGATGCCCCTTAAAAGTCCCAGTGGGAGGATTTGAGGTGATACATTTAAAGACTAGGGACCCCAGGACCAGGAGGAACCCCTTAACATGCACATATGCGATGCAATCTGTAACACACAACAAGGCATCATAAGCCGCCATCACTATATATACATCATAGATCCAGACATAAATCTATATAAAAATATTAACACATGCCTCGCAAAACAAGGGGGCCCCCCACAGGAGAAGGCCCCCGCATCAGCTAAGGAAGTGACCACCAGGCCCTTACCATCAGGAGCCCGCAGAGCAGTCACCAGCAGCACCAAGATGGGCCCCGTGAAGAGCCTCATGGAGAGAAGCAGGAAGAGAAAGGGGGGCGGGCCAGCGCAGAACGCACGCTCGCCAGGCCCCCTCCCAGCAACGCGGATCGCGGGCCGCAGCATCGCGCCAGACGAGGGGGCGGGGCTACACCGCCTGAGGGGGAGAAGCTCCCCAAGCTAAATGAAGCACCAGAAAGGCAGGCAGTAAAGTCTATGGCCCCAATGAAGCCAAACATCCTGTCATATCACACACACACACACAGTGAAACACTCACACAGTTCCATATATAACCAAAAAAAACGAGTATAACGGCCAGGCAGCCCCCCCCCCCCCTCGGAGGGAAGAAAGGGACCCGGAAGGGGGGAGCCCCAGCCAGAATCCGGCCATAGGTATGAAGGGACGGGGCATCCCACACCAGGATCACCAAACCCGGGTAACCGCCTACCCCTTGTAACGGGGTCTCACGGTGGAGCAAGGCTCTTCCACACCCATAGGGTGCTACCTACCCTCACCAGGACCCGCAGCCAAGGCTGGGAGGCTCAAACAGGGACAATTTAGAAAGAGTCCTGGCAGCAATAGGGACAAAAAAGGGCCGGGCGCGGGCCCGGCTTACCTGCAAGTAAGAGAAGTCTACATCTTCTGTCTTGCTCGCCTTCTGCAGAGAAGGAACTGGGGAATTGGTGGGAGGTCCCGGGTATTTATGGACTGGGAAGAGCTCCTTTTTTTGCATTCATCTCTGCAGAAGTTCGCCCTCTACTGGAGAATAACCCCAAATGTCATGAAGAGTTGAAGCGGAGTGTATGTCACACTTGGAATAATGCAAAAGATGGAGTGAATTAATTTAGTGTCCCTGGGAACCAGGACCCTGCCTAGAGTTGCCAGAGAGGGTGCAGGTCAGCCTAGTTTCTAATAGATGCAAACTGGCCTCAAAGCATTTTACAAAACACAAAAAGCAGAACAAACAAACTGTTATTGAACGTTCCAGTAAACTATAAATCCCCATAAGACCAAAGTGAAGTCATCGCAGAGATCACTCGGGGAACTGAAGTACCACTGAGATAGGAAACATAATAAGGCATCATCATGATACTACATGCTTTATTCACTACATAGTAAACACGAATAAACTCCATGGCAACCAATCTGGTACAGCAATAGAAACCTCCTAATGCACTGTATAAAATGTTGCCATGGTAATTACTCAATCATGCTGCAGTGTAACTGAAAATTGCTGCTTCCTACCAACAACTGATTAAGAGATTTTCTGAAGTTAAACAAGGTTGCAGGAAGCCACTAACAACTGGGGGGCACCAGTAACCATTTGGAATAACATACATTTGCCCATCTGCCATTATGGGCTCAAGTTGCCATTCTGTAGAAGAAAGTGGGGTATTCATAAAAAGCACTCACTAAATGACCAGAACCATAAATTACCCCGCCCCCCCCCCCCCACCCAACCCCCAGGGTATCCTGAGTCAGGGCATCCTGAAACAGCAAACCCCAAGCTGTGTAAAACCCAGTAAGAAAATCATACCACAATGCAATACTTCAATTCCTTGCTGCCACCCCAGACATGCTCACTCGCACATGCAGTCCATCAAGACTGCTGGGGGTACAGAGCACAAACAGCAAGAAAGTGATTGAGGAGTATATGGAGATTCCATAGTGTTTCACAGTAGAGCATTATGATTTGGTTTAAAAGGGCTTACTAACAAAACCTTTTAAAATGCTCAATTTTTACTAAACGAGAAACTTTTCCTTTGTTTGCTCTGTGTTGGATATAAAACACAGTTACGATCAGGACCTCTGAGAGGTTGACCCCGACTCAGTTTCACTTCTCCTCTTGCAGACAGAAAAGCAGAAAGATTGTCGAGAAATAAAAAGGTAGTGGCTTGAGCAAGACACAAGTATGCCCGTAGTGGAATCAATAGACTGTCTGACTTTTTACAGAAACCTACTGTACAAATTTGTGGAGACCCATTTCCCAAAACCAAACATCACTAGACTCCTGTATCCTCCACCCTAAGGACTTCTTGAAGTATATATTCAACCATTGTACTACACATTAAACAGCATATATACAAAATGCATAACCCATCAAGCACATGCAGAGGTTGTGTTAAAATGTTATATGGATGGTCAATTCCCTTTAAGGTTAGATGTTAACCAGCTGCCAACAAGGTAGAGATAAAGGGCCATATTGATATACATTTATGCAGAGTGTTGGGGGGGTCATTTGCATATAAAGAAGAAATATGGCACATTTTTCCTTTTTCCATCCCGCGGGCCAGATTTGGTGACTGAAGGTTTTTATCTTCAGAACTGCAGCGAGGGGGGGGGGGGGGGGTCTGACTGCTGCATGCCCTGTACTAAGGCCAGCAGAAAAAGCCACTACAGTCATGCTTCTTTTTGCACTAAGCTTGTTATCCCTTCACACAGCAACTTCTTGCGAGTAATCATTTTCAACAAGTGTTAAAAGTAAAACAAGTTTGACTAGTACAACATTTCAGAAATGTTACAAACAGCATGCGGAACACAGCTGGTTTCTGCAAAACCTGAATGGTAACCAATAACTGGGGAAAACGGCAGAGGATTCTCCCTGCAATCTCCTACGTGAGCAGGACTTTTATTAGAAAGGAAACCAGACTCCTTGTGGATAGCAGGGCCCGACGTATGAGCTCCCAGTGCC
The DNA here is from genome assembly GCA_027917425.1 of Gastrophryne carolinensis. Taxonomy (NCBI): domain Eukaryota; kingdom Metazoa; phylum Chordata; class Amphibia; order Anura; family Microhylidae; genus Gastrophryne; species Gastrophryne carolinensis. The sequence continues at coordinate 212,442,086 of CM051234.1, read as the reverse complement.
CTTTTCCCAGGCTGGCCGAGAACAGGTGTCCAAGTCACAAGAAGATCGTCTTCCAGCACGCTGAACCCTCCCGCTCACAAGCAATGCTGCACAGAGAGGACAACCCGTAGGGAGAGACAATCGCTACACATGTCTGAACCAGATAATTCTCTATACCGTGGTTGTCAACCTTTTCACGCCGAGCACCCCCTAAAAAGAAGTTCAAACCTAGTAACCCCGAACGAGGGGATCAATAATAAATATAACTGCTTCTAGAGCTACCCCAGGGGTAAAGTTAAAAGGAGTACTGATGAGTCTGATAGATTGAAAAAGTAAAACAATTTAATCTTATTTTATTGAAAATTTTCAAATACAACAGAATTATAAACAAGCACGTTCCATACACAGCAAACAACCCCCTAGCAGACAGGATACATTATCTTTAGCAAGTTTCACAGTCTTGTCCAATGATACATAACCTTTCTACGGCTGCTCCCACCATTAATTCTCGCCCTTTCATGCAGCCACTTGTCCTGTCTCCTATTTGATCTGTATCCTAAGTGTCTCATAGGCCCACACACAAACTAAAAAGGGGAAGTAGCCTCGAACGAGACATCGCACACATACCACAACATTAGGGTAAAGGTCTAAAGTAGGAGAACAAAGTCAAAAGAGGAAGGAAGGAAAGAAGGAAGGAAAGAAGGAAGGAAAGAAGGAAGGAAAGAAGGAAGGAAAGGAGGAAGGAAAGAAGGAAGGAAAGGAAAAAAAAAAAAAAAAAAAAAAAGAAGAGGGGAGAGAGTAGTGTCTCCTGCTGAACCCCCTATCATCACAGCATCCTCCCCACTCCCTGATCTGAACTTTGGGAACACCATCCAGGCCGTCCATGCCCATCTAAATGCCTCCTGTTCCCCCCTCAGGTCCGCCCCCAGCTCCCCCATCCTCATAAGGTTATTTTGTTCCTCATACAATTTCACCAGGGAGGGGGCCTTCACTCTCCTCCAATGCCTAGGAATCACAATTCCTCCTGCAGTTAAAAAATACAATTCTGTGAAATACTCACCTGTAGAATTGGTATTATAAGTATACAGTACGTCCTGCACCAGATAGATTACTTACACTTGGGTTATACTCCCCCAGAGACATGTAAAACAGGCTCCTCCCGGCCCCTCAAATACCAGGGGACCTCCCACAAATCCCCAGCATTGAAAAGCAGTGAACTAGAAGCCGGGAGAATTTAACCACCCAAAAACTGGTAACTATAACAATGATAACAATCACCATACAGGGGATCCAGAATAATGCAACAAACCAGGGTGGGGTGGAGCAAGACGTACTGTATACTTATAATATCAATTCTACAGGTGAGTATTTCACAGAATTGTGTTATTCTTAGTATACAGTACGTCCTGCTCCAGATAGATTACTTACACTTGGGACATCTAATAGCAGTGTCCATAAAGTAGGGTGGGATCCCCCAACAAAAGGTAACAGCAGACAGTTTAAACCACTGCCGCCTGCAAAACCTTGCGGCCAAAAACAGCATCAGCTGAGGCCCTAACATCAACCTTGCAAAACTTTGAAAAGGTATGAACAGAAGACCAAGTAGCAGCCTTGCAAACTTGTTCAACAGAATCCTGGTGCTGGAAGGCCCAAAAGGCACCAATAGCACGAGTAGAATGAGCAGTAAGGCGGAAGGGAGGACTCTTCCCCTTAGCCGAATAGGCCTGAATCACAGCCTGACGGATCCATTTGCTAATAGTAGACTTGGCAGGAGCCAAACCCTTCCTAGGACCAGAAGGGGCCACAAAAAGAGCATCAGTCTTCCTGAAAGCCGCAGTGACTACCAGGTAATACTTCAGACACCTGACCACATCCAATGAATGCAAAACCCTTTCCTTAGCGTTGCTAGGATTAGGACACAATGAAGGAAGAACAATATCCTGGTCCAAATGAAAAGCAGACACCACCTTAGGCAGGAAAAATCCGGCTTAAAGCGGAACACCACCTTATCCTGGTGTCTCTCAAAGTATGGCGGCTGGATAGACAGAGCCGCCAGCTCAGACAGACGCCTGACCAAAGTAATAGCCACCAGAAAGACAACCTTGAGGGTAAGTACAGCCAGAGCAGCATCCTGAATAGGCTCAAAGGGAGCACCCTGCAAGGTAGACAAAACCAAGTTCAAGTCCCAAACAGGGACCATAGGTTTACGTGGGGGACGCACATGAGTGACCCCCTGAAAGTAGAAGGTCTTAATCAAGGGATGCTGAGCAAGAGACTTCTGAAAGAATACAGACAGGGCAGAAACCTGACCCTTCAGAGTACTGAGTTTTAGACCCAACTCCAAACCATGCTGTAAAAACTCCAGAGCCCTAGGGACTAAGAGCTCCCTACAGGGGAGAGACCTAGACTCATACCAATCAATGTAGGTACGCCATACCCTATAATAGATGGCAGAAGAAGTCTTCTTCCTAGCCTGCACCATGGTATCCACCACCGAGGCAGACAAGCCTTTCTCCATCAAGATGGAGGTTTCAGCAGCCAGGCCGTCAAAGCCAGAGTTTGTAAATTGGGATGGTGTAAGGAGCCTTGAGTGAGCAGATCTGGCGCCCCGGCAGGACGTACTGGTCTACTGCCATTTGCACCACGTCTGCGAACCACACTCTTCTTGGCCACCTGGGGGCCACCAGAATCACTGGCACCCCTTCCAGAGCAATCTTGCGCAGGACCCTGCCCAACAGGGGGAACGGAGGAAAGGCATACAGGAGCTGAAATTCCTTCCATGACATTGACAGAGCATCCATGGCCAAGGCCAGAGGATCCTGAGACAGGGAGACAAAGGCCGGGAGCTTGTGATTGTGACGGGATGCGAACAGATCCACATCCGGTAGACCCAAACGGTGACACAGGGACTGGAATACTCTGTTGCAGAGGGACCACTCCCCCTGACGGGAAGTCCCCCTGCTCAGAGTCTGCCAGTAGATTCTCTGCCCCCGGAATATACACACCCGAAATGCATTGAACATTGGCCTCCACCCATGTCAGAATCCGCGACACTTCCTGGAGGGCACCTCTGCTCCGGGTCCCTCCCTGATGGTTGATATAGGCAACCATCGTCCTGTTGTCTGAGCGCACCTGCACAGACATTCCCTGCAGGTGATCGGTCAACTGCTCTAGTACCAACCTGATTGCCTGTAGTTCCAGAATGTTGATGGGTAAGTGGGCCTCCTGAGGGCCCCACCTCCCCTGGAACCGCAGGGACTTCCAGAATCCCCCCCAACCTGACAGACTGGCATCCGTGGTGACCGTCTCCCAGGAGGGGGCCAGAAAGGACCTGCCCTTTAGTAAGTTCTAGTGGTCCATCCACCACGAGAGGGACCCTCTGACCAAGGGGGGAAGCACACAAACCCCATCCAAGGACATGGGGTCCTTGTCCCATACTGACAGAAGGTGAAGCTGCAGAGGCCTCAAATGGAACTGAGCAAAAGGCACCGCCTCGAAGCGCGCCACCATTAGGCCCACCAGCTGCATTCCCTGCCGGAGGGAGGGCTGGGGGCACGAGAGCAGGAACCTCACCTGCGCAGTCAGAGCTTCCACCTTCTGTTGAGGAAGGAATATCCGTGACTGAACCGTATCCAGAATCATCCCCAGGAATGGGGTCACCGACGAAGGGGAAAGAGGACTTGGGGTGAAGGACCCAGCCGAAGGACTCCAAGGTGGACACCACCAGCTGAGGGTCCAGCTCTGCCTGCTGTAGGGACCGCGATGTGATGAGAATGTCGTCCAGGTAGGGCAGCACGCGTATGCCCCCTGACCTTATCAGAGACATCACCCCCGCCAGCACCTTGGTGAACACTCTGGGGGCTGAAGTGAGGCCGAATGGTAAGGCCACAAATTGGTAATGTTGATCTTTCAACGCGAATCTGAGAAACCTTTGATGTGCCGGGAAAACAGGATGTGAAGGTAAGCATCTTTGATGTCCACAGACGTAATAAAATCCCCTGGGCGTAGAGAGCCGATGGCCGAGCGCAGAGTTTCCATGCGAAAGCGCCTGTTCTTGACAAATTTGTTGAGGATCTTTAAATCCAGAATGGGCCTGACTGAACCATCTTTTTTTGGGCACAGTGAAAAGGTTGGAATAGAACCCCTTGCCCAATTCTCTTAAAGGAGCAGTATCGCAATTTTTTCTTGGTGACATATTTAAATGGTACTTTGAATGTAGGTAAGTGTTGGAGTAAGAATTACAAATTTAGAAAAAAAATATGTCTGTGTTGAGCAGCTGGAGACTAATAACTCATGTTTATGTCTTCTGAGTGTCGGAGCCCGACACTCTGGCCTGTTCCATGCTGAGGAGAGGGGTGAAACAATGTATCAAAGTATCAGCTGTTCAGTGCTGGCAGCTGTCCAGCATAAGATAACATTTGCAACATTGCCTGGCCAGAACTTATATATCTAAAACAGAGAGAAAAGCTCTAGAAGTCATTTAGCCGATTTTGACAGTTTCCCCTTCATGTTGGCTCTGCTGCAGAATCTTTCAGTTTAACATTTTCTCTCTCTTTTCTCAACACATTCTTCCATATGATCTTTCTTTCAGCTTTGTGTGTTTTGAGCAAAGCCCAACCCAGGATTTTCACTATCTGGAGTTTTGTTTTGTGCCCTTAGGGGCATCCCGACTTGGGATGCCCTGATATGTGAAATCCCCAAGTTCGCCTGTGAAAACGTACCTTTCCCTGTCCCACAGCGCATGTGCGGGCTCTCATCCAACCAGCTCTGTTTGCACGCAGATGGGGAGCCAGAGCAGTAACCTTCCTGGTCGCCCGGCCTGTCTAAATGACTATCTGCGTGAGCGCACCAGAAAAATGGGGGGGGGGGGATCTGTGGTTATCCAAGGGTTGTTTCACACAGTGGGGCATCCTGATTTAGAATGCCCAAGGGGCAAGGTCAATGGCGGGTCTTATAGACTTCAGGGTCGGCAACTCAGGGTTTTGTTCCACTTTAATACCTTTAGATTTTCCTGCACAGTTATTCAAAGAAGAATTTCAGTCGTTTTCAGTCAGTTTAGTTTATTTTGTATAGATTTTACACATTTGAGTCACCTGGTCTCATAACAAAAGCAGCACCTCACACACACACACACACAGCCGTTACCACTGATTACAGTGTCAGCCTCTGAGGTAAAGTGTTGCTAGGAGACCAGTGGGCTAAATGAAGCAGCTCACTAAATACAACCCAGCAGATCCCCCTATTCAGCAAATGGACTGAGCCATTGTCATTATACAATTTAAAAGAAAGGCATATATTTTTTCCTTTTTCTATCGCCAGATTATTTATACACATGTTAGAAGCTATTGTGTGGCTATTTAATTATTTACTTTTTTAATGCAAATTTCACAATACTGCTCCTTTAAGGGGACCCTGCAAATGACCCCCAGATCTAGCAGTCCTTGCACGGCCTGCATCAAGACCTGAGCTGATACAGGGTCCTGGGGGACCCGGGACCTGATGAATCTTGTGGGGGGCCGCACAGCAAACTCTATCTTGTAACCAGAGGACACTACCTCCTGAATCCACCGGTCTGAGACTTGGAGCCTCCAGACGTGCGCGAAGTGTTGTAGCCGTCCCCCCACCCTGACGGGCGAGGGCGCCCCATCATGCCTGAGGGGTCTTGGAAGGGGCTTTGGTTTCGGACCCCCAAGAGGAGCCAGGACGTCGTCCTCTACTCCTATGCCAGGAATCTGTGCGTGTCCCCGCGAAGGACACCCTTTTCCCCTGCTTAGCACCTCGGTAGGGGACTGAAAGGGGGGCCCTGGCTCCGAAAGGCCAGGACTGCCGCCTGCGCTGGCGTAACTTACCTCCTTTAGCAAAGAGGTCTAGGCGGTCCCCAAACAGGCATAGCCCCTTAAATGGAAGCCCAGTAAGGGCTTTCTTAGCAGCATTGTCAGCAGCCCACTGGCGCAGCCATACCGCGAGGCGTATAGCTACCGCCAAGGTGGAAGATCTGGCACACAGCCTAATAGCATCATCCGATGCAGACAGGATGAAGTTTACAAACACATCACAGTTAGACAGTGCATTAATCGTGTCAGGTGGCAATTCGTCTTGGCCATCAAGTGCATTCCTGACCATGGCCCTGAGCGCCACCGAAGTAATAGCCAAGGCGCAGACCGGGCGCATCGCCGCCCCTCCAAATGCAAAGGCATGGCATGCCAATTGGTCAATGCGCCGGTCCTCAGAGTCCCGCAGCGTAGTAGTGTCAGGAGAGTGCATAATAGAGGTGTTAGACAGTCCTAGAATAGGAGCATCGACCTCGGGGGGCGACGACCAGCACTTGACCACATCAGCAGGAAAAGGATACTTCCTGTCCAAACTCTTAGGAATCCCGGGAAGTCTACTGGGATGTTCCCACTCCTTAAACACGAGGTTATTGAAATGGGTTTGCTCAGGAAATTCCAATCGAGCCTTAGCAGTATGAAATAGCTCACCTGGGAGCCGCAACAGGGGGAGAGATGGACAGAACCTCAAAAATCTGAACCAGCAGTTTGTCAGTATCATCCGGGGTCCGGTGATCAGAGCCAGAATCGTCATGACCCTTTGACTTCTCGTCAGATGACCCTGAGTCAGAGAACAGCTCCCCTTCGTCTGAGGGGGTATAGCCGTATAGAGGCAGCAACTCATCAGCCTCTTCAGGGGTTAAGTGCCGCTTTTTTGCGGTGGCCTTACACGCTAAGGTATTAGCAAGCAATTTTTCAACACTGGCCAGTCTAGCAGCCACATCAGGATGAGAATCCCCGCTTGTATTGGGGGTTAGACTCAGGCTTGGGGGAGTAGGTGAAGTGAGGCGAGGTGCAGATCCAGCCACCGGGGGGGCGGGAAGTACCATTAGCGCCTGCTGTGCACAAGGAATACAGACCCGTGCATTGTCACCGCTGATAGGCGAGACCCCACAAGCTACACACAAGCGGGCTTGTCCCGAAGGAACCCCGGTCACAATATCCTGGGATGCCTCCATATGGTGATTAATAGGCACAATAGGCCATTAGGGATTGACGCAGAAGCTACCCTGGATGCCCCAATGACCCGCAGGGAAGTGGGAGTAATTATACTAGGCCCAACTGGCAATTACACCGGGCCGGGAGAAGCCACTGGATTCAACCGTCTGAAAGACATGAGAATGAGGGGGTGTCAGAACCATGTCACAGTAAGCAAGGAGCATAAAAAAATCGCCCACGAGGGTACTTACAGACCAACGAAAGGAGAGGGACCGTCACCACGCGAGCGACTACACCTCAAACTGGCGCCAAACGAACCTCGAAGGGCAGGCCAGATGCGGAGCGCGCCAAGCCAGGTCCCCGCCCCTCCGAAGAGCGCGAAGCTCTAGGACAGCCGTCAATGTTGCCATGGGGAGCGAAGTGTATGACACACTTAGAATAGATGATCTGCCAAGGATGGCGACGACGCCGCCCGGCGCAGCACATCCATAAAGGAAAAAATGGCTCGCGTGGCGGCGGCAGTTACACGAGTCTGACACCACATATACAAGTCCAGGGCATTGCTAAGGCCATAAGCGTGTAACCCCCCCCTTTCTTTCCCCCCAACCTACAGGGTGAGCGAGGGAGGATGGCGACCCTTTGTACAGGGCCCACCGCTACACAGGGCATGGGCAATAATGCGGGAGGGGCATCCCTTAGAGGCTCACCATAAGCCTAAACCGCCTACCCTTTGGTGGGGGACTGCGGTGGAGCATGGCTCCATAAGCACGCATGGTGCTGCCTACCTTTACCCAACCAGCGCAGCCCAGGCTGGGAGGCACATTACGAGGACGACGGGTGGGAATAGTCCAACAGGGCTGCAGGCTTTAATAGCCCCGCTCACCTGCGAGAGAGTGAAACTTCATGTCTTCGCAGTCGGCACTGCAGAAAAATCTGGGGATTTGTGGGAGGTCCCCGGGTATTTGAGGTATTGTCTCTGCAGTGCAGCACCATCTGGCGGAAGATAACCCAAGTGTAAGTAATCTATCTGGAGCAGGACGTACTGTATACTAAGAATAATGTTGTAGAGTTGCTTGTTTGTTGCCCAGGAGCATGGAGAGCAGCGCTACCTCGGGGGTGTTTGGGGTAGAGGTGCCATAGGCCCCATCCTAAAAGTAAAACAAAGGCCTTTGACCTACTTATTTATATCTGATCCCCTCCTTGTAAATACTTGGTTGGTCACTAGGATTGGCGTAAAAAAAAAAAAAAAAAAAAATAAAAAAAAAAGTAACACCTTGCATACTGAATTACTAGAAATATTGGAGAAATACATAAAACCAACTGCAACTACATACACACAATGAATGAATGGAGTAAGCCTAGCTCCAGTCAAAACAACTATAAGGAAAAGAGCACTTTCTTGTGATCTCAAATCACCTGCGAGATTTAGTCACAATTCCGGTTTGTTCCATTAATAGAAAATTAGGGAAAAATAAGGAAACATACTCCTGGCTTTCCAGTTAGATGAACATTCTGGTTGCAGTAAACATTAACATCGGATTTCTGCCAGTCGGACCTGTCAATCATGGCGTTGCACATTTATTTTCTCCTGTTCTAAAGACATGCCTTTTTTTTTCTTTTAGCCTCTCTCAAAGTGTGTATTGGGACCTTTCCATGAAGGTCTGAAGGAATGAGGCTGCCTCTTGCTTAACTCGCCTGCACATTTATCTCAGGCTTTTTACCAGCAGGAAGACATGGGTTTGGCTACAAAAAATGGGCTAGATTTGAAGCAGACCAATCACCGGCCCTAGAGTGTGTAAGTGCCCTCCCTACCCCTGGGACATCCAGTTTTGGCATGTACTGCTATGTCAATCCCTTGGGATTTAACGCAGAACTTACCTTTCCTTCGTTCCCACATCACTGGCATCTCGCCATTCTGATACGAGACTGCGGCTGGAGTGTGGCCGCTCCCCATAGCCATTTCAGAGCTCTGCAAACAGCTGTATGCCGTGCATTAATATGAATGCGGTACAGTGCTGATTGAAAGTGCCTGCACATGCGCATTGGGACTTCCAGAGAGGTATGTTTTTACGGCACACAAGGGAGTATCCCAAATGGTTAAATGAAAGATCACCAGGATTGTGAAAAATACCATATTGTGATTACTCACCTGTAAAATGGGTATTATAAGTATGTCTCACACCCTGCTTCGGAAATATTCATTACACTTGGGTTATGTCCAGTAGAGGGCGAACTTCTGCAGAGATGAATAGAAAAAGAGAAGCCCCTCCCGGCCCATAAATACCTGGGACCTCCCACACATTCCCCAGTATAAGAAAGCAGTAAGGGAACCAGGAAGAGCAAATAAATCTATGAGAAAAACAGTATCACCAAACAGAGGATCCAAGATACAACTCCGGGTGGGGCAAAGCAGCGTGTGAGACATACTTATAATACCCATTTTACAGGTGAGTAATCACAAAATGGTATTATTCTAAGTATGTCTCACACCCTGCTTCGTAAATATTCATTACACTTGGGACATCCAATAGCAGTGTCCAAAAAGGGTGGGGATCCCAACAGGCAAAAGTGCACAAATTAAACCCCTGCCGCTTGAAGAACTTTGCGGCCAAAAACAGCAGCCGCTAAGGCCCGCACATCAACCTTATAAAAACGTGGAAAAGGCATGAACAGAAGACCAAGTAGCAGCCGTACAAACTTGTAGCAGCCGTACAAACTTGTACAACAGAAGCCTGGTGCTAAAAAGCCCAGGAAGCCCCAACAGTACGAGTAGAAAGAGCAGTAATCTGAAAGGGGAACCCTCCCCTTAGCAATATAGGCACCAACAATGACCAGACATATCCATCTACTAATGGTAGACTCAACAGCACCAAATCCTCCTTGGGCCCAGAGGGCACCAAAAACAAGGCGTCCAACCTACAGAAAAAAGAAGTAGCCACCAAATAGTACTTCACACAACAAACAATCATCCAAAAATAGTGCAGGGCCCTCTCCTTGTCATTGCTAGGCTTAGGACACAAGGAAGAGCGAACCACATCCTGAATGAGATGGAAAGCAGAGACCACTTTAGGTAGGAAATCCGGCTTAGAGCGGAAGACCACCTTGCCCTGGTGTCTCTCAAAGTAAGAGGCCTGAATATGCAGAGCCGCCAACCCAGGAACACATCGAACAGAGGTAATAGCCACCAAAAGGGCAATCTTTGGTGTAAGCAAAGAAAATGCAAAAATTCAAAACCCAAACAGGCACAAGGCTTTCGAGGGGGGCCGCACATGAGTGACCCCCTGGAAAAAAAGCTTTAAACCAAAGGACGAAGACCAAAGGACCTTAGAAGAAAACCACCAGGGCAGACCTGCTCTTTCAAGGTACTAAGCTGGAGCCCCAGGCCCAGACCGTGTTGAAGAAAGTCCAAAATCCTAGGGATCGAAAACAGCCTGCAAGGCAAGGCCCTAGCCTCACACCAATCAATATAAGACCTCCACATCCTGTAGAAGATGTTAGAGGAAGATCACTTCCCAGCCCTAACAAGTGTCTGAATAACAGCATCAGACAAACCTTCTATTAAGATGGAGGAGGTTTCAGCAGCCACACCATCAAAGCCAGCGTTTGTAAATTGTGGTACGAACCAAACCTGTCTTGGCCACCCTGGGGCCACCAGAATTGCTGGCGCACCCTCTTGAGCCAGCATGCGCACCCCACCTTGCCCACCATGGAGAATGGGAGAAAACTGGTATAGAAAACCCCCAATCGCTCCAGGCAAGAGACATGGCGTGCACTGCCAGGGCCAGAGGATCCTGAGACAGAGACACAAACGTTGGGAGCTTGTGATTGCGACGTGAGGCAAAGAGATCCACCTCCGGAGTCCCCCACTTGCGACAGAGGGATCGGAATACCTTGTGGTTGAGATATCATTCCCCTCGGCGAGAGGAACCCCTGCTCGGGGAGCCTCAGTGTTTTCCACTCCTGGAAGGAATACCGCTGAGATGCATGGAACATTGCTCTCCGCCCATGCGAGAATCAGAGAAAGTTCCCTGAGGGCACTCCTGCTGCGAGTCCCTCCTTCGTGATTGATGTAAGCGACCGCAGTTCGATTGTCTGATCTAACCTGAAAATCCGTCCAGAGACCTCCCCAGCCCGACAGGCTGGCATCCGTGGAAACCTTCTCCCAACAAGGGGCCAGAAAGGATCTGCCCCTCATCAGATTGCTTGGTTCCAGGCCCCACTGAAGGGACTGCCGAACCCTGGGAGCTAGCAGAAAGGACTGATCCAAGGACCGGGGACATCTGTCCCAGTTCAGCAATAGATGGAGTTGGAACGACCTCATGTGGAACTGCGCAAAGGGGGCTGCCTCGAAGGAAGCCACCATCAATCCTACCAGTTTCATCCCTATCCGGATAGAGGAGCAAGGATTGGCCAGGAGAACACGTATCAGATCTTGAACCCTCTGCACCTTTGGGTGAGGTAGGAACACTCTGGCCTGACTGGTATCCAGATTCATGCCCAGGAATGAGATCTCTCTTGATGGGGAGAGAGAAGACTTGGGGTGGTTGAACACCCATGCGAACCTTACCAGCGTCGTCACCACCCTGGAGTCCAGCTCCGCCTGACATAGTGAAGAAGCTGTAATAAGCAGGTCGTCCAGATACGGCACAATGCGAATGCCTTGGGCTCTGAGAAGGGCCATTATGCCCGCCAGCACCTTGGTGAACACCCTTGGTACCAAAGTCAACCCGAAAGGGAGGGCCACAACTGAAAATACTGATCCCCCACCACAACCTGATAACTCTCTGTTGTGCTGGGTAGAATGGTACATGAAGGTAAACATCCTTGAAGTCTATAGATGTCACGAAATCCCCCTGACGAAGGAAATTGATGACTGAACGCAGAGTCTCCCTGCGTAACTTCTTGGTTCTGATGAACCTGTTGAGAAGCTTCAAATCCAGAATGGGTCTGATGGATCCATCCTTTTTGGGAACCGTGAAGAGGATGGAATAATAGCCCTGGCCGCTGAGAAAAGCACCGGGCATATGACCGCCATGTCCAGAAGATTTTGCACTGCCAACAGGAGCCCCGGCGCAGCCCGGGGGACCCGAGGAATCTGGGAGGAGGCCGGCACTCGAACTCCAGCTTGTACCCGGAAGTTTTGTCTATTACCTCCTGGGCCCAGACCAGTGCTGCAGCCGTCCCCCCACCAGCAAGGGTGAGAGCGTCCCCTCATTGCTGAGCTGTTTTGGCAGCAGGCTTGGGATCCCAGTTAAGGCCTGGAAGAGCGCGTCCTCTGCCTCTGTTCCAGGAATCACCTCTGAAATTAGAGTAGGCAAAACCTCTGCCTGCTCTGGCACCGTGAAAGGAAGGATTGAAGGAGCCTGCCCCCCCAAAAGGGGCGACGCTGCTACTTACGCTGAGGTAACTTTCCACCTTTCGCCACTGAATCCAATTTATCTCCGAACAGCCTCATACCCAGGAAAGGTAGCACTGCGATTGATTTCTTAGCCACAATGTCAGCCGCCCACTGGCGTAGCCAGACCGATCGACGAATAGCCACCAGCAATGCCGAGGTTCCACTACACAATAATTTACACCGCTTAAGGGCTGTGAATTCATCACTGGCCGGGTTAAGCTGGGAATCACTCAACAGGTCCCTAACCACAGACCTGGTAGCCACAGTCGCGAGCGCCGAGGCACAAACAGGCCGCAAGGCTGAAATCACACTGCCAAAGGCATGGCATGCCATCTGATCAAAGCGTTTGTCCTCACCATCTTTAAGAGTGGCGGCGTCTGGAGAATGTACAATGGAGGTGTTGGACAATCCCAGAACGGGCGCATCAACCTCGGGAGGGGCCGACCAGCGCTTCAACGCGTCCACCGGGAAGGGATACTTCCTATCCCACCCCTGAGGAAAACCGGGAAGCCGGCTAGGTCCTTCCCATTCCTTAAGAATAAATATTCGAAATGTATCCGATTTGGGAGCTCCAGACGAGGCTTAGAGGTCCTAAGAGAAAAACTCCCCCTTCAGCGGAGGGGACTCTGCCGGAGGAGGAATAGCCAGCACCTCAAATAAATGGGCCAGGATCTTGGGGGTATCCACGGCATCCCCAAGCCCCTGCCCAGCATCAGCATCCAAAAAACGCTGATCCTCAGAGCCATCAGATTCTGTAAACAGTTCCCCTTCGGCAAGCGGAGAATAAACAGACCAGTCAAGGGAATCCTGATCATCAAGAACCGGCGCTGCCGGTGACCGATGCCTTCTCTTAGCCGGGGCCTCCCTGGCCGCAGAGCTAGAAAACAATTTCTCGATGTTGACCAATCTAGCACATACATCAGATTGCGACTCCCTGCTAATGACCATGTCACTTGGGGTACGGATAAGTCAGGGTGGGGTAGGTGATGAGGCCGGCGGCACTGACCCAGACGTCTGGGCCCCCGACTGCCGTGTTATGGCCTGCTGAACACATGGTATGCAAACCAGCACATTATCCCCCGCAAGGGATACCCCCAACCCACATACTGCCGGGACTGCCCCAAAGGGAGCCGGAGCCCGGTATCCTGATGAGCCTCCATATGGCGATTTGTACGGCAGTCGCAATGACCAGCGGGAATTACGCTAGAAGCTACCCAGGATGCCCCTTAAGTCCGTTAGTGGGAAGCTTTGCAAACCCTTATTTTTTAGCCAAGGGACCCCAGGACACAATAACAAAATGGGGGCCCCCGTAAGTAAGGTACACCAAGACAAGCACTCATACATGCTGAATGTACAAAGAGTGTGGCAAAACATATAAAATATATATATATGTATATATAACATTGTACATAACATTGAATATAAAATAGTATATAATACTAATAGTAATGTATATAATAATATGGCATACATATATCTTCATGTAAGTAATAAACAATGTATGCGCAAGTAGTACAATAACACTAATGACGCTCAGCGCGCACGTGGGCTTGACAAAGATTCCTCAGGCAGGAAGAAGAAGAAGAAGAGGAAGAGGAAGAGGAAGAGGAAGAAGAAGGGCAGGCCGGCGTGGATCGCACGCCGCGCCTGGCCCCGCCCCCTCCCCATCCTCACCCAGCAACGCAATTCCATTGACCAGGCGCCGCCGAGGGCGCCAGAGAGAGTGGGGCGGGCCGCCACCAGCGCGCCTAGCGCCCAGCTCCGCCCCCTCTCCTCACAGAAAGGAGGGGGGGGGGGGGAAGCTCACCCCTAGCCCGAGCAGCCACACGTGCACAGCCGGACAGGGCGGCCGGCTCTCAATACGGCCGCCGCATGTATCAAACGAACAGTAACTCAAGCACACACACGCACAAACCAATTCATTGAAGAATTACTTCCCGATGCTCCACATCAACCGGAAAGATCCCCAACTACGGTAGTAGAACATGGGGAAACGGACAGGGCATCCCAAACCAGGGTCACCAACCTGGTAGCCGCCTACCCCTTGTAATGGGGCCTCACGGAGGAGCGTGGCTCCTATCAGTACACCTGTTAAGGTGAATCCTACCGTCACCTGGACCTACAGCCAAGGCTGGGAGGCATTAGGGGACTTAAGCATAACTAGGTCCGGGCAGAAATAGGGATAAAAAATGGCCGGGTGTGAACCCGGCTTACCTGCAAGGAGGAGACTTCATCTTCTGACTTGCTCGCCGTCTGCAGAGACGAATACTGGGGAATGTGTGGGAGGTCCCAGGTATTTATTCATCTCTGCAGAAGTTCGCCCTCTACTGGACATAACCCAAGTGTAATGAATATTTCCGAAGCAGGGTGTGAGACATACTTAGAATATCCTGGTAAATGGCCCACTTTACAATTCTACAGCACAGTGAGGTGAACAAGATGCATGGGTGTTGAAGAATGGCTGCTTTGGTTTCACACCCTATAGAAAACAAGACTAAATTGCTTGAACTTTGGTTTTTATTTATCTGTAAATTCATACAACTACTTGCAAGTAAATTTCTGCCGTCTTACTATGCTTTAGGGCAAAATGCACACCCGCATGCTGCAGCACTATGTACATTGTCCCTTCCTAGGAAAAGCAGCAAGGGAATACCTAACCTACATTTTTAAGGGATATCTGCTGGCTTTTACCATAACCAGTACCAATGAAGGATCAGTTTACGGTAATTCTCAACATAAGATGTATTTCTGCACTCTGTAATATGTTCTTCAGCAGTGGTTTGTTAGGCATATTCACATCTCCCAAGTGATCGGTCACAAAATTGACCATGTGTGTAAACTGCACTGTCTAAAGCTTGCGTGAAGGAACAGCTTAAATAAATGAATTATTTGCTTAAATAAATGAAGCTTCCTTGCATCAACCTGCATGCACCAAGTCCGGTGGCGGCATCATGGAGAAGACACATAGGGAAAACGCAAGGAGGCCACTACTGTTATACACCATCAATACATACTCCCGGTGATCTTGGATTTCCACAGCCCGAGTAACCCCTGCACTGCGGCACAGGGTCAATTTCAGTCACTGACTTCTAGTGACCATTCCATTTAAATTTGTGTTTCGGGGAAAAAAAAAAAAAAAAAAAAGAAAAAAGGACGATGCAGCAGTGTACTTCCCATAAATAAGAGCGATTGAGAAAGTGGGTTAAAGCAAACCTTCAGCATAATTTTTTTAGTCACTTTTTATTCTTTCCCCCACTGGGCTACATTTTGGCACAGTAGCATCACATACTGGAGGAGAGGAAAAGGGTCAAAAGTGCAGGGGCGGCGGTTATAGCTGTGCTTTGCACAGAGAGCAGAGATGGGGGTCAGGAAAAGGACAGCAATCCCAGAATTCAAAGCGGCACAGTCAGACACTTCCTGTTTGCAGACAGCCTGAAAATCCATGGGCCACCATCTTGGATGTTTAAAGGCTTTGAAAATGCAGTAAATGTGAGCAATCAGTATGTACAGGGTGGGGGAAACATATAAAATAAGCTTTCATTCAGGGTGAAGGTCCGGTTTAAGTCAAACGGTGTTGCAATACCTTATGGGATTACTCAACCACAGGTCTTTTGCAAGGTTTGCACACATTCAATTTTAATACCAACAAAAAGGGTATTATTCAAGACTAGCCCTTTTTATTTTATTTTTTTTTAGCATCAGTGTGTAAAACCTGCGAGTTAACATAAAAAAAAAAAAATGGTTATTTATAGATAAAATAATTTATGGAAGACTTAAGGGACCATCATCTTTATAAACAGATTTAGGAAATGGGTCGATTTATTTCATCAATAGCTCATTATAAAGGTGGGTCAAGCAAAGATAATCCGGATTTATATGAACATTCATATGAACTTATAATATCTATCTACGTGTTGGTTGGTTCTCATTTCAAGTTTACAAAGTTTAGTTCACAGTTTAAGACTGGCCAAAGAAAAGCAGGTAGCACTCAAAGAATAGGGAGGTTTGCTCTAGACCTACGTGTCCAGTTTTGATTGAATGTTTGAAAGTGTATATTTCAGTTTTCTTTTTAATAAAGCTTTTGTTTAATATTTATAAAAATACAATTCTGTGAAATACTCACCTGTAGAATTGGTATTATATGCATACAGCACGTCCTGCTCCAGATGTAGTAATTACATGTGGGTAATCCTCCGCCGCCGTGCACTGCAGACATGTAGAAAACAAGCTCCTCCCGGCCCTACATATACCGAAGGACCTCCCACAAATCCCCAGCATTGAAAAGCAGTGAGAATGAGGAGCCAGGAGAAACCAACCACCCAAAACTGGCAATAACAACAATGATAACAATCACCAAACCGGGGATCCAGAACAACGTGAACCAGGGTGGGTTGGAGCAGGACGTGCTGTATGCATATAATACCAATTCTACAGGTGAGTATTTCACAGAATTGTATTATTCTAAGCACACAGCACGTCCTGCTCCAGGTGTAGTAATTACATGTGGGACATCCAATAGCAGTGTCCGTAAGTAGGGTGGGATCCCCAACAGAAAAGGCAACAGCAAGCAGTTCAAACTACTGCCGCCTGCAAAACCTTGCGGCCAAACACAGCATCAGCTGAGGCCCTAACATCAACCTTGTAAAACTTTGTAAAGGTATGAACGGAAGACCAAGTAGCGGCCTTACAAACTTGTTCAACAGAGGCCTGGTGCTGAAAAGCCCAAGAAGCCCCAACAGTAGAATCGAGTAGAATGAGCAGTAAGACAAAAGGGGGGAGTCTTCCCCTTAGTAGAATAGGCTTGAACCACAGCCTGAGAAATCCATTTACTGATAGTAGACTTGGCGGGAGCCAAACCCTTCCTAGGCCCGTGAGGCAAAACGAAGAGAGCATCAGTCTTCCTGAAAGCCTTAGTGATAACCAGGTAATACTTGACACACCCAACCACATCCAAGGAATGCAAAACCCTCTCCTTAGGGTTACTAGGATTAGGGCACAAGGGAGGAAGTACAATATCTTGATTCAAATGAAATGCAGACACAGCCTTAGGCAGAAAGTCTGGCTTGAAGCGAAACACCACCTTATCCTGGTGTCTCTCATAGTAGGGAGGCTGAATAGATAGAGCAGCCAACTCAGATACGCGTCTAACAGAAGTGATAGCTACCAGGAAGACAACCTTGAGCGTGAGAACAGCGAGAGCAGCCTCCTGAATAGGCTCAAAAGGAGCAACCTGCAGGGCCGATAACACCAAGTTTAAATCCTAAACTGGGACCATAGGTTTCCGAGAAGGCCGCACATGAGAGACCCCCTGAAAGAAAGTCTTGATAAGAGGGTGCTGGGCAAAGGTCTTCTGAAAGAAGATAGACAGGGCCGAAACCTGGCCCTTCAGAGTACTAAGCTTAAGACCTAGGTCTAGACCATGTTGTAAAAACTCCAGCACCCTGGAGACTAAGAATTCCCGGCAGGGAAGAGACCTGGATTCACACCAGTCAATGTAAGAGCGCCAAACTCTATAGTAGATAGCAGAAGAAGTCTTTTTCCTGGCTTGCACCATAGTAGCCACTACAGATGCAGACAAACCCTTTCCCATCAGGATGGAGGTTTCAATAGCCAAGCCGTCAAAGCCAGAGTTAGTAAATTGGGATGGCGTAGAGACCCCTGAGTTAGAAGGTCTGGCAACCTTGGCAGCTCGTACTGATCTACTGCCATTTGAACCAGGTCTGCGAACCACACTCTTCTTGGCCACCTTGGGGCCACCAGGATCGTGGGTACCCCTTCCAGAGCAATCTTGCGCAGAACTCTGCCCAGGAGGGGGAATTGGTGGAAACACATACAGGAGCCGAAACTCCCTCCAAGACATTGACAGGGCATCCGTGGCTAGAGCCAGAGGATCCTGAGACAGGGATACCACGCTCGGGAGCTTGTGATTGTGATGGGACGCAAACAGATCCACATCTGGCACACCCCAACAGTGACACAGGGCCTGAAAAACCCTGTTGCAGAGGGACCATTCCCCCTGACGAGACGATCCCCTGCTCAGAGCATCTGCCAGCAGGTTCTCCGCGCCCGGAATGTAGACAGCCGAGATGCATTGGACATTGGCCTCCGACCATGCGAGAATCAGAGACACTTCCTGGAGAGCCCCCTTGCTCCGGGTCCCTCCCTGATGATTGATGTAGGCAACAGTCGTTCTATTGTCTGAGCGTACCTGAACCGCCAGACCCTTCAGGTGCTGGGTCAATTGTTCGAGCACCAATCTGACCGCCCTGAGTTCCAAGACATTAATGGGCAGATGGGCCTCCTGAGGGCCCCACCTCCCCTGGAAGCGCAGGGACTTCCAGAATCCCCCCCCAGCCCGACAGACTGGCATCCATTCTGACCGTCTCCCGTAGGGAGCCAGGAAGGATCTGCCCCTTGTCAAGTTCCTGTGGTCCAGCCACCAAGCAAGGGATTGCCTGACCGAGGGGGGGGAGCACCCAGATCTCGTCCAAGGACGCTGGGTCCTTGTTCCAGACTGACAGAAGGTGAAGCTGTAGAGTTCTCAAATGGAACTGGGCAAAGGGCACCGCCTCGAAAGTTGCCACCATCGAGCCCACCAACTGCATTCCCTGCCGGATGGAGGGATGAGAGCTCGAAAGCAGGGACCTCGCCTGTGCTGTCAGAGCTTCCACCTTCTGTGGAGGAAGGAATATCCTTGACTGAACTGTATCTAGAATCATCCCCAGGAACGGGGTCACTGAGGAGGGGGACAGAGAGGACTTGGGGTAATTGATCACCCAGCCGAATGCCTCCAGGGTGGACACTACCAACCGAGTGTCCAGCTCTGCCTGCCGCAGAGACCGAGAGGTGATGAGTATATCGTCCAGGTAAGGCAACACGCGTATGCCCACTTAACAGTGACATCACCCCTGCCAGCACCTTGGTGAACACCCTGGGAGCCGACGTGAGGCCGGATGGCAAGGCTACGAATTGGTAATGCTGGTCGAGCAGCGCAAATCTGAGAAACCTTTGGTGTCCTGGAAACACCGGAACGTGCAGGTAAGCGTCCTTGATGTCCACAGATGTCATGAAGTCCCCTGGGCACAACGAGGCAATGGCTGAGAGCAGAGTTTCCATACGAAAATGATTGTTTTTGACAAATCTGTTTAGGATTTTTAAATTCAGAATGGGTCTGACTGACCCGTCCTTCTTGGGTACCATGAAAAGGTTGGAATAAAACCCCATGCCCCTGTCTCTTAAGGGGACCTTGCAAATGACCCCTAGATCCAGAAGGTCCTGCACAGCCAGCATCAAGACCCGAGCTGAGGCAGGGTCCTGTGGGATCCGGGACTCGGCGAACCTGGTAGGGGGCCGTACAGCAAACTCTATCTTGTAACCGGAGGACACTACCTCCTGAATCCACCGGTCTGAGACGTGGCGTCTCCAGAAATGCTCGAAGTGCTGTAGACGTCCCCCCCACCCTGACGGGCGAGGGCGCCCCTTCATGCCTGGGGAGTCTTGGGAGGGGCTTTGGGCTTGGACCCCCAGGAGGAACTGGGACGGCATCCTCTGTTCTTGTTCCAGGAATCTGCGCGAGACCCAGCGAAGGACACTCCTCTACCTTGCTTAGCCCCACGGTAGGAAGTCGAGTGGGAGCTTGTGCCACGAAAGGGCCGAGTCTGACGCTTGCGCTGGGGTAACTTGCCACCTTTGGCAAAGATATCTAACCTTTCTCCAAACAGGCGCAGCCCCTTAAATGGAAGCCCCCGTAAGGGCCTTCTTGGCGACGTTATCAGCAGCCCACTGGCGCAACCAGACCGCTCGGCGTATGGCTACCACCAGAGCAGAAGATCTTGGCTTAATAGCATCGTCCGATGCGGATAGGATATAGTTCACAAAAGTTTCACAGGTGGCAAGAGCATTAGCAGCATCAGAGGGCAAGTCATCCGCCCCTTCCAGAGCAGTCTTAACCACAGTCCTGAGTGCCACCGCCGTAATGGCTAAGGCGCAAACTGGGCGGAGCAACGCTCCATCAAAAGCAAAGGCATGACATGCCAGTTGGTCAACTCGCCGATCCTCCAAATCCCGCAGCGTAGTAGTGTTGGGGGAGTGCATAATAGAGGTGTTGGACAGACTTAGAATTGGGGCATCGACCTCGGGTGGCGATGTCCAACACTTGACCAGGTCGGCAGGAAAGGGATATTTCTTATCCACAGCTTTAGGAACCCCATGGAGTTTGCTGGGATGTTCCATTCTTTCAGCACAAGGCTATTAAAATGAGTCTGTTCGGGAAACTCCAACCGCACCCTAGCGGTGTGAAACAGATCACCCCTTTGCCGGGGAGCCGCGGCAGGGGGAGAGAGGGATAACAGATGAAAGATCTGGGTCAGCAGTCTATCAATGTCGTCCGAGGACCAATGATCAGAACCAGACTCTTCCTGTCCCCTGGACTCTTCGTCATATGAGCCTGAGTCAGAGAACAGTTCCCCTTCCTCTGAGGGAGAATGTGCATAGGAAAGCAATAAATCAGACTCTATAGGAAGTATAGTAGATTCAGGATTCAAATGTCGCCTCTTGGCAGTAGCCCTGCGCGCCAAGGAGCCAGCAATTAAGTTTTCCACACTAGCCAGTCTAGTGGCCAAATCAGTATGAGAATCCCCACTAGTATTGGGGGTTAGGCTCAGGCTTGGGGGGGTAGGGGAAGCAAGGCGAGGTGCGGGCTCAGCCTCGGAAGAGGTGGGAATACCGGCTAGCGCCTGCTGAGCACAGAGGACGCAGACACGTGCGTTGTCACCGCTGCTAGGCAAGACCCCACAAGCTACACACAGACGGGCTTGTCCCAAAGGAACCCCGTTCACAATATCCTGAGATGCCTCCATATGGTGATTATTATGTGCAATATGCCAGTAGGGATTGACGCTATAAAGCGACCCTGGATGCCCCAATGACCCGCTGGGAAGTGGGAGTAATTTTTTAAAAAGGTCTGGACCGGCGCTGCACCGGGCCGGGAGAAGCCACCGAAGTCCGTGGTCCGAAAGACACAAGGGGAAGAGGGATGTCAGAGCCAAGCGCGAAGGAGCAAAGGCTAAATCAAATTCGCCCATGAGGGCACTTACAGAACAGCGAGGGGAGGACAGTCTTCACCACGCGCACGTGAGAAAGAAATGGCGCCAAGCGAACCTCGAAGGGCGGGCCAAACCAAACCACGCCCCCCCCCCCCCCCCCCCAGAGAGCGCGAAGCACGTAACCAATCAGAAAGTAGCTATGCAACTGACAGCAGACCAAGAGAAACACCTCAGAGAAAAAACCTGACAGGGAGAATACAGAAATAAACGCCGTAGCATCCACAAAAGGAGCCGCCGTACGCGCCAAGTAAAATAAAATAAAGGCGCTGCGGCTAACTTAAACTTAAGAGTGAAGTGCGGCTCTGACACCCGGTAACTGTTAAGGGCTATAAGCCTGCTAGTGTATTAAGGGCAAGGTTAGGCCATCGTACACACAACCCCACCCCCCCCTCTTTTTCCACCCACAACGGGGGGGAACTAGGGAGGAAGGTGACCCAATACTCACCGCTACACGGGGCACTGATGCGGGAGGGGCATCCACTGAAGGCTCACCATTAGCCTTAACGGCCTACCCTATGGTGGGGGATTGCGGTGGAGCATAGCTCCGTAAGCACACCAGGTGCTGCCTACCTTCACCCGACCAACGCAGCCCAGGCTGGGAGGCATTAATTCACAATGAGGACGGGTGGAAATAGTCCCGCAGGGCTGTAAAGCCCCACTCGCCTGCGAGAGCGTGATACATCATGTCTTCGCAGTTTCAGCACTGCAGAGAAAGCTGGGGATTTGTGGGAGGTCCCTGGGTATATGTAGGGCCGGGAGGAGCTTGTTTTCTACATGTCTGCAGTGCACGGCGCCTGAGGCGGAGGATTACCCACATGTAATTACTACATCTGGAGCAGGACGTGCTGTATGCTTAGAATAAAAACACTAATATGATGCAGTATGATGTTCGAATGGCAGCCATATGGCTCCCTAGCACTCTGCAGCAATGGTTCATTCAGTTTCAAGATAACTACCACATGAGGTGTATGTGGCAGTTTAGCTTGTAGTGCTTCCAGATTTATTGGAGATAAGACTGACCCTCAATGATGGACTGTGTGTTAACTAACCATCCCTGGAGGGTACCAGGGGTCACTGCTGCACAGCCATTTGACCAGGCACCATTCGAACAGCAGACTGCATCCAGTTTGTGTTATGAATATTGGTCAAAGGCTTAAAGCAGACTAACAGTAAAAAAATGACTTAAACAAGACAAACATAACAAAGACAGTGCTCATATGCATCCCTCCCCATGGCAATTCAGATAGAAAAAGGTAAATACATTTTTATGTGCAGCTAACTCCTGTTGTGGTAAATTTTAAAAACAAAATGGCAGCTCATGGATCTGCAGGCCGTCTGCAAACAGGAAGTGCTGCTAGGGTTTCCATTGCTGTGCATGGTCTGTTATGTTAGTTGAATCCAGGCGGCAGCATGGCTGAGATGCTGGGAAAGGAAACTCCAAAATAGCTGCTACCACTAGAAAATCAGTGAGGTGGTGTTTCAGCTTTGAGTGGATACATGAGCAAATGTAAGTGCTGACAATAATTCAGTATCATGCATGCAGGCAGGCGTGGCAAGGGAGTTCTGGGTTTTTCTTTTCTTTTTCAGCTGTGACAGGCTGTTGGTCTGGTTTAAGTAAAAAAAAGAAACACAGGCTGTTTTGCAGCACTGGGCTGGGGATAGAAGGTGGATACAAACTTCCTTTCTGGGTATGGGATCACTTTAATATGCATAGAATAAATATTCTGATAGGACGGATACAGGACAGAAGCAGACAGGCAGTGGGGATAGTGCCGAGGATTCGTAATGCCCATAGAAAAAGATGGCTGCCAAACGAGTGCAGTTATGACAGCAGACATGCTTTGGTGCAGTGTAAAGGTCACTGAAGCCCATACACAGTAATGGCCAATAGCAAGCATCCTGGAAGCCTTTACTGATAGTGGGGCTGGGAAATTGCCCAGTTTGCCACCCCCTAATGCTCGCAGAAATCAGTCATTACATGAAAAGGTCTCCACACTGTTACGCCAGGCTACACACAGCTGGTAATTGGGGAAAGGAAAGGTGCTTTCAAGCTCAGTCATTTGGATTTTATCTTATTCAAAAA
Source organism: Gastrophryne carolinensis (assembly GCA_027917425.1). Lineage (NCBI taxonomy): Eukaryota > Metazoa > Chordata > Amphibia > Anura > Microhylidae > Gastrophryne > Gastrophryne carolinensis. The sequence goes on along the minus strand of CM051234.1, from coordinate 212,418,536 downwards.
TTAAATACCGGCTATTTAATAAATCAAAACATTTCTAGTTGAATCCCTTCAGAGAATATCCAATATTTATCCAACATGCTGAAGAGGCAGTGGTGAAGCATCTCATTGCATCCCACTGTCTCATCTAAATGGTAATGACTCTACTTTACTACTGAACTGTGACTGATTTGCAGCTTCAAAAGCCGTGCCATTAATATTCCAAAAGCCAACGTAATCCTTATTTGCCATTGTTTAAACCCTGTTCTATGGCATGTTGCCTAGCAACCTTCCAGGGAAGCACAGGAGACCCTTATCAACACAACGCCTGGAATATCTCAAGGTATGAAGAGGATAACCTGCTTTGTCACCTGCAATACTACAACAAAACTGGGGGTCAGTGGGGTTCATGGCAATGGGTCCAGCATTAGGGGGTGGCAAACTGGAATATTGCCCACAGAGGTCCCACAGCGGACTCTGACCATAGCAGAGCATGAATGTGACTTATAAAGCTACATCATAATGTGCCCTTCCATCAACTTAGAATTTATGCGTACACACAAATTTTGTGTAAACCTTGTAAATTGCCTGTATGGCCAAAAATTCCCCTTAAAAGTACTTAAGTGGAAATGGCACTCAGAATGACTCAGAAACAAAGGTCTTCAGGAAATGCAATGTTTATTCGGTCAACCAGGGGCCTGCTACTTCGATTGCTACCGCCCAAATTACTGTCTCTTTTGCTTGCTTAAAATGGACCAACACCCAGGGGCGATCGGCCCGGGAAGCTATAAGATTCCCGAGCCGATTACCTCCCTCACCGCGGGGCACCAGAGATCGGGATGTCCCGCGGGGTGAAACCCTCCCCCCCCCCCCCCCAAAAGACCTTACCTTATCGGCAACGGATCAGCCGCCGCCGCCTCCCGTGCGCCCCTCTAGCAGTGCGCGCGCCCACCTGCGCTGGCCGTTTGTGAATGGCCGGCGCGGACCTGTAAGAGGGACACGCGGGAGGCGGCGGCAGCGGCTTGTCCGTCGCCGAAAAGTTACTTTTTTGGGGGCTTTTGGGGGGGGGGTTTCACACAGCGGGGCATCCTGATCTTGGATGCCCCGCTGAAGTGGACCAACACCCAGGATAGTGAAAATCCTGGGTGTTGGTCCATTTTAAAATACAGTTTTAGACAAAGGAGCTTAAATGATCCTTATGGTTGGATGCCTGGACACATGTCAGCATCCACTGGATATTTTAAATATATACAGATTCACATATATGGACGGTATAGTTCAGACATGAAGAACATCGGTTTCTCATTAAGCAGACATAACATTCTTTGGTGATAGTCATATGGAAGAGGGAGGGGTGAAAACAGCTTCACACACTGAGAATGAGAGGGATGGCATACAGGGGGCTAGAACTAAATAATTAATATTAATTATAATATTTCATTTTCCACCTCAGTACCATAACCTGGGATAGTGAAATTCCATTTTAAAGCTCCTGCTTAGTATGTGCTAAATTTCTATATAAATAGCTTGTAAATTCAATCCCAGGTTATGGTACTTTTGGGGGGATTTTTGGAAATATGCCAACCAAACACAAGCAGGGAGTGCACACAAACGCCGAGAGTGGTTTGCCGAACTAGCAACGATGTCCGGGGAACAGTTGGGAAAGGGGGGGGGGGGGGATTAGGTGCCTTGCTCAGGAGCATTTAAGTCATTTCCCACCCGGAAAAGGACAGGCTATATTGTCCTAGTTTGGGGTGCCCCGCAGTGTTAAACCTCACCCATCATGCATACCTCACCCGTGATCCCACAGCACAATACGGCTGGCGGCAGAATTACCTGCATTCCTCTAGTCCAGTGGTACTCAACTGGTGGACCGGGGTCCAAATGCGGACCTCGGCACCAGATTTCCGGACCCCTGTCCTGACAGCCCTGCACTCAGATGTTTATGCGTTGCCGTGCTCAGTGCTGCCCCCTTGACTTATAACCAGACCTTATTGCTAGTAACATTTTCAGCCCTAATCCACCCTTGTACAAGGGCTGCACAGAATGCACAGGGGGTTAAAAGCAGTGCGCCGTGGGCCAGAGCTGTAGGTTCTATGATGCAAAAAAGATGTTTTTTTCTAGTGCCCAATAGGATTCTTGGGGTAGGGGCAAGCAGCCTGTTTTTAGCTTTGACAAGTTGAATCTATAGCCCCCGCCAGTGCACTGATTTCTAACTATCCATCCCCCCCCCCCCGCCCAGACCTTCACCTCTCACCGGATGCCTGTATTTGGACCTTTACAAGAAGTGGTTGATTACCCCTGCTCTAGTCGGTGCATAGCGTAACTAAATGGCTGGCTTGGCCAAGCACAGGCTGCGCAGGTTATGCGCCACTGAATGAAGTTGGCTCCCATATAGCTTTTGTAGCTGTCAATTTATATGTGCGCCCACAAAAATCAGATTGGAGGAGAGCCACATCTACATCATGAGATCGCTGGTGAGGCATGGATAACTGGCTTGGTTTCACACAGCGGGGCATCCCAAATCAGGAATCTGTTTGACTCCATGGCTGGCATGCACAGCAGTTAGTCCTCTTTATTAGAAAGACTTGTGTCACCTACCTCTACAAAAGGAGTTAATCTATCAAAAATTAGCTCTCCCTTCCTCTAATGGCCAGTGGTGTGCACTGCAGGCAAGCTCCGCTTTCCTAACATTTAGAATTAGGGGTGCTGGGGCCGCAGTTGAGGGCAGTGTGGGGTGCAGGTTGTGCATGCCCTGTTGTAGAACAATCACTGGCCTTGTTAGCAAGCAATTGAGGCATGGTTCTCCCATTCTTCAATCCAGCCTTGAGCCTTTCTACTGTGTCACACAGGAAAAAAAAAAAAATATAATAATTGTATAGATTAGGATGCAGCTTGGAGGACCAATTATTCTTGCACTAGGTTTTCTCTCCTTATATGCACTGAAAAACTTACAAATCACAACAAATTCCAGGGCCAGCAGCTGGCAATCCCCCCTGGCATCCCAAATTGCATTGAACCACTGCGTGAAACCCCCCAGATAGCTGGTATCCGCTTACGTTTCCCCAGACCAACAGTGCATGCGCAGGCTCTCATCCAACCAGAGGCTCTGACTGTTTACAATGGGGAGCAAGAGTGTCGGCATCCCCTGCATTCTCAGGCTGTGCATGCGCTCCCGTCCAATCAAATAAGGTTGGGGCAAGAGCACACACACCACTGGGGATGTGGGCGTTTGCGCTCCCCATTGAAGTCTATCAAAGTCGTTTCCCAAATGACATAGTCACCGCAAACGGCTCTGACTGGGCGGGAGCCTGATCGTACGCAGCAAAGCATCCCAAATCGGTATGCCCCGGAACAAGGCACAAAACCCAGGAAAGTAAAAATTGCGGCTTTAATTAAGGCCCTGCCCGAGGGTAAGAAGCTTTTTACCTGGAACATTCTGCATAAACAAACATCACATGGATTCAAATGTTCCTGAGAACAATGCTTCCAGTCAAACCCTGGCTATTGTTTTGCATTGTTTTAATTATAGAAATCTAAAAACAACTATCTGCTGTTTAGAAAATACAGGCACAGGGCAGCTAGACACATATTGTAGGTTAGTAAACACAGAGAAGCCAAAATGGGAACACTAAGACACTTTTTCCTGGAAGCTCATAATACCTTCTGAACAGGTTATTGACCTCAGGTCCTAATAAAACAGATCTGTATAAACCAAAAATAAAACATAACCATCCACATGGGTATAAGCAGGAAGGTCATCTCGAGTTAAAAAAAAAACAATGTAGCCTTCTATGCCCCACCATCAACCACAGAGGTCTTCTGTTTAAACAAGAGGGGACCTCACATTAGTTTCAAAACACATCCAATGTAGCAAATGTAAGCAAAAAATAAATAAATAAATATAAAACACAACACTAGACTTGTTTATTTACCAACACCGCTGTTTAACCTGAATATCAATAAGTGGCAGCAGAGCTTGGTCACATTGACACCATGGTTTGCCTGTGGTATGGCCGTAGCTTGACATTTGTAGCAGACATGGGCATGGGGCCTGGTTACGTCGTCTGTGACCAGGGGCACAGTCAAGTTGCTTTTGGGCCAGGGACTGGTTAGTCTGCCAGGGACTGGCGGCTTGGCTTTTGAGGCGGAGACTGCTTGGTGGCAACTTGACCCTGTCATTTCGGGCCAGGCTGGTGCATGGGGTCTGGTTATGCCTGTGTCTGTGGCCAGGTTGCTTTGGGGCCAGGTGCTCAGTTGGGCAGTTGTGTGAGGACAGGTTGTATAAGGCCAGGTTATGTGGTTAAGGGCCCATATAGGCCACCATAAAACCAGGGGCTCATTTAGGTGCTGTGTGCCCTGATGGGGCAGAGTACAGGGGCACGAATAGGCAACTGTAGAGCAAGTGGCATGGGGGGCAGATGCTGCGTTGTCCTGGGCAGAGGATTAAATACGCTGCTGCAGGGTTAGTGGTGCTTAGCACAGTAGCACGATTAGGCTGCTGTGAGGCACCATGGTTTAGACAGACCACATAACATTAATATTAATATAATAGCAATTCATAGGTGCCATGTCAAAATCAATCTTCCATGTTCAGCCCCCCCAACCAAATCTCAGTGCAAAATAGGATTTGAACAGATGTCTTCTGTCTTCTTCCTGGCCAGACCCCAACCAGCCCCAGCCTAACCCATTTTCTTCTGTAAAGGTGTCAGGCTGGGACCGTGGGGGGGGGGGGGGGGGGGGGGGGGGCTCTTCCTTGGTTTTCCAGTAAGCTGGCAGATTAGGTGTTGCTGCAGCACATGTGTATCCTGTCCTGGCTGGCCTTTGTGCCACCGCCACCTCCCAAAATAAGAAACAGTCCCAGGCAGCCGACAGTTCTTTTCCAGTTGTTAATATCATATCAATGGCGTGCATTCCCACAGAGAGCTCTGCGTGCGGATGTGCTACTTTGGGCCTCTCACAAAGTTAATGTGGAAAATGGGGCATTTACAAATTGGCAGACAAAACAATGAAATTCAAATTCAATGCAAAGGTTGCTACAGAATTTAAACCGCCTTGACAAAGATACACACCAGACTAAGAGATAACCATCTACAGATCTATGTATTTAGCCCACTGGGTTTCCAGCAGTATTTAGTCCAATAATTGCCCCATAGATGGTGCATATCTGATTGCAATTTAGACCTGGAGCTTCTAAGAGATGCAGTCAGGCAGGTTTTATTTCCTTTTGACAACTACTATGGTGCTTTATCAAAAACAGCAGAGATTATCAAGGCTACCAAACCATGGTTCAGCTAGTATTAGACTGCAGGGCATTCATAGCTAAAGTGGTATATAGCTGACAGCCATGTATGCTTAGGAGTGAGCTAAAGTGGTATATAGCTAACAGTCATGCATGCTTAGGAGAGAATCGTGCTACATCACATGGCAGAGCAAAGGTTTTTGAAAAACCCACACTCCACAAAAAAAAAAAAAAAAAAAATTCTCTCCTGTTTCTCCAGCCATTAAGAATCTAGTGGTTATAACGCAGCACTGATTTGCCAATTACACCGTTACAATCTGAGATGTCCCCACACTGATGAGCCCAATGACTATAGTAAAAATGGAAACGCCTCATTCACTTTTTAGGCCTGTCCGGCAGCAACATAGGGGACCAAATACCACTCCAGTCAGTTTCAATCATTGCAATGGAGGGGGCCAGGACCCGAGTTGAACTTTGGCCCCAGTCTGATGTTCATGATTCATTCCTAAGAATTTTGTGCTTCCAAATTATGCCAGCAGTTTGGGGACAATGCATGTGGTGGACAAAGCGAATGCTTTATGCACGCTTTAATAAATATGGAAAGTAAAGATAAACCTTCAAATAAAAGGTTTATTCCATGCTGAAATGAATATAGAGGATTCAAGTCTTTTTCCTTTGGCGGATTCCCATCAGCACTTGGAGGCATTTTCACTGGAGTGAGGAGGGGCAAGAAAGTAAGTGGCACTGTGAGCCATTTATCTGGGCATTATTACAAAGCCGTCTTGATCCTGTCTGCCTGTATTATTATAAATGTGTACTTCACTAGCTATGGTCCTCCTGGCAGAGATTGCCTGCAGCTTTCACCACTCCTAACCTTAATAAAACAAAAAATGATTGCACTGTACAAATAAGACTCCTTTACTGGAAAAGTTTTAAGCTTTAGAAAAAGTGGAAAAGCGTTTGTGCCTAAAGCTACCAGTGTGAGGTGAGAGAAAACACACTAGTGGACACCACCTTTTATAGCCGTCAGCTAAACACATTACTAGAGATGTAAAGTAAGGCAAAATCACATTAGTCCCATTGTGTTTGTTCTATCACAGAAGCGTTGAATTACTAAACAAGCAGCTTTGTTATCATTAAAACATCTAAATTTGCAACATTAATCTAGCCTTTCTAGCCTTGAGAGTCACACCCAACACAGAGATTGTCATGAGCCACATTCAAACCAAAGACACGATTGCCTGTCCCCACAGACATCATGGTATACAGGTATATGAAATCATTGTATATTGTGCACCAATTCCCCATCTCTTTCCATTAATGAGCAGCATGTTCTCCACATAAGCGAATACCATAATCCCCAAGAAGATTGGCATATATTCCGTGCCATAAGACGCACCCTAAAGTGTGTTTGTTGGGGGCGCCAGTGTATCTTATGGAATAAATGTCCATTCATCAGCTAGTCCTGGTGGACTGCAGGGCAATCAGAAGCAGGATACATGCTGGGAGTACCAGTGAGGTTAGTGGACAGGGCAAGAGGGTTGCACCATAAAAGGAGAAGACCTTCTCAACCCTCGCCCCCCCTCAGATCGAGCAGCAGACTGGAGTTGTACACAGGGCTGCTTCCCCCGCTATGTGTATTGCCCCACCTATTCACTTGAATAGGCAGTCAGGCCCACTGCTGTGTGGGGAAGTCGCTCTGTGCAGTCTGTGCTTCTGCCCATGCACCTCTGGAATTCTGGGTGAGGCAACTAATTGTATTTTTTGTAGCTGCCCAGTGCAGTGATGGGGGCTTTGGGGGGGGCTTGGGGGGGGGGGGGGATTTTACCACACTGCTTCTTATAGGGGGATTGGGGACAAGGGGTTCTGCCACACGATTGATTGGGAGGCAGGAATTCCTTCTGTTATATAGGGGATACTGCCACGCTGCTCATTATTGGAGATTGGGGGGGTTCTGACACGCTGATTATAGGGGATTGGAGGGGGGGGGGGCAGAATTCTGCACACTACCTGTTATAGTTAGCGTTTCAAAGCTTAAATATAACACACCACTGGTTCAATCTATTACCCACAAGTTGTGGGACGGTGTCTCCTATAAGAGTACCCTCATTTCTGATAAAGCACAACATATGTGTGCCACACTTTCACACACTTGCATAGTTGACATGGACTGAACACTGGTTAAACTGCATTACTGCTGATAGTTTTGGCATGCACCATGTCCCGATATTCCTTGGAGATTATACCATGCATTGCTAAAATCAGAATATCAGTCGCTTAAAATTTAAAGATTTTCATGACTTATGTCCCTGAATGTTTGGTAGGCCACCGGTTTAGCATATCGCCACCATTATGCAGATGATTTATTGAATTAATTCCCCAGACACCATTTAAATGCCAACAACTCTGCACTGCATCATTAATAACCTAGAATCAATAAGCACAGGGATCGCTCATCAAAGCTTGAACAAATGTCACTTTCAAATAACCATGACTTATTTCACACCATTTCAAGATATGCTCTGCTGCTCATCTCACTGCAACAGACAAGCAGCCACTACAAACTACCGCATACAAGCTGCATGGAAATGAAAAAACCTGATGTGAGAAAGGAGTAAACAAACACTAAAAAGGATATAGGATTTTTTTGGATCTTTATAATGTAAGTTATGTCCAAGGCCTGCCTTTGCCCTATAATTCCTAAATCCCGCTCCCACAATAGCTAAAACCTAAACCAGAACCTGATCCCTCATGCACTCTAGGGCATATGTCCATGAAGTCCAACCAAGGGAAGGGTTGGAGGAAAATGATATACATTTACAGATTGCAGCAAACAATGTAAATGCCATTTCCTGATTTAAAAAAAAAAAAGAAAAAACCTAATCCTTTTTTGAAGTGATCAGCTGTTGCTATAACAAGCTTCCATGGGAGGCTATTCCACAGACTTGTAGTCCTTATGGTAAAGAAATGCAGATTGAATCATTTTTTCTCTAGACGGTGGGAGTGCCTTCATGTCTAGAGAGAGGATCTTTACATGAAATAGCTTTTACCACATTTAGAAGGATATATAAATGGCCAAGTTAAACATGTTCCTCCTTAAGGCATCTTCACTAAAGACTAAGTATATGTGAATGACAAACGTTTATTTTACTTTCGGATCTTTCATTCACCTTATCATTTTGGCGGCTCTCCTCTGCACCCCTTTTCATAACCAGGGCATCCTTTCAATGAACTGGTGCCCAGAACTGGATGGTATATTCCAGATGAGGGCGCACCAGTGCGAGGCAGAATGACATCCCTATCCTGTAATTCCATGCCTCTTTTAGTTTATAATAATCTTGGCGGCCTTAGAAGCAACTGCTTGACATTGCAAATTATTTAGCCTGTGGTCTACCAGAACCTCCAGATCCTTCTCAACAAGGGACTTTCCCAATTTACTCTCTCATGGACATATGGGGCCTGCAGATTACTACACCCAAGTGCCTGACTTTACACTTCTTCACACTGAATTTAATTTGCCAAGTGGATGGCCACATACTCAAAATGCCTAAGTCATTCTCAAGCTTGTGAGCATCTTCAATAGACTGCACTGTGCTATGTTAGGGATAAGGTCGCTGTGTGCTTGAGATATGCCCACTACAGCCAAATCTTTGTCAGCCACCTTACATATGCCTCATGTCATTGCCATTAGCGCATCATGTTAATACAAGATGTGAATTCTAAATGGGGGAGTTAATAGGACAGGTAGGTAAAAGACATGGCTAAGTCTTGGTATTTAATCAACTGCACAAAAACAGTTTAGAGCAGGAAAAGCCTGACCAGAAATTATAGAAGCTATAGAAACAATGACATTTAGTAATAGCGACGTTGTGCTCTTGCATTAGTGTGAACAATAAAGCAAGATTTACATTTATGAACCTTTTAGCAGTGTGTGCGTGCTGCCAGGTGAAAGGTTGAGGGGATTCTCCTGGTTTTCTGAAATGCAGTGGTTTCCATGGACACAGGCTTAAAACGTAACAAAAGATAATCTATTACTTATAAGCAGGAAAAAAAAACAAATACACTCACTGGTAAAAACTGCATATAGCACATCGAACCCTCTGCACAATATTCAAAACTAAGGACTTGAGTCTGTATCAGTATATAAAAAGACATGGCAGAAATTGCCATAGTGACAACAGGTGAAACTTCTCTTTGACTTGTAATTCCCAATTAGGGAAGACAACAACCCCCCGTGTGCTAATGTAGACATGTGAAGCTGTGCGTAAGCCCCCCTGTCTTGCCCCGATCCCTCATTAGGTACGATTTATCTCCAGCTATGTAATCTTACAATTACAGCCTTCTTATGTTGGAAGCAGCCCGTACATAGCATTAGCAGAGAACATTACAATTACTAAGATTACTGTGTGAGCTGCTGCTTATTACCCACTCGCATTGTTTTACATGACCCCCTACCCCCACTGCAAATGTTCAAGAACACAGAAAGAGGCGAAAGAAGAGAAAAGAAAAACAAAATCATTAACATTCAATTAAAAAAAAGAAGGAGCTTTAAGTCACTTCTGTCTGTTCTATCTTGTTCCATTAATGTAGGATGACAAGGCATTCTGTATCACAACAGCAGCTGCAGAAACATGCCGAATGACATAATAACGTGGCAGCTTAATAAAGACCAGGGGAAAAAAATATATATATAATTTCCAAAATGTGATTACAAGCTAAGTGCTGCTATTATTGGCACTGGTAAAAGAAAGTAGTTGATTTGTGGTTTATGCCAGGGAGGTTTGTGGGTGTTGTCACGAACTATCGCCGTTATATGCAAGCACCTAAAGAAGATTGCTTTAGAGTTAAAACACACTCACTGACAGGCCTGTCAATTTTAAATAGCATTTAAAGCAGATAAGGCTTTAGGAAAATCAATACAAATAGGAAAAAAAAAATGTTTGCAAGAATTAGCCATATTCTAATATTCTAGCTAAGGGTGGCTCTGCAGAGAACTCACTTGATGAGGGTGAAGGAAAAAATTCAGTTTTCCCTGTGTAAAAACCCACGGAGGAAGGAGAATTAGCATCTGTGAGTTGAGCCAAGCCCAGATCACAGACTCCCTGCTGATTCTATCACACCTCTGGGACAGGAAGGCCCCGATGGGTCTGAAGCCAATGTGACCCCTGGCTGTGAGCTTCCCCACATCAAAGACAAGCACCTCAGAAAACCGACACCAACACAAATCGGACCATAGCTGGGCCAATGTGTATCCCGCACCAATCCAAATACAGAACCAGAAGGGGCCCATAAAATTGCACAGAGGTACGCTTCTCAGGGCCATTCAACCAGGGGAACCTAAATAAATGGAGATCTCGGGTTCTGACCCATTTTGGGACTCCCATCTTTGGGCTCATCAGATGCCCGGCATCCAGCCCAATCTTTTGGTGCCATATGACCCCCCCCCCTTGCCCAAAGTTATAACCCCTAAAGGGTTTAGGTTCTAAAGCAGGTACCAAAACGGGAGGGAACAGTCCGCCCCACAGAAGGGAGGGAGTGAAAGGATCCCGAGGTATGACCCTGAGTCAGCTTTTGTCACTTCTGGGGGAGGTCATGATGTATGCGTGCTGGAGGTGCCCATCAATAAGCTTGCCACTCACCTCCATGTAGGAGCTCATCATCACTACTCTACATCTGCATTTTAAGGTAACGGACTGTGTGTAACTCACTGTAACCTACTTCTCAGAATGACATTTGTATTCAGTATTATTCCATCATAGCCAAACGTGTTATCACTGCCTAGTGTCTTAGCCAAGAATCTGTGTCCACGGCCTTACTGGGCCATATAGTCCCACTAGTTGGGCGGCCGGACATGGTTTTGGGAATTCGGGATGTGCGTTCGGCGGTCTCTGATTATTAGTTATATCACGTGATCAGCGGTTCCCTGACAATGAGTATTAACAGTAAAGAGGGATTTAAAGTCACAATTTCCTTATTCACTTTCATGGCAGCAGATGGTAGCTGATCATGTGACTGATAGCAGCCATTTAATGTGCAAACCCACTCTACTATTCTCATAGGTCACAGTTAGTAACGTGATTGGCAGCTACACTGGGGATAGGCAATCTGCAGGGAAACTGAAGCCAAGACCTTGAGTGACAGGTCAGACTGTACTGTTTGGCCACCCTAGACTGCTCCACATGTCCACAGCTACCATGCAGAGCCCCACCTCCTGCCAGCACCTGCTGAGGATTGCAGTGATCAGGCCAGTTGTTTTATTATTGTAACATCAAGAGGAAGGGGGGTTACAAAAAGCATGGACTTCCTCTTTAGCCAGATTTAGCCCCTTTGTTTCGCTGCGATCTGAGCCATGACACTCAGGAGTGAACAAAAAGAACACTCGCAATGGCACCAAGTTACTTATGAATCATTTGGCTGAACACAAATTCGCTACCTTAGCATTCAAATGAGTTTGACAGAGATCTGGACATCTATGGTCTTTCTGACGAGGTTCGTGATCTGTTTTACTTCACAAATGTGAAGCAACTAATCTAATGGCCCACCCAAACATTTAAAGCTTTTGTTATAGCAGTCTGGGGAGCCTTAAATGGTTTATTACGGTAGCCAGAAGAAAAAAACATGATGACGTGGAACATAACCTTGCAATTTGCTTTGGTGGATTTACTGTAGGAGTTGGCTCTAATGAATTAGGTTGTGTTTCATGCTCAAGAACATTTCTGCTCCAGGATTTGATGTACAAAATGTCCATGGAAGACGTTTCAATCAGGGGTTCTCAAACTTTCTTTATAAAGAACCTATAGGTTGTCTGTTACATATAACAGTGTTAAAATACCCAAAACTGCAATTTAAAAAATGCATGCAATGCATATAAACAGTTTTTATCACTTTTTCGAACAATTCACCATTTTAGTGATAGATCCTTGTTCCTGTGTAAAACGCCCTCAAAACGAACTTTTCCCGCCAGTACTACATGCATGGGCTCTCATCCAATCAGCAATGTATGTTGTGCATAATAATGCACGGCATACAGTCTCCCTGTAGTCTCCAGCACCCTCTTAATGGCTTAGTGTGGGAGCGTGTCTCAGCCATGAAATGTCAAGCGCTGTGGGATTGATGAAAAGGTAAATATTTGCTGGTGATTGGCGAGGCTTCACACAGCAAAGGGGGGATTGACCAGCAAACCCAGGACTTTTTTTGTACAGCAGCTGATAGGTTCACTTTAAGTATAGATGGCAGCAGATCAGGGTGTGGTACCAGTGGAGGTACCACTGATTGCAAACCCTTGGGCCTAGAAGTCTTATTAGACATAGGAGAAGCAAATCCTTTCAAGTTACAAACCAGTAGTGTGTTGGAGGTAAAAAGGAATTTCTGGTCTGGTTGTAGGTAATAATGTTTTAGTGAAGATCCAGTTATGTAATAAAAGCAGGGTTTGGGGGTTCTCTAGACCTTTTTGGATAATTCAGAATCCAGTTTTACAGTTGAGACCGGCATGAGAAATAGTACTTGGCTGCATCAGGGCTACAAAGAACATGTCGATCAAAACAGCTGCTCAACCATGCTACTGGACATTTAACAAATAGTCAAATATTCAGAGACATAGTAAAGAAGGATTAATTAGCATTGCTGAGGTAATATTTTAACTAACTGCGCAACTAGTACATTTAATTTATCTTTAGTATAGCTAATTCAAGTGCAGCTACTCTGAATTCAGCATTTCCTTTACTGGATTTCCTCGTAATACATTATTCTCTGAATGCAAGGAGGAAAATACGTAGTCATCACATATGGATAGATACAACAAACTGTTACACAAAAAAGCAATGCAATAGCCCTGCCAAAAGCTTCTTTGCCAGTATCAGTTCACATAATATTACATCCTTGCGTCTCGATTAGGTTTCTGCTTCCTATTGTATTTACACATTGCTCAAATGGCAACATGGTGTCAATATCATAATGCGATATACTACTCGCTCCATACAGAGTGGCCTAAGATAAACAAGCTAATACAAGTTACTATATTCCTTCCAGCAGAGCACAAAATAACCCGAGTTGTAGTTTATTATTCCTTTTGTTTGTCATTTCAAGGGAACTGCACATACTACCCATGTATAAGTAGGCCAAAGATACAGAATTGTATTGTAACCTTGTCCCGGAGCTCTCGCCTCAACGGCATCCTTGCTCGCCTTTAACAGTGTGTGCACCTGCGCCCGTCCTAACTAAACGGGCGGCACAGGCACACGTCGTCTAGGAGGTGAGCGGGGATGCGGTCAGCTGAGCACTCAGCTCCCTTCGATGCCGTTTGACTGCTTAGCCGGCAGCGGAACCGAATTAAAGCGAGCACGCCGATTGGTTGAATAGGGCTGCTCAGCCAATCAGCAAACTCAATCTCACCGGGTCTGCATTGTGGGAGCGACATGAAGGTGAGTGACCTACACACATCAGGGAATCCCAATTCAGCATGCATCCAATTATAGGAACAACACCCCGGAAAGTGTAAATCGGAAGTGTTATTCCCCTTTAATCATTCGCTCTAATAAAACATTAATTTAAAGTGGACCTTCACTCTAAATAAGAGTCTATCTTATATGTTTCCCACACCCTGTACATACAGATTGCTCACATTAAAAATCATCCTACCTGCATCTACTGCATTTTATAAGCCTTTAAACATCCAAGATGGCGGCTTATGGAAGCTGCCATTTTTGCAGGCAGCCTGCAAACAGGAAGTGCCTGCAAACAGGAAGTGACTGTGCTGCTCTGCATTCTGGGACTGCTGACCTTTCCCTGACCCCAGCTCTGCTCTGTCTGAGCAAAGCACAGCTATAACCCGCCCCCTGTACCTTATCCCACTCTCCTCTCCTCAGTAAGTGTGATGCTTCTGAGTCAAGATGGCGGCGCCCGTATCCTAAATTCCCGAACAGAGTTGCAGCCCAGTGGGGGAAAGTATAATAAATTAGTGACTAAACATGTAAAATATATTAATTTTAGATGCTGAGGAATTGTTTTTTAAGAGTTTGGGCTTTTCATTAAATCATGGTGAAGGTCCGGTTTAAAGTGGACCAATTTTTTTGATTATCCTGGATTTTGCGTGCGGTGTGAAACCCCCCAGGACGACTCCCTCTAACAAGGAGCGGGCATGCGCACTGCTACAGGGAATCTGAGGATGCGGCCGGCAGAGCCGCTGCTCTTAGACACGCCATGGGACCGGGAAGAGGCGAATTGGATGCAGCGATCTGGGGGGGGGGGGTTTAACAAAGCGGGGCACACCCGATTGGGGTGCCCCCGGGGAACAGACAAAAATCCAAGATAGTCTGCTGATAACTGCTGAATTTCTTTGACAGTGGGAGGCCCATGTCTGTCACAAAGGAGGGGTCTAAGCCAATGGCACTGGGATGGATGTAGCATATAAAAGGGGGTTATAGAGCACCAACAGACTGCTCGGGGTGGCGCACCCACGTGACCATGAGCAGCCTCTTTTACCTCTTTAATCCAGACATTCACCAGGAATTAGAGCCTATCTTGTATGTTCCTGCCACCCTGTACATACAGATTGCTCACATTAAAAATCATCCTACCTGCACTTAGTGCATATTCTGAGCCTTTAAACATCTAAGATGGTGATACATAGAGCATCAGGCTGCCTGCAAACAGGAAGGGTCTTCTAACTATGCCGCTTTGCATTCTGTGAATGCGGTCCTTTTCCTGACCCCAGTTCTGCCCCCCCTGTGCAAAGCACAGCTATAACCCCGCCCCCTGCACTTTAGCCCACTCTCCTCTCCTTAGTATACGGGATGTTTCTGAGGCAAGATGGCGGCAGCCGTATCCTAGAGTCCTGAACCGAGTTGCCGCCCAGTGGAGGAAAGAATAAAAAGTGACTAAAAACGTAAAATATATTATTTTAGATGCTGCGGAATAGTTTAAGGGATTGGACTTTTCACTAAATGATGCTGAAGGTCCGGTTTAAGACACTCCAGATGATTATCACCGCCAGCCACAGACTAGAGAAAAACTATAATATAAACATGCACCAAAACACACACTTCTTGGTCCCATTAACTAAGATACTTTTGTTTCAATAGAGGTTCTAAACTTTCTCACTCATCCAGAAGCAGAGGGTGTATCTGCTCTTTAGATGAAATTATCTTCTGTGGTGTGTGAAACATACACAGAAACATATGGAACATTGTACGACAGATCCTAGTTGATGTTTACAGACAGTTGACATAGTTGAACATTATGCTAGATCTAAAGCAAGTTCCCTCTTTACGTTTGGTCTCTGGATTAGCAGTAATGCTGCGCCCTGCAATTACTGGGCGATTGGTTACGTTCATTTTCTAACCACGTCACATACCCAACTATTTTTGCTCCTCTAATTATTGGACATAATAGCCCCACGGGTCTGGCCATGAAATTCAATTTGTATGCAGAGGTCTTTGCATCTTTGGAAGAATTCATGTAAAACGGACATGGTAACATGAGACAGAATTTCAGTTTAGAGAATAGTTGTGATGTAGCTTCTAATATTCCTTTTGCAGTCTTTGGAAGAACTCATTTTCCTGTGTGGTCACTGAAAGTGGAGGCAACAGAGCTGCGTTGCCATTGCTTTGGCCCTTCCAAAGCCATAACACTTTGCTGAGCAGTTTATTCTTATTACTCAGATTGTCACACACTTCAATAGAAATAGAGCCCTAAAAACTGTGAAAATAACCAATTTTTTACTGCCAGGAAGGGAGGGAGGGCATCAACTAGGAGAATGGTTAATTTGGTTCACTTTAAAGGAAAAAAACTATTTTGCCTAGATAAAAGCGGACCTTCACTCTGAATAAGAGCATATCTTAGGTTTCCCACACCCTGTACATACAGATTGCTCACATTAAAAATCATCCTACCTGCATCTACTGCATTTTATGAGCCTTTAAACATCCAAGATGGCGGCTCATGGAGCATCAGGCAGCCTGCAAACAGGAAGTGTCTTCTGACTGTGACGCTCTGCATTCTGGGATTGGGGTCTTTTCCCTGACCCCAGCTCTGCTCTGTCTGTGCAAAGCACAGCTATGACCCTACCCCTTGTACTTTATCCCGCTCTCCAGTCAAGATGGTGGCGCCCGTATCCTAGAGTTCAGAACAGAGTTGCAGCCCAGTTGGGGAAATAATAAGCAAGTAACTAAAAACATATAATAATAATATATATATATATATATATATATATATATATATATATATATATATATATATTTTTTTTTTTTTTTTGAGGGGTTTGGTCTTTTCATTAAACCATGCTGAAGGTCCGCTTTAACATTTTCAAACCCATGGGCATTGTAATCACTGGTGGCATGCAAGATCCTATCAACAGGCTGCAGAACGATCTGTAACCCAACCATATCTGCCACCATATATACGTCACTCATGACAGATTTGCCTGCTTGATGAAAGCCCTACCTTGTTGCCTCACCTGACCTCCGGGATCATGCTGCAAGTTTGCTTAATACAGGCCTTCAAGATCCTGACAGGCTGCAGGGTTCTTTCACTACCACCAGTGAACAGCTGTAAAATGCCACCAGCTCTGTTTGATATACCCCTGGCCAATTATAACAGGCCAGAATCCAGCTCAGTAGTGTATAACACAACTGAGAACCATGGACAAGCATGTTTGGGTTAGGGCTGGATTAAGTTATATATTGAAACGCTTTAAGAGCACAAGATACATTCCATCGATGCAATGGATAGATACATATACAGGTCACAAGTGCAAATATAAGTGACAATACATAAGAATATGTCAGTTCCATTATTTGCAGATAAATGTTACACAGTGATGCAGGCAGCCACATGGGGCGTGCAGAGCCTGCTGGATACTGCCCCCCGTAGGACAGAAAAGAGGGCCTTGATGCTTCCAACCTTTATACACAGGCGGAACACTCCCATTCTCCCTCTGTGATGAGACCCAGGCTCCTCCTCCACCAGTGGTTAGCTAAAACTCCTATGTGGCAAAACTTTTTGGTGGATATCTAGATGCGACCATGCTATGCGACCAGATACCGTAGTCTGATATGGTTCCCATCCCAGGTGATGGGAACGATTGGAGACCCACATATGCGACCATTAGGATTTACAAATCCTAAAGTTGTGATCAGTTGATTATGAGCACAGCAGCTTTGCAAGTCTTTATTAAATACTGGCCCCAGCATAGCCTCACGACCGGGGTTTCCTGCGAGTTCATTTGCAGCCGCATTCAGTTCAGCATTCAATCTTAATTGTGAACAGTACCAGCACTAGCTTTTGAAGTGTGGGGGGGGTTCTAGCTGAGTGACAGCCCCCAAGCACCACCCAGGTGGTGCTTGAGATAACTGGAAAGTGGTACTTTCTAACAAATACATTTGTGGATCTCTGGTGTAAAGGAAAGCTACATAACCCTTGTGCAGTTTTTTTTTCCTGGAAGCACAAGTGTGTTTGGTGCCCAGAAGCTTACAGCTATGCTACTGTATTTCTAAAATTAATACGGTTAGCTTAGCCAAGCATTGTAGTTGGAGGATGCTTTGTTCTACTACAATTTTATGAAAAAAAAGAGGAAACCAATTGACTGCGGTTTCTATTTGCTGAAGGTGTTGGGAAACTGGCACGGTCTCTCACAGCACACAAACATTAAAGTGGCATCACTATTTTTACATCGCTTAAAAAAAAAAAATATATAATATTATATATATATATATATATATATATATATATATATATATATATATATATATATATATATATATATTTATTGTATATTTTTAATTAATAGAAAAACTAAATAGTAAACATGAAGAGTTAATTCAGTAGCTTAGGTCAGTGGACTCGGACAATGAACAAGACTACCTAAAGAGCTATAACCAGTGGCCATATGAAACTTGTATAGTGGCTCAAGCTCAGCAGAAGTGCAGGAAGATGCCTACCAACCCTGCCCTGATCTTCACCATCTTCAAAAGTGGACATAAACCGTGCTCGTCCCAAGGAATTTGAAAGGCTCTACAGCAGGAAAATCCACTGTCGCTGCTGTGTGAAATACCTGGGAATGCTGATTAAAATATCTTTTCAATGACCTCCATAGTGCATACACAGGTAGAGGAAGTAGGAATTGAATCAGTTTTCTTACATTTTTGGTGGTGGAGCTTGGAACAGCATGTCATGGCACAACTTTATGAGTCATGAATATGCTTTGCTGTGGTCAGAGACAGCTGTGGGACCACTTGGGGCTCGCGAGACTCGCTCACACAGAGCACCAAAGGACAGAGTGGCTGTTAGACCATCTTGTTGCGAGGTACTGCAGGAATTAAACTGAAAGAAGGGCAAACTTTGGTGCCCGGCCACAACTTCTACCCTGCACTTCAGGAGAAGACACATGAGGCAGGCATCAAGTAAACCTTGTTATTACCGTTGCCTTTACACTCCCAGGCCAACCACCTAGGATGCTAGACTTTGAGTCTAAAAGACTCTAGGGGCAGCCAATAAAGTAACCCTGAATCAAGATGTCCCCTCCCTGTGAACTCCAGCATTTACCCACCTTTTCTGGGCACCCACACTGCATATGCAGACCTTACCCCCGACCTCCCTGTAGCTTCTCCAATGCCCAGGGAGAATGGGGATGCATCTGCTCCCACTTCTCTGCAGCTGGGAGTGCTCGCATATTGGGCCCAGGCACAATATAAGCTGTGTAAAGTCCCACCTCCCCTTTAATCTATATGTGATGGCTGGGTTCCTAGTTTGCACTGGGCCCCAAAGGCAAACTAGCCTCATTCGTCAGCAGAGTTCTGGCTAGGCTGCACCAATGGCAGCCCTGGTGACAGGTCATAGTGTGATGCAACTTTCTTCCAAGTAAATGGGAGCTAAGGTGGGGTGGCCTTTTAACTACAGAGTTAAGGCAGTGGCAATTGCTCCAGCTACTATGAACATAAGAACAACAGAAAGGAAAGTACAAGGACTTTTTTTACTTGAAAATATAGGTTATTTAGGTTTAGAGTTTGATCATTCTGACACCATAGAATAAAGAAAAACAAAATGTCTGTCATCCTGGCTGAACCCGAAGTAAGAACCAAACAAGCCCCAGCACATTCTAAACATCGTCCCAGCTTTAATGAAACACAAAAATGCAGGCCAAGACTCTGTAGAATTGTGATCAGTGGCTGACAAGTTTTCAACCAACGCACAGCTCGCACAACATTAATCAGAGGGTTCACTTTGATCTTCTGTATCTTATCGCTGGTCTCATCAACACTTCAAAACATCTTCAGAAATTTGGGTTACAGCAGCAATTTTACCACTATGCCTTTTTGTTGTTTTAAGATATGGAAAGGTAACTAGATGAATAAGCTTTCAACACTCAATGAATCCTCTAGATTTAAGGGAGTGCCGTATTGCTCACTTTGCAAAGCAAAAGAACAGTAAGTGGAGGAGGGGGTCACATTCTTGCTGTCACAATGTAGCACAGAGCAGTAAATTGAGCTCTTGACACAGCTCCACCCACCCACCTGTGGGAACCTACAAGGGACAGAAATATTGGTACATCACATATTTCAGGTGTGCAATGCTGATCAAAGTTGTGATAGCTACATCTCCCTAGGCCTTAGCCACTTGTCACAAAGAGTAGTAGGAAGCTGAGAAGATTAAAGAGGACCCACAGTCAAAAAATAATTAAACCAGACCAACACAACAAACAGTCCTCATGCATCCTTCTCCAGGGCAATTTAGATTGCTGAACATAAAAAATATTTTACCTTTTTCTTATGACTACTGGGATAAATTTTAAAAACAAGATGGCTGCTCATGGGTTTGCAGGCCACCTGCAAACAGGAGTTCATGCTGGGCCTCCTGTTACTGTGCATTTCAGTTATGTCAGTTAGGAGAGGAAGCTCCAAAAATGACCACTACCTTTCTTTCCCAACTGTACCAGGCTGTTGGGCTGGTTTACACACAGCAATGGTTACCAAGTAGAATAGGTCCATTGGAAACAGGTCGCTACTAAAACTAGAAGATAAATGAAAGGTATTAAGCAGGTCTTCTCAGCTCCTGC
The DNA here is from genome assembly GCA_027917425.1 of Gastrophryne carolinensis. NCBI lineage: Eukaryota > Metazoa > Chordata > Amphibia > Anura > Microhylidae > Gastrophryne > Gastrophryne carolinensis. The sequence continues at coordinate 212,398,269 of CM051234.1, read as the reverse complement.
ACCATACATCCCAGACATCTCCTTTATGGTTATGTTATAGAGAACTCTGTTTTTTGAGTGTACTAAGTCATAAAAAAATAAATAAATAAATAAAAAGAAAATACACACCTGGAGATTTGCTGAGCCCTGTTGATGCACATACTGTTGCAGAAAGCACAAGCCAGGGCAGACCTCGCCACTTACACTGCCATGTCCTACTGGAAATGTGGGACTGCTGTTCTGCTATATCACCATTACACTTTAAATACCTCTAGTAACAATTCTTTTTTTTTTCTCCCAGCACACACGCTTAACACCAGGGATCTGATCACCCCTCACCTAGCCTGACCAGGATTAAGGTTTCCAACAATGAAAAGATTATTTGGTCTGGTCTCTGCATGCTAGTGTGCTCTACAATGCTAAGAATAAGGCACATTTATACTACTTTATGGGATCTTGAAATGGACCAAAACCTGGGATTTTCACTATTCCTGGGGCACCCAAGTTTAGGATGCCCTGCTCTGTGAAACACCACCGTTCGCCCATCTTTCTTACCCTTCCTCAAGCACATGGTGCAGACGTGGCTCACCTCCAATCAGCATCTCCCGAGCATAGTAATGTGCGGCTGAAGAAACTGAATGGAATCTCAGCCGCACACACGAGTGGCATGTAGACATCACTTGCATGTGCTCGACCACACACAGCGGATAGGATGTGAGTGATGCCGGCTGCACATGCACCGTGGGTTTGTTGGAGAGGTAAGCTTATCGAATCAGCTTTTACACACTAGGAAAAAGAAAAAAAAAATCCTGTTCTATTAGCTTACAGCGGTCTAAAGCCTAAAATGGGTGCTGGCCCGCATTAGGAGAGAGTTGGGGGGGGGGGGGGGGGGGGGGGGGGGGGGACTCCAGATTGCTGTACCTCACACAAACCCTACTTTGACTTACCTCCAGGACAATCCCCCAGCGAAATACAGCCTCATGACAGACTGCCAGTGGTCACATTGTCAACCTGGATGCCCCCCCCTCCAATAACTATCACAATGCAGTTCAGAAGACATTTATGACAAAATTGATGTTGGACCAATTCAACTGTTTAAAAAAAAAGGTGTTTTATGAAATCATCAGGGTAACCACCATTACAAATCCTGTGATAGGATGAGGAGTCCAGCCCAGTCCCTGTTGGAATACCTCAAATCCAAAACCATGCAGCAATAACTAAAAAACTAACAAAAAAAACACGGGGTTCAACTGATCTTTACCAGAACCACAATCTTATTTTGTGTGAAACCCCAATTTCTCCCGGTTACAGCGGTACCACATATGTATCGGTAGACACACTTTCCTGCCCAGGAGACTCCCCCAAACTGAAACAACTCTTTAGGAGATTTTGAGATAAAATACAACTATGCAATATGCGCACCATGCAGTTTTTCAAGAAAACAACCCTTTACATTTGAAATACCCCCAATAACCTATATATTCCCTAGAAGTATACACCTCAGGCTTTCTAGGCGTACCAGGCTTGTTGACATGGGTGCAGTTTTCTGGAAGTAATCCCTCAATGTATTCTTTGGTTACACAGGGTTTCCCTAAAAATTAATAAAAAAGCAGAATCAAAACCACATTTTCCTAAAAAAAAAAAAAAAAAAAAAAATAAAAAAAAAAAACTATATGCAAACCAGAAACATTTGAAAAAGCAACATCCCCCAAACAGAACAATACCCAGCACGCATAGGTTCTGTCAAGGAGAGAGTTGCCAAACACCCCAAAGTAAAGCATGCGCATAACGGTAATTTTACTTCAAAATTTCAGCTCTGCAGACAAAGTGCGCACCTTGTGCTTTTTCTACCAAAACAACCATTTACATTTGGAATATCCCTGATAAACCATATATTCCCTGAAAGTACACATTAAGCTTTCTAAGCGTACCCAGCTTGTTGTAGTGGGCTCATCTTTCTGGGAGTAATATCTCAAAGAATTCTTAGGTTGCACAGGGTTTCACAAAAAATTGTATAAAAAAAGCAGAGTAAAAAACACCTTTTCCTAAAATATCAATAAGAAAAAACAAGCTAAATCTGAAAGCGCAAGGTCCACCGAGCAGAACAATACCCAACATGCATAGGTACCTGTAACCTTTTAACTGCCAGCCTACTTGAGATTTTGTCACCCTCTGCTGACAGGATATTTTTCACCATTTTGCGCCATGTTTAAGTGTGATTTTTGCAGGAATTTCCAAGAAAATGGCATATTTTCTTAAGTAATAAATATATATATATATATATATATATATATATATATATATATATATATATATATATATATATATATATATATATATTTTATTTTATTTTATTTTTTTTTTTTACATTGTCTCCTTTATTTTAACAAAAACATTTATTTTATTAAAGAAAACCATATTGCACGTGAAAGCCCCATTTCTCCCAATTACAATGATACCACATATGTATCGGTAGCCCCCCGTTCCTGTCCAGGTGGTCCCCTAAACTTAGAAGAGCACTTTATAACATTTACAAATAAAATACAACTACTATCCACATAATAAAGGGTTAAATAAAAAAAATTGGTGTGGGGTCTCCCTTCACAGGGGGGGGGGCACCGTTTCTTGGGGGAATATAAGGTTTTTTTTGGGGAGGCAGGTAATGGGGGGTCTCGGGGTTAATGGCAAGTCACCCACTAGCCGCAGGTGACTTGCCAGACCCCCGAGCCTTGTGAACTGGTATAGGGGTCACATGGACCCCTTACCAGTTCACAAAGGGTTAAAAGTAAAAAAAAAAACAGACACACTTTTTCAAAATAACTTTAATAAAAAAAAATATATTTTTTTTTATTATTTTTTTTTTTTAATACTTACCTTCCATCCATCCCTGTATCCCACGCTGATCACTTAGGCTTCTGCTCTGCTGCTGCTGCTGGAAGCCTTTTATACCTACTGGGTTACAGGTAACATAGGGTCCCCCCTTCCAGGAAGGGGGACCCCATTTTTTTGGATTTTTAAGGTTTAAAACCCTTAAAAATCAAAGAAAAAAATGGCGTGAGGTCCCCCCTACCCAGCGTAACCAGCCTGTGACCAGCTATGGGGACTTGTACAACAGGGCGCAGGGGCCAGCTTTAGTGGCCCCTGGCCCTGCCGGCTACAAGCCATCATAGCCTAGGGCCACGGCTCTTCTGCCCCCCCTGAGCTTTGGGGAGGCAGGTAATTTGGGTGGCCAGGGGTTAATGGAAAGTCACCCGCTAGCTGCAGGTGACTTGCCAGACCCCCGAGCCTTGTGAACTGGTATAGGGGTCACATGGACCCCTTACCAGTTCACAAAGGGTTAAAAGTAAAAAAAACACAGACACACTTTTTCAAAATAACTTTAATAAAAAAAAAAATATTTTTTTTTATTATTTTTTTTTTTTTAATACTTACCTTCCATCCATCCCTGTATCCCACGCTGATCACTTAGGCTTCTGCTCTGCTGCTGCTGCTGCTGGAAGCCTTTTATACCTACTGGGTTACAGGTAACATAGGGTTAATTTAAAAAAAAAAAAAATGACATAGGGTCCCCCCTTCCAGGAAGGGGGACCCCATTTTTTTGGATTTTTAAGGTTTAAAACCCTTAAAAATCAAAGAAAAAATGGCGTGAGGTCCCCCCTACCCAGCGTAACCAGCCTGTGACCAGCTATGGGGACTTGTACAACAGGGCGCAGGGGCCAGCTTTAGTGGCCCCTGGCCCTGCCGGCTACAAGCCATCATAGCCTAGGGCCACGGCTCTTCTGCCCCCCCCTGAGCTTTGGGGAGGCAGGTAATTTGGGTGGCCAGGGGTTAATGGAAAGTCACCCGCTAGCTGCAGGTGACTTGCCAGACCCCCGAGCCTTATGAACTGGTATAGGGGTCTCATGGACACCTTACCAGTTCACAAAGGGTTAACAGTATAAAAAAAAAAAAAAAAAAAAACACAGACAGACACAGGTTGTTTAAAAAGTTTATTAAAAAAAAAATAAATAAATAAAAAAAAAAAATGTTTACCTTTACTCACCTTCGATCTTCAGATGCAGTGTCCCGCGGCGATCCGATGCAGGTGACAGCTGGGCAGAGAAGGGGGGAGGCAGGCGATCGGAGGATCACCTACCTCCCTCCTTCTCTGCCCAGCCGTCACCGGCATCTGACAGCAGAACTGCCGGGGGCCCCGAAGACACCCGGCGGTGACGTGGCTAAAATCCAAGATGGCGGCCGCCATCGGAAGCTGCTGCGGAGGGAGGGCTGTTATGCCCCCCTCCAGAAGACGGAAGAGCCGGGGGGGGTGATCGGAGCCCCCCCCCCCCCCCCCCATGAAGAGGAGAGGCGGCGGGAGCGGAGGTGAATAACTGTCTTTTTTTGCAGGCAATCCCGCCGGCTGCTGAAACGGGGGGGGGGGCACCCTATTCCGGGCCCTCCCCTGCAGCCGGAGGAGCCCCAATCGGCGATCGGAGCCCCTCTGGCTGAATCGAACAAGGGGTCAAGTAAGTGACTTTTTTTTTTTACTGTTATTGGGAAAAGTCAGGCACGTAAAATTTACGTGGCTGGCACTTAAGTGACGGAGAGGCAACCACGTAAATTTTACGTGGCTGGCATTTAAAGGGTTAAATGCCCATGCACCAGCTCTGGCCTGACCAGGGCTCTATACAGCGGCATTACAACCTCTCTCTTCATACTGGTGGTGCCTCGAGCTATTCAGTCAAGCATCCTGCTTGCTTTTCCCACTGCCTGGCTACACTGTCCACTCATTTTGCAGCTTTCAGTAATCAGTGCCCCTAAATCTCTTTCCTCCGAGGTCCTGGCTAACACAGTACTGCCCATACGGTACTCAGAGCAGGGATTCCTTCTACCCAAGTGCATGATTTTGCATTTAGAGACGTGAGGATGACAGCTAATAGTGATAGCAGGAGAACTTAAAGCACCACTCTAAAAATCAATAGATGTGTAGACCAGGAATGCAATGCATAACATGGATAGAACAATCGTTTTTAGCCTATATGGAAGTATGGAACAGGCATGGTATCTTTCCCTCCTCTCTGTTCGTAATACCTCCCCATTTTTTTGGGTTTGTGCAGGCTTGCAATATATCGCATGAGCTACAATGTGGAATGTATCAAGCACAGCCAGAAATAGACTTTCCTGTAGGGAAAACGCTGGTAATCTACTTAATATGTAAAGCGATATAAAAAAAAAAAAAAAAAAAAAAGAAGAAGTATAGATTTAAAAGATCAGTTACAAAATAAAAAAAAAAAAAAACACACAAACAAAAAAAATTAGGATAGGGCCAAGGGTTATCTTATGTCAGCCATCAACACAATACAGTGCAACAAGGGACAGAGCAAACCTGCTGGGTCAAAGCTACAGGAGCTAGCTCTATACCGAATCAATAAACACATGCCAAGAATACATACAAAAACAACTTTTGTTGACCTCTCTACACCATAATGATAAATAGCCTGGAGCATCTGCTTTGCCACCAAGAAGCTGTAAACCATTATTACCAAGCACTGTTCCCAAGGGGCAGCAGCCTACAATAGCCTGCCCAGAAGTGCTCATCACACACTTATGGGAACTCACAAAACATGAAGCAATCCATCACACAACATTTCAAGATCAAGACAAGTTTCTGGACTACGCTACAGAGAAAAAAAAATGTCTAGCTATCGATTAGGTTTATCGATGTATTGGGTGGGTTGCCAACCAATATTTTTCAGATAAGGGCAGAACGAAAACTGAAACATGTTTGCGGACTGCAGTAATCTGGTCTCATGTCCTGTTTGGCCATTGGCAATAGGAATATTAACATTTATCAGGTAATTGGGACCAAGCATTGAAATAAAAATAAATAGTGGGGGATGCTGCTCATTGTTTTCAATGTACCAGTTATCTATACATGCAGCTTTTTAGCCACAAGGCAAAGCATAGATGTACTATGTCTGGTTGGGCTACAGGCCTAGGGGCATCCCAATTTGAGATGGCCCGCTGTGTAAAGCCCCAGAAATAACCATATTCCAACCTCAATCTCACAGGCCTTCAGTGGCAACACCACTTTGGGCACACAGAACCTAAAAGACTTTAAAGCAGACCAAAAATCTCTACTCACCCCTCGGGCAATGAAGCTATGCTAGCGGTGGCTTGGTTAGCCACTCAAACCCAGAAAATTTGACATCACCAACTGCCCTGTTTATCGTCTAAAGGGACCAGTTATAAGGCCGTGAACACGCTGTAGGAGCCCCAGTAAAGGTGAGTTTCTGGGCCATCTCAGGGGTAGAGCACAAGGGTTTTGGTCTATCAGGAGCAGAATGATAATAAGGAACAATGAAGGGGTGGCAGCCGATACCTCCGTTTTGAACCAGATTTAGAGACAGATTATCGGTTTGTCTGCAAACTAACAGGGTTAAGTGCTGTGGCTCCTTTAAGAATGCCATACGGACCAAAACGTTTTTGATGCTGTAGAACTTTGTGGCATCCGCACACCTTTTGCATCAGTACAAGTGCAGATGCCACAAGAGGCACTTTAAAGTGTCATGACTGAAGTCCAAGTAAGGCTATTCTAACAAGGTTTCACTCAGTGGGGCATCCCAAATCATGGTTAAGCCAGCCCTAGAGTATTTAACAATTGTTACCAAAAACTGGTTGTTTTTGGTAATAAGTCCCAGCCCTTTAGCGCCAATATGGAAAATGAATAGCTCACAAAGCCCATCAGACATTTACTGGAGGATAATAATCCATTGACTAGGTGCCTGGCATAGCAGAGTTCCAAGTGGTGTGCCGCAAGGCTCTGTTCTGGGCCCCATTCTTTTTAATATATTTGTAAGTGACATAGGAGAAGGCTTGGTAGGAAAAGTTTGCCTGTTTGCTGATGATACAAAGGTTAGTAATAGGGTGGATATTCCGGGAGGTGTCTGCAACATGGAAAATGATTTAGCTTTACTGGATAGATGGTCAAAACTGTGGAAACTAGAGTTTAATGTCTCTAAATGTAAAATCATGCACTTGGGTAGAAGGAATCCCTGCTCTGAGTACCGTATGGGCAGTACTGTGTTAGCCAGGACCTCGGAGGAGAGAGATTTAGGGTTACTGATTACTGATAGCTGCAAGATGAGTGGACAGTGTAGCCAGGCAGTGGGAAAAGCAAGCAGGATGCTCGGCTGCATAGCTCGAGGCATCACCAGTAGGAAGAGGGAGGTTGTGATGCCGCTGTATAGAGCCCTGGTGAGACCACAGCTAGAATACTGTGTGCAGTTCTGGAGACCTTACCTGCAAAAAGACATAATTCAAATAGAACGTGTCCAAAGGCGGGCAACGAAAATGGTGGAAGGACTTACACTTAAAACTTATCAGGAGAGACTTAAAGAACTTAATTTGTACAGTCTGGAGGAAAGAAGGGAGAGGGGGGACAAGATTGAAACCTTTAAATATGTGAAAGGATTGAATAAGGTTCAGGAGGGAAGTGTTTTTAAGAAGAAACTTAATTATAGAACAAGGGGGCACAACCTGAAGCTAGTCGGGGTGAAGATCAGGAACAATGTTAGAAAATATTACTTTACAGAAAGAGTAGTAGATGCTTGGAACAAACTTCCAGCAGAGGTAGTTGAAAAATCAACAGTCACTGAATTTAAACATGCCTGGGATAAGCACACATCTATCCTAAGATAAAGAGTACATACAGTATACACATAAGGGCAGACTAGATGGACCGTATGGTCTCCTTCTGCCGTCAACCTTCTATGTTTCTATGTTTCTATCTTGTAATTGCATGACAGATCATTAGAGGTAAGTAGAAGGCTACACTCCCTAAAGTCACAGCATTGCATTACCTTTTACAGAAGCCTGCCCCTGTCTGGGTCTCCAAAGCACCCAATAGAAGCATAAACAAGACAGGACGTGCCGGGATCTGTAGTCCATAATAGCAGGTACATTAATGACGCTGTTTACAATGAGAACAGACACAGAAGCAGTGGAAATGACATGACATAACAGCTGTCACTCACTCCCTTACCACTAAAAAGTAATGAATCAGAATTTCTGGCTGAAACAAGATGTGGAAACCTTTTGTAACACCTAGAGTTCCTCACTGCACTCAAAATACATCCCCTACTACAAGTTACATAAAGAGAATTCAGCATAGCGAGTGCTTTGGGCTCAGCAGCTGCTCAGATGGATTTCAGTCACATGATCAGGACAGGTAACAGATTTAAATCTGGGCCCCTTTCAATGGACTTTTTAAAAGTGATTTTTTTTTGTGCCCAAAAAGGTTGTGCTCAAGGTGCTGAGCCGATATGTTGCATTTTTATTTTTTCATGTTAGAAAACGTGTGTGTTGCGTTTGGTAACGTACACAAAGAAAGAAGGGAGCTCACCCTAAAAGTAGACCAAAACCCAGCTCTTATAGATACCAGGGCCGATCGATTTTCTCTCAACCCCCCCCCCCCCCCCCGAGACATTCAAAATCGGGATGCACTGCTGTGTGAAACCCCCCAGGTCGCCCCATACTCCCGGACCGACGGCACATGCGCGAGCAGCAACCGGATCCCCGCTATGCCTCTAGCCTGCGCCAGGCATTTGTGGATGGCAGGAACATGCATGCTTCCGATCTCCGATCGGGGTGACCAAGGAGAAAGGACTAAAACTAAGGATAGTCAAAATCCTGGGTTTTGGTCAACTTTAAACTTGCCTTGCAGCAGTGCTCTGTGCCACTATCTGCAATCTGTTGCTATTGGCACACACCATGTCCGCACTTGTAGCGTACATTGCAGAAAGTTAAAACTGCTTCCATAAAACACACATTCTAACATTAGAAAAAAATAAAACAACAACTAGATCTCAGCACCTTTAAAGTGGACCAAAACCCGGCACGATCAGCCCGGGAATCCAAAATCGGGATGGCCCACTGTGTGAAACCCCCCCCCCCCCCAGGTTGCCCCATACACTTACCTTGTTCCCCGGTCCAACAGCATATGCGCGAGCCGCATCCCCACTACCCCTCTAGCAGGGCGCGTGTCAGTGGCAGGTGTTTGTGAATGGCTGGCGCGAGCACGCTCCCTGTCAGAGGGAAGCGGCGAGCGCATCCCCCCCAGCACACTTAGAGCCGCTGCCCTTAAAAACGCTGCTTCCACTTTAAAAAAAAAAACTTTCCTTGCAGCAGTGCTCTGTGCCACTATCTGCAATTTTTGCTATTGGCAACACACACCATGTCATACATTGCAGATAGGGAAAACTGCTTCCATAGAACACACATTTTCGAACATTAGAAAAAAAAAAAAAAAAAAAATATATATATATATATATATATATATATATATATATATATATATATATATATATATATTAGATCAGCTCAGCACCTTAAAGTCATTATTTTGCCACACAAAAATATACAGTTTAAAAAATTCAATCAAAAGCGGATTTACCCTTTAAGAACTATTCACTTTGTCACATTTCCATCATGTGCATAGAATCCCCCCCCCCACCCCTAAGAGAAAAGCTGGAAAGCCCCATTTAATGGTGGAGCGAGGATTCCCCTGCATTGGATTGCAGCCAATATGTTGACTGGAAACTGCTGTGGGGCCACCCCAGCTGACCAGCTTTCTTCAGCCGACACACAAGCTGACACCGCAGAAGCACCGGAGACAAAATGTAAAGAATGTCAAACGCTGATGAAGAGCAAGTACCGAGTTCACATAACGTATGTGTCGGTCAGGGGCATACATGATGCTTTTAGCCTTCTGTAAAAACAGGCTGCCATAGCCAAAGGCCTACTGTATACCAGCACTGAATCCCTGGGATCATCCTGTTAGAAGTATTAGGAAGGGAGAGCCCACAACAAGCTTCTACGTGATCCATAAACAAGTGGGGGTTATTCATCTTTTTCTGCAAACTTGCCATGTCATAGCTGCAGATCCCCAGCTGGCAAACAAACATTCATTTAATAACAAGCCGGATCTGACTCATTCAATCTGCAGCTATATATTTATTACACAGCCATGATCAGAATTATTACCAAAACGGGCTTATGCACACACATAAAATGCACAGGCAAGTGATTTCATGTCTATTATGTAGCCTAGATATTGATCACTGGTATTACCCTACATTACAAAATGCCCAACCTTCTTATGTACATACATTAAGAGGAAGCAATCAGACTGGGGAAAAAAAAAAAACATTAAAAAGGAATCAGACTCCATTAGCTAGAGAAGCTTACATGAACAGCAACTAAAGTGTTAAGACGCCAGGAGAGCAAATGCATCCATTATTAATATTTGCTGCAATGTTCCTGGAATTGGTTCAGCAGAGCCATTCAGATTTCTCAGTGATAAAAACGGTCAACACTAGGAAGCTTCCATGTGGCAGATTGCTCACTTTATCCCAGGCCTAGACCTAAACTCTACAGCCCCTCTGGCCATCCTGAGATGCATATCAGCTGAAAGTGGACCAATCACCGGGATCTTTACCATTATTGGTTCCTGTCCCTGGTAAATCTTGATTAGGGTTGGGGCGCTGTGTGAAACCCCTCAGATCACTCACTCAACTCACCTTTCCCATGGCACATGCATGACGCTCATGCATACTAATGCACGCCATAAAGCCGTTATGATGTGGGGGCAGCCACATTGCTTGTTTCCCTGCGGAGTGTGTGCGCTCTACGCCCGGCCTATCTGAATGGATTGGAGCGGGAGGGAGCCACAGCCGTCGTTAAAAATGCCAGTTGGACAGTTTCACTTACCATGTAATCCCCATGCAGCAACCAGCAGGTTTACACACAGTATGTTAAAGACCAGCCAGAAATACACATTGGGCAGCAGGAGAGTGGAAGGGGGTGAGTATTCTGGCCTAATTCATATCAAGTCCAGATCAAGTGTTTGTTCTAGGCAACAAATCTAGACCCACATGCTCAACAAGAACAGGGAGGGAGTCTGTATTAAACAATGGTTTCAAGATTTTTTTTTTTTTCTAGGAAACCCCAAATTAGGACATCTAAGGAGTGGCGGGCTGCAGAGGGCAATCACATGTGTTCTTATCTGGAGGTCCTTCAGTGGCAAAATCTACATATTCATCCAATGGCACAATTTACAAAAAAAAAAAAATAAATAAAAAAAAAAGTATATATATTTATTTATTAAACTTCCCTTCTCATGCCGAGTGCAATATATTTGATAGATTGTATGTCATTTTTCAGGCACATTATGGGTACAGCTCATGTAAATGTAAACTAGTATCAGGCTCAGATAAGAATAGCAAATATTGTAGCTTCTCCAATGTTTTGGTCACAACAGTAAGACGAATATGTGGAAACACATTAAGGATCATGTTTATACACAATGTTTCACATACACAGGGTTATCCTCACCCCACCGTCGTCAAGGTCTCTCAGTCAGTGACATCAAGTCATAAAAGTGCCTGAAAGGGACATACCTACCAACTGCCTCTTTGAAATAAATGGTCAGTCCAGGCAATGGCAATAATAAGGCAGCAAAGTGCTCATCTGAAGCCTGTCCCATGTGCCTCTTTTTGGCTGTGCACTGTAGATGGAAGGCCAAGGCCTGCTCTGCTGCAGCATTTTCCCAGGACCACTCTCCAAATGTGGTCATACAGCCCGTCCTCGTCCCCCAACCCTCCCTCACTGTGAAACAAGATAGAAAAGGATGTGTCTATAGCATTTTAATGATAACCAGATAGCAGGATCCATGGAGGTGTCCTGTTGTCAGTAAGTCAGTAACAGGAATGTCTCCGTCGATGGATCAGAGCAAAACAAAAAAAAAAAAAAAAAAAAATGTCCAATTATAAAAATCCACAAGAAAATGCTGGATGACTGGAGGACACTCAGCATCAAGAAATATCCAGCCAGGCTGGTTTATTTTAATGGAAGGAAGAGGAAATCAAGGGGACAGGATCCGTCTCCCTTGATACAATCAAACATGACACCCCTGGATTTTATTTGTACCAGGAGAAGAAACCACAAGCTTGGCAGATTTATTCAGTTTGGGTGTATAAGTAACTCCTCCTCTCAGTAGCCGATGTGATTTTAATATTACACAGTTTAGCAATATACCTCCTTTAAAGACTGTGACCCAGGGTAAATCGCCAGGGAGAGGATTGCCATGCCAAATTTTTAAACCCATGACTGCATAGTGCAGCTACTGATTTTTGAATTGAATGAATACAAACTCTGACAGTCTAGGACACACATTCAGGAATATCAGTGGCCACAAATGACAGGTCAATTTATATGCCATTAAAATAATATCAGTGAACAGCAAAAAGTCAAGCTTTTCTGTATGGGCTTGTTTTCACTGCATCTACTGTGGCACAGCTCTGTGCTCTTCAAAACGAAAAAAAAAAAATCATACTCCCCTAAAGTTTTCAGCAGATCTGTGGTGGTGTAGTATGTTTCAAAATCAGCAGTGTACATTTCTAGTGCATGTTGTCCTACATTTGTTCTATTAGAACCCATTTATATTAGTGTTTCAGTGCAGCACATGCTAAAACCTCCTCATCAGTCTGAACGGCAGCAGGGCAAGACTATGGCAGCACAGTTTGCCACCAATTTCAGCTGTACAACCAGCTGTAAAAGCAATACTCCAGGGACAGGCTTCCATTTAGGACTTCTGTGTAGGCCCACTTGAAACTAATAATGGAATGCAGGCACGTGGCACAAGGGAATTAGCCAAATTAAAAACATAAATAATTACAATAGCTTGGGTTAAGAATAGAAATGGGCTTCAGATAAGTTCAGGGTCACAAGGTCGGGGAATCCTCCTGGTCCTAACTGTCACTGGAGGAGAGTGATTTCCCAGGGAATCTTCCTCCATTCTGCTCCACTACAGCGATGTCAGTCACACAGGGAAGGAGGGATCCCACAGGAGGCCCCTCCTCCATTGTATAAAAGCTTCCCTGCATAGAGGGGACACCAAGGAAGGAGGACCTGTATACTTCTTCACTACAGATGCTGGCGGTGCAGCTTCAATCCAGCCAGGGGGCTTCTAAATTGGATTGTCCCGCTCCAGCTTATCACTAGTCATGAACATAAGTACCCTAGACCAGTGGTCCCCAACTTTTGCCCAATCCGGTTCAGGGTTTGGTAATTTTACCGCGGCCCAGTGGGGCACTGGGGGGGGGGGGGGCTGACTGGGGGCGGTGCAAGGAGAAAATGGGGAAAGAAAAAAAAAAAAAAAAAAAAAAAAAAAAAAAAAAAAAGAAGGACAGTGATAAAGTGAGAGAGGGAGAAAAAGACAGAGAATGGAAAGGAAACACAGAATAGAAGAGAATGAGGCAGACTGGCCACAACTAATACATCTTGGGTGGGACTTGCCTTTTCTTTCCTTTACTGTTGTGTCCTGCCAGTCTGACACTTCCAGGACACTGATGATCGCAGAGCGGGGGGGGGCCCCATCATTGGCCCAGCCGTGATTGGGCCTCCCTCAGCCTCTACAAAGCACCTCCTCCAGTTCTGCTGATGCCGCCGCACAGCGCGTTATTACCCTGGCCCCGGGCACACCACTCCACAGCGAGGGCAGCCAGGACATCTCTTAAAGGGGCGGGACATGGGGGGGGATCCCGCCTCAGGGCCCGGTACCATTTGAGCCACGGACCGGTAGCGGTCCGCGGCCCAGGGGTTGGGGACCACTGCCCTAGACAATCCAAATCTTCCCAATGGACAGAAAGAAAAAGAAAAAAGGGGGGGGGGGGCATCATCAGCAATGAGTAGTCAACCCCCCCCCCCACACACACACACACAGCGAAGCTGTAGGGGGAGGCAGGCCCTATGGAAATTGTAAGTATTAATCCTCTGACTACAAAAACTACAAATCTGAAAACTACTGAAACCTACTGGTCGCTCGCAGCATGCTCCCTGCACTGCCCTGTGAACACCAATGGACGACAGGCGGCCAAGTAGTCAGAGGTTATTTTAACATATTCTTAGTTTGCTAGCAGTGGGCAAAATTGGCATCACTCAGAACCCTGGATATTCCTATATACTAGATATAGTCAATACATTGTTACAGCATTCTTTAAGAGTAGATCAAAACCCTTGTAAACCACATTTAGACACCAGAATACATCTTAACCCTGGAAAATCCCAAAACAGGATGCCCCATTGTGTAAACCCCCCCCCCCCCCTCATTAATCTAAAGAAATGTCTTACAGCTAAAACAAACAGTGCCACTCCTCGAAGATAGCACAACAACCAACCCTGGTATCGATTCCCAAAATGAGTGAGTATCTGCAAAATTTGAGAGGAGGGGGTTCACACAAATGAAGTGAGCCCCCTAGGGAATGCCCTTATGCCCTAGGGGGGGCAGTTCATTTGTGTGAACCCCCCTCTCAATTTTTCCAGATACTCATTTTGGGAATCAATACCAGGGTAAATATACAGGTCTCCAGCACTGTTCCATCTGATGCCGGTATATCTGAATGGCTGAAGCCATTGATGCCGGAATCCTCATATGTTTTGCTGAAGGTGGGTGAGAACATTGGGGGAGACGCCTGGCAATCAGTTCATTCAAAACGCATTGCTGTACATATTCATGCCCGGGCAGATTGTTCTGACTGAATGAAAAGCAAATGGACCAACCATAGGGGTTCACAAACAGGGGAATCTCACATAGAAGTTATTAAAAAGCACTAAATAAGTTACAGTGAAATAATACTCTAGGCTCACTTTACAGGGCAGCATGGGGTGGGGTGGGGGGGGGGGGGGGATTTGATTGAGGGATGGACATCTCCATGCTGGGAACCTGCAACCAGCACTGGAAATTGCCGAATATGTTCTAGCAGCCAAAATCCTTCCCTATTTGACCATCCGGCAGTCAATAAGGCTCAACAGAAGGGAGTGATGAAGTGGGTCGCAAAGCAGGGTGGAATGCGGAAGTAGGTAATTACTTGGCAAATGGGTGCGGGCTCAGCAAAGGTATGCCGAGTGGGGCAATACTCTATCCTCCAGCTGCCCTTTAAAGTGAAGTAAAGGCCGTTACATTCAGTGTTAAGAGAGCCAGTGTATAGGGTTATGCACCATTTTTATTTTTATTTGTACATTTCTACCCCTGCACTCACACACGTTTTGTATTCCATTATCTGGTCTGGTAAAGCAAGCGTAAGGCATCCATGTGCTTTTCCCTGCAATACGGAGGGCCCTGTGCGCCCTGTGGAATGTGGCACTGCGCCTACATGCAGCGTGCCTTTTACTATCCTCAGGAATGTAACATTTCCAAATCACCGGCTGGGGCTTTAATCTCTGCTTGCATATACTATGGAGGAGAATATGTTAATACATGTAGCAACCATTCACTTACATAAGAAAAAAAAAAGCCAGGCTAATTCAAAGAAAAATGAATGCCTCAGGCCTGCAACATGCACCTTATAAAATTACATGATCTGAATCTTTTTGGGCACCAAAGGGGTTAAGGATTAAAAACAAAAACAAAGCAATTCTGCAGTGTATGTATCTGTAAATCTGCTATGGAGGAGGCACCAATCTGACTGCAGTTTTTTTTTTTCTTCCTCGAGGGCATCATTCAATCCCTTGGTGCAACATTCCTTACTGCACTGTAATAACCAATAATTTATAGCACACCATAAGCACAGAAGCTCCTACAACTGACCCTACATACATAGGGTGAGACATAGACAACTGAATGATTGACTTAAAGCTCACAATATCAGTATACAGTAAGCACACAAAACCAACGATTAACAGCCCCATACATCTCTATTATCCATTTCAGACAGATAGGCATAGTGTGGATCACGTACAGGCTAATGAGGGGTCCACTACCAAATGATGCATTAACGCCACACCACAGGGGGCAAATCAGCATAATTCATTATTCAGCCCGCCACCCACATGCAGATCGGACAAGCCATTCCAACAGCATTGTAATGCATGAAGCCATGGAGGAGCCTAGAAAATGGGGGAATGGGAGAGAATGAGGCAGGATTGCCGAGATGACAGCTAGTTTCCATTTTGTAGATTGGGGAATATGCATCGGCGATCCTCCCCTTACAACCTGACACCACCCCACCCAATAGCAAGCAAATGATTCATTTCAATAGCAGACCCCCCCCCCCCACCACTCTAATACAGAGCAGTCACTGCAGTGTCCGATTCCTTAAAATCTGTCACAGGAGAAGGGACATCCCGATCACAAGGGGGAGGGAGGAGGGGGGTTAGAGTAATGGCAGCAGCAGTGCTCCAATGCTCGCTTACCCATGGTGTGTACTCCAAACATATAGGATATACCCAATGTGCTCAAAAACAGAGTAACGGCATATCTGAAATCCAGAACGTGCCAATAGCTTGAGCTACTATGCTTTTCTAAATTAGTCGATCAGAGCACGGCTCCATCCTTGCCTAAGCTGCTTATGGCTTTATCCCCCTATTGCATATGTAATGCTTGATTTGCTTATGGATTGAACTGTTACAACATATGACTGATCTAATCATTGCCCAAGCTGCTGTGCCTGTGAAATTGAGAATATGTTCAGGTTATGAACTATTACAGCTTTCCTGTCTAATGTGCCCAGGGCTTAATATCACACTGCATATGAAAAGCTTGATCTGTCCTTGACCATATTGTCTACACTATTTGCAGAGCTCGATCTTCACATGGCTTGGCCTAACAACGTATTAACACTACAAATGCGCTGCCCGATTCACTCTGGGCTTGGAGCCATTCCAATACATGTGATGCACTGATATAGTCGTGAGAACACAAGAATATAGGCATTGCAGTGCATCAGCCTTGCTCTATTAGGATATAAGGGCTAGATGAGCCAGATTTGCTCTTGGCTCGTTTTCATGCACTAGCTGACAAAATCCTAATCAATATGTAGAGCTGCCTACCATGCTCCTGCATGCCTGTACCATTATGTACTCCAGGCTCAGTCAATCTAGATACAGGCACTGCTGATCTGCAGTAGGTTCCATCCAGACCGGAATATGTCTACTGGCCAAAGTGCCCCAAACCATATATACATGTACTGACTTCTGTATTATAGCATTGATCTATCCATCAATAGACCAGATATGCTCATGGCTTGCCTTAGCTAGCCTGACCTGCGATGAGATTACGCCAACCACGTATATGTCCATGGATCAATGTGCCCCAAGCCATGTATAAATCAAGTGTCTTGTGTTTTAAAGCCTGGATCTAACCATTAATAGACCTGGTCTCATGGCTTGCCTATGTAAATATCCATAGCCTAAAGTACTATGGGCTTGCTCTAGCCATGTACAGATCTACTGACTATAGAATTTATACATAGATCAAGTCCAGAACAGATATATCAGTTAGACCAAGCTCAGAGCACACTAGCCAATCAATATATTAACTGGCTTGGAGCACAACAGTAGATATATGTGTTACAGCCTTGCCCCAAGACAAGCATATCTCCACTGCCTGAATCTTTTTAGGCTTGCTCTAGTCATGTATAGATCCACTACCTAATGTGCTCTGGGCTTGCTCTAAGCCAAGTATAAGCCTGCTACCTAATGTGCTCTGGGCTTGCTCTAACCATGTACATATAAAGCCCAGGGCTTACCCCAAGTCAAACATACCTCCATTGGCTAGTGTGCTCCAGGCTTAATCTAGCCAATATTATATCCACTGGCAGTGGGTTCTGGGCTTGATCTATGTATAGATCCACACAGGGCTGCCCAGGGCTTTATCAGGGTCAAGCCTACCTCCACTTGTGGGGGTGCTCTGGCCTTAATCCAACCAATATTATATCTATTACCAGTATGTTCTGGACTTGATTTAGGTATAGATCCATACAGGTGTGCGCCATGGGCTTACCCCAATTCAAGCATACATCTTCTTGCTAATGTGTTCTGGGCTTGAACTAACCAATAATATATCGATCAACAGTGTGCTCTGGACTTGATCTATCCAGGTGTGTGCCCATGGATTGCTTAAAGTCAATGGCTTGTGTGTTCTGCTTGTCATGCTTGATCTAGCTAAATGAATATATTACCCAGTGTGCTCTGGGCTTGATCTAGCCATGTATCATACAGGTGTATGGTTGTTGCCTAAGGTTTTCTAGGCTTGATCTAGCTCTAGCCCAGAGTGCTTGCTCTCTGCAGTGCTTTGTAGGTGCCCATGGCATGCTCTGGCCAGGCAGGTGTGCCCCCCGTTTGATTTACGAGGCTGATCAGCATTGAGTACTGGGGCACAGGTTTAATCTTCCTAGTGCCCAGCATAACCAAGACATTGCTCCATCGCAGTTGCCCATGGCATGCTCTGGCCAGGCAGGTGTGCCCCCTGTTTGATTTACGAGGCTGAACAGCATTGAGTACTGGGGCACAGGTTAAATCTTCCTAGTGCCCAGCATAACCAAGACATTGCTCCATCCCAGTTGCCCATAGCATGCTCTGGCCAGGCAGGTGTGCCCCCTGTTTGATTTACGAGGCTGATCAGCATTGAGTACTGGGGCACAGGTTTAATCTTCCTAGTGCCCAGCATAACCAAGACATTGCTCCATCGCAGTTGCCCATGGCATGCTCTGGCCAGGCAGGTGTGCCCCCTGTTTGATTTACGAGGCTGAACAGCATTGAGTACTGGGGCACAGGTTAAATCTTCCTAGTGCCCAGCATAACCAAGACATTGCTCCATCGCAGTTGCCCATAGCATGCTCTGGCCAGGCAGGTGTGCCCCCTGTTTGATTTACGAGGCTGATCAGCATTGAGTACTGGGGCACAGGTTTAATCTTCCTAGTGCCCAGCATAACCAAGACATTGCTCCATCACAGTTGCCCATGGCATGCTCTGGCCAGGCAGGTGTGCCCCCTGTTTGATTTACGAGGCTGAACAGCATTGAGTACTGGGGCACAGGTTAAATCTTCCTAGTGCCCAGCATAACCAAGACATTGCTCCATCCCAGTTGCCCATAGCATGCTCTGGCCAGGCAGGTGTGCCCCCTGTTTGATTTACGAGGCTGATCAGCATTGAGTACTGGGGCACAGGTTTAATCTTCCTAGTGCCCAGCATAACCAAGACATTGCTCCATCACAGTTGCCCATGGCATGCTCTGGCCAGGCAGGTGTGCCCCCTGTTTGATTTACGAGGCTGATCAGCATTGAGTACTGGGGCACAGGTTAAATCTTCCTAGTGCCCAGCATAACCTAGGCATTGCTCCATCGCAGTTGTCAATGGAATGCTCTGGCCAGGCAGATGTGTCCCCTGTGACATGAGGCTGATCAGCATTAGGCACTGGTGTATTTCAGGTTTAATCTACCAAGTGCTTGGCATAACCATGGCATTGCTCCATCACAGTTGCCCATGGCAACAAATCAGCTCCATAGGTGATGTTCCTGGCTTGTGGGTTGGGAATAGCAACTGGTATTGTGGGTAAGTATTGCTGATGTGATGTGTCCCGATCAGCCCGATACCCCCCTCCCGCCATGTGCGAGCACAGAGGGGGCAGCCTTACCTTTGACCACCCGGTCCAGTGTGGAGACCTTGGGCTCCATCGCCCGGTGCTCAGACATGTCTTTTGTCGGAAGGAAGCTGCAAAAAGCGGATTAGAGGAGGCTGGTAAATCCGGGCGCTGCTGCGAGAGGCTGTGTAATGTTCAGCTGCCCTCTGGCATGGACGATGTATATCGCTAGAATACAGTGTATGTATATATAGATATATATACGGAGGAGGAGGAGAAGAAGAAGGAAGAGGGGGACGATGTGGCCGCGGCCCGCTGTAGATAGCACTGAAATGCACCAGCCTGTCCCCGGGGAGAGACACTGCTGCCCTGGATTCCCTGACTGGCTCCGGCTCTCCTGGTCTGTGTCTCTCTCTCTCTCTCTCCCGCCCGGCCGCCGCTCACCGCCGCCTCCTCCTTGTCACACACACAGGCTGCAGCGCTCCATCCAGGCGGGGAAGGCACTGGCTGCACCCTGCTGCACCATCAGCCTATCCCCGGGCCGGCCTGGGTTACCGCGCTAAGCCCGCCCCCTGCTCCCCGGCCGCCGCCTCCGATTGGCTCGAGTCGCGCGTCACTCACAGGCAGGAACCCTCTCAGGTATTTTCCTCGCCCGCAGCTGACTGGTGTTACTATGGCTCTGCGCGCTGTCAGTTTGGCTGCAGACGAGGAAGTGGAGGCGGAGAGGGAGGAGGAAGAGGAGAAGAACAAGGGAAACTCGGGGCTGCTCGCTGCAGCCGCGATAATAATTCCGGTGCAGCTCTGTCAGGATGAGGGACGGGGGCGCGCTGCAAGCTGCCCGGGGATTGGACGCTCTGTGACCGCGCACCATTGGCCCGCTCGCCGCCTGCTTCCTATTGGCTTCTTGGCTGGCAGTGCGCAGTGTGCTTCCTGTCACATTAGCGGCCTGGCTCGCTCCGTGACAGCTGATCGCTCTGCTGCGTTCCTTGTAGCTGGGGCTGAGCGCACCCCATGTGTGTGGGCTGCCAGGCTGCACGACATTGGGGTACATTAGCGTGTCTATGCAGAGGGCCTGTCAGGATTAGGGGCCCTGCGAGGGATGTGGGCCCATATAGCGGTTCTGTTATGGATGGGGTGCACATAGAAGACCTGCAAGGAATGGACGTGTGTAGAAGACCTGCAAGGGATGGAGGTGTGTAGAGGACCTGCAAGGGATGGAGGTCTATTTAGTGGCTCTGCTTTAGATGGGGGGCATGCGAGGAGTAAATCTAGAGGTCCTGCAAAGGTATAGGGGTCCATGCAGAGGCCCTTAGAATAATGGGGGACCATATAGAGGTCCTGTGATAGATGGGGGTCTATGTAGAGGCTCTATGAGCGAAGGGGGTCCATTCATGGATCCTGTAATAGATGGGGGTCCATGCATGGATCCTGCGATAGAGGGGGTCCATGCAGGAATCCTGCGATACATGGGGGTCCATGCAGGAATCCTGCGATACATGGGGGTCCATGAAGGAATCCTGCGATACATGGGGGTCCATGCAGGGATCATTCGATAGATGGGGGTCCATGCAGGGATCATTCGATAGATGGGGGTCCATGCATGGATCCTTCAATAGATGGGGGTCCATGCAGGGATCCTGCGATAGATGGGGGTTCATGCAGAGATCCTGTGATAGATGGGGATTTATTCAGGGTTCCTGCGAGTGATTGGGGTCTATATAGAGTTCCATCCATATAAGGGGCCTACATGGGATGAAAGTCCATGCAGATGGCCTGCTAGGGATTGTAGTGAATACATGGGGCCTGCAAGGGTTGTGGGTCTATATAGAGGTCCTTTTATGGATAGGCATCCATATAGGGGGCCTATAAGGAATGGGGGTCCATGCAGAGGGCTTGTGGGAGATTTTAGCCCTATGTAGAGAGCTTTTGAGGGATGAGGGTCATGAATAGGGCCTGTGTGGGATGGGGGTCCATGCAGAAGGCCTGTGAGGGATGGTAGTCCATGTAGAGGGCCTATGAGGGATAGAGGACCATGAAGAGGGCCATGCAAGGGATGAGGGTCCATGCAGAGAGCCCATGAGTGATAAAGGTGCATGTAGGGAGCTGTATAGAGGACCTGCGATTGATGAGGGTCTGTGTAGAGGGCAATGCGAGGGATATGGAGCAGTGTAGAGGGCCTATGAGGGATAGGGATCTGTGGAGAGGACCTATGATGGATGGGGATCTGTGTAGAGGGCCTATGAGGGATGGGGATCTGTGTAGAGGGCCTGCAAAGTATGGGGTTTCCTCCCAGGGCAAGAGCATTGGATGAAGAAGAGTTAGCTTCTTCAGATAAATCTATTCTATTTCTGCCACACTGAACAATTAGCTAAGCTAGAGCCAGCTGGAAGTTCTAGATTCAGGTTTGCGGTTGAAGACCCGCTGGATCTCATTCAGCCTATCTATACCAGGCTAAAAATTGAAAGGCCATGTCCCTAAATTATTCTTTATATCAGGGCTTTCAAGATCCTAAAACACTTTTTGTCCATGGCTCAATTAAGGAGATAGTTTCAATGGAGTGAAGGAACCCAGAAGCCAAAATCATTAAAACGCAGTTCCCCTTTGAGGAAGCAGACACAGCGCCTTTGGCTAAGACTCCAGAGCAGATGCTCCCGTAGCCCAGGTCTTTAAAAGCTCTGACCTGTTTTTTGAAGACATGGGGTCTTATGGATAAACAAGAAGATATTCTGCTTAGAAGAGTCTGGGACAGTGATGCCTTTTTTTTATAGCTTTTGATTGCCATGGACTATGTGGGCCGTGTCTTAGATATGTGGGTTGACCGTCTTAGGAGTGACCTTATTCAGGGACCCCCCGAGGAGGAATTCTTAGATGCCTTACCTTATGTCTCTAAAGCCGTATAATTTATTGTGGACGCTTCTGCAGAATCAATCAGAGCAAACACGAAAAGCATGGCACTCTCTAACAGTGCCTGGCGTGCTCTATGGCTTAAAGTGGACCAACACCCACCGCTGATCGGCCCGGGAATCTATCAGCCCCCTCCCTGAAAATCCTGGGTGTTGGTCCACTTTAAAACATGTCATGGAGACCAGTAATCTAAGTCACACCTTTGTGGACTTCCCTTCGAGGGTAATCTACTTTTTGTTAGATTCAGTTCTTTCCCGTTCTTTGGAAAAAGGAAATGCATTTCGAGTTAAAAGAAGGACCCCGGTTCCCCTTCAGAAGATAGATAATAGTAAAACCATGGCCTGAAATCTGAAAGCCTTGGCAGACCTCTGGGGCAGGGGAATGAGGGGGCTTCTTCATTTAGCTCCTATCACATATTTAAGCCTTAGTCCTGACATCCCAGTGGGAGGGGGAGACAGTGTTCACACTGTTTCCGGGTCTCCAAAGGGGGGAAGGTGGTGATTGTATCAGTTGGCTTACAGGAAGCCTTCCTCCACATTCCTATCCATCCTGCTCACAGAAGGCTTCTGAAGTTCATACAATCCTACTAGAAGGCAAGGCAAAGCATTGGCCATTTTATCTTTGTTCAGCAGCTTGAATCTTTACAAAGATTCTATCAAAAGCGATGGCTCACTTCAGACTTCATCAGGTGAACATCATAGCTAATTTGGACGACCTGCTTCTTTTTGCGACAGATCCTCGCTTCTAGTAGCCTTGCAGAAGACCTTACTTTGTCTCCAAGAGTTAGGCTGGATATTGAATCTGTAAGAAACTCAAAGTGTAAATGCACACCTTAAGACTATAGTTTGATGCAAAAGGAATTAGTATAATTTAATACTAATGTGTCACAAGAAATTGCACAAAATTACAAATTATTCCTAGAGACCTTTAACATATTGTAGGCAAGAAAGTGTAACCGGGTATGAACCGACCCGGTAATTCGTGGAGAACTTCAAGGGTGACCCCGCCCCAAGAACACAGTCAGTGCTTGTATACGTATAAAAATATAAATTACTTTATTAGTTTTTACAATTTAAAATTGACATATTATAATTTGCATAATCTTATGCTCATGGCCTCAACATAGGCCCTTCATCTCTATATTCCAAGGAAAAGTTACCTCCACTTATTATAATTAGCAATCCTGTGCATAAATCAATCGATTAATACAAAGGCTAGCAGCATTAATATGTAAACTATTAGATACAGGCATTACAGCTAGTATTGTCCCAGTACAGTGTTATACATTAATAATTCAAACATATTCAAACTATTTCGTTCAAGTAGATATTCATATCTGGTAACTGCATGATGGCAGTGTAATAGCTGTGTGGTAACGGTGAACTAGTTTCTCCCCATCATAAGGGGCTTCATCTGCACCCATCCACTTCTCATATTTCTGTAATCCATCGTGCTGATTCCTCCTGTCTGAGATACCATGCACAGGACTCAAATCAAAGCTAGTGCACACACAAAGAAAACATGTGAGGACTATGATATGTCTGGTGTGTTGGCCCACAATCAGCTAGCTACAGCATAGGTACTAATATAAGTAGGTACCTGAATAGTAAGAGGGAACCAAATCTCCCATAAGCTTCGCCAAAGATTTCCAGCACCTCCACCAGAAAAAGCCTCCAGTCCCCAGCTTTAGACTAGTTCCTTGTCCTATAACAAAATATATAAGGTATCACTATAGATCCCCTACACCATGCTATGATCTGATCATACTCCTTACTTCAAAGCCAGCAGTGTACTTACTTTTATAAATGGTGACTGTACTTGGGAGGACAGGCTTCTCATAAACTTTCCGCCCAAAGGGACCACTGCCGCATTGCTGCCCGCTATTTGTCGCCACTCCGTCTCTATCCTCACGGGACACAGTGGCGTTGGAAGCGGGACCGATGTTGCCCTCCTCTGCCGCCAGTCCACTCCTCACCCGCCTCTAATGGCGTCCCTGCGCCGCTCGTGTATAAACACGTGCTGGATACCGGGAGGTGTATGTTCGACCTCCTCGTCCACCTCTTTAGGGTACAGGAAACATATAAAGGCTGGGACGCGGCACACCAATAGAACATACAAATAGATCTATATATACTTAAAGTTAAAAAATAAACATGTATTTAAAGGGGGTGTCCGGGTTAAGCATATTCACATCCATAAAGTGGGCCTGCATTGAGGAGGCGAATAGGATAAATCTGGAAAAGTCCGGTCTCACCCCCGAAAGCAGATGCACTTACTCTGGGTACGAGATAGATACCCTCACCCAGCTTATTCTTTTTCCCAGGGCAAAAATGGAAAAGATGGCAGAATATGTGAAGCAAGTTTTCTCTTGCCAGTCAGTCTCTCTGAGGCAGATTCTGACCATACTCTGTTTCATGACCTCCAGCATACCAGCAGTTGCCTGGGCCCAGCTCCATTCTCGTCCCTTACATGCATTCTTTCTGGGCGCATGGGACAAAGATCAAGTCTCTCTGGATTGATTAGTCTCCCAGAGCGGGTCTGAGAAAGTCTGGTATGGTGGACCTTGTCAGAGAATGTGGCAGTCGGGAAGCCTTGGCACCAGATAGAACCCCTTGTGGTAACGACAGACACAAGTTCCTTTTGCTGGGGAGCTCATTGACAGGGGCAATTTCTTCAGTTTCAAATAGTCCTCCTGGACGCCATTCCATTTTTCATGTGTACTCTTGCTTGGCTGCATGGGTGTTTCTTCTTACCTGTCTTTTTTCCCTTCGAGTCTTGGATTATTCCTGTATGATTGCCTAAAAAAAAAAAGGGGGGGGAAGGGGCAGGGCTTTAATACTCTGTCAATTTGTGTTTCCTGTTTTTGGGAGAGGAAGTGAGTGGCTAAGCCATACTGGAGGACTATTGGAAATACTGTCACCGATAAGACTCACTGGAGTTTTTAGTGTGAATGGGGCAGGCTTAATAGAGCTTTCTTGATTCTTAAAATAAGACCTTAGGCCTGCGTAACCCTTTCTGTCCAGGATATCCAGATTGGGATGCCCCTGTCCCCTGTAGACTTTTTTAACCTGGTTGAATAAAATGCACCTGTCTCACAGCTTGCAGGCCAGTATGATGTATGGACATCCCCACGACAGTCAGAGTTACTAGCCAGGCCATTGCATTCTCTGCCTTGTCATGCCTCCTTCATTGCATCAAATAGTGTGGGCATAGCCAGTCACTGTGTGCTGATGGTGTAAGGGGCAGCCATTGACCACGGTGTTGTAATGCCCTGTGAGTCTCCCACCTTCAGTGAGCTGGCAACCCCGAATCTCCACCACCACTTCTGCCTTTAGTCAAGGCCCTGTTCACCCCCCCCCGGTACGCAATATACCTCGCCGGACCCGGTTGCCCCAAAGTCTTAAATGGCGCTAAGGATGCCAGTTGTAATGCCCTGTGAGTCTCTCACCTTCAGTGAGCTGGCAACCCCAAATCTCCTCTACCACTTCTGCCTTTAGTCAAGGCCCCGTTCACCCCTCCCCCCGTACGCGATATGCCTCGCCGGACCCAGTTGCCCCAAAGTCTTAAATGGCTAAGGATGCCAGCTCACGGTGAAGACAGAAGGAACACGAAGGTAAGCTAAGGCCAAAGGTTGTTCATGGGAAAACAGTCCAATCAGGCGTCTACTCATGAGAATGAGGCAGGAGAATAGTCAGAAACTAGCCGAAGGTCAAGCCGGGTGGTTAGAGGTATGCGGTATCCAAAGAGGTCAGACGAAGATCACGGTCAGGCAGGCAAAAGGGTTGGTTCGGGCAGCGAGCTGGAATAGTTAAACAAAGTCGGGTCAATCTCGAGAATAGCACAGTTAACGTCACACCCTGAGCAGTACTAGCTACAACGGCCGAACCGGTCAGGGCTGAGCTTTATTTAAAGGATGACTGGTCAATAGGAGTTAAGGGAATAACGTGAGTTATTGGTGCAACTATGATTTACTATGTGATTGGAACTGATCCCAGGGGCTGGACTGCCCTGGCCAGTCAGGCTGTCCAGCCCCTGAGACCCTCATGTGTGTGTTATGACTTTAATTAGACAGAGCAGCATCTGCTGTGAGACGCTCTGTCAAAAAGCAGTGCACGCACCCGTACGTCTGCAGGGGAGCGAGGGGGGCAGGCAGGGTGGCTCGCCATGCTCTACGGCTTCCAAAAGGCGGCGAGTGTGCCCTGCTCCAGACAGCCGGGGAATGCCGCGCCGGCCGGGAGGCGCTCACCGCAGGTCCCCCGGGACCCTCACATTACCCTACCCGTGTGGAGGGGATTTTCCCTATGGAACTTTCTGATTAACTTACCTGCATGAACATTGCAGAAACCCAACTCCTCTTCACCATACCCCTTCCAGTCTACCAGATATTGAAGGGAATTCCGGAGAAAACGAGAATCTAGAATTCTGACAATCTCAAATTCTTGCTGACCATCAACTATAACGGCAGGAGGAGATGTATCGGCCTCTGCTCCTTTTGCAGACTTAAGAAGGGAGACATGAAAGGAGTTTTTTTTTAATATGATGGGAGTTTGAGTCTGTATGTAACCTGATTTATTGTAGTAGAATGGGAAAAGGACCAATGTATCGTGTTCCTAATTTAGCAGCGGGTTGGTGTAAAGAGAGCCAGACAAATTCCCCAATTTTATAGTCTGGATTACTAGACCAGTGGCGATCTGCAAAAGTTTTATGCTGATTAGTAGCCCGGGTTAGATTTTGTTGAATCTTGGCCCACAAATTAGGCCATTGGGCCAACCATTCTTCAAGGGAGGGCACGTTAGAGGGCGAGTCTGATAATGAAGTAAACTTAAGATCCCTCCTGAATACACAGCGGAATGGGGACACCCCAGTAGGTCTATGAATAGCATTGTTAAAGGCAAATTCTGCACGGGACGGAAGATATTGCGACTATTCAGATTGGATATCAGAATCAAAGCATCAAAGGTATTGTTCTAAAGATTGATTGGTTTTCTCTGCCTGCCCATTTGGACTAAGAATGAAAAGCTGAGGACAAAGAGACAGCGAAACCAATTGAGCACAGAATGCTCTCCAGAATTGCGAAACAAATTGTACTCCCCGATCTGAGACTACATCTTCAGGAATTCTGTGGAGACAGAATACAAGGACTAAAAAAGTTTTTACTAGTTTTTGGGCTGTGGGCAGCTTCTTTAATGGAACAAAATGGGCCATCTTGCTAAACCGATCCACCACAACAACAATGACTGTAAACCCCTGAGATTGTGGAATTGTACTAAAATCCATAGCAAGATGTGTCCAAGGCCGTGAGGGAATCAATAGGGGAACCAATGATGTTACAGGGGCACGTCTAGGAGCCTTACTGCGGGCACATTTTACAGGCTTACTCGAAAGACCGCGTATTTCCCTCAAGGAAGGCCACCAGACATGGCGAGATAAGTGCTATTGTTCTCCGAACCCCAAATGGCCCACCCTTTGGAGTCATGAAATTGCTGCAAAACCAATAGACGGTGAGATAACTGTACAAACTGGACATGATCAGGTTTACACGGGGGAGAATCTGCTTGAAACTGGCTCAATTCGGAGAGATCAGGTTGAAAAACGGCTACTACCTTGTGCTGTGGAAGTATAGGCAAATTACTCTCTTCAAGAGGATTTGGAGTGGAAAAACTCAGCGATAGAGCATCGGCCTTAACGTTTTTTGTTCCTGGTTTATAAGTGATGGTAAAATTAAACCAAGAGAAAAAAAGAGGCCATTGGGCCTGACGGGGAGTTAACCTTTTAGCAGACTCTATGTATTCAAAATTTTTATGGTCCGTATAGTCCGTTACTGGAAACTGGGCCCCCTCCAACCGATGTCTCCATTCCTGGAAGGCTAGCTTAACTGCTAAGAGTTCCGAGTTGCCAATATCGTAATTCTGCTCAGCTGAATTAAACTTACTATAAAAGAATGCGCAAGGATGTAACTGTTCTGGGAAGCCACTATATTGAGAGAGAACTGCCCCTACACCAAGCTTGGAGGCATCAACCTCGACAATGAAAGCTCGTTGACAATCAGGGAGAACCAATACTGGGGCTGAGCTAAAGGCCACCTTGAGATTCTCGAAGGCTCAAATGGATCGATCTGGCCAGGTAGGGGGAAATGCCCCTTGTGACAGACGCTCTGTCTTTTGGACTTTACACAGGTTCATTACTTTCCTTTTCTTAAGCATGTACAGACTGCCATTGTGTTGATTGATTACGTTATTCATTGTTCTGATTGATTACGTCACAGACAATGGCACTTTTTTTATTGAGATCCGTGAGAGGAGCTACCATAGTAGAAAGGTTTTTGATGAACAGTCTAAAAAAAGTTGGCATGCCCCAAAAACCTCTGTAACCCCTTTAGGTCTTTGGGCTGTTCCCAATTGAGAACTGTGGGTACTTTGGCCTGATCCATAGTTAGGACTGTACTAGAGATTATGTAACCCAAAAATGGGACTGCGGAACTTAAAAAACACATTTTTTGAATACAATTCTCTCTTAATTTCTGCAATACCAAACTAACATGTTCTCTGTTCAGCTAGGGTTGGAGAAAAGATCAAGATGTATCATCCAGAAAAATCACTACAAAATGACCCAGGAATTCTCTGAAAACATCATATTCCAAGTATGTCACACACCCTGCTTCCACTATTCATGACATATGGGTTATGGTCCAGTAGAGGGCAAACTTCTGCAGAGATGAAAGCAAAAAAGAAGCCCCTCCCGGTCGATAAATACCTGGGACCGTCAGAAGATGTATGCTGCTCTTCCTTGCAGGTAAGCCGGGTTTACACCCGGCCATGTTGTGCTCTATTTCTGCCCGGACCTTTATGCATTAAGCCCATTTCTAGCCTCCCAGCCTTGACTGCAGGTCCGGGTGATGGTAGCCTTCACCTTAATAGGTGTTTAGGGAGCCATGCTCCCCCGTGAGACCCCATACAAGGGGGTAGGCAGCATCCGGGTTGGTGATCCCGGTTTTGGATGCCCTGTCCCCATTTAATTCCCTTACACCCTTTTGGTGAGGGATTCTCCCCCTTCCGGGTCCCCTCTGTTACCCTCCAGCGGGGGGGGGGGGTGGCATTGTTCTATTTTTCACTTTATTTATGTGTGTGTGTGAGTGTGCTTGTGCGCTTGATTCACGTTGCGCTGTGTGCTCTGCCTGCAGTCTGGGGAGCTTCTTCCCCTCAGGCTGATTCTGTGAGGGGGCGGGCCCGGGCGCTCGCACGCTGCCGCGCCCGCCCCCTTCTGTTGGCGCCATTGAGGACCTATCCCATTGCTGGGAACCACATTACAGGACTCGGAGGGAAGGGGGCGGGGCGCGGCTCACGATCCGCGCTGGCCCGCCCCTTCTTCTCCCTCCCTCTCGGGCGCTACTGGCTGAATAGGACGCCATTTTCTGCGGTGGGTGAGTGCCCTGCTGGGCTGCCCCCTCTTCTTGCTATACTTGGCCAATATGCATCAGTCGCCGCTTGGGACAGCGCTGGCCTCTCTGCGATTGTTTTCTTATGACATGTATTTATTTTGCTGTTGCTGTGTGTGTGCATGTGCTTATGGCCACATATCTTGTGTCTTTCAGGAGGACTCCCTGTGCCTTGCTTAAAAGGGGGTTCTCCCGGTCCTAGGGTCCCTAGCTGTAATTTGGGGCACTTATAAATCCTCCCACTCGTGACTTAAAGGGGCATCCCGGGTTGCTTACCAGCATAATTCCCTCTGGTCATTGCGACTACCTTAAAATCACCATATGGAGGCTCCACAGGATACCGGGCTTGGGCTCCCTTCGGGTCAATCCCGGCTATGTGTGGGTTGTGGGGTACCCCTTACGGGGGAGAATGTACTAATTTGCATACCATGTGCGCAACAGGCCATTACGCGGCAGTTGGGATTCCAGGCGTCTCGGTCCGTGCCTCCTGCCTCATCTCCTACCCCTCCCCGCATCATCCGTACCCTAAGTGACACTGTCATTAGTGGGGAGTCGCACTCGGATGTATGTGCTAGGCTGGCCAACCTCGAGAAAATTATTTCTAGCTCTGTGGGCAGAAAGGCCCCTGCTAAGAAAAGGCATCTGTCACCAGCTACGCCGGTAATTGATTTTGATGATTATGACTCCCCTGACTGAGCTGATTATTCCCTGCTCAAGGAGGGGGAATTATTTGAGGAATCTGAGACTGAGGAACTGCAGAACTGCGGAGGCCCCTCCGAAGAAGGGCGAATTCTTTGGGTTCTCTAAGCCCCGCTTGGAGTTTCCAAATCAGGATCATTTTGACAGCATGATTCTTAAAGAATGGGAGAAGCCGAGTCGCCTTCATGGTTTTCCTCAGGGATGGGATAGAAAGTATCCCTTTCCGATGGACGCGGTGAAGCGCTGGTCTTCCCCTCCCGAGGTTGATGCGCCCATCTTACCTCCATTGTACATACTCCTGACGCCACTACCCTTAAGGATGGCGAGGAAAAGCGCATTGATCAGATGGCTTGTCATGCCTTTGCCAGTGTGGGTTCAGCCTTGTGGCCTGTCTGTGCATCGGCACTCGTGGCTGTGGCTACCAGGTCGGAGATCAGGGACATGTTAAATGGGTCCCAGCTCAACCCGGACAGCGTTGAATTCACGGCCCTTAAGAGGTGTGAATTGTTCATGAATTTTGTTTTGTCGGCTATGGAAGACACTATTGCCATGTGTAGTAGAACTTCGGCTCTGTTGGTGGCCATGCGCCGATCGGTCTGGCTGCGCCAGTGGGCGGCTAACGCTGTGGTCAAGAAATCACTTACAGCTCTGCCCTTCCTGGGAGCGCGGCTGTTTGAAGACAAATTGGATTCTGTGGCGAAGGGTGGGAAGCTACCTCAGCGTAAGAAGCAGCGTCGCTCCTTTCGGGGGGCAAGCTCCTTCAGTCCTTCCTTTCACGGCGCCAGAGGGGGCAGAGGTCTTGCCTACTCTGGCTTTAGAGGTGATTCCTGGAACGCGTGCCCGTCCAGCCTCTATCTGGGGTTCCAAGCCCGCTGCCAAGCCAGCTCAGCAATGAGGAGGCGCCCTCACCCTTGCGGGTGGGGGGACGGCTGCGGCTCTTCTTCCAAGTCTGGGCCCAGGAGGTTACGGACAAGTGGATATTGGAAGTGGTCTCGTCTGGGTACAAACTGGAGTTCAAGTACCGGCCTCCTCCCAGATTCCTAAGGTCTCGGGTGCCTTCGGATCCTCGGGCGGCACAGGGGCGCCTGTCTGCTGTAAAGGACCTCCTGGACATGGCGGTCATATGCCCGGTGCCTCTTTCAGAGAGAGGCCGGGGCTATTATTCCAACCTTTTCACGGTTCCCAAAAGGGATGGCTCCATAAGACCCATTCTGGATTTGAAGCTTCTCTACAGGTTCTTCAGAACCAAGAGG
Organism: Gastrophryne carolinensis; assembly: GCA_027917425.1. Classification (NCBI taxonomy): domain Eukaryota; kingdom Metazoa; phylum Chordata; class Amphibia; order Anura; family Microhylidae; genus Gastrophryne; species Gastrophryne carolinensis. The sequence goes on along the minus strand of CM051234.1, from coordinate 212,366,603 downwards.
TTCCGCATGGAGACTCTACGCTCAGCCATCGGTTCCCTTCATCAGGGGGATTTCATGACGTCCATAGACATCAAGGATGCTTAACTTCATGTACCAATTTCCCCAGCACACCAGAGATTTCTCAGGTTTGTGGTCGGAGATCAGCATTTTCAGTTTGTGGCTCTCCCGTTCGGGCTGACCTCGGCACCGAGGGTGTTTACCAAGGTTCTTGCAGGCATTATGGCCCTGCTCAGAGCCCAGGGCATTCGCATTGTGCCATATCTGGACGACCTGCTCATTACAGCTTCCTCCCTCTGCCAGGCGCAGCTGGACACCAGGACGGTGGTGACGACGCTGGAGAGGTTCGGATGGGTGATTAACCACCCCAAGTCTTCTCTCTCCCCATCAAGGGAGATTTCCTTTCTGGGCATGAATCTGGATACCAGTCAGGCCAGAGTGTTCCTCCCTCAGCCAAAGGTGCAGAGGGTTCAGGATCTGATACATGTTCTCCTGACCAGTCCTCGCCCTTCTATTCGGCTAGGGATGACTCTGGTAGGTTTGATGGTGGCCTCCTTCGAGGCAGTCCCCTTTGCTCAATTCCACATGAGGTCGCTACAACTCCATCTATTGCTGAAATGGGACAGATGTCCACAGTCCTTGGATCAGTCATTTCCGATGTCTCCCAGGGTTCGGCAGTCCCTTCAGTGGTGGCTGGAATCAAGCAATCTGATGAGGGTGAGATCGTTCCTGGCCCCTTGTTGGGAGACGGTTACCACGGATGCCAGCCTGTCGGGCTGGGGAGGTTTCTGGAAGGATCATCAGTTCCAGGGGTTGTGGGGTCCTCAGGAGGCTCACACCCCCATCAATGTCTTGGAGCTCAGAGCTATCCGCTTGGTTCTGTCGCGTCTGACACTTCACCTACAGGGTTTACTGGTTCAGGTTCGATCAGACAATCGTACTGCAGTAGCTTACATCAATCACCAAGGAGGGACTCGCAGCAGGAGTGCCCTCAGGGAAGTCTCTCTGATTCTGACATGGGCGGAGAGCAATGTTCTTTGCATCTCGGCAGTGTACATTCCGGGAGTGGAGAACACGGAGGGGATTCTCTCGCCGAGGGGAATGGTCTCTCAACCACAGGGTATTTCGAGCCCTGTGTCACAAGTGGGGGACTCCGGAGGTGGATCTCTTTGCCTCTCGGCACAATCGCAAGCTCCCAACCTTTGTATCTCTGTCTCAGGATCTTCTTGCCCTGGCAGTGGATGCCTTGTCCCTTGCCTGGAGGGATCTGGGGTTTCTGTACTTGTTTCCTCCCTTCTCCATGGTAGGCAAGGTAGTGCGCAAGGTGGCTCTAGAGGGGGCACCAGCAATTCTGGTGGCCCCAAGGTGGCCAAGACAGGTTTGGTTCGCAGACGTCGTAAGATTGGCGGTAGATCAGTACAGGCTGCCCCTGTTTCCGGATCTGATCTCTCAGGGTCAACTACGTTACCCCAATTTACAAACGCTTGCTTTGACGGCGTGGCTGCTGAAACTTTCATCCTGAGGGAGGAAGGTTTGTCTGAGGCGGTTATTCAAACCTTGATTAGAGCTAGGAAGAGGTCTTCCTCTACCATTTACTATAGGACTTGGCGGTCCTATATTGACTGGTGTGAGGCTAGGGCCTTACCTTGCAGGGTGTTTTCGATTCCTAGGATTTTGGAGTTTCTACAACACGGTCTGGATCTGGGGTTCCAGCTCAGTACTTTGAAGGGTCAGGTTTCTGCCCTGGCTGTCTTTTTTCAAAGGTCTTTTGCTTTGCATCATCTGGTCAAGACTTTTTTCCAAGGGGTCACTCATGTTCGGCCCCCTAGAAAGTCTTTGTTTCCCGTTTGGGACCTAAATTTGGTTCTCTCGGCCCTCCAGGGGCCTCCTTTTGAACCGATGCAGGATGTGGCTCTTTCTGTGCTCACTCAAAAGGTTGCCTTTTTTGGTGGCTATTACCTTTGTTCGGCGTGTCTCTGAGTTGGCGGCTCTGTCTATTCAGGCCCCTTACTTTGAGAGACACCAGGACAAGGTGGTTTTTCGTTTTAAACCAGATTTCCTTCCTAAGGTGGTTTCTGCTTTCCATCTCAATCAGGATGTAGTTCTCCCTTCCTTGTGTCCTAAGCCTAGCAATGACAAGGAGAGGGTTTGGCATTCTTTGGATGTGGTTCGTTGTACTATTTGGCTGCTACTTCTCCTTTTCGTAAGACGGACGCCTTGTTCGTGGTGCCTTCTGGGCCCAGAAAAGGTTTGGCGACCGCCAAGTCTACCATTAGTAAATGGATACGCCAGGCCATTGTTGGGGCCTATTCTGCTAAGGGGAGGGTTCCTCCTTTTAAGATCACTGCTCATTCTACTCGTGCTGTTGGGGCTTCCTGAGCTTTTCAGCACCAGGCTTCTGTTGAACAAGTTTGTAAGGCTGCTACTTGGTCTTCCGTTCATACTTTTTCAAAGTTTTATAAGGTTGATGTGCGGGCCTCAGCGGATGCTGTTTTTGGCCGCAAGGTTCTGCAAGCTGCAGTGGTTTAAATTGGTGCATTTTTTTTGCTGTATTTGGATCCCCACCCATGATGGACACTGCTATGAATAGTGGAAGCGGGGTGTGTGACATACTTGGAATAATACCATTTTGTGATTACTCACCTGTAAAATGGGTATTATAAGTATGTCACACACCCCGCTTCATCCCGCCCTTTAGTATTCTGGATCCTTTATATGGTGAACCTTTTATTGTTAAGAATTTTTATTAGCTCTTCCTGGTCCCCTTACTGCTGTCATATACTGGGGGATGCATATGAGCACTGTTTCTTGTGTTGTTTTGTCTTGTTTAAGTCATTTTTGACTATTGGTCCACTTTAAGTCAAGTCACTATTAACCTGTATGGGAGCCAACCATTTGCCTGCCAGAAACCATATAGGTTTGATGTGCAATCTCACATGGCAGTCACATAATTGAAAGCTATACAATGAATGAGGAAATGGTAAGCATTGGCTGACTTGACTTCATTTCCTCTATAAGAACAAGTGAGGCATCCCAAATCGGTCTGCCTAAGAGGTAAGGGGTAAGTGGACATATATTCTTATTCGACCTCCATTTCTACTTGTAGTGGCCAAACAGGAACTTTCTATAACATCTATGGGGGTCAGGTTACGAGGGTTATCATTGGAACTTCAGATTTATTACTGGTCATATGACAACCACAGGTTTTGTATTAGCCTATGGTAACCCCCAAAATGAAGTTAAAGCGGACCAACAGTCAAAAATGACCTAAACCAGACCTACACACCAAACGGTGCTCATATGCCTCTGTCCCTAGGACAATTTAGATTGCTGCACATAAACATTTATTTACCTTTTTCCAAGTCCAGCTGTGGTAAATTTTAGCAACAAAATGGCTGTTCATTGATGTGCAGGCCACCTGCAAACAGAAATTGCTGCTGGGTTTCCTGTTACTGTGCATTGTCAGTTGAATCCAGGCAGCAGCATAGCCGAGATGCTGGGAGAGGAAGCTCCAAAATGGCCGCTACCTTTCTTTTCCAACTGTGCCAGGCTGTTCGTCCAGTTTCAGTTAGGCCTTCCTATTAGAGTCCCAGACAGGAAAAAAGAACAGGGTGGCCGTGACAGCCGATCACAGGCTGGATTTCTCAGGGGGAACTAGGAGAAAGGTAAGATTCCCCGTGTTTGTAACTGGTAAGGTGCAGGGGCCATTTGCAATCGAGACGCCTCCCTGCACCCATAACATGGGTGAATGAAACTTGAAGTGGCTAGGTAGTCATTATCCTCCAGTGCAGTTATATTCCAGAACAGCAACCTTCCCAGAGTGTCCAGAAGGGCAAGGTTTTCAGGGCCATGGTGAGGAATAGGGATGAGCGAATCGATCCGGACGAACCCGAATTCGTTCCGAATTTCAGGAAAAATTTGATTCTGAACTAATCAGAATTTCCCTGCAATTCGATCGATCGAAGTTTTTTTTTAAACTCCATTTATTTCAATTACAGCCATTGTAAAATGGTGGATGGACATGTCCCCTGGGGCAAGTTATCATGGGAAGGTCAGCAGCCAGGAAGCCCTGTGACGTCACAGTGCTATATAAACGGCGGCCATCTTGCTTGTGCGCATTTCAGCCTTGCATTGCAGACAGAACGGAGGAGAGTCAGGGAGACCCACACCGTGCCAGGGAAAGATAGGGAAAAATCAGGAACGATCCAGGCAGGGACAGCAGAGAAAGTGACAGGGAAACTTTTTTTTTCATTTTCACTTCATTTGCCAGATCAGTTTTAAATAGCTTTTTTTTGTGCTGTAAATATTCCTGGCCACTGTGCATCCCATCTTGGCAGTGGCATATTTAACCCTTTAAGTGCCAGCCTACCTGGAGTTTTTGTTACGCTTTGTTGCCAGACCATTTTTCACTATTTTGCACTACGCATGTTCAACTGTGATTTTTGAAGGGATTTCCAGGGATTTCCCAGAAAAATTGTATATTGTTTTTTTCAGCAGAGTCTGGGCTTTAACATGAAATGTCTTGTTTGTCATTTTTCAAGTGTATTCTTAATATTTTGGGGTGAGATATGTGCCAAAAAATAAAAAAAAATCTATTTTTTACCATTTGTAGTGTTTTTTGTAATAAAAAATGTAAGTTTGTCAATAAAATCTTATTGCGTGTGAAATCCCAATTTCTCCCGGTTACAGCGATACCACATATGTATAGGTAGATGCCCTTTCCTGCCCAGGAGACTCCCCCAAACTGAAACAGCGCTTTAGGGGATCTTCAGATCAAATACAGCTATGCTAAGCACTATGTGCACCTTGCAGTTTTTCAATAAAAACAGCCCTTTACATTTGAAATACCCCCCACACACTATATATTCTCTGGAAGTACACACCTCAAGCTTTTTAGGCATACCAGGCTTGTTGATGTTGCCACAGTTTTCTGGAAGTTCTCCCTCAATGTATTCTTTGGTTACACAGAACTTCCTCAAAAAAGGATAAAAAAGCAGAATCAAAGCCACATTTTTCTAAAGAAAACTATAAGCAAACAAGAAAAAACAGGTTAATCTAAAAAAGCAACATCCCCCGAACAGAACGATACCCAACATGCATAGCTACTGTCAGTGGAAGAGTTGCCAAACACCCCAAAGTAAAGCTTGGGGAGACGGTAATTTTGCTTGAAAATTTCAGCTCTGCAGACAAATTGGCACCTTGCGCTTTTTCTACCAAAACAACCCTTTACATTTGGAATACCCGCCACAAACCATATATTTTCTGAAAGTACACATGATAAGCTTTCTAAGCATACCCAGCATGTTGTAGTGGGCCCATCTTTCTGGAAGTAATCCCTCAAAGAATTCGTTGGTCGCACAGGGTTTCCTTAAAAAAATGTATAATAAAGCAGAATAAAAAATGAGTTTTCCTAAAATATCAATATGCAAACAAAAAAAAAACAAGCTAAATCTGAAAGCGCAAAATCCCCCGAGCAGAACGATACCCAACATGCATAGGTACTACTAACCCTTTTAACTGCCAGCCTACTTTAGGCTTTGTCACCCTCTCTTGACAGGTCATTTTTCACCATTTTGCGCTATGCTTAACTGTGATTTTTGCAGGAATTTCCAGGAAAATCATATATTTTTTTTTTGCGGCAGAGTTTAGGCTTTAACATGAAATGTCTTGTTTGTAATGTTTTTACTGTTTTTTTTTAATATTTTTGAGTAAATTAAACAAAACAAAATAAAAAAATTTTTTTTAGAAAATTATCTCCTTTATTTCAAATAAAACATTTGTTTTATTAAAGAAAACCATATTGCATGTGAAAGCCCCATTTCTTCCGATTACAACGGTACCACATATGTATCGGTAGCCCCCTGTTACTGTTCAGAAGACCCCCCCAAACTGAAAAAACATTTTATAACATGTAAAAATAAAATACAACTACAATCCACACTATAAAGGGTTAAATCAAGAAAAAAAATTGGTGTGGGGTTCCCTTTCCTGGGGGGGAGGTAACCCCCATTTTTTTTATTTTAAGGGTTAAAAACCCTTAATTTCCATAAAAATGACATGGGGTCCCCCCTATCCAGCATAAGTAGCCCAGGGATCAGCTATGCAGGGATTGTAGAACAGGGCGCAGGGGCCAGCTTTGGTGGCCCCCCGCCCTGCCAAGTACAAGCCAGCACCGCCTAAATCAGCCCGGGCCCTTCTGCCCCCCCTGGGCTTCGGGGAGGCAGGTAATAGGGGGGCCGGGGTTAATGGCAAGTCACCCGCTAGCCGCAGGTCACTTGACAGCCCTCGAGCCTTGTGAACTGGTACAGGGGTCTCATGGACTCCTTACAAGTTCACAATGGGTTAAAGTGGACCAACACCCAGGGCTGACCGGCCCCGGAATCTATAAGATTCCTGGACCGTTCTATTCCCTCCCCCTGGGGCATCCAAAATCAGGATGCCCCCCTGTGTGAAACCCCCCGGAACACCTGCTACCACTTACTTGAATCCGGTCCTACGGCGCATGCGCGGGGCGTATCCCCGCTATCCCTCTAGCAGGACGCGTGCCCAGGCCGACTATTTATGAATGGCCGCCGCAGGCACGCTCCCTGTTAGAGGGAAGTGGGGAATGCGGCCGCCAGCGCGCTCAGAGCGGCTGAGCTTAGATGTCTCTTAGACGTCCATAACTCAGCCGCTCTGAGCGCGCTGCTTGGACTAGCGGCCGCGCATGCGCCGTAGGACCCGGGTAAGGTGAGTTATTGTGGGTGATCGGGGGGGTTTCACGCAGCGGGGCATCCCCAATCGGGATGCCCCAGGGGAAAGGACCAATACCCAGGAAAGTCAAAATCCTGGGTGTTGGTCCACTTAAAATGTAAAAAAAAAAAAAAACACACCACACCACAAAATGCTGGAAGCATTTATTACCAGCTGGGTGACAGGACATAAGGGGTTAATTAAAAAAAAAATCGACATAGGGTCCCCCCTCCCAGGGTGGGGGACCCCTTTTTTTTGGAATTTTAAGGGTTAAAAACCCTTAAAAATCCAAAAAAAAAAATGACGTAGGGTCCCCCCTACCCAGCGTTACCGACCCGGGCCAGCTATGGGGGCTTGTAGAACAGGCCCCCATAGCCATAGTGGCCCGGGCCCTTCTGCCCCCCCCTGGCCTTTGGGGAGGCAGGTAATGGGGGGCTGGGGGTTCATGGCAAGTCACCCGCTAGCCCGCAGGTGACTTGCCAGACCCAGAGCCTTGTGAGCTGGTACAGGGGTCTGACAGACCCCTTACCAGCTCACAAAGGGTTAGCTGTAAAAAAAAAAAACACACCCAAAATGATTTTATTAAAAAAAAAAAAAAAAAAATTTTTACTGTACTTACCTCCGATTGCAAGCTCTTGTCCCTCGCCGCTCTGATGACAGATGCCGGTGATCGGCATCCAGAGAAGGGGGGGCAGGAGATCAGAGGATCTCCTGCCACCTCCTTCCAGGTTGCCGATCACCGGCATCTGACAGCTGAGAACGCTGAAGCCGGTGATCGGGACCGGGATGACGTTATAGCCCCGCCCCCAAAGGGGCGGGGCTTGACGGGAGACGGAACGGGGTGACGTCATAGCGGGGCTTAGCGGCAAGATGGCGGCCGCCATCGAGCAGAAGAGAGGAGAGAGCCTCCCGGGCTCTCTCCTGAAGATCGGCAAGCCCTGGGGGGGGATCGGAGGCCCCCCAGGTGAAGAGGAGGGTCGACGGGAGCCAGCGCACATGCAGGTAGGTAAATGTCATTTTTATTTATTTTTTTTTTTTACAGGAAAGCCAGTGGCAGCTAAAACGGGGGGGGGGGCACCCTATTCCGGGCCCTCCCCTGCAGCCGGAGGAGGTCCCACGGACGATCGGAGCACACCATCTTAAAGGGGAGACCCGGCCGAATCAAACGAGGGGTCAGGTGAGTGTCTTTTTATTTTTTTTGGCCAGTTAGCAGGGGTGAAAAGCCAGGTACGTAAAATTTACGTAGCTGCCGTTTAATGACAGGAGAGGCAGCTACGTGAATTTTACGTAGCTGGCGTTTAAAGGGTTAACCCTATCTGTTAAACACAAGCATTTCTTAAAACTCGATTAGTTTACATTTTTTTTGTATGCTGTAAAAACCCCAGCCCACATGGGCATACTATTTCAGCACATTTCACCCTATCTGTTATACTAAATCAGCTTCTAAAGGCTCTGTTTTATTAATATATTTTATTTTGAATTGTTTTTTTTGCGTCCTGTAAAAACACCAGGCTGCATGGGCATCCCAAACCAGCACATTTCACCCTGTTATACTAATTCAGCTTCTAAAGGCTCTGTTTTATTAATATATTGCATTTTGAATTGGTTTTGTGCGTCCTGTAAAACCACCAGGCCGCATGGGCATCCCAAACCAGCACATTTCACCCTGTTATACTAAATCAGCTTCTAAAAGCCCTGTTTTATTAATATATTGCATTTTGAATTGGTTTTGTGCGTCCTGTAAAAACACCAGGCCGCATGGGCATCCCAAACCAGCACATTTCACCCTATCTGTTATACTAAAGCAGCTTCTACAGGCTCTGTTTTATTAATATATTGCATTTGGAATTCGTTTTGTGCATCCTGTAAAAACACCAGGCCGCATGGGCATCCCAAACCAGCACATTTCACCCTGTTATATTAAATCAGGTTCTAAAGGCTCTGTTTTATTAATATATTGCATTTTGAATTGGTTTTGTGCGTCCTTTAAAAACACCAGGCCGCAGGGTATCCCATATTGCCAATTTTCATAGTATCTGGTGCAGAGAAGCAGTATCTCACTTTATTTAGCTTCTGCTTTTTAAAGTAAACACATTTTTTTAAGTGCCTATTGTGCATTTCAAATGCATAAAAATGTCAGGCAGACAAATGCCAGGATGTTCAAAGAGGAGTGGCAGAGACCAAGATTCTGCAGGCAGAGGTCGCAGCAGACTAGGGGCGAGTGGGAGCAGGAGTCGCGGTGAGAGACCTGATCTGCCAGTATCTGCTAGCGGTCGTGTCTCCACCAGTAACGCATCTGCTGTGGTAGATTGGTTAACGCGGTCATCCACATCATCACAATTTACATCTGACACCCACAGTCTAGGGTCGGTAGGTTCCTCTGACACAACCCTGAGTTGGCATGGCCCGAGAGCAGTCCCTGTCCTCCCATTGCCTCTGTCCTACGCCGTTTCCTCCCCCAGCGACGTATCCTATGCTTTGGGTTCAGCTCCACTCTTTAGTGAGGAGGACGATCAGATAGAGGACAGTCAGCAGCTACTGCCCAGCCAAGAAATGGAGGTGGCTTCCTTCGCTAGGCAGACAAATAGTGATGTGGAGAGTGGCGTGGGTGTTGTTGCGAGCATTCCAGCTCCTGCGCCAGACACTGTTGAGGAAACCGAGAACATCAGTGACGTGCAGCCACAACTCGGTGATGATGATGATGAAGCCGATCGCACTTGGGAGCCGGGTGCAGAAGGGTTTCATCGTCATCATCAGGAGAAGAGGGGCGCAGGTTGCCCCGGAGTCAGCAGCTGAGGCAGCAAGGTGTAAGCAGCATGGTTGGCAGTCAGCATGGGGGCAGAATTGTAAAGCCTGGTGCCAAACGGGGCCGGGGTAGAGCACCTGCTGTGCGGCAGGCTACCTTATGGGGAGGTAGTGGAGCAGGGGTTCCTGGAGTAAATGACAGTAGCAGTGAATCAGTGCGGCCTGTTGGTGGGAAAAGTAGCTACTCGGCAGTGTGGCAGTTTTTCCTGAAGCATCCGCAGGAGGGTAACATGGCCACATGCAAGATATGTAGGCAGAAGGTGAAACGTGGCCAGGGCCCAAATGTTGGCACCACGGCCCTGCGTCAACATATGATGCGTCACCATAAAGCGGCCTAGGAGAACCAAGGCTCCGAAGACGTGGTCCAGGCTGCTTCCTCACCAAGTGGCACGCCGCTCCCAATTTCTGCCAGCCAAGGCTCCAGCACCTCAGCCGAAGGCAGCTGTGCGTCATACCCATCCTCTGTCGCTCCAGATGCTCCTCCTCCTCCAAGTCATGCATCCCGCCAGCAATCCATCAGCGATGCCATGTCCAAGAGACAGCAGTATGCACCCACTCATCCTACGCCGCAGAAGCTGAATGTGCTCCTGTCCAAGTTGCTGGTGCTGCAGTCGCTCCCTTTTCAGGTTCACCTTTCAGAGAACTGATAGCTTGAGCCGAGGTGGAGAGTCCCAAGCCGTCATTTCTTTGCCAAGAAGGCAGTACCAGCGCTGCACACTTTTGTTGAACAGAAGGTGGGCCAGTCCTTGAGCCTGTCGGTGTGTAGCAAAGTGCATGGCAGCGCCGACGTCTGGAGCTGTAACTACGGTCAGGGACAGTACATGTCGTTTACGGCCCACTGGGTGAATGTGGTCCCTTTGCAGCAGCAGCAACTTGGACTGGTCACGTCGCTTCGGCCGCCGCGCTCCCTGCCCGTTGGGCCTGTGACACCGTTCGACTCGGCCTCCTCATCCTCCGCCATCTCCTCACCCTCCACTGTAGGCTCAAGTCTCAGTGCCCCTCCAGCCTACCATATGTGCAGGGCACGGAGGTGTCACGCTGTGCTTCACATGGTTTGTCTTGGCGAACGGAGTCACACAGGGGAGGATCTGCTTAAATTTATTCATCAAGAAAGCCAAACATGGCTTACTCCAAGAAAACTGAAAATGGGAACCATGGTTACCGACAATGGGAAGAACATTTTGTCTGCGCTGCGACGTCTTCAATCTGGTTGTGAAGCGGTTTCTGAAGTCTTCCCCCCATCTGCAAGACATCCTAACAACTTCAAAGAAACTTTGCATGCACTTCAGCCACTCATACACCGCCAAGCACACCTTTCTTGAGCTACAGCGTCAGAACGGTAGCCCCCAACATAGTCTGATTTGCGATGTTTCCACCCGTTGGAATTCCACCCTGCATATGTTGGACAGACTATACGAACAGAGAAAAGCCATCACGGATTTCTTGATGATCCAAGCGGATAGGGGTACTCCCCTGTGTAACTTCAATGTCAACCAGTGGCAGCTCATACGTGACACCTGCCGTTTGCTCAGACCCTTTGAGGAAGCCACTTTATTTGTGAGTCGCCAGGATTACAGGATGAACGATGTGATTCCACTGCTTCATGTACTACAGCACATGTTGGAAACCATGGCTGGTCAGGGCACTGGAGACATGGCGTCTACATCTTACGGCCACATGAACCTCGTTGGAGCTGAACTGGAGAAGGAGGAGTGGCACAGTGCACAGTTTAGGCTTGGCGAAATGGCTGGTTTATCTAGTCAGCGGAAAGGAGAGGAGGAGCAGCTAGAGGGTTGTGAGGAAGGCGAGACAGAGGACCCAGACACACCGTGGCAGTATGCAGTGGAGATGGAGACAGGTAGTCCCTCCGAGTCACTTGCGCAAATGGCAGGAAGCATGCTCACGTGCTTGCGTAGTGACCCCAGAATTGTTTCCATTTGTTAGTGGGATGACTTCTGGCTCTCCACCTTATTGGACCCTCGCTTCTGGCACAAAATGGGGGCATTTTTTAAACCCGCCAAGAGGGAGGACAAACTGACCTACTACAAAGACATTCTACGTAGTCAGTTGGCCGATGCCTATCTGCGCCATGGTCCATACTCTTGCAGGTCTGACTCAGGGGACCTCTGTGCTCACCTTCCACTGCCATGGCTGCTGGGGGGTTGGCAGGAGCAGCAGCAGCTCCATCAGCAGCAGCCTCAGTCTTCAGTCGCTAATGAGTAGCTTTCTATACCCGCATAGTGAGTCTACTCATGAGCAGGAGCAGGACCTGAACCAGCAGGTCATGTCATATCTTGACATGACCATGACAACACACCCTGAGGAACCCCTGGACTTCTGGGCAGCCAAACTTGACTTGTGGCCGCAGCTAGCCTGGTTTGCTCTGGAAAAGCTGTCCTGCCCGGCAAGTAGCGTGCCATCTGAGCGGGTGTTTAGTGCGGTGGGGGCCATAGTTACAGCGAGGAGAACTCGTCTGTCAACTAAAAATGTGGAGAGACTCACCTTTGTGAAAATGAAGCAGGGATGGATCAGCCAGGATTTCCACCCACCAATGGCTGATGCATGCGACTAGATTCAGCATGGTGCCATGTTTTACACTTTCCAAATGGTGCAAAACATATTTATGTCTTTAGGCCAATTTTTGGGCTCCTGCTGATGCCAACTTCAGGGTGTGCCTTTCAGCCAAATTTTGGCCTCCTGCTGCTTCCAACTGCAGTGTGTCTTTAGGCCAATTTTTGGGTTTCTGGGTTGGCTGCCAACTCTAGTGTCTCTTTCAAGCTATGCTTGGGCTCCTGCTGCTGCTGCTTGCAGCTCCAGGGTGTCATTCAGACAATTTTTGGGCTCCTGCTGCCAACTCCAGTGTCTCTTTCAAGCTATGTTTGGGCTCCTGCTGCTGCTGCTTGCAACTCCAGGGTGTCATTCAGCCAATTTTTGGGCTTTTGCTGCCAACTCCAGTGTCTCTTTCAAGCTATGTTTGGGCTCCTGCTGCTGCTGCTTGCAACTCCAGGGTGTCATTCAGCCAATTCTTGGGCTCCTGCTGCCAACTCCAGTGTGTCTTTCTAGCTAGGTTTGGTCTGCTGCTGCTGCTGCTGCTTGCAACTCCAGGGTGTCATTCAGCCAATTTTTGGGCTCCTGCTGCCAACTCCAGTGTCTCTTTCAAGCTATGTTTGGGCTGCTGCTGCCGCTGCTGCTTGCAACTCCAGGGTGTCATTCAGCCAATTTTTGGGCTCCTGCTGCCAACTCCAGTGTCTCTTTCAAGCTATGTTTGGGCTCCTGCTGCTGCTTGCAACTCCAGGGTGTCATTCAGCCAATTCTTGGGCTCCTGCTGCCAACTCCAGGATGCCTTTCAGCCAATATTTGGGCTCCTGCTGCTGCCAGCTCCAGGGTGTGTTTTTCAGGCAATATAGGGGCCCCTCATAGTGATGCCACCTCAACTCTCTGCAATTGTGCCGCTCTGCGATTCTAATAGCGATGCCTCTGATCTGCATGTCCATAATTATTTACAGTATTATTTCACTAACCCAGCACGCATCCTATGCGTGTTACAGCAAGACAGAATGGTTTGCAACCCTATTGAGGCTCTAGGAAGCTCAGAAATAGCCATTTTTATTAGTGATTCGTCGCGAATAAATTCGGACCGAAACAAATTTTGTCCGAAAATTCGGCGAATCAGCCGAATCGAATTTTTCAAAAGTTCGCTCATTCCCTAGTGAGGAAGCCTGAAATAAGACCACAACTGAACAAGACACGTAATCCAAAACATCAAGACTGGGCCAAGAATCAACTGAAGACAGATTTTTCAAGGATTTTTTTTGGACTGATGGGATGAGATAGACCAGATGGATGGACCCTGGTTAGATCAGTAATGGGGCAGAGCTCCTCCTTGAGTCAGGGAGAAGCAGAGGGGAAGAGAGGTAAAATTCTATGGTCTGGTATTAAAGTAGACCTTTAAAGAGGAAGTCCAGTCTCCTCTGCCAAGGCAGCCTGTAAGGGATAAGGTCTGGTGGGGTGGGTGTACACATACTGGAGGTGCATTAAAGACATTTGAGGGTTTTTTTAAGTTTTCTTATTTGGACTATTACATGGTTTGTTCTGTTAGTAGATATGCTAGTGTCCTTGACTAACCTATAAAATACTATCAGAAATATTACTTAAAAACAAACCATTTTAGACAGCAGCATTCACCTAAAAGATGGAATGCTTAATGTGACTAAAGAAATGTGATGGATTAATAGGGTATAAAGAAAGAAACTGTAAAGGTGAGAACCCTCTTAGAGGAGTTGGCCCTGAGATAGATGCTGGATAAGTCTGTTTAAATAATTTGACACATAGGATATAATTATGTTGCAATGACATTTCATTTTAATAAGAATACACTGAATAGCAGCAAGAAGCTCATATAGGGTAGAACGGGCCCCATAGACTTCTCTTAAAAATAAATGAAAGATTTTGTCATGAAAGCTGTGAACAACAATTCCAGTTAAAACCAATTGTCACTAGCTTATACAGGTCCCCTGAGTTATGGTGGCTTAGACCATATGAGGCACATATCTGGGTGGGACAATATGAGTGTTTAGGGTAATGAAGGAACCCATTTATTGTTCTTTGAAAAAGATCCATCAGATGGGAATCCTTTTGTAATGTTAGCAAGGAGAAGAAGCCAGCACAATTGGAGACAGGATGTCAATGGCCGTTCTGAGGGAGGTCAGGTTGGGAGGAGAACTGAATACCTTCTGAACTGGGAGTAAGTCCAACAAACCCTAAAAGTCTCAAGTGAAGCTGAAGTGCATGAAATGCAGAGGAAAGCTTTTATATTGTAGGACAATGGATATGTATGTTAAAGCTGGAAATAAAGACGCTTTCCTAGCAATTTCAGGACAGTTGCAATCAGATCAAGATCATTTCAAAATCGCTCTGGTGTGAAAGTCGCCTTAGGGAGTTGTGAATAATACCGATGCAGTCATTTAGGACAATGCTTCTCAAGCAGGGCACCTCAGAGGCCATATTTTTATGCCAGATCAAATGCTGTTCATTATCCTTTGCCCTCCTAACCCTTTTTGAAAAGCTGCCTCTGAAATCCATTCTTTAAATCTAGCAAGAGAAATATTACCTGTCAACACAACAGAATAAAAATGATTACACTTCCTGCCCAGACATGTATAAATGACACCACCATTGTCCTTCATTTTGAAAGCAGAACAAAACCTGGGATTTTGACTTTCCCGGGTTTTGTTACATGCCCCCCTGTTTGAAACCCCTCAGAACGCCCTTATAAACGTACCACTCCAATGGCGCATGCACAGGCTCTCAACAGAGCCTTTTGCTGTGCCTATTAATTGCTCTGCAAATGTGCTCTGTTTACATGCAGAGCCCGGCAATGAGAGCAGCCTCATCCCCTGCATCTGAATTGCTGGGCACTGGAACGCGCATACAGCCCAAAGGAGCTGCAGCTGCCCTTGTTTATATTGGCTGGGGAGTGCCTGGAAGAGGTGAGTTTTTCAGTGCCTCTAGGCCTCACACAGCGGGGCATCCTGATCTGGGTTGCCCCAGGGCAAGGCCAGTGGCTGGCCCTGGAATCTTTTAGATTCCGGTGCTGACCCAGCTGGATTTTCATCTGATTTAAGACCAGTTTAGGATATACATGCAGGTTTAAATGACGATGCAGTGGAATATGTTTGGACAGGCCTGTATAATGTTATGTCATTATTTATGTTAGTGCACAAAAATCCTGACTAAAGCCCCTTTCATATTGTGCGTTTCCACCACATTGTGGTGAACACCAACAAAGGGGAGTACAGTGCAGTACACTGTTGGAGGAGAAAGAGGTAGACTTCAAAAGTAGATGTACATTTAGAGCTAGCAATATTAATATGGACTGCTCTCATGCAGGAAACCCCTTTTTTGAACTTCTAATCTTAACACCATTACAGAGTACCACAGGTAAGAACAGTTCAGCAAAGGCATAGATTTTATATGTAAATCTGCTAAATAATGGCATACTGTGATAGGGTACTTACCTGGTCACTGCACAGATGTTGCTATATTTTACTTCCTTGTATACAGTTAGTTCCATTAATATTTGAACACTGACACAAATTTAGCTTTTTTTACTGAAACATACTCAAGTTATAATAATGTACATGCACCTAAAGTCCAGACTTTCAGCTTCATTCATTTGAGGGTATCCACAATAAAATTGGATGAAGGATTTAGGAGTTTCACCCTGCTTTTAAAGGGACCAATTGACTCAAAGGGCTGTTTTATGGACAGGTGTGGGCTATTCCTTCGTTATGTCATTCTCAGTTAAGCAGATAAAGGGCCTGAAGTTGATTTGAGGTGGGGTGCTTGCATTTGGAAGAATTTGCTGTGGAGAAAATAAGCTTTCCATGTAGGTGAAAAATCTCATCCTAGAAATTGCTACAATATTAGGATTGGCAAAATCTACAATTTGGTACATCCCTGAGAAATAAAGAAAGCACTGGTGAACTCAACAATCCAAAAAGACCTGGTTGCCCCTGGAAGACAACCATGGTGGAAGATCTCAGAAAAATGTCCACGGTTAAGAGAAACCCCTTCACAACAGCCAACCAAGTGACCAACACTCTCCAGGATGTAGGCATATCAATATCCAAATGTACTATGAATAGAAGACTGCATGAAATTGAATGCAGAGTGTTCACTGCACAGTGCAAGCCACTCATAATCCTCAAGAATTAAAAGACTAGACTGGACTTTGCTAAAATAAATCTAAAAAAGTCAGCACAGTCCTGGTAGGACATTCGTTGGGCAGATGAAACCAAGATCAACCTCTACCAGAATGATGGAAATAAACCCCTCGATTCAAAGAGCAAAAGTTAATTGATTTCGTATCGAGAATCGTAAGTTTGGGTGGGTGTTTGTCATTTTTTCATGTTTTTTTGCCCATTTCGTATTCGCACGATCGTTCGCGCATAGACGTATATGAACATACGCATTTCGTACGAGAATCGTATAATTTGCGTTAGTTCGTGTGTTTTTCCCGTCCAAATCGTATTATTTGCGTCCGATCCTATTTTTTACGTCCTTCACATGGGCTTGCGACCAATTCAGAGAGGTGATTGCTAATTGTTTGGAAGCCCATTAAAGAGCTGCTTTACGAAATGTTTGCCGGCAGCTATTTGGCCTCGGGAGTAGGATGGAGCGGAGCGAGTTTGTGGCACATCAAGGGCTTATGCTTTTTGGCATTGAGTTGATCGAGATGTCTGAGAGCAGATTGCCCCTGCGTCGTCGCATGAACATCGATAGCATGAATGATGTTGAGCTGTTCGAGCTGACCAGGCTTAATCGCGCTTCCCTCCATAAATTATATAGTGAGCTGCGGCCATGGTTAGCCCGCACCACAAGGAAGGGGCAAGCAATTTCAGGTATGACCAAGATGCTTGGCTGCCTGCAGTTTTTGGCGAACGGCTCGTTCCAGAGGCTGGGTGCCCTCTCCGTGGGGATGTCACAGCCTACGCTGAGCCGCGCACTCTCTAAATTTTTGGAAGGCATGGCTGCCATAACTCCAAAATATATTTATTTTCCGGATGATATGGCAGCCAGAAACGCCATTAAGCTTGGGTTTTATAATGTGGCCGACATGCCCAACGTTATTGGTGCTATTGACTGCACACATGTGGCACTCGTACCTAGGGCAGCCGACGAGTATATATATAGGTATTGAGATTGGTTATTATGTTGCCCAACGTGTCATGTAACCTGTTTTCCTTTGCGGCAGCATATTTGTTTATCCCTCATTTGTGTAGCTGCTTTATCTAGGCTTTTCATTAGTATTTCCCAATAGAGTGCAGACATGTTTTGTTGTTAATTGTTTATTTTGGGTCAAATATCAATTACCCTTTTTGTATGTTTTTGCCTTAAGGAATCGTAAAATGGGACACTCACTTAATGTCCAGGCCGTGGTTGGTCCGGACATGCGGTTTATGAGTGTCCTTGCCGGCTACCCCGGATCGTCCCACGACTCCTATATCCTCAGGCGATCTGGGTTGTTTCGGAGATTTGAGGCAGGTGAATTTTCGGGGGCATGGCTGCTTGGTAAGTGTGTCCTATTTGTGTGTTATTAAATGTTGCATTAATCTTGTATTTGTTGATATGTTTGTATTTCAATTCTTTACATAAGCGTCAAAATGCCTTTTTCTAGGGTCATATATTATGAACTTCCCAAAAAAATGCTTGCCTCGCTTTGTCCTTCAGAATGTTTTCCCTTTAGTTAGGATGTCTGTAAGTTCCTTGTCCCTAAATATATTGGTTTGGAGTTTATACCAAAGGATCTTTGAGCTTTGGCTCCTTTTGTACTATTGGTCTTTAAATGTCAAAGTGGACTTAAACTGCATACATTGTAGTTTACAGATAAATGTGGATAGCCCCTCAGCAGCATCCTAATTGTAACATGTCTGAAAACTAAAAATAGTTTTAAATTCCAAATACCCTTGGGCGTGCAGATGTTTGTTAATTAATTGGTATATTGAAGTGCCATTTTTAAATAGGTAATACATTAGTGGAAAGATTTATTTGACTAATGTGCCCTGTTTTTTTTTTGCCCAACTTTACCTTACATCATTATGATATATGTTATTTTTTTTGTGTTTGTTGTGTTGCCTTTTTAATTTTGATTACATTTAATTCTCTGTTTAAGGTGATTCCGGGTACCCACTTCTACCCTGGCTCATGACGCCTTTGCTGCGGCCCCAGGATGCCTCTCAGGAAGCGTACAACCGTGCGCATCGCAAGACCCGGGCTGTTGTGGAGAGGGCCTTTGGGCTGCTGAAGACACGTTTTCGTTGCCTTGACCATACTGGGGGCGCCCTGCAATATGATCCCAAGAAAGTGATCGACATTATCATGGCATGTGCTGTTTTGCACAATTTTGCCATCCTGGAACGTGTCCCACGTTATGTGGACAGCCTGCCCTCTTCAGCCGTCGAGGATGAAGTCGAGAATTTTGTGGGGCCCCCCAGTGAGTCTGGCCAATCTGTTCGAGCCAACCTGATCATGCAGCATTTTACTTAACTTTTTTCCGTGTCTCAACATTCTGTGTGTCTGTGTTATCCTTTTTGTTAAATATGTTTTTTTGCCGTAATGTGGCATTACCTCAAAGTAAAACATTTAGACCTTAATTCTTGCCTAATGTATTTCATGTAGTTTCCTTAGCTTTAGATTTGCATTGTTACACCTCTTCAAACCAAAATTATCTGGTTTAGCCCAAGTTGTTTAAAATGTGTTCCCACTAAAAACGCCACAAGTATTGTAAGTGAGATTTTTTTTTTACTTAGAAAAGGACAAATTATAGTGCTTAACAGAAAACATTCCACATACATCTGTGGTTACAAATGGATAACATTACAAAAAAAACATCGAGCACATCTACACCTGGAAGTGAGTGGCACAACCAAACAAGGACACCCAGTCCAAAGGCCAGCCTAGTCCAGTCATTAATATTGCCTGTGCCCAGGGATATTTGGGCATGGCCATAATGTCACACAAACATGTCTGCAAACAGGAGGAGCACCAACCAAATACATATTTAAAACCATAAGTGGCCAGATACCCTCCACATAGACCTATGGCATTGGCTAGTGGCCTTAAGCATTACTCTAAGGAGCTATATGGGAGCAAATCCAAAACACAACCTGCATGAGCAACACAAAATGGATTGTTTGAAACCTCAAAGGACAAGTAAATACAGTGGGGGTTAAGAGAAAAGATGTCCCACACACCCATGGCTTAATAGGGTGGCTGCCCATAATACCCAGGTGGAGGTCCAGGTGGAGGTCCATGTGAATGGGACCTAGCCTGGGCCATGGCAGCATTGTGAATTTGAAACTGCTCCACAATGTTTCTCTGCATATTGGTCATCTCAGCCATGGCTGACTGGATGCCATTACTTGCATTGACCACGTTGCTGTTGAGGGTACGCAACTCCGCGAGGATGCCCTGTAGACTGGTATGGATGTTGACCATGTCGGCATGCCTTTGTTCACGCTCTGTAACGAGCTGTGCGTCATAAGAGTCCCTTTGTTGGGTCCATAATTGAAGCAGGGCACTCTGCCTCCCCTGGGAAATTGTGGGGCGGCGTAATGGAGTCCGCCGCACAATTACCCTGGCTCTTGGGCGTGCCCTGCCGCGTGGTGTCGTCCCCTCAACAGCAACAGGCCTGCTTTGCAAATCCTCAGCAGCAGAGTGAACACTGGGGACTGTAGTGTCAGTCTCCCCATGTGCATGCACAATGGATGGAGATTCACTCTGCTGCTGAGGATTGGCCAGAGAAACATTATGGAGCAGTTCCAAATTGGGACCCAGGGGGAGGTCATCCGACGTGCCCTGCATGGAGACATCATCATCTTCCTCCATGTCCTGGATCTCTTCCATGAGTGTGCGGGTCTGTAGGGACATATAAAAAAAAAGTGTAAGTTGGCGTCCAAATTTGGGATTCCAACAGTTTAACACATTCTTAATCACTTGGTAGTATTTATGGTACTAAATTAACTTACCGGAAATCTCTGATCTGGGCTCCTATGCTGTACGGACCTGGTAGGCATAACCAAACTGGGGGGTGAGTTTACCCTTGCTGAGGGATCATGCTGGGCTGAAGAAGAGAAAAAAAAACCACGTAAACACACACATAACCATTTTTGGGATAGGTAATCAAATATAGCTCTATTTGTAATATTAATCAACTCTAGAGCAATGGGGACATTTGTTAAAAGACACGCAAGTTTAGATAGGTGCAATGGCTCGCGCAAACTGCTAACTGACCTCAGTTCTAAGTCAGGAAGTGTACCCAGTCAGCATACAACTTTCCACGCACATTTTTGGATTTAGACTACCATTCGCTAGGTCCGGGGTACTCAAACAATTGTTGGAAAGGCCCATTTAAAGGTATGTGGTGAGAGGTGAATGTCTGGCCATGGTGCTGACGCAGGGGGTGTCTAGTTAGAAATAAACACACTGGTGGAGGGGCTGGAGATTTCAAAGTGCAAACTAATAAAGGCTGCTTGGCCTTGCTGGGCTGGATGGGGCAGAGCTGAGGGGACAGGGATTGGATGGCTAAAGGGGGGAGTTAACGTATTGATGGTGATGGGATGGATGGAGCAAATCTGTTACAAATGTATGGGGCTTATGTGGGGGGGGGGCATGGGGGGACTGTGGCAGATGGGGCAGAGCTGGGGCTGCGGGACACGATTGTACCAAGAGAAAGATGTACCAAGTTACTGTGTACCTTGCAATGCCACTTCCTGTGCAGTACTTCATATTGCAATGCTATGTTTCAGGGAGCCATGACATTGGGCAGGAGAACAACCACTACATCGCCGATCAAGGGGGCAGCTCTGAGCACGTCAACACAGAAGTAACTGAGTGCAGGGCTGTCTAGGCAGGGGTCCTTGAATCTGGTGCCAAGGTCCGCATTGGGACCCCGGGCCGGCAGTTGAGTCTCGCTGCTCTAGGTCAGATATGTTTGGGGGTGGCTAATGACATTGTTAACTCAAACACAACTCACACAACAAAAAGGCAACCCATACATAATGATGTGTGTTTTGTGATTGATTCAAAATATATCACTTTTCAGGAGAAACTTCATGACTTTAACAATCCAATTGGAAATTTGATGTTTGCCATAATGGCTGTGGGCCTAAATGTGTGATTCCCAGGGACCAAAAGAGGACACAAACAGGCACAGTAGTGCGAGGCCAAGCCAGGCAAACCATAGGGGCATCCCGTTATCTTGTTACTAGTGAACTGTAGATTATTTAGCAAACAGGCAAACATGCAGATTTAAGAGTACTCACCGTGGGTACGGGTCGGTGAGTCTGTGTCCCTTAGACCAGCATGTCCACCGACCGCGACCGGATGGAGAAGTCCAAGCACAATCTCCTCAGCAGGGGTAAACTCCAATTTAGATGGAAAGCCACCTCCAGTTTTCAGGCTGAAAAGAGAAAATCGTTTGGTACTCAGAAAAGGTGCATACAGTACATCCTAAACATTATATTTAGAGAAAGCATTTATTTACCTGTAATTATGCCTTTTAATTTCTTTTTGCCGTACAGCATACTTCAGATCAGAGATTTTCTTCTGAATTTGGGACACATCTTTCCTCTCTTCCCCCGCTGCATTTACTTGTCGGAGGATGGTTTCAAACAATTCCATCTTGCGCTGCTTTGTGGTGTGTTTGGATTTGCTCCCATAGAGCTCGTCATAGTATAATGTAAGGCCACTAGCCAATGCCATATTTTGGTCATGGGAGAATCTCCCACTCAACTGGCCGCGGCGCAATGTGCGGCCAGATGGTTGGCTTGGCTGCTCCTCCATGTGTGCAGACACATGTGGTGACATTATGGCCTGGGGCTGGGTAGGGGAATGGCCGGATTGGTGGCTTCCCAATGACTGGACTGGACTGGCCAAGGGACTGGGTGTTCTGGCGTGGCTGGCCACCGAACTTCCAGGTGTAGATGTGGTCATGGTTGCAATTCTGGGCCCTCTTGGGGGGCTCTGTTCCCGGCTGGTGCCAGGTCGGGGGCTCTGTTCCCGGCTGGTGCCAGGTCGGGGGCTTCTGGCCCTGGATGGGGTTCTTCGGGCCCTGTAGGGGCTTCTGGCCCTGGATGGGGTTCTTCGGGCCCTGTAGGGGCTTCTGGCCCTGGATGGGGTTCGGCGGGCCCTGTAGGGGCTTCTGGCCCTGGATGGGGTTCTTCGGGCCCTGTAGGGGCTTCTGGCCCTGGATGGGGTTCGGCGGGCCCTGTAGGGGCTTCTGGCCCTGGATGGGGTTCGGCGGCCTCTGGCTGGGCTTCGGGCCCTGGATGGGGTTCGGCGGCCTCTGGCTGGGCTTCTGGCCCTGGATGGGGTTCGGCGGCCTCTGGCTGGGCTTCTGGCCCTGGATGGGGTTCGGCGGCCTCTGGCTGGGCTTCTGGCCCTGGATGGGGTTCGGCGGCCTCTGGCTGGGCTTCGGGCCCTGGATGGGCTTCGGGCCCTGGATGGGCTTCTGGCCCTGGATGGGGTTCGGGCCCTGCTGCGGGGCCTGGGTTGCCGAACTGCCCTACTTGAAGCCATGGCCGGTGTGGGCTCCCTTGTGCGGCCTCTTCTGGGGGCAGAGGTGGTGGGTGCTGCAGTTGGCTGCTTTTTGGCTGCAGGGGCACGGGGCTTGGGGCCCCTTTTTTGGGTTCCTGAGGGTCCAGGGTCCCTTGGTGGGGCCGAGGTGGTAGTCTTGCCTCTCAGCTTTCTCCTACCTTGCTGGGACCTTGTTGTTGGGCCCTCCGCGGTCTTGCTTTGCTGGGGTCGCTTGTTCATAGGCTTTTTAGGTGCCATCTTACACAAATGCTCAAAGAGAATGAGCTTTGGGTGCAGGGACCTTTAAATAATGAGCCCAGCGTGTGACGCCTATGCGCACGACTACGCGCTCGTACGAACGTACGTTCGAGCGGAACCAGGAAACCGCTGGGGTTTCACTTATCTGCTGCCTTGAAGAAGCATAAAGATGGCGCCCACTATCTTCACCCGTCAACAGGAAGAGATCCTCATGCTGGTAAGTGGCTGCCTGTGCATTTTAATCTAATAGTCAATGATGGCCTAAATGTCAATGATGCGTTTGGAACTAGTTTGGGGTCTCTTAATGTTTAATCACTGGCTCCTCACACTTCATCCTCAAGGGCCGAGCCTGGCCACGTTTTCACCTGTCTATGCTGATGTCCTAATTCGGCCAATTGCTCCGGCTTAGCAACAGTTAATTAACCTGTGGAGTAGCGGGGCTAGCTGGCAAACCTGGCCTGTCTCGGACCTTGATGCGGATGTTTGAGGAACACTGTTTTCCTAAGCCATAAAAACACAACGGGAAGCCACACACGTGGTCCAAAAGCCTAAGCATTAGCCTACATCTTGGATGTTTAAACCATCCTAACATGCCATAGATGCAGGTGGGCTGATTCTTGATGTTGGCTATTATCTGTATGTACATGGTGTGTGATACATATAACATAAGACCAGACTGTCATTCACAGTCAACGTCCTC
The DNA here is from genome assembly GCA_027917425.1 of Gastrophryne carolinensis. Classification (NCBI taxonomy): domain Eukaryota; kingdom Metazoa; phylum Chordata; class Amphibia; order Anura; family Microhylidae; genus Gastrophryne; species Gastrophryne carolinensis. The sequence goes on along the minus strand of CM051234.1, from coordinate 212,343,034 downwards.
TTTAAGGCACTCCCCAAAAATGGCTGCCACTCGAAATGTGTGTGTTAATGACATTAAATTCTCAACTTGTGATGCAACACATATGGGTCTGTGTGTAAAAGTAAAAGCTCTGTGTCCATTATGTTTTTCAGATCATGCTTCAGCGCCGGTATGACTTCGCGCCCAATGTGTGCGAGAAAAGGGACATCGCCTGGGAGATCATCGCCGAGATACACCGTGTGACCAGCACCACCTTCACTCACACCCAGATAATGCAGCATTGGTCGGACCTGAAACGTCTGCACATGCCCCGGGTGCGGAGGTTTTTTGGAATCCATTTACCAAGTAAGTACAAAGCAATTGCATGGTATATGTTCCAAATGTATAAGTTATGCCTTTATTTATAATGACTTTTCTTTGGTAGTGTTGGAAATGGATTTCAGAATTCGCCGCACCCGGAGGCGTACAGGCCGACCAGTGCTGCATGAGTCTGCATCTGTGAGTGAAGGTGGTGGATCTCCCGGGCGACGGACCTACCCCTCCTCTGTGGCCTCCTCAGACCAGCCCCTGGACCTTACCACAGAGGAGGGGCCAAACCGCGTGGGCGTGGAGTCATACCTGGCCACGCATGGGGAAGGCTCTGGTATGTCACTCTTCATGTATAGGCACAAAGATATACATGGCAGGCCAAAAACTAAGTTATCCTTTATTATGTATTTGTAGAAGCTTCTGGAGCGGGTGAGATAGTGGAGGAGGAGGCAGCAGAGATGCTGGAAGTCGATCCTGGCGAAGGTGAGTGATGTCAGCCAGACTGGGAGCCAGATATGTTGGGAATAGTGACTCTCTACAAGTACTAACCAAATGTCACATGTTTCTCCAGGGACTTCTTCACAGCAGAGCCAGGACCAAGGGCAGCCTGTTGGCCCCAACCAGCCATCTGTCGGCCACCAACTCCGTAAGTCTCCATGCCATTATTCATATTAATGTTTGGTTAGCTAATAACACACACATAACTAAAGGCGTAGCCAATGTGTAGTTCACACTTTCATGTGGGCACTTCGTTAGCTTAAAGAGGACCCTAACTAGTATTAAGAACCAAAGAATTAGCCATCACACTGTACCTACAGATTAGAACCATGGAAAAACACCCTTCACCCATCTAATGCATGTTATTAGACTGAACCAAACCAATATTGGGGAATATGGAATGCGCAATATTTACAGGCAGCATGGGATACAGATTGAAAAAAGGAAGGTGCTGCCATGCATTGTGTGAGTGATGACCTTTCCCTCAACCCAGCTATGCTCGGGATTCCCAACGCAACACTGTAACCTACTCCCCTGTACTTTATCCAACTCTCCACTCCTCATTAAGTGTTATGCTTCATAGTCCAGATGGCGGCGCTGTAATCCCAAAAAAACCCTATTTAACTTTGAGGTGGTGCAGAATCATTTGTGAATAGTTATTGGTTTTCATAAAATAATGTGGAAGGTCCGGTTTAAGGAGTTTAAACACTTACCTGTGTGAAATGCATTAACTGTATCCCTTGGAAGAATGACATATGTCATGCATTTACATGTATTTGATTAACCCTAAATCTATTTCCAGCATACAAACCGGTCTGGGACTCCTATTTATGTTTCTTTCTCTATTGCTTACAGGGATGATCCCCCAAACTTTGGCGGGCAAAAAAAAAAGAATGAAGGAGTTGGTGGCCGAGCTGCTGTCCGAGCTGCTGGCCATACAGGCGACGTTGGGGCCAACAGATGAAGAAGAGGATGATGAATAGTGCCCTTGGTCCTGGCTCCTTTGTTTAACTTGCTGTTCAAGTTTTTAACATTTTAAAAAGTTTTTTTTGGCATTTTTTAAACACCAAAAAAATATGTTTTTTACCAAAACACTTTAAAAAAAAAAAAAATGTGTTTTACTGTTAAAAAAAAAAAAAAAAATTTAGATGTGTTTTACCGAGCCCAAAAAAAAAAAAAAAAATTTTAAAAAAAACAACCCAAAAAAAAAAAGCGGTTTTGAAAATTAGTTCGAACAAAAACAAACAAATAATTTAAATAAATTCGATTTTAAGCCTTCAAAATTTGTGTCTTTTCTAATATGCACACACCCAAAAAATAACACAAACCAGAAACAACACGCTTAGAAACATATAGACATATGTACATTATGTGATTTTCTTACGTTTTAGGGACCGAGAAAGGAAGTTGGATGCAGCCGCTAAGGGGTTTAGGTAAGTTTGAGGGACCGAGAAATGAAGTTGGATGCAAGCGCTAAGAGGTTTAGGTAAGTTTGAGGGACCGAGAAATGAAGTTGGATGCAAGCGCTAAGGGGTTTAGGTAAGTTTGAGGGACCGAGAAATGAAGTTGGATGCAAGCGCTAAGGGGTTTAGGTAAGTTTGAGGGACCGAGAAATGAAGTTGGATGCAGCCGCTAAGGGGTTTAGGTAAGTTTGAGGGACCGAGAAATGAAGTTGGATGCAAGCGCTAAGAGGTTTAGGTAAGTTTGAGGGACCGAGAAATGAAGTGGGATGCAAGCGCTAAGGGGTTTAGGTAAGTTTGAGGGACCGAGAAATGAAGTTGGATGCAAGCGCTAAGGGGTTTAGGTAAGTTTGAGGGACCGAGAAATGAAGTTGGATGCAGCCGCTAAGGGGTTTAGGTAAGTTTGAGGGACCGAGAAATGAAGTTGGATGCAAGCGCTAAGAGGTTTAGGTAAGTTTGAGGGACCGAGAAATGAAGTTGGATGCAAGCGCTAAGGGGTTTAGGTAAGTTTGAGGGACCGAGAAATGAAGTTGGATGCAAGCGCTAAGGGGTTTAGGTAAGTTTGAGGGACCGAGAAATGAAGTTGGATGCAAGCGCTAAGGGGTTTAGGTAAGTTTGAGGGACCGAGAAATGAAGTTGGATGCAGCCGCTAAGAGGTTTAGGTAAGTTTGAGGGACCGAGAAATGAAGTTGGATGCAAGCGCTAAGAGGTTTAGGTAAGTTTGAGGGACCGAGAAATGAAGTTGGATGCAAGCGCTAAGGGGTTTAGGTAAGTTTGAGGGACCGAGAAATGAAGTTGGATGCAAGCGCTAAGGGGTTTAGGTAAGTTTGAGGGACCGAGAAATGAAGTTGGATGCAAGCGCTAAGGGGTTTAGGTAAGTTTGAGGGACCGAGAAATGAAGTTGGATGCAGCCGCTAAGAGGTTTAGGTAAGTTTGAGGGACCGAGAAATGAAGTTGGATGCAGCCGCTAAGAGGTTTAGGTAAGTTTGAGGGACCGAGAAATGAAGTTGGATGCAAGCGCTAAGGGGTTTAGGTAAGTTTGAGGGACCGAGAAATGAAGTTGGATGCAAGCGCTAAGGGGTTTAGGTAAGTTTGAGGGACCGAGAAATGAAGTTGGATGCAAGCGCTAAGGGGTTTAGGTAAGTTTGAGGGACCGAGAAATGAAGTTGGATGCAGCCGCTAAGAGGTTTAGGTAAGTTTGAGGGACCGAGAAATGAAGTTGGATGCAAGCGCTAAGGGGTTTAGGTAAGTTTGAGGGACCGAGAAATGAAGTTGGATGCAAGCGCTAAGGGGTTTAGGTAAGTTTGAGGGACCGAGAAATGAAGTTGGATGCAAGCGCTAAGGGGTTTAGGTAAGTTTGAGGGACCGAGAAATGAAGTTGGATGCAAGCGCTAAGGGGTTTAGGTAAGTTTGAGGGACCGAGAAATGAAGTTGGATGCAAGCGCTAAGGGGTTTAGGTAAGTTTATGGTTGAGGGTGCGCATGCGCAAGATCTTATAAACATACGAACGCACGAATCTAAGAGGCCAAAAACCAATGAAAGCCAGAGGCAAACGCAAGTAATTGGAAGAGGTTGACGATGGAAGCAGCCGAAAAAACAGGCTGCCGCCGCAACAGGTGAGCACATGAACGTGATTTTTACGATTGCCAACTGACTGAGGCAAGTTCGGGAGATATCATACGAACGGACGTATCTTTTAGGATAGAAACGTATTTGCTTATTGAATCACTCGCAAGTTCATACGAACGCACGAGGGGACGTGAAAAATAGGATGATCGTGAGCCAAATCCAAGCTGTTACATGTTTCTTTGAATCAACCCAAAAGTATAGCGAAGACGTGGCACTGGGTCACTAGTGTTTATTGATGATGCGACACAGGACAAAAGCAGCCAGATGAGGTATTTAGAGACATACTGTGTTCTCAAATGCAGCCAAACTTATTGGTCATTGTTTCTTAATACAGATGGACAATGACCCAAAGCATAAAGCCAAAGTTACGCAGAAATTTATTACATCTAAAAAGTGGAATATTCTTGCAAGTCAGTCACCTGATCTCAACCCAATTAAGAATGCATTTCACTTGTTAAAGACTAAACTTCAGACAGAAAGGCCCACAAACAGCAACTGAAAACCATCAATGTAGAGGCCTGGCAGAGCATTAAAAAGGAGGAAACACAGTGTCTGGTGATGTAAATGTTTTCAAGGCAGCCATTGCCAACAAAGTATTAGAAATTAACATTTTATTTACAATTATTTAATTTGTCCAATTGCATTTAAAAATGCTTTAGTTCTTCACATTTTTATGCAATATTTTTGTTAAACCCACTGAATTAAAGCTAAAAGTATAAACTTCAACTGCATCTGAAATGTTTTGTTTAAAATACATTGTGGTAATGCACAGAACCAAAATTAGAAAAATGTTGTCTTTGTTCAAATATTTATGGGCCTAACTGCATGTAAACAAAGTTAGTATGTGGGTTGAAGCACACCAATATACACAGATCAGAGGGGTGTATACACAGTGGGAAAAATGAACACCCAACATAAAGGCTATGCATGCTCAAAAAGGTAATTTAATACAGAGGTGAAACCATATATAATTACACACATTTATAAGAAGAGAGTGTTATATGTACACATTTATACAGATGACCGCTAGGTGGCGCAGATAAGCTGGTCCCAATCCCTGCCTTGAGCCTCTCACTCAAAAAGACATCATGAATACAGTAAGATACAATCCAAGAATGTGGACAAACAGTTATAAAGGATCTGATGCAAGTTAGAGAGGCGCAAGATCAATACCTGAATATACATGCAGAGCAAGTTCTTACACAGGTACAGACTGAAAGTAACAGGTTTGCAGGCATGGACACAGCAGATAACACAGAAAACCTACTCAATGTTTCGGCAAATGTGCCTTCCTCAGGAGTAGCGGTGCTAGTGGGGTGGTGAGAGGGGCCTTTTAAGGGGTGGTAAGTGGCCCATCCAGCTTGCAGGTGCCGCCAAAGTCGGCGCACGAAGTGGCGCCGGCTGATGACGTCATCCTCGGCATTCCCCACGGGTCAGGGCGGCATATTTCCCTTCCCTGTCCCCGGGTGGCGCTCGGGGCCCCTGGAGATGCCGCAGGGGAAACAAGTATAAAAACTAGTCAAAGGAACAATCGCGCAAATAAAGTCAGAAAAGGTATCCCGCAAGATGGCGTTCCAATGTGCAGACTTCAAGAAAATGGCGCCCGTACGTCATTGCCATTAGGCTTCTCCAAGATGGTGTCCATATTAAATGTCGTCAGAGGGCTGCAGCAAAATGGCCTCGGTTCCAGACAAACGTCATTGCCATTAGGCTTCTCCAAGATGGCGTCCATATTAAATAACAGTAAACCGCCGTCAGAGGGCTGCAACAAAATGGCCGCGGTTCCAGACATGTCAGCCGATGTGCGCAACTGCGCATGCGTAGTGTAACGGTGCGGCGTCCATCGTTGGAAGGGATTTGTCCCAGATCCTTGTATAGTAATGCAGATGGTTTAAGGGGGAACTCCACACAGGCAACACGCTGGGGAAGAGGGAGATGCACCCAGCACAGGGGGAAACCCGAATGGATAGCACGCTGAAAACCACGCTGGATGGTGAAACCCCGCACTCTACCTACTCAAATAAAATAGAAAGACAAACAGGATTAAAATTTTTGTGAAACCCCAGTGACAAATAAAAACTATGGTCCCAAGAATGGGCCATGGAATTAGCTATTGCGCAGTACTTCAGTGCAAGGATGCTTAAAGGGGTACTAACCATAATATAAGGAAGATCACCATGAAGTGTTCATGGGGGCTGGCTAATGAAAACCAGGGATCTGAAAAGATTGAACAATAGAGGGTATGGTTAGTAAAATACAGAAAAGTCCATTTCCTCGTTAAGGCCATCGGGCCTGTATGTTTGAAGCTGAAGAATCCAGTAGAGCTCACGTTGTAACAGTTTTGTCTCCATGTCACCTCCCCTTTTATGTGGTTTAATGGTCTCTATCACCAGGAACTGTAGTTGACTCACATGGTGCCCAGCCTCCAAAAAGTGTCTAGCCACTGACGACTCCAACCTCCCATTCCTAATATCGGATCGGTGCTCACTGATCCGTTGCCTTACTTCTCTCTTTTTTTTTCCCCCACATATCCCAACCCACAGGGGCACTTTAAGAGATATAAGGGGGACAAGTTTGATACAGAAGTCAATTTATGTTTCTTTCGCTCCTTGCGTATAAAGTCCTTTTTTACATACCATCCGGGGACAAGCACTGAGTACTAACAACCCACCCAACATAGACCTCAGCATGTGCAAGAAAAAAGCACATGGAATCCCCCACCCACATCTCACGCCATTGAAACCTTCATTGGTTTAGTACAAAGAGATGTCCATTCTCTTAAAGACTCTAGACATCAAACTAGATCCAACATCACACTAAGGGAACAAAGGGCGGTCCAATCTTTGAGGAACAATTCTGAGATTACAATTAAGCCAGCAGACAAGGGCGGAGCTATTGTAATTATGAATACAATAGATTATAAGAATGACATTTTGGGACAATTAGGTGATACAAATGTATATATTCCCCTACGGAGTGACCCAACATGTGAAACTAAAGCCACTATTGATGATATAGTCAAAACCGCTATTGAGGGGGGCGTGGCCGGACATGGAGGAGTGAGGACGCGTTTACCTCGAGCTCCCTCTGGCCGACTGACTTGAAGACTTTTTGGAGGTGCCTGCTCGATCCCAATCATCAGCAGAAGGCATGGCTAAGAAAAGGAAAGGGGTGAAGACCTCCTCACCCCCTCATACGAGGAAAATAAGGGATTTTCTGGCTCATGAGTGCTCGGGGAGTGGGGGTCACGAGGGCCCAAAGATGGCGGCGGTTGGCGGCCCGGCTGCGACAGAGTGCCAGAACATTTTATTGTCAGAACACCCTCACCTGTGTCGCCCGTTGGACCCGGGTGGTGAGCTGCGGCGAGGCCCCGACAATCGGGCTGGCTCCGATGCGGAGCGGAGGGGGAGCGGCCGGGAAGAGGATCCTCGTGGTGCGGGCGTCAGACCCCTTGAGGCGGAGGCGGCGGCTGAGGCGGCGGACGGGGCCCTGGAAGACGGAGAGAGGTGCAGACCACTGGCTTTTAGCACGTCGGATGGCGGGGAGCGAGTGGACGGATCCGGCGGGGCTCTGTCATTACAGCCGGCGGCCGGAGACCTGGCGCGGCGGCGCCCCTCCTCTCAGCATCTACCGACACAGCAGCCTGTCAGCTCTGGCGAAGGTGAGGAGAGCTGCGGGGATGACGCTCGGTGCAGCAGTATGAGCACCGGTGCGCTGCAGGCTTCACCATGTGGGGAGGGGGGCAGTGGGGGGGTGATCCATGGACGCCCTGCAGTCTCCCCACACACTGCTAATATGCCTGCGGATCGTGGGGGAGGAAGAAGCGCCCTGTCTGGTGTTGTGGAGCAGCTGGACACTCCCCCTCATGTGGCATCGGTTTCGGGGGGGATGGGGTCCCATCGTCTCCCTGTGGGCTCCACTTGGGGACCTGAAGGTCTGCGCACCCCACCTCACAGGGGCTGCAGTGGCTCCCCTGGAATTATGATCCCTGATGGCTCCGGATCCCCCTCAATCCATTCAGACCCCGCTCACGGTCCTTGCGGGGACTGGTTCTCCCCCAACGCCCTGCCGCGGGATGCCCCTTCTCCCTCCTGGCACTGCGGGCTGGGTGGGTCGAGCTCCCTTCCACCCTCGACCCCGGTCCCTAGCCTGGGATCACAACGCTGGACTGTGGCGGCCCCTTCTGCCCGGGTGCCCCGCTCCGATACTGGAAAGCCTCCCCATGTGGGGGACCTAGGGGCTGCCCCCTCCTGGCCTATCTCAACATCGTGCACATTACCTCCTGACCAGCGGGTAGCTTCAGTAGCTTGCCGGGCGTTGGTCTCTACTCCTGCCCCAGATGCACGTGATGGGATGCTTGCTGACATCAGGGCTGAGCTCAGAGCCCTACCCACCAAGGCGGATTTGGAATCCTTTATTTTGAGGGTGGAAAGCTCCTTTAAGAAGGACATTTCGGATCTACAGTCTTCAGTGGCGGGTCTTGATTCCAAAGTTTCGGGCCTGGAACAATTTAGCGGTCAGATGTAGGAGGTTTTTTTACGAATACAGTGACAAATGCGGTAAGGCTCTGGCTAGGGCCCTTAAAGCTCAGCGCAGCAAAAATTACATCCCACTTGTTCATGACCCAGAGGGTAACAGGCGACACCTGCCTGTGGACATTGCCCGGACCTTTAGGGGGTATTACGAGACACTTTATAACCTCCCCGGGACAAGCCTGCCAGCTATCGGAGTGACATTGATACTTACATTCGCGTGTCAGGGCTTCCACGTCTTAAACGGGAGGTGGTAGATGCCTTGGAGGAGGGAATTGAGATGGATGAATTGTTGATGGCCATCAAAAATACCAAACCGGGGAGGGCTCCCGAACCTGATGGTTTTAGTTTAGACTATTACAAGGAGTTTTCAGAAACCCTAGGCCCCCAATTTATTGCCTCATTCGGCTCCCTGAGGGATGGTGTCCCCCCACCCAGGGATACCTTACGTGCAAATATAACTGTAATCCCCAAGGAAGGTAAAGACCCAACACAATGCGGGAGTTACAGACCCATCTCCTTGCTGAATTGCGACATAAAACTCTTCAATAAAATAATGGCCGACAGGCTTGCCCCGCTCATCCCCTCCATCATACACTGGGATCAGGTGGGCTTTGTACCCACAAGAGAGGATAGGGATAATACGACGAGGGTGATCAACTTGATCCACCGTGCATGCATGGTGGATTCGGCTGCGATGCTTCTCTCGACGGACGCCGAGAAGGCTTTTGACAGGGTTGGGTGGGATTTTATTTCTGCCACCCTGCGACATATCGGCTTGGGAGATAACATGACTCGTTGGATCTTGGCCTCCTACTTGTGCCCCTCGGCGTCCGTCGTGGTGAATGGGTTGGTATCTGACTCCTTCTCTCTGGCGAATGGTACACGCCAGGGCTGTCCGCTTTCCCCCTTAATATTTATTTTGACTCTAGAACCTTTTCTACGCAACATCCGGAAGAATCCAGATATCTCTGGGGTCCTTTCGGGCCGGGATAAACATAAGGTGGCGGCGTATGCCGATGACCTCATATTTTTTATCACCAGACCAGAAACGACTCTCCCTAATCTTCTGGCAGAACTCAAAACCTTTCATTTATTGTCTAATTATAAAATAAATTATCAAAAATCCTCAGCCCTAAATATTAATATTCCCCCGGGGAGACTGAAGCGGATTTCAGAGAATTTCCCGTTCAAGTGGGAGAGGGAGGCGGTGACCTATCTGGGGACACAAATCTCGGCCTGTCCCCAGAAGTTATATAGCTTGAATTTCCCCCCGTTGCTGGGGAGGGTGGAGGAGGACCTCCAGAGATGGAATAAAAGTGCGTTTTCTTGGTTTGGCAGGGTTAACATTATAAAAATGAACATCTTGCCTCGGGTGCTTTACCTTTTTCAAGCCCTGCCAATTGAGGTCCCCCACACTTTCTTCCGGCGACTGATGGGAATCTGCACGAGGTTCGTATGGGCGGGGAAACCTCATCGTTTGGCTGCCTCTCTCCTGGTGCTCCCTAAGAGACGGGGAGGGCTAGGCCTCCCGGACTGGAAATCCTACTATGCTGCTACGCATCTTGCCCGGGTGATTGATTGGTGCAGGCATGCACATTTAAAGCAGTGGACGTGTATTGAGCAGGGGGCGTCTCCGATCCCCCTTCCAGGGCTGCCCTGGGTACCACTGGACCGAACCGCTGCACTAAATAAGCACCCCACGATTGGGCCCACTAGGAGGGTGGCAAGTAGGACGTTCCGGGGTTTGGACATTTCCCCGGCCCTTTCGCCTCTGACCCCTCTGATAGGCCACCCGGATTTTCCAGTAGGCATTTCGGATAGCACTTTTAGGACTTGGACGAAGCACAATAGGTTTCGGATCCTTCATCTGCGAGGCGGGTCGGGCTGGGTGGGGCTTGAGGAGCTGGCGCGGAGAGAGTCCCTGCCTATTTTTGGCTTCTGGCATACCCTCCAGCTAACACATTATCGGAACTCGATAGGTAGGGTCGCTGAGACCTCCAGGCCCCTCACCCCCTTTGAACAGGTCTGCGTGGGGGGTGGCCATTTCCGGGGCGCTTTGGCCTTTGCCTATTCGCTGGCGATTTGCCCCCAGAATCTTTTTCACCTTCTTTCATAGAGGGGTGGGAGAGGGAATTGAACAGGAGTTTCACTGAAGAGCAAAAGCTGGCTATGATGCAGCTGGCCACAGGTCTTCCATGTCCTGCAGATATCAAGAAACGTCTTATAAGATTTTCACTCGTTGGTATCTGGTTCCTACCAGATTATCAAGGATTTTCCCTTCCTCTTCCCCCTTGTGTTGGAGATGTTTGTGCGCAAGAGGCTCCATGTTACACGTCTTCTGGGAGTGCCGGGACCTCTCCGGGTTCTGGGGCAATGTTCGGAAAGTTGTCCTGGCCCTGACGGACATAGATTTGGGCGAAGATCCGGCGGGTTACCTGCTCAATCTTGCTCCTACCTCTATCCGGAGACGAGGCAAATCTTTGCTCGCTCCCCTCCTGAATGCGGCGAGGTCCTGCATCCCGGCGTGTTGGAAATCCCGGGAGCCCCCTTCTACCGCGCTGTGGCTTGCTAGAGTTAAAGATATCTGTAGGATTGAGGAGCTTACAGCCTTGCTGAAGGGTACTTCAGAGAAATATAGGGTGACTTGGTTTGAGCGGGACCATTTTACTCTCTCCGCGGAATACCTGGAATACCTGAAGATGTAATGAGGATTTGAGCAGTAAGTAATTTACCGCCCCTTAGTGCCTTCTGGCCCTTTCCCCTCCCCGCCTCTTTTCCCATTTTCCTTCCCTTCCCACTTCCTCCCTCGTTTGTCGTATCCCCCCCCTCTGTTGTGTGTGTGATAGTGTTGTTCGTCTACCCTTTGTGCGTTTACTGGATAGTGTTTGGTTTGGTTTGTGTTGGGCTAGTATTAGCCTTGTTTTATTAACTAAAAAGAATGAGGAGGCGGGATATGCAGGCCTCAGGCCTATCTTTATTTCATTAAGATGAACCGTTGCACGCCTTAGCTGGATCGGCGGGGCGTTTTATGATTTTACAGAGATCTTCAGGAAACTGGATTCGAGAGGCACCTTTAGTCTAGGGTATCGTTGAATTCTCATTACTGTTTTACTGTATTTAGGCTGGAATGTCTCTCGCTGCTTATTAATCCGTGTACCCGTTGTGCTGTATTGCTTTATGTACGGCATGTTTGTCTTTTTACCCTGAACACGGTCTGTAACCTGCTTTTCTCTAATAAAAATTTACAATTTAAAAAAAAAAAAACGCTATTGAGGCTAGCATTATTGACACAAAACTTGGCAAAAATTTTTGACCACAGACTTTCCCCTCATACCACTGTTTTATTGCCTGCCTAAGATACATAAAAGACTCCATAACCCGCCGGGCCACCCCATAGTTGCAGGCACCAACTCGGTGTTTCAGAATCCGGCAATTTTCATTGATCGCTTGTTACAACCTATGGTCATCCTTACCCCTTCATTCCTTCAGGATACCACAGACTTCTTGAACCGCATTTCATCCCTTGGTACTCTACCACCCGACTGCATATTGGTAACTATGGACGTCTCCAGCTTGTACGCCTCCATCCCCCATCAGGAAGGCATCAGGGTCATTAAAAACGCACTCTCTACATCATCTATCCCGGTAGGTACACAACAATTAGCATTGGATCTATTAACCATTATTCTCACAAAGAATTACTTTCAATTTGATGGCAAATTCTATTTGCAGGCCCAAGGCACGGCCATGGGGTCCAACATGGCCCCCAGTTATGCCAACTTATTTATGGCGGACTTCGAGGCTAGGTTCGTCTACCCATCAGTTGCCTTCAAACACCAGATCTTAATCTGGTTGCGTTACATAGATGACGTGTTTTTGATATGGCAGGGAGACATTGAAGGATTGAGGACTTTCCATCATTACCTTAACCAATGCCTGCCACCGTTCTCCATGGAAAATAGTCCCAACAGCATACATTTCCTAGATGTACACATTACAGCATCAGAGGGTTCCCTAGTTACGGACATCTTTAGAAAACCGACCGACCGGAACACCTTCCTCCATGCGGAAAGTTTCCACCCCCATCAGAGCTTTGCCTTACAGCCAGTTTGTCCGTATTCGAAGGATTACGGCGAACGATACTCTATACAATAAGAGATCAGAAGAACTGATCCAGAAACTTAAACATAGAGGGTATGACTCACGTGCCTTGGAGGAAGCTAGGACAAAAGCTTGTGACCTTGACAGACAGTCCCTTCGTAAATTCAAACCAAAAAAGACCAACACACGAATACCGCTAGTACTTACTTTTTCAGACTTATCTAGAAAGGTCCAGCAGATTGTCAGAAAACACTGGTCGGTCATTGTAACTGATGACAAGCTTAAGGAAACCATGAGGGAACCCCCCATGGTGGCATATAGACGGTCTAGAAATCTCAGACAATCTTTAGTACAAGCAGATCTGGGTACACCTAATATCAAAGATAAACAAAACTGGCTGAGCATCAAGGGACCCCCACCTGGTATGTACCCGTGTGGACATTGTATGCAATGCAGCTATACTTACAAAACAAGTACCTTCACCCACCCCAAAACAGGCCACAGATATACTATTAAAACTTTTGCAAATTGCTCCACCAAAAATGTAATATATCTCTTAAAGTGCCCCTGTGGGTTGGGATATGTGGGGAAAACAAAGAGAGAAGTAAGGCAACGGATCAGTGAGCACCGATCCGATATTAGGAATGGGAGGTTGGAGTCGTCAGTGGCTAGACACTTTTTGGAGGCTGGGCACCATGTGAGTCAACTACAGTTCCTGGTGATAGAGACCATTAAACCACTTAAAAGGGGAGGTGACACGGAGACAAAACTGTTACAACGTGAGCTCTACTGGATTCTTCAGCTTCAAACATACAGGCCCAATGGCCTTAACGAGGAAATGGACTTTTCTGTATTTTACTAACCATACCCTCTATTGTTCAATCTTTTCAGATCCCTGGTTTTCATTAGCCAGCCCCCATGAACACTTCATGGTGATCTTCCTTATATTATGGTTAGTACCCCTTTAAGCATCCTTGCACTGAAGTACTGCGCAATAGCTAATTCCATGGCCCATTCTTGGGACCATAGTTTTTATTTGTCACTGGGGTTTCACAAAAATTTTAATCCTGTTTGTCTTTCTATTTTATTTGAGTAGGTAGAGTGCGGGGTTTCACCATCCAGCGTGGTTTTCAGCGTGCTATCCATTCGGGTTTCCCCCTGTGCTGGGTGCATCTCCCTCTTCCCCAGCGTGTTGCCTGTGTGGAGTTCCCCCTTAAACCATCTGCATTACTATACAAGGATCTGGGACAAATCCCTTACAACGATGGACGCCGCACCGTTACACTACGCATGCGCAGTTGCGCACATCGGCTGACATGTCTGGAACCGCGGCCATTTTGTTGCAGCCCTCTGACGGCGGTTTACTGTTATTTAATATGGACGCCATCTTGGAGAAGCCTAATGGCAATGACGTTTGTCTGGAACCGCGGCCATTTTGCTGCAGCCCTCTGACGACATTTAATATGGACGCCATCTTGGAGAAGCCTAATGGCAATGACGTACGGGCGCCATTTTCTTGAAGTCTGCACATTGGAACGCCATCTTGCGGGATACCTTTTCTGACTTTATTTGCGCGATTGTTCCTTTGACTAGTTTTTATACTTGTTTCCCCTGCGGCATCTCCAGGGGCCCCGAGCGCCACCCGGGGGCAGGGAAGGCCAATATGCCGCCCTGACCACGGGGGCCGGGACCCGTGGGGAATGCCGAGGATGACGTCATCAGCCGGCGCCACTTCGTGCGCCGACTTTGGCGCCACCTGCACGCTGGATGGGCCACTTACCACCCCTTAAAAGGCCACTCTCACCACCCCACTAGCACCGCTACTCCTGAGGAAGGCACATTTGCCGAAACGTTGAGTAGGTTTTCTGTGTTATCTACTGTGTCCATGCCTGCAAACCTGTTACTTTCAGTCTGTACCTGCTCTGCATGTATATTCAGGTATTGATCTTGCGCCTCTCTAACTTGCATCAGATCCTTTATAACTGTTTGTCCACATTCTTGGATTGTATCTTACTGTATTCATGATGTCTTTTTGAGTGAGAGGCTCAAGGCAGGGATTGGGACCAGCTTATCTGCGCCACCTAGCGGTCATCTGTATAAATGTGTACATATAACACTCTCTTCTTATAAATGTGTGTAATTATATATGGTTTCACCTCTGTATTAAATTACCTTTTTGAGCATGCATAGCCTTTATGTTGGGTGTTCATTTTTCCCACTGTGTATACACCTTCCTAACTGCATGTAATACATTTGTCTGTTGATGTTGACTACTATTAATTCCCTGTTTGTCTAGCGTGAAGTTATTCCTCTGTTTCCTCGATTATTGTATATCATTCATTTCCATGTATGTATACTTACAAAAACCTATGGCGAATAAACTTTAATCCAACTCATACATCATGATCTGCCGATTAATCCACACACAGACGGATTCTTCCAAAACACAAGCTCTCATATTTTATTCATATTATAATTCAATTCTGCTTTAAGTACTTTTGCTATTGCATGGCACGGCCTGCTTCAAGAAGTCCTTACGTATGGGATATTCCGCCACAAGGTGGCGCAGTGTACTGCAGAAGAGTTGTGGCTCCTCCCGGCACCATATAAAAACAGGATCACCAATAGACCTCCCCAGTTTTTCCTCTGCAGTGATACTGCGAAGATAGAAGATGGCTCTCTATATTGCACCGGGGAGCGGGGCAACCAAGCCTGCGGCCCTGCAAGTCTATTTCCACCCGCTTCCGGACCCTCTTGCCTCCCAGCCTCGGCTGACGGATCGGGTGAAGGTAGAGGAGCACTAGGGTCAGGTGCTCAAGGAGCGCTGCTCCAAGCCGCAGACCCTGTACCACAAAGGGTAGCCAGCCATAGGCTTTATGGTGTGCCTAATGAGGGATGCGGATTTCCTGTCCTAAGCTTCTGAGGGGGTGAGTGTTTTGGGGACTGTGTTCTGGTTATACCCCTTGTTTTGCCTTGTTTGGTTTCTGAGGTCCCCCCCTACCCTGGCCCGGCTCCTAAGTAGAATTTTTTTTAACGTTTTTCGCCGCCGTCGCCACTTTGTAATTCGCTCCACGGCGGGCGGCGCTATGTCTGTGACGCGTTTTTGGAGTGTGATGGTGCCGGCACGGTCACGTGAGCACCACTTTCACGCTCTTTGGGGGGGCGGGGCCGGGGGATGACGCGTATCACGTTGTCCCCCCGCGGCCCGCCCCTCGAGGTTCCTCTGCCGGCGCCATTTTGAGCCTGCTGCGCGTCTGGGGCCCCTCTTTCTTCCTGGGCTGCGACGGTCATCGTTTTCTGTGTCGCATCCTCCCGTGGTCTGGCGGCTTGGTGATCCTTCGGTCTCCTTGGTCCGTGAGTCCCCTTTGGGGGTTTTGATTCCTTGGGGAATGGACTGTGGGAGTCTTATGTGCATTTTACTTTTGTCTTTCAGGCGGGACAACTGTGGGTTGTGGTTTCTCCCGGTTCTGCTCCTTACCCCCCCATCATCTCCCCCTTACTGGCTCTTCTGAGGGCATCCCTTGGGGGGCATCCCGGGTGGCTTTTTATTAGCCCTTACCCTGTGCTGGCCTATTGCGCCTGTGTTAATCACCATATGGAGGCTTCTGGGGATAGCGGGCTTGGGGGTCCTTCGGGGCAATCCCGGCTGTGTGCCATGTGCGGGGCATCCCCTTTGAGTGATAGTGCCGCGGTGTGCGTGCCGTGCGCCCAAGGTATCATTGCGGCCCAGGCTGGGCTGAGAGCTTCCCTTCCCAGTTCTGCGCTCCCTTCGGCATCGCCTACCCCCCATTTAGCGCCCAGTGAGGGGGATACTAGCGGGGGGGGTCACAATATGATCTGGCACTTCGTGTGGCCAGCTTTGAAAGGCAGCTTGCCAGGCCTGTTCCAGGTAAGGCCTCTGGCAAGAAGCGGCACCTGGCTCCCACGCCCTCCCTCTTTGCTGAAGATGAGGTAATTGATGCCCTTGGTGGCCGTTACTCCCTAGAGGAGGGGGAGCTTTTCCAGGACTCCTCTGGGGACCAGCATGAGGGGTACGACAGTGACCCTAGGTCTCCGTCCGGGGAGGATTCATGGCTCCCCGATGACACTGATAGACTGTTGTCTGACATTTTTGAAACCTTGCACATTGCCCCCCCTGAGGTGGCTAAGAGGAAGCAGGGTGAGCTCTTTCATCCTGATAAACAACGTCTGGAGTTCCCTGAGCAGGGCCATTTCTCTAATATGGTGCTCAAGGAGTGGGAACGTCCTAATAGATTGCCCGCAGTGCCCAAAGGGTTGGATAAGAAGTATTCCTTTCCTGCTGACCTGGTCAAGCGATGGCCGTGTCCTCCTGAGGTGGATGCTCCCGTTCTAGGGCTGTCCAACACCTCAGTCATGCCTTCCCCTGACACTACTACACTGCGGGACAGCGCGGACTGGTGTATGGATCAGCTGGCCTGCCATGCTTTTACATTTGTGGGGGCTGGGCTGCGTCTGGTCTGCGCCGCTGCCATTACAGCTATTGCCCTTAGGAAAAAGCTCAAGCGTCTCACTGATGGCGCTATGGCTGGTAGAAGGAGGGAGGATTATAGGGCCCTCTTGCTTTGCTCTGATTTTGTTGCCTTTGTCCTTACTGCCATGGATGACGCGGTCCGGCTGGGTGGTAGGGCCTCTGCTCTCTTGATGGCTATGCCCCGCTCTGTTCGGTCAGTGGGCAGCTGACACTGCAGCTAAGAAGGCTCTCACTGGGCTCCCTTTTGCTGGGCTACGGCTCTAGCCAAGGATGGTAGGTTATCTCAGTGTAGGAAGCAAACTCGGGCCTTTCGGGGGCCCTCTGCTTCCTTCCCCTCTTTTCGTGCTTCCAGAGGAGGTCGTGGCTCCCTCTTCTCAGGTAGCAGCAGAGATTCTTGGGGCTGTGGCAGATCCCGTGGTCGTCCCAGTCTCTCCTGGGGTTCCAAGCCAAACCCCCTCCTAAGGCCCCTCAGGCATGAGGAGGCGCCTTCGCCCATCCGGGTGGGGGGACGGCTTCGGCTCTTTGCTCACGTCTGGAGGCTCCGCGTCTCAGACCGGTGTATTCAGGAGGTGGTGTCCTCCGGTTACAAGATAGCCTGGACGCCCACAAGATTCCTCAGATGCCGGATGTCTCAAAACCCTCTGTCAGCTCAGGGTTTGCGCCTTGCAGTTCAGCGCCTGTTGGAATCAGGAGTCATTTGCCTCGTGCCTTCCCAAGAACAGGGTCAGGGGTACTGCTCCAATCTTTTCATGGTCCCCAAAAAGGATGGGTCTTTGAGGCCCATCCTGGACCTGAAGGGTCTAAAGTTTGTCAGGTTCAAGCACTTTGCATGGAGACGCTACGCTCGGCTGTCAGTACCGTGGACATCAAGGATGCCTATCTTCATGTGCCAATCTTTCCAGGTCATCAGAGATTCCTGAGGTTCGCTCTAGAGGATCAGCATTATCAGTTTGTGGCTTTACCATTTGGTATCACCTCGGCACCTCGGATGTTCACCAAGGTGCTGGCGGGCGTGATGGCTCTGTTGTGGAACCAGAGCATTCGCATCCTCCCTTACCTGGACGACATTCTGATTGCGGCTCAGTCGCTTCCTCAGGCCAAGAAGGATACTCAGGTGGTGACCTCCACTCTCGAGTCCTTCGGCTGGGTGATCAACTTTCCCAGGTCTTCACTGTCTCCGTCTTTGGTGAGGTTCTTTCTGGGCATGACTCTGGAAACCTCTCAGGTCAAGGTATTCCTGCCTCAGCAGAAAGTGGAGGGCCTTCAGAAGCAGACACGGACTCTGCTCTTGTCCCCATCCTTCCATCTGGCAAGGGATGCAGTTAGTGGGCCTGATGGTGTCCTGCTTTGAGGCGGTCCCCTTTGCTGAGTTTCACATGAGACCTCTTCAGATGCACCTCTTGTCAGTTTGGGATCGGGACCCTGTTCCCCTGGATCAGGATTTTGCTCTGTCCCCCCTGGCCAGACAGTCCCTCTCGTGGTGGCTGGACTCAAGGAACCTTCTAGTGGGCAGGACCTTTCTGCCTCCGTGCTGGGAAAATGTCACCACAGATGCCAGTCTGACCGGTTGGGGGGGCTTTTGGAAGTCTCTGAAGTTCCAGGGTCGGTGGGGCCCCCAGGAGGCCCATGCTCCCATCAATGTCCTGGAACTGAGGGCGATCAGGTTGGTTTTTTCTCAAGACTTAAAGGAGCCCCATTTGGGACATACAATGCAAGAGATAAAATGGGAGCAGCTTTTTCTCAGCTGACCACGCACCTTCTGGATCGGCCGGTTCAGATCCGCTAGGACAAACAGACGGCGGTTGCCTACATCAATCATCAAGGAGGGACTCGGGGCAAGCGAGCCCTCAAGGAAGTGTCCCTGATACTGTCTTGGGCGGAAGAGAATGTCCCTTGCATCTCGGCGGTCTACATTCGGGGGGTGGAGAACCAGGAAGCAGACTCCCTGAGCAGGGGGACGCCTCGGCTGGAGGAATGGTCCCTCAACATCAAAGTATTTCACTCCCTGTGTCACCGTTGGGGTCAGCCGATGTGGACCTGTTTGCATCCCGCCACAATCACAAGCTTCCGAGATTTGTCTCCCTGTCGCAGGATCCTCTGGCCTTCACCACGGATGCGCTAGCGATTCCTTGGACGTAGTTTCGGCTCCTCTATGTGTTCCCGCCCTTTCCTCTGCTGGGCAGGGTGCTGCGCAAGATAGCCCAGGAAGGGGTACCAGCCATTCTGGTGGCCCTCTGCTCACCAAGGAGGTTGTGGTTCGCAGACGTCGTGCAGTTGGCAGTAGATTGGTAAGTTTTGCCCAAGGATCCAGACCTTCTCACTCAGGGACAGCTGCGTCATCCCAATTTACAAACGCTGGCTTTGACGACTTGGCTGCTGAAACCTCCATCTTGATGGATAAGGGGTTGCCGGCCTCTGTTATGATTCGGGCTAGGAAGAAGTCCTCGTCCTTTATCTACTACAGGGTCTGGCGTGCTTACATTGCCTAGTGTGAGGCCAAGTCTCTTCCTTGTCGGGCGTTTTCTATCCCCAGGATTCTGGAATTTTTACAACATGGATTGGATTCGGGCTTCAACTTCCCTCAAGGGACAGGTGTCAGCTCTGGTAATTTTTTTCCAAAGATCCTTTGCCAATCACTGGCTGGTTAAGACTTTTTTCCAGGGAGTTACTCATGTGAGTCCGCCACGTAAACCTATTCTACCGGTTTGGGACTTGAATCTGGTGTTGTCTGCTCTGCAGGGTCCTCCCTTTGAGTCTATCCGTGGGGCCGCGTTACCAATTCTGACTCTTAAGGTGGCCTTTTTGGTGGCTATTACTTCAGTCAGGCGAGTCTCTGAGCTGGCGGCGCTTTCCATTAAACCTCCTTATTTTGAGCGGCATCAGGATAAGGTGGTGTTTAGGCTTAAGCCGGATTTCTTGCCCAAGGTTGTGTCTGCTTTTCTTCTCAATCAGGACATTAGGCTCGATTCAGAGGCACATTCGTCTGCACTTCCGTAGCTGTCTGTAAAATTTTTTGTGGGTGTTTGTCATTTTTTTGTTTTTTTTCGTTCATTTTTCATTTGTACAAACGTTTGGGCAAATGCGTATATGCGCTTTCGAAGAACGAACGCAAATAGGAACATTTGTGTTAGTTCGGGTCATTTTCCAAACCAAATCTGATATTTATCGTTTGTTCAGGTAACTTACGTTATTGCTATGGGCTTGCGTCTCATTCAGAGAGCTGATTGCCGACGGACCACCACCCTATAAATCCGTTTCCTTTGCGATCCCCTTACGGGACCATTTTGACCTCGAGACTAGCAGCTATGGATGACTCTAGTGTATTTGAGGAGCATGAGGATCTGCAGCTCATGGGCATTGAAATTGTCTGGAGGGCTGAGACCAGATTGCACCGGCGATGCATGCACATTGATGGCATGCATGACGTTGAGCTGTTCGAGCTCACCAGACTTAATCGCGCTTCCCTCCATAAATTGTATAGTGAGCTGCGGCCATGGTTAGCCCGCACCACAAGGAAGGGGCAAGCAATTTCAGGTATGACCAAGATGCTTGGCTGCCTGCAATTTTTGGCGAACGGCTCATTCCAGAGGCTGGGTGCCCTCTCCGTGGGGATCTCCCAGCCTACGCTGAGCCGCACGCTATCCAAGTTTTTGGAAGGCATGGCTACCATTACTTGGAAATATATTTGTTTCCCTGACGACGTGGTAGCCAGAAACGCGATTAAGCTGGCATTTTATAACATCGCCGACATGCCCAACGTCATGGATGCCATTGACTGCACCCTTCGGCAGTCGACGAGTATATCTACAGGCAAGTCCAATCAGTCATATTTTGTTTCCGTCTTTTTCCCTCCTTTTAAGTTATCCCTCCTTTTACATAATCCCTCCTTGTAATTATTCCCTCCTTGTGAGTAATCCCTCATTGTAATGTATCCCTCCTTTTAATTATTCCCTCCTTGTAAAGAGTCCCTGTGGAACCATGGACCGTATTTAGTTGCATATAAATGTCACATGTGTTCACCAAGGAAACATTTTAATGTGTACCTGAAATAGACACTGGAAAGTTAATCTTTCCTTTTTCAAACATACATATTCTTTTTTTGTTAAACAAAATACTTATGTACTTGTTTATTGCTATTTTAATTGGGCCACAGGTTTTGCTTAGGGTGTGATTAGTTTGTGTTTCCCTAGTTTTCCTTCCCTTTCTAATGTTTTTGTTTTTTTTTATCCCAGGAGCCGCAAAATGGGCCACTCCAAGCAGTGGTGGCCCCAGACATGCGGTTCCTTAGTCTGCTTGCCGGGTTCCCAGGCTCATCCCATGATGATCTGGATTGTACGGTCGGTTTGAGTCTGGGGAATTTTCCGGTGGATGGCTCCTTGGTAAGTTGACGCCAATAACTTTTTTTTTATATGTATGGCTATGAATTTAGTTTGTGTCCCATGTATGAAACTATGCCTATTTGAACACCTTGTTTACATGTGAAACACGACCTCAACCATTAGATTTTTCAAACAACAAAGCCTTGCCAAATGTTAGTCCTGCATTAGCAAAATGTTAAAATTGAATTTAGAGTAAAGTAAGAATTAGTCTTCCCCACACTCTGCTTAAATTATGTCCTTGAATTTATAATAGGGTCTGCGCCATCTTTGATTAGATGCATTACACTTACTGAGTAGAGGAGAGCGGGATAAAGTGCAGGGGGCGGGTTAGAAGTGTTTTGGACTCATACAAAGCAGATACAGGGTCCTGAAAATTTAAGACATCCAAGAATGCTGAGCAGCACAGTCTGAAACCAATACCTGTTAGCAGTCTGGCTGAATGTCCATCATCCGCCATTTTGGATGTTTAATTTGTTTCCACATCTATTTGATGTTTTTTGTGTTTTTTTTTGGCCTGTGCACTATGTATGCTCATGCTGTGTAGCAAATGTGACCTAGCCTCTTAGTCATGTTGATGGCCCATTTAGGGGATTCCATTTATTGAGTAATGTGTAATTTATGTTTTTATAATACATTTTGGCAGGTGATTCCGGCTATCCACTCCTTCCGTGGCTGTTGACGCCCGTCCTCCGGCCTCAGAATGCAGCCGAGGAGGCATATAATAGGGCGCACAGGAAGACCAGGGCTGTGGTGGGGAGGGCGTTTGACCTATTGAAGACCCGCTTCCGATGCTTGGACCATACCAGGGTAGCACTTCAGTATGATCCCAAAAAGGTCATAGATATTATAATGGCCTGTGCAGTGTTGCATAATTTTGCTATTTTGCAGCGTGTCCCCCGGTATGTGGATTTGCCCCCCCTCTCCACCCACCGATGACCCAGAGGAG
Source organism: Gastrophryne carolinensis (assembly GCA_027917425.1). Lineage (NCBI taxonomy): Eukaryota > Metazoa > Chordata > Amphibia > Anura > Microhylidae > Gastrophryne > Gastrophryne carolinensis. The sequence goes on along the minus strand of CM051234.1, from coordinate 212,320,706 downwards.
GACTATCGTGGCCCACCGAGTGCGTCTGCCCAAGCCGTGCGGTCTAATTTAATTGAGACACATTTTGCTTAATTTGGTGTTCCTTTGTTTGTTTTGTCCCTTTATTTTTTGTTAATTGTGTTTTTGGACCTTTGTGTTTGTATGTTTGTTTCTTACTTTTACAAACAGTAAAGAAATAATTACAAAGAACCTCACACATGATTTTAGACTCTATTTTTTTGGATGTTCCAAATTTGTTAGCGCCTACTTTAAGTCATCTTTATTCCCCAAAAACATAAAGGCATAAACTTAGTCCACAACAAGTTAACTACAATTTTATGTAGTTTATTTTCCAAAGCAAACATTGGAGTTGATGGTCACTCCCATAGTTGCATAAAATACATGGCCAAAACACAAATGAAAGTTTAGGCAAATCAGGCCACATAGCAATTGGCCAGAGGCAGCAGTTTTAAAGTAAGGCACTCCTGTCCAAAGTTTCTGACAAATGAAAATTTAAAAAACATAGGTGACAAGCATTGCCATGTCCACATTGGGCAGCAAATAAATAGGCCCACAGACACACCCTCTCCTGCTTGGCCACATTTGCCACAGGCACAGGTGTAAAGCAGCCAAACCTAGGCCACATCTACACCTGTTACTCAGTGTGACACCCAAACAAGAACCCCCAGTGCCAATCCAAGTCCAGTTCAATCTCAGTCAGGGGTCAAGGTAGTAGTTTGCCAGGCCAGAATGTCCCCCCAATCATGCCTACAAACAGGAGGAGCCAGAACCAATGTAATTCGCCACAAGCATGCAGTGCAACAGCTTGAGTGGCAGGTTCATTGAGGCTTCACCTCCGGCATTGGCTAGTGGGCTACCTCAGCACTCTAATGAGCTATATGGGCGCAAATCCAAAGCAAACAAGCAAAGCCATCCCAAAAGGGTATATTGGTAGGGCTCACCAGACAGGTCAATACAGTAGGGATGTAGAGCAAAGATGTGGAGCAGATACAGGCCAAATAGGCCTTAAAATGGGGGATGCCCATATAACCCAGGTTGGGGCCCTTGAAGGTGGGCCCTCACCTGGGCCTGTGTGGCATTCAGAATCTGCAACTGTTCCAACATGTTTCTATTGGAAGTTTGAAATTCAGCCATCATGGCACTGAGATTGTTAGTTAAGGTGGCCATGTGGCTGTTGCTATTTCGAACTTCCTCTAGCATGGCACTGTAATAATTGGATAAGGTGACCATGTGGCTGTTGTTGGACCTAAATTCAGTCAGCGTGGAGTTTAAGGTGTTGTTAAATGTTTCTAATTGCACATGAAGATGCTCGTGGTTTCGTTGATTTTGGAGGCGAAATAGCCGCATCTCATGGTGCCATGCTGACTCCATCATCGGCACGCCCCTCCCCTGGGCAACTGGGCGACGTAGTCGACTACGCCTCCCTATTCCCCGGGTTGAAGGGCATGCAGATGATGTGCCTCTAGGTCCACCAACAGCCACAGGTCTGCTTGGCAAATCCTCATCAGCAGAACTAGCACTGGGGACTGTCGGCTCAGTCTCTGCATGCTGCCCACGATGGGCTGGCAGCATGCAGCCAGCTTCACTCTGCTGCTGAGGATTTGGTGTAGAAACATGTTGGGACAGTTGCAGATTCTGTCCCAGGGGGAGCTGTTCAGAAGGTCCAATGAAGGGTCCATCCTCCTCCAACTCCTGGATTTCCTCCATCAGTGTGTGGGTCTGTTGGGACATGTAAATAACAAAGGTTCAGTTTGGGTAATACATATGTAATTCAGCAAAAAGAAACATGGCAAGGCACATGCATAAGCAACATCATAAAAAGACACTTACCGTGTATATCGGATCCTGGGCCCGAGGCAGCACGGAAGTAGACGGCATGGTCAAACTGGCTGAGGCTTCCCCACTAGCTGAGGGATGATGCTGGGCTGCATTGTGGAAAAGAAGGCATGTTCACACACAACTAGGCACTGGTGATCTGTAATAACACATATGGTTCACTAAAACAAGGGCCCATGCATGAATGGCAACTCCCCCAACGGACCAAGTTTAACTTGACTATGAATGCCATTATCTGTTAGATGTATTAGTCAACAAGTACATACACATTGGTCTCCTTAACCAAAATAAACATGCATGTACTGGCTGTTCTGAGGCTTCACACATCCCTAAAAGCCCATTATGGGACCACACTCAGCTTGCAAATAGCATTTGCCATTAGATTAGGCTGGTTGCCATTCTTTCTAGGTCAAACTTTCAAGCACCCCAGATCAAGTCTTTCTGAGCAAAGCACAGCTCAAACCCAAATTGGCTACAGATAAAGATGGAAGTGTTGTATGTAATTGACTCTAAATACATAACAGGCAGTCCTTTGCTAATCTCAATAGTGTTCCTCAAGACTCTCCCAAATAATGTATGAGCAAGGAAAAAAGCAAATGATGAGTCGCCACACATAACACACCCTGTTTAAATTGTTACCTCCACTACAAGGCACACCCTAGGGGCATGTGTTAATATATGGGTTTGTGCCTCATTTTACACATAGATCACATTTCACATACACACTAACATTACTAACCTGCAGGAATAGTAGGGATGTCCTTGTCCTGTTGGGCCGAGTGTCCCTCTAAGGCCACAGGATGTAGCAGGCCCAGCACCATCTCCTCAGCTCGGGTAAATTGCAGTTTTGTGGGGAATCCGCCGCCAGTTTGTAAGCTGAAAAAGAAAGTTGCACACATTTAGCTAAATGTTGCCAATACAAGACAAAGACAAATCCACAAAGTATATATGTACCTGTAATTACGCCGTTTATTTTCTTTCTTCCGTGCTGCATACTTTAGTTCCGATATTTTCCTTTGTATCTGCTCCACATCTTTGAGCTCTTCCCCTGCTGCATTGACCTGTCTGGTGAGCTCCTCCAAAATCGCTGCTTGCTTGTAGCTTTGGATCTGCGCCCATATAGCTCATCATAATACAAGGTGAGGCCACTAGCCAATGGCAAAGTTTGGGCCTCACCAAACCTGCCACTCAAGTGGCCTCGGCACAATGTGCACCCTGTTGCTGGATGTTCTGGCTCATCAGTGGTTGGCGGCAAATCAGGGGGCATTTTGGCCTGGCTGTGTTGGGGAGAAATGTAGGACAGGTGGCTGGCTTCTGATTGAACTGGACTTGGATATGGACTTGGGGTTCTTGGCTGGGTGGCCACTGAACTAGCAGGCGTAGCTTTGGCATATGGAGAGTGCCTTTCCACCTGTGCCGGTGCCAAATGTGGCCGAGGAGGAGAGGGTGTTGTGGATAAAGTCGTGCTTGGGGCTCTGTGCCTCTGTGGGCCCTTAGAATACCCATGCCCCTTGGAGGTAGACGGCCGGTCCAGGGGTGACCCAGAGCTTGGGCTTCGGGGCCTCTGCCTTGCCCTCTTGTTCACTGATTTGGACACCCGGGCGGGTGGGGAGGGCGAACTCGGACTTCTGGCCCTGTGCCTTGCCCTCTTGTGCGATGATTTTGACACCCGTGCGGGTGGGGAGGGTGAACTCGGACTTCTGGCCCTGTGCCTTGCCCTCTTGGCATGAGCCTTGTGGCCCCGTGCGGGTGTTGTTGATGGGGAGGTTGAGCTGCTGGGGCTTCTTTCCCAGTGTCTCCTTTTGGTTGTCTTGCCATGGTAGCCACGTGGGTGGGGTGATGGTGACCTTGGGGGGCTGGGGCTTCGCACCTGTGGCTTGCTTTTTCCAGCGGCCTCCTTTTTTTGTGTAGTTGTGGTGGGTGCCTTTGGCTGGGCAATGCGGGCTGGCCGCAACTTCGCTTTGGTCATCTGTGACAGAGTCTTGGGCCCTTCAGCAGGCTGCTGCCGTTTGGCTGGCTGTTTGCTGGTGCCCTCCTTTGCTGCTTTTTGTGGAGCTTTTTTAGGTGCCCTTTAAATAAGATTGGCGGGGTCTCACGCTACTCGTACGCGTGCGTACGGCCGTTCGTCCGGCCGTGCGGAACCCGGAAACCGCAGGGGCATTACTAATCTGCTGCAGACAAGAGGCAAGATGGTGCCCACAATCTTCACCCGCCAACAAGAAGAAATCATCATGCTTGTAAGTGTCTTTTAATGCCTTTGATTTGCCATCTAAATGCATGCCTAGCCCTTAAGGAAGCGCAGGAAGAAACGGTTTGTTTAAAAAGTGTCTAAAACTACGTGCCAAACCGAAGTGAGGGCCCACACGTGCGAACCAACACTGAGGCCAGCTTCAAGGATTATATTAGGCTACAAATGTGTCTGTTAATGACATTTAGTCAAATGATCGATTGTTGACAGATATTTGTATGCAGTTTGAACTAAAACCTAGGTTTATTTTGTGTTTTGTAGACCATGCTGGAGCGCAGGTACGGCTACCTGCCCAACTCTTTTGAGAAGCGCACCGTCGCCCTGGAGATCATTGCCCAAATCCAACATCAGACGGACACCACCTTCACCCATACGCAGATCATGCAGCATTGGTCGGACCTGAAACGGCTGCACATGCCCCGGGTGCGGCGCTTTTTCGGAATCCATTTCCCTAGTAAGTACATAGCGATTGCATGGCAGATGTAACTCATGCAGAAGGTAGGCATTTATTTATAATTGTTTTTCTTTTCTAGTGTTGGAAATGGAGTACCAAATCCGCCGCACCCAGAGGCGCACAGGCCGACCAGTGCTGCATGAATCTGCAGCTGGAAGTGAAAGTGGTGGATCTCCAGGGCGACGGTCCTACCCCTCCTCTGTTGGGTCCTCCGACCAGCCCCTGGACCTTTCCACAAAGGAGGGGCGGCACGGCGTGGGCAGGGAGTCGTACCCAGCAACGCAGGCAGGTCTGTGACTCTTCATGTATCCGCACACACATATACATGCTATTTCCACCCAAGCCGATTCCCTTAATCTGTTTTTGTAGATGCTTCTGGAGTGGGTGAAGATGCGGAGGCTGCAGCAGATCTCGCCCAGGAGGCACAGGGAGAAGCTGAGTGATGTGACACACACATTGAAAATGACTTTCGATTACTGTTGACTAAGACATTATAAGTGACCCTATTTGCCATGTCTCGGCAGCCTCTACTTCACAACAGTGGCAGGGCCCAGGACGTAGGGTTGTCCCCAACAAGGCATCCGTTGGCCACCAACCAAGTAAGTTGTAATGTCATTCTTTGCAGTATGTGTTAATTGACATGATCACCCAGATACATTAAGCCATAGTCAGTGGCATTAGCAGACTGACCTGTGCCCACTTGCTTAGAGTAATTACTTAGCAGACTGACCTGTGCCCACTTGCTTAGAGTAATTACTTAGCAGAATGACCTGTGCCCACTTGCTTAGAGTAATTACTTAGCAGAATGACCTGTGCCCACTTGCTTAGAGTAATTACTTAACAGAATGACCAGTGCCCACTTGCTTAGAGAAATTACTTAGCAGAATGACCTGTGCACACTTGCTTAGAGTAATTACTTAGCAGAATGACCAGTGCCCACTTGCTTAGAGTCATTACTTAGCAGAATGACCTGTGCACACTTGCTTAGAGTAATTACTTATTAGGATGACCAGTGCCCACTTGCTTAGAGTAATTACTTAGCAGACTGACATATGTCGTCCTGATTTATGTTGCCAACTAAAAAACATTCCATCCACAGGTGAGAAACATGTATTTGTCTATAAGTAATTTTGTCTCAAAAAATTGATACAGTGACCACACGGGCAAGAGTGGAAGAAATGAATCGAAGGGTCCTTGAGTTGGTGGCCGATATGCAGCAGCTGGTTGACTCGTAGGGGACAACAGAAGAAGAATAGTGTTCTGGGTCCTGTCACTGTTTTTATTTATGTAAATAGTTTTTAATATTTTAAATTTTTTATATTTTTAAAGTTGATTTCGTTTTAAAATTAGTAAAAAAAAAAAATTCTAATGGGCCAAAAAAATGGCCTTCAACTAAAAAAACAAAAAACCAAAAACAAAGTTTCAGTGTCATTTTTTAACACAAATACATTAACACAAAACGAAGGGTGAAATAAATATTTAGAGATGAGGATTCAGGTGACCGGGAAGTGGTTTGGGTAAGTTTTAGGGGCCTAAAATGGAAGAAGAACCTAACCGGGAAGTGGTTTGGGTAAGTTTTAGGGGCTTAAAATGGAAGAAGAACCTAACCGGGAAGTGGTTTGGGTAAGTTTTAGGGGACTAAAATGGAAGAAGAACCTAACCGGGAAGTGGTTTGGGTAAGTTTTAGGGGCTTAAAATGGAAGAAGAACCTAACCGGGAAGTGGTTTGGGTAGGTTTTAGGGGCCTAAAATGGAAGAAGAACCTAACCGGGAAGTGGTTTGGGTAAGTTTTAAGGGTCCAAAAGGGAAGATGGAGGATAGCGTTAAGTGGTTGGGTTGAGCTTTAAGGGCGCAAAAGGGAAGATGGAGGATAGCGCTAAGTGGTTGGGGTGAGCTTTAAGGGTCCAAAAGGGAAAATGGAGGATAGCGCTAAGTGGTTGAGGTGAGCTTTAAGGGTCCAAAAGGGAAGATGGAGGATAGCGCTAAGTGATTTAGCTAAACATTGTAGTAGAAGTGAGGGTGGCAAATATGTAGGCGAGCACTTTAATGAGTTAAGTTTGTAGTGCGCAGGCGCAAGATCGTAAGGATTTCCGTCTGGACAATCATTTATTGAAAAAGGGAAACGGAATCTATCGGGAAACGTAAAGGATTCGTGGGAGGAGATGATGGGAAAAGGGCAAAAACAAAAGGCTACGTTGTAACATGAGAAAATGAAATGGAAAAGTCACGGAACAAAACGTTGGAAAATGACATCCTCGTACTCGTACTCTGCCGTACGAACGGACGGAAACTTTACTGAAGGCTTGCAATGCATGCACAGAGTTGCTCGCACACTCATACGCAGGCTGTGCCATGCATAGTAAAAGCAATTCTACAGGTGAGTACCCACAGAATTGTATTTTGTACTGTGTGCCGTGTGAATTTACCTCCATTATCACTCCAAAGTATGAGAGTTCTGTAATTTGTCAAGATCTTCACTAACAATTGTGTCACATTTGGTAAGTGATTGTATCTTGAGTAGTCATCTATGAAAGTCACTATGTACCTGTTGCCTACAAGTGTATATGGGTTTAAAGGACCACACACATCATCGTTTATACAGTCATTTTGTTTATGGATGCATAGTCTCACTTTTTCATTCACTGTGTTGAAGTGATACAGATGATCATCCAGCTTGGCACCTGCTATCATCTGCTTGCCGTCCAGGATAGAACACTAGTCTCCGTGGAAGTTTACAGTGAGTTCTTTGGCTGTCAGATGCTTCATAGATAAGAGTCCTCCTTCTAGATCAGGAAGATAAAGCACATCTTTTACTTGTGTCCCACATCATTGGGTTCCAAGGGTTCCATGCCCATATCCCTCCGCATGTATTTAACTTCCTTACGCAAGGTAAATAGTCACTGTTTGACTGTAACTTCAAATGTGGCATTCCAGCACTCCCAGCATGGCATTTATCTGCTCCTGCATGTCCTAAGCCTCATTTTGTAAAGTTTCCTCAGCAAAAACAACTTGCTGTTTAAACTGGATCTCTCATGCCGTCTTTTCAGTACATCTCACATGCTTTTTACTGTATTCTCACTGCAAATGTGGATAAGCTGATCATCTTCTACTAGTAAGTTTATGTGCCTGTATGTTTTTCCTGTCCCAGTCCTGATTATTATTCCTGTGGCCTCTCTGTAGTAATAACCTTCCACAAGTCATCTCTGGATAATAGCATTTCCACTTTAAACTTCCAAAGCTGATAATTGTCACTGTTCAGATTGGCCACTGAGAGTTAAAAGTGGACCAACACTGAAATAAAAAGACACTTTGTTAAAAAAAAAAAACACACCCGTCCTGCACTGTGAAATGGCTTTATAAGCATACCTAAAGCTTGACTCCACAGCTTCCGCATTTGTGGGCAGTGGAAACCGCAGGCACACCATCCGAACAATGGGCCTGATGCAGAGCCTCCTCTGAACTGCCCTTAAAACCTTCCGATTGTCCGGGGCTCCCGTTTGAATCGTGGCTCAAATGTGATGCAGAGCCTCCGTCGGAATGGCTCCCTAACTGATCCGTCAATTTCACTTTACTCGGAAAGCTTTTTTTGCTCTCTCGGGTGCCTTCAATTTGATCGGGGCTCCCGTTCACGTTCACACAGGCGGCCCGTTTTTCCCTGATTTTTCCTGCCTTTTTGAACGTACCTGCTTGGTTTCCGTCGTATTTGACCTTCCATTTTGGTGGTTTTAGCAAGTATACTTACATCTCCATGGCTCTTCAGTTGCCAATCTGGCTACATGCAAGCGCACATCCCTAAACCTCCATTGGAATATACATATGGCAACCACTGCCAATTTGACACATATTTTTTTTTGAACAATAAATTTGGGTTGTTCCTTTTTCCTTGCCATTAATGCATACCTTAATCTCCTTTATGTTCCTTTTTCCTTAAATCATAAAGGTATGGTATAGCACACCAGAGAAAGACATTTAGAAAGCAAATGAATATTTTGGGTGCAACAAGTCCTGAGGTGTAACCCCTAGCAACCTCTTTAGATACTATACAAAGAAAAGGAATTGGACTAATGCACACCACACCAATAAGAAGTTTTGCAAAGTAAAAACTGTATTAAGAATTCATACAGAATGTTCTCACATTGGTACAATAAAGGATACAAATAGTATATACAGGATTCCCAGTCTCCAGGATCGGTAACCACCTCAACGCAGAAAGAGCAAAGTTCAATAATAGCAATATTGCTTATATGGACATGACCAACTGAAACATAGAACAATTACCCATAGAGGTTGTGAGGTGGTCGTGCAATCGGTCCTGAGGAATGTTACAAAGTGGTGAGCTATATGCTCCTAAGTTAAGGAAAGTAACAGGCAAATACTAGTAATGCATATGTTAATAGTAGAAAAAAGTTCTGGTCAGCATGTATATGACATGGGAACCATCATACCAGAAATGCGCAGAAATGTCATAAACAGAAAAACAAATGCATTTTAAATCATGACGTCCGTCATAGGTAAATGATAACAATGTAGCAGAGCAACATGACATTACCAAAATAGCGGTACCCTGATCGCGTGACCTGCCTACGTTTCGGGGCAACCCGGCCCCTTTGTCAAGGCTGCGATACCAAACAGAGAAAACAGACCTCATTTTAAAGCATGCGCCATCTCCCCCCTGGCCGGCCAGAGTGACGTGAGCGGAAGCGCTCGTCGAGCGCACTCCGCAACGTCACATCCGGCGCCGCGGTCCCGGCTGACGCCATATCCGGTATCGGCTGGCACTGTGTACAAGTGCCAGCCTTTGCCGCATGACGTCAGCGCGCGGGGCCTGCGCGCGTCGGTATTAGCTGCTTTTTATGCACAGGACAAACTTTATTGAAAATGACAAAAACAGTCAGATGGGTATGATAGACGCGTTGTCCAATGGTGAAGAGCGTGGTTCTGTGCAGAGCAGCTGGGGAGTTTTTATGAACATCAGGAGGAGGCAGCGACATGCCTGTGTGAAATAGTTAAAAACAATGGGATTAAAAACAACGATCTGGGTAAATGTGTTAAACAATATTCATCCATAGGAAAAAGAAATACAGGGAAGGTAATGTATAGCAGGAGGTGGTAACCACTTTATGAACAGATAACATCTCACTATTAAACGATGGGGGGAAGGTGTCATTCTGAATAAGGCCAATTCTAGCTGCAATTTAAACATGGGTAGTGATAGATTTATAAGATTAAAGGACGTGAAAGAACATTGTGGAGATGCTAAACAACAGGGGAACAGTTATGAAGATCTCAAGGTATGTAATAGTGAACTGCTCTATTATTGTAGCATGTCACTGTAAATTTGGGGTATTGCTATATCTCAATCCCCGGTGGTGGTTAATAAATGTCTCCCCATCTCTATAGAGGCATTTGAAACCCAGGATATTATCCAACTGTTATAGTCTAGCTATTAGGCTGGTAACTAAAGATATCGGAATACTGTAAATGAGAAGAGTTATATCTATGTAGTTGGTGAGATACTATGTATAATCCGGAATGAATGTTGTCAAAAAAAGGGACACTTGCAACACTGGGTGTCTGTAAGAGACAGGCAGTTATGGTTGCGCTAGACAAAAGGTAAAAAGAATATGAGAAAATGAGAAAACGTAGCGGGTCCTATGTCTAGACATTGACATGTGGAGGGTGGAGAGTATACTGTCTATGAGTATAGCAGCCCAACAAAAGGCATCCTTTACCTGATTTTATTGCAGATATAGACACGTAGCCAATGTAATGGGCTGCCACTGTGATTATGGACCAGTCATTCTATCATGCTACAGTATTGGCACAACTGAATGACACACAGGTTTATCGCAAATTATCTACTGATCCATTACCAACAATCAAGTCGGAACTGGATCGCCTTATACACCAGGCACTTGACACAGGGGTTATCAATAAGAAACTACATGACTTTATGATCACTGACTTTCCCAGAACTCCAGTATTCTACATCCTCCCTAAAATTCACAAGCATTCGACTCATCCACCCGGACGCCCCATAGTGGCAGGCACCGAATCTGTATTTCAGAATGTAGCTACCTTTCTTGATAAGATCCTACAGCCCAAAGTTATGACCACCCGGTCATACCTACTTGACACAGGTGACTTCTTGAACAAAATTGGCAACCTAGGCCCCTTACCAGACAATGTCCTGCTATGCAGCATGGATGTAGCATCACTATATACGTCCATCCCACATGACTCTGGTATCTCCGCTATCTCTCGAGCATTACAGGAAATGGGAGGGACACCAGTGTTTAACCAGTTATGCATCGATTTACTTACACTTGTGTTGACTAGAAATTACTTCAGATATGAACGGACTTACTACCTACAATTACAGGGGACCGCGATGGGGTCAAATGTTGCCCCATCCTATGCTAACCTCTTTATGAACGAGTTTGAAACTAGACATGTATATACTCATACACTGTTTCCCACTCATGTCCTCTATTGGGTACGTTATATAGACGATATCTTCTTTTTGTGGCACGGCTCATCAACGGACCTTCTTACATTTACTAAAGACCTAAACACAGCAGTACCCACAATCAAATTCACTTTGGAACATAGCTGCGAACACGTACATTTCCTTGATGTCCAAGTGGCCATCAAGGACCACATGATTGTAACAGATTTATACAAAAAAGAAACGGACAGGAACACATTCCTACATTTTAAAAGTTTCCACCCCAAGAACATGAAAGAGAGTCTTCCGTATAGCCAATATGTTAGACTCAGAAGAATTATCACTGACTACCACACATTTTTAGAGAGAGCAAATACTCTTACATCTGAGTTTTTGGCTAGAGGCTATCCGAGACATATTCTGGAGTCAGCTAAGAGTAAGGCTTTTACACAGTCACGACATACCTTACTGAAACATAAACCTAAACAGACACAGACACGGATACCAATGATACTTACCTACTCCAGGATGTCTCCTCTCATTGAGCGAATTATTAAAAAACATTGGCACATACTCACCGCTGATGAGCGCCTCAGAGACACTTTTGCACAACCACCATTGTTTGTTAAAAAACGCCCCAAAAATCTTCGTGACCAACTCATAAGGGCAGAACCTCAGCGACAGAGTAGAAATCCACCATCACAAACTTGGCTCACTACTCTACCAACGGTCCAGGGTATGCACCCTTGTGGACATTGTGCCCAATGCCATTTTGTAATCAAGGGTAACCAGTTCACACATCCACATACCGGCAAAAAATTCTTTATTAAAACCTTCCTCAATTGCAGCTCTGACTTTGTAATTTACATTCTCAAATGTCCATGCGGTCTCGCATATGTTGGAAAAACCATTAGGGAACTACGGGCTCGCATCAGCGAGCACCGAAGTTCTATCCGCAGAGCAAATCTTGATTCCCCCATTACACGTCACTTTATTGAGGTTGGACATCAGGTCTCGCAACTCAGATTTCAAGCTATTGAACAGATTCAGCCCCCATCGAGAGGAGGGGATAGAAACCTATTTCTTTTGAAACGTGAACTCTTTTGGATTCACACTTTACAGACTATGGCACCTAGAGGCCTAAATGAGGAAATGGATTTCACACCGTTTCTATGAAAACTGAATTTCATACTTTAACGCTGTACTAATTCTACTTCTCTTATTTTTAAGTTTGCACCCCTCCTCAGCCGCAGATGAAAATTTCTCATGCCCCATTACATTGGCTACGTGTCTATATCTGCAATAAAATCAGGTAAAGGATGCCTTTTGTTGGGCTGCTATACTCATAGACAGTATACTCTCCACCCTCCACATGTCAATGTCTAGACATAGGACCCGCTACGTTTTCTCATTTTCTCATATTCTTTTTACCTTTTGTCTAGCGCAACCATAACTGCCTGTCTCTTACAGACACCCAGTGTTGCAAGTGTCCCTTTTTTTGACAACATTCATTCCGGATTATACATAGTATCTCACCAACTACATAGATATAACTCTTCTCATTTACAGTATTCCGATATCTTTAGTTACCAGCCTAATAGCTAGACTATAACAGTTGGATAATATCCTGGGTTTCAAATGCCTCTATAGAGATGGGGAGACATTTATTAACCACCACCGGGGATTGAGATATAGCAATACCCCAAATTTACAGTGACATGCTACAATAATAGAGCAGTTCACTATTACATACCTTGAGATCTTCATAACTGTTCCCCTGTTGTTTAGCATCTCCACAATGTTCTTTCACGTCCTTTAATCTTATAAATCTATCACTACCCATGTTTAAATTGCAGCTAGAATTGGCCTTATTCAGAATGACACCTTCCCCCCATCGTTTAATAGTGAGATGTTATCTGTTCATAAAGTGGTTACCACCTCCTGCTATACATTACCTTCCCTGTATTTCTTTTTCCTATGGATGAATATTGTTTAACACATTTACCCAGATCGTTGTTTTTAATCCCATTGTTTTTAACTATTTCACACAGGCATGTCGCTGCCTCCTCCTGATGTTCATAAAAACTCCCCAGCTGCTCTGCACAGAACCACGCTCTTCACCATTGGACAACGCGTCTATCATACCCATCTGACTGTTTTTGTCATTTTCAATAAAGTTTGTCCTGTGCATAAAAAGCAGCTAATACCGACGCGCGCAGGCCCCGCGCGCTGACGTCATGCGGCAAAGGCTGGCACTTGTACACAGTGCCAGCCGATACCGGATATGGCGTCAGCCGGGACCGCGGCGCCGGATGTGACGTTGCGGAGTGCGCTCGACGAGCGCTTCCGCTCACGTCACTCTGGCCGGCCAGGGGGGAGATGGCGCATGCTTTAAAATGAGGTCTGTTTTCTCTGTTTGGTATCGCAGCCTTGACAAAGGGGCCGGGTTGCCCCGAAACGTAGGCAGGTCACGCGATCAGGGTACCGCTATTTTGGTAATGTCATGTTGCTCTGCTACATTGTTATCATTTACCTATGACGGACGTCATGATTTAAAATGCATTTGTTTTTCTGTTTATGACATTTCTGCGCATTTCTGGTATGATGGTTCCCATGTCATATACATGCTGACCAGAACTTTTTTCTACTATTAACATATGCATTACTAGTATTTGCCTGTTACTTTCCTTAACTTAGGAGCATATAGCTCACCACTTTGTAACATTCCTCAGGACCGATTGCACGACCACCTCACAACCTCTATGGGTAATTGTTCTATGTTTCAGTTGGTCATGTCCATATAAGCAATATTGCTATTATTGAACTTTGCTCTTTCTGCGTTGAGGTGGTTACCGATCCTGGAGACTGGGAATCCTGTATATACTATTTGTATCCTTTATTGTACCAATGTGAGAACATTCTGTATGAATTCTTAATACAGTTTTTACTTTGCAAAACTTCTTATTGGTGTGGTGTGCATTAGTCCAATTCCTTTTCTTTGTATATGTTCCTTTTTCCTTGCCATTAATGCATACCTTAATCTCCTTTGTGTTCCTTTTTCCTTGCCATTAATGCTTACCTTAATTCTTTCTGAGTGTTTTGGATTTATTGTCCCATATCTAAACTTTTTGTGTCATGTAAATGTGTGATGATGTTGTGTGATTGTACATTTGCAGGAAACACAACTGTCAAAATTTTTTTTTTAATTTTTTATTCCAACGTTGGAAATTGAAATTTTTCAACAAAGTTTTTTACAAATAATTGAATCTAAATGTTTTAACAAATAAACTATTTTCATTTTAAGCCAAATTAAAATTCTTTAGGCCTCGGTGTCTTGTGGCTGTGATTTTCTTGTATCTGTGAATGAAAAACAACATTAGTTTAGCATTGTTTATTTGGTTTGGTTGTGCGTGTTTTTTTTGGGGCCCTTTTTAAACCGGACCTTCTGCGTGATTTACTTAAAAGCCCAAACTCTTAACAAAAGATTCCGCAGCATCTCAAAATAATAGATTGTCATTTTTTAGTCAATCAATAATTATTCTTTCCACCACTGGGCTGCAACTCAGTTCAGGAATTTAGTATACGGCCGCCGCCATCTTGACTCAGAAGCATCACACTTACTGAGGAGAGGAGAGTGGGATAAAGTACAGGGGGTGGGTTATAGCTGTGCATTGCTCACACAGACCAGAGCTGTGCTCTTGAAACGGTCAGCAATCCCAGAATGCAGAGCAGCACAGTTAGAAGGCACTTCCTGTTTGCAGGCTGCCTGATAAGATGGCGGCTTCCATAATCCGCCATCTTGGATGTTGAAAGCCTCATAACATGCACTAGGTGCAGGTAGGATGATTTTGAAGGTGGGCAAACTTTATGTACAGGGTGTGGGAAACATATAAGATAGACTCTTATTCTGAGTGAAGGTCCGCTTTAAGGGCTTTTTAGACAAAGTCTTTGGTTTTTTTTTTTGGTTTTTACATTTTGTGGCCAATGGAATTGTTGGTTCATTTACTTTGGTACCAAAAAACGCCACTTACCATGTTTAGGCGCATATTGCGTCAGGGGCGGAGTCTCCATTCTTGCTCCCTTGGTTGCTGCTGTGAATCTGTTTGCATGACAAAGACACTGATATTAGAGACTGTTGTTGTCTCATGTACACAAAAAGCATTAACAAGTTTGCTGGCCTAACTAAAGTCACTTTTTGAACCTCTTGCTGCCTCACATTGCCCTAGTTCTGCTATCTGCATGTAGCCTAGTTTGGAGCTGCGTACATGTGTTAAACTAAGGTGGGCTTGTATGTAACGTGAAAAACTAAGTTGTTTCAGACTATTCTGGCGCTTTGTTTTTTTTTTATTACAAGGAATGTGTGTGCGCACATAAAAACGCCCGCGCGCGCATACTCACATCCATGATGATGTCGTCCTGCTCCGGGGTAAAGATTGCGGCCGACAGCTTTTCTGGGTTTGCAAGGTATAGCTCTGACGTTCCCCCGCGGAGACGTGCGTGCGTGCGCGCAGGCGCGCACCCGCTGTTGACCACGGCCACACGGAAAACATATTTAAAGCACAAGGCACTCAGCTCTGTGTTGGATACCATATCAATATGGGCAGACCTAAAGGGAGCAAAAAGAGCCAACCAAGGGCCGAGGCACATAGCAGCCGCACACATGCCTCATCCTCCACAAGACAGAAGAGCAGGCACCAGACACATGCCGAACATGCCCCCACTAAAACGGTGGATACTCCACACAAACATGCACATTCAAAAAAACGCAGGACCAAGGGTACATTAACCCATTCACCACCACCTGCAAAAAAAACATGCACACACAAGGGTGCCCCATCTAGTCAGACCATGCAGCATCCTCCACCTCCACACACCAAGCATACCCACAAATCCAAACACATAAGCAAGGGTAAGCGCATTGCAAAAACCACCACCCCACCCAGGTCACCCACCCCTCCACCCTCTGGTTCCCCCAATTCCAGTACCTCAGATTCCACATGCAGCTCCACATCTGATAGCTCAACAGGAACCCAGACATTAAGCCAGAGAAGCACACACACAACATCCCCCTCCCCCATAAGCCAAAGAAGCACACACGACTCCCCAGATACCCAACCATCAATTTCCTCAGAGGCAGGGGAGACCACACACCCATGTGGCAGACAACTACGGCGTGGCTCACTAACTGCCCGATTTTGCAATGCTCAAAGCATGGCAGTGGCAAATGCAGTTTGCGAGCATTATGATGCCCTATTTGGCCGCACCTCCAAAACAACCACTAAGCAGGCTAAGATGGAGATCTGGACTAATATTTGCAGGCAGGTCAATAGTGTGGGATCAGTCCGGAGAGATATTCAACAAATAAAAAGGAAATTTGGGGACCTGAAATACTACAGTAAAAAAAAAAATGGACATGCGCCGTCAGCAGAGGTAAAGGACAATTTTTAGTCACATTGTTAAAAGGATGTAACACTTATTAGGTGTAATTTAATCTTCCCCAGCCAACAGACAGGGGGTGGAGCAGAAGTAAAGGAAAAAATAAAATGCATTTTTTGTAACATTGTTAAAAGGATGTAACACTTATTAGGTGTGATTTAATCTTCCCCAGCCAACAGACAGGGGGTGGCTTACCCACTAAAATAATCCTTACTCCCGCCGAGGAACATGTATATACATACATACACCCGGCCAGCATCCAGGGCCTGGCAGAGGCACAAGACACAGACCGGAATGTAAGGTCCCAAGGTGAGTCTGATTTTGCCATGACCTATTACAAAAAGTTCAAGAAGGCAGTGTTATGCTACACAACACACTGTACTTGGCCATTTAGCTAATCTTCCTATCTACATTCTAAGGACCAAGTCAACAGGACACACCAGGCCCACAAACCCCTGCGTTAGCACCGAGGCCAAGGGCACACCAGGCTTCTACACCACAAACCCAAATTGTGGATTGCGAGGAGGTAAGTCAATGGGCCTTGGTGTGTACTTTTAACATTGATATTTGAGAGCTTTTGTGGACAGAAATAAACTAAAAGGATGCTATATTTCTTTACAGACCACAGGAAGCCCACCCATCATCGACCATATACGAGATTTGGAGGAGGACACCCCACATATGTTACTAACCACTACTGCACCAGTGGCAGCAATGCAGTCAACCCCGGCACAGCCACCACATCCACAACCACCTTCGGAACCAGAACCAACCACCCGTCCCACTGCTCCTACCCAGTCTAGACGCCATATTTCCCAAAGAAGGCAACTTCAAATTTTGGAGGAAACATGGAGGCAGGAAAATATTGCCTTTGCAGCAATTCAATGAGACTGTGTGCACCCAACTCACAAACCTCAACGCCCAAGTAGAGGTATTAAACAGAAATATCTCTGAACTAACCAGCCATATGGGTGAGATTAATCAAAGCCTGGCCCACATTGCAGCCAATTTGCAGGCACAACATCATTCCTCGTCACCATGCAACCCAACATACCACTAATTTGTGGGGAATACATTTTCTGTGTCCACGTGTAATTTTTCTTTTGGGCCCAAAAAAACTAATGACCAAACAAAATTTGTTTGAAAAAACAAAAACAAAAAAAAAAAAAAATAAAAATGTGGTCTCTGAAAAAACACTAAACACTAGTTGTGCACGTATGGTTTGCGCGGTGCCACTTTGGGTGCAAGAAAAAGGAGGGGTGGCGAGGGCTGAAACTAAAGGTGGTGAAGTAGCCCACAAGCCATGATTAGGTTTAGGACCGTTGCAGGCGTCTATTGTAGTGCCCCCCCCAGTCTCATCAAGACAACGGAACCTCATCTTCAAGAGAACAAAGCCTCGCTCCAACACAGAGCGAGTCCTCCTGGGGGCAATATTGTAGCGCTCCTCTGCCTGTGAAGATCGGTGCAGGATGGGGGTCTTCATCCAGGGGACCAAAGGATAGGCAGAGTCTCCTGCCCTTAAACCAAAAAAAAAATTAAAAAAAGGTGTGCATTGCAACAATAGAAAAGAGGGACAAATAGGCGAGCGGGGTAGGGTGGGAGGAAAGGACATTTGTAATGAGACTACATGCACATCCAACCTGTACTCTCATTAAAAAAGTCTGGGGAATACTACTTACATAAGAGGGCAAGAACATGACGCAATAGGGTACAATCACTTAACCCATTTAATTTGTAGATCAATAATTGGGCTCCAAATATACTACGAAAAAAGTTACCAAATAGTGTGTTAAGGGAAAAAACACAGTCAGACAGGGTGCGTAACCAATACAAGTTTCATACACATACCCAGTAGCCAGCCACCAAATAGATCGGCTGATTTGAATCGCTCATGTAGGCAGGAATTCCTAGGCAGGGAAAGCCAGAAAAACGACTCCCAAAAACCAAATCAGGGCCAGCCAGTGCCTGCACATTTATGCTATGTCCCATCTTCAAATGCCTGCACACAGACAATAAAATAAAAATTATGGAGACCCTGTAAAAAGGACCCCCCAAAAAAAACCCATAAAAAATATCAAATACTCATGCCATCGATGTCCAAAGGCGTGCGGTGCAGCCTGGTTTCTGCCATACTCAGCAGGACGAGACCGCGGAGCTGGCGCCGCTGATGTGCTCCAACAGAGGACTGCATATTATTGCCCGAGTGCAAATACGGCTGCTCTGACTTGCCGTAAGTGAAGGCTCGGCGGCCCCGTTTTATTAGGGTGTTTTCAATAGGAAATCAAGGCTCTGCATCACTGAAAAAAACGGACCAATGAACGAGGCGTCCGTTTTCCCGGGAAACAGCCTCGTGCGAGCCGACAATCGGAAAGGCGGCTGAGTGCACACCTGAGCGCATAAGCGCACACTAAAATCAACGTAGCACCCTTTCCTGACCCGATCAAAGGCCAAGACCAATGGGAAAACGCACGGGAGAACTGAACGGGGAGGCTCTGCTACAGGCCCATTATCTTCAACCAATCTTTAGTTTCCCTCACATCCGCAAATCCCTGCTATCAAGTGACTTGCGGGCAGGGAAGCTCCTTAGGAAGGCTTGAACCTGGTGGCTGAGAGCTAGTCTGTATTGACTTAGCAAATTAGCTGAGAGGCCACCCAGATCCGCCCATACAAGATTGGCATTCATCAAGCAGACATTTTTGCATGCACACATTAGTGACAGCGCTTGTACCCACCCTGTCTGATGGACATTTTTTCCTGTGCATGCAGCACACCCAGGAAAATAATCCATCTCGCTTATCCGGAAAAGATGACAGTGCCTAGTATTTGATTCTAGGATCCCTAAGCAACTGCAGAATTTCATTATAAAGTAAATGCATTATCTTACTATATGGCACATGAGAGCAGCAGAGAGGGCTTAAATGGTCAACTTTAAGCTCTGAGCTGCTGTGCATTCTTCCTCCTCTATACATAAGAACAGTCTTACTTGTACACAGGAGATGTCTCTGTGGAAGCTTCTTTATGTCATTCTCTGCATCTGCCACGCTGTTTCCCAGGGCTTTGCTCTGCCTGGGCTGCGACTGATCACTGGGCTTTATTCAATCTCTGGTACCTCATTTGGACCCTGGGCCCATAACCTGTTGAGTGTGAGTGCTGGGTGCAGCATAGTCAAATCCAGATAGACATTTGTGGTGTAATAGGAACTGGCTTTACTAGAATATGAGTGCAGTAAGAGAATGTTACCTTACATGGTCGATAACATAGAAAGAAAAAATAAGTCATAGAGATTACCCCAATTAACAGAAAACACAACATGCAGTAGAGAATGTACAACAAAAAGTACACATAGATATATGTGAGACAGCACCATCTACTGTTGTAAATGTATACTGCATTAACCTAGTGACATAGATGCAGATCACATACAGAGACAAGCTGTTGCACAGTATCTCCAACAATTTTGATACCCCTCCCAAGGAGGCTTCATAACATCTTATTACTTCAGCCATGTTAATGCAATCAAATCTTACTACCATGTTTTTTATGGTAAACAGATGTGAATTGGAACTCCTATGTATTGCTGTTCAATTCCTGTCATCTTATTCATAAAGATATAAAATGACATGGATGATTGAGAGTCTTCACAGACCTGCCCAAAGAACCTTTGTCGGTAGAAAGACAAAGGTGTTAGCAGTTCGTGTAATCTTGTGTAGCTCTTTTGATGTTACCCTTTGATTTTTTTTCAACCCATCTAAGATTTGCCATTGTGCTCTGGAAGTGATCTTGACAGGATATTCACTCAAAGAGAGAGTAGCAATAGTCCTGTATGGGGTGTTATGGTCTTTCCCAGCTTCAGGCTTTGGATATAGTAAAGTATTAGTAAGTTTTGTTACCGGTAAATTGTATTTTTCAGTATGAATGCAAAACAATTATATATATATATATATATATATATAGTCACACTCCACGCTATTAGACAAAATAACAGTATAACAGTGCTGCAGTCCACACATCCAAAAGGAAGAAAAGAAGCTGTACCAATTTTATGGGGATTCCTTGCTGGTATAGGCCACCAGTTTAGCTTTCCCCTCAATTGGTTATAGCACCTGTATATATATCATCTGTGGCAGGAATTAGCAGATGCCTATTTGGCCAATATTATGCTGCTCTGCCAGCATGTCATTCTACACACTGTATATATTAATAAAATATATGAAAAGGGAACTCACTGCACTTGTCACCGATTCCTCTCTTCGGTCGTGCCGCCTTGGACTATTTGTCTTTTTTGTCTTAAAGCCCTTTTTTGTATACAAAGTGATTCCACCACTCGATAATAAAAGAAGAGCCTTTTACTCAAACATTCCAGACAAGCACAGGAAGAAAGGCACATATAGTTGTTTGTCAAAAAGTTAAGCACCGGTCATGCTTCTGAGCACAGCGTTAGTTGCTTCCGCTAGGGGGTCCTCCCCTTAGACCAGCGCGCATTTCATTGTTCTTAATTAGAGATGAGCGAGTAGTATTCGACCGAGTCGGTATTCGATCGAATACTACGCTATTCGTCATACTCGATTTCGATAGAGTACAGCGGCGATGGCGCACTTACAATTCGTTTCCCCTCCCACCTTCCCTGGCGCGTTTTTACACCAATCACCATGCAGGGGGGGTGGGACAGGTCCTGGGAGGACGCTGGCATCGCGAGAACGGCGTCTAGACGCATTGGCTGGAAAAACCATGTGACCTCGGATCTACAAAACTCAGCACTTCCTCTTCGTCAGCATTAGCAGCTTGAACTTAGTGAGGGATAGACGCTAAGAGCAGGGAAAGACAGGCTGTAGCTGTATGTAGGCAGGCAGGGCCCCGAAGCTCAGAATATCGCATTTACCACCATATATACCAGCTACCAGAAGACAAGAGAGTCATTAAGAGCCCTTATTAGGGCTACTATGCTGAACGGTATATAGCTCATTCTAGCTATATACACACTGCACACAATGGCTGCTTTAGTGAGGGGTAGCTGCTGCTGCAATAGGGACAGAGAGGCTTCAGTGGTGTATTAGCACCTATATACAAAACTATATACACTCTGCACAAAACGGCTGCTTTAGTGAGGGGTAGCTGCTGCTGCTGGAATAGGGACAGAAAGACTTCAGTGGTGTATTAGCACCTATATACAAAACTATATTTGGCACTACTGTTTTGTGTCCTCTGTGCCAACAAAACCCTGTTATATACCCGGTGCGTATAGGCACCATTTCACCTTCTGGCAGTATACGGCTGTATAGCCAGGTGTTCTCCTAAAAAATATATATATATTTGGCACTACTGTTTTGTGTCCTCTGTGCCAACAAAACCTTGTTATATACCCGGTGCGTATAGGCACCATTTCACCTTCTGGCAGTATACGGCTGTATAGCCAGGTGTTCTCCTAAAAAAAACCTTCTATATTTGGCACTACTGTTTTGTGTCCTCTGTGCCAACAAAACCCTGTTATATACCCGGTGCGTATAGGCACCATTTCACCTTCTGGCAGTATACGGCTGTATAGCCATGTGTTCTCCTAAAAAATATATATATATTTGGCATAACGCGTGGCCAAAAAAGTAAAACGTCTGAAATGCGGAGGGCTAGCGCAAAGGGACGTGGACGAGGACGGGGGCGCGGAAATGCTGGTGGGGGCACAAACCGCGTTGAAGCCAGTGGGGATACAATGCGTGTTGGTGAGGGGCAGCCAGCATTACGCTCATCCAGCTTCCCTGCCTTTATGGGACAGTTAAGCGGGGGGCGGAGTACACCTCTGTTGAGGCCTGAGCAGCGTGAACAGGTGGTGCAATGGATGGCCGATAACGCTTCCAGTCACTTGTCCACCACCCAGTCATCCACACAGTCTCACTCTGACCCTCCTTCCTCCCAACCTGGCCAACAGAGTCAGCCCACCCTTGACCCCTCCCAGGACCTCTTTTCGGGTCCTTTTCCAGATGTGCTGCAAGAATCCCAGGAGCTAGCAGAGGAATTTGTTTGTAGTGATGCCCAAACACTTGAGTATCCGCCATCTCCTAGTGATGTGGACCCGGAACCAGCATCTGCTATCATGAGTGATGATGATGAGACGCAGTTGCCATCAAGGGAGGCTGTTGGAATGTCCAGTGGGCAGGAGGAGGAGCAGAGAGAGGAAGTGGAAGAGGAGGTGGTGGACGACGAAATGACCGACCCCACTTGGACAGGGGTGATGTCCAGCGGGGAAAGCAGTGGAGATGCGGTCTGCACATCACCGAATAAGGCAGCAAGAGGCAGAGGACAGTCCAGAGGCAGAGGACAGTCCAGAGGCAGAGGACAGTCCAGACAGAGAAGGCAGGCCACAGCCAGCAGGGCCGAAGCTCTTCCCGGCAGCAGGCAGTCGCGCGAAGCTCCCCCATCGAGGCCTCGTACTTCTGTGGTGTGGAGATTTTTTAATGTTTGCGCGGCGCAATCTGCCACTCAAAACTGAGTAGGGGCTCTGAGAAGAGCAATCTGACCACCTCAGGCATGCGCCGTCACTTGGAAGTCAAGCACTGGGCTGAGTGGGAGAGAGCAAACGCAATACAACCTGCGCCCGGTCTTGCTGCCACTGCCTCTTCCCCTTTTTTGTGTGCTGCCACTGCGGTCCAGACCTCCAGCCAGGACACCTCCACATCTGCCTCGGCTACTTTGGGGCCTTCTCCTTCAGCCCCCCCTTCCCCCGCATCTTCGTCTGCACCTTCCATCTCCTCGTCCCATCAACTGTCCATCTCGCAGGCGTTCAACCGCAGGCGGAAGTACGCCTCCAGTCACCCCCAAGCCCAAGCCTTAACCTGCCTCATCTCCAAACTGCTGGCCCTGGAGATGTTGCCGTTTAGGCTTGTGGAGATGCAGGCCTTCCGCGACCTGATGGCGGCTGCCGCACCTCGCTATTCCGTCCCTAGCCGCCACTATTTTTCCCGGTGTGGCGTCCCCGCCCTGCACCAGCACGTGTCGCGTAACATCAGGCGGGCCCTGAGGTACGCAGTCAGCGCAAAGGTCCACTTGACCACCGACTCGTGGACAAGCGCTTGCGGCCAAGGACGCTACATCTCTTTGACGGCACACTGGGTGAATGTTGTGGAAACGGGGACGGGGTCGCAAACAGGGACGGCCTACATACCACCCCCGCCCAAGATTGCTAGCACGGGTTCTGATAGACCCCCCTCCTCTTCCTCCTCCTCCTCCTCCTCCTCCTCTGCCTTAACATCGCCCTCAGCCCCTAGCTGGAAGCGTTGCAGCACTGGCGCGGGGAGACGTCAGCAGGCGGTGCTTAAGCTCATCAGCTTGGGCGACAGGAAGCACAGCGCCGCAGAGGTGAGGCACGCCATATTGCAGCAGACAGAGATGTGGCTGTCGCCGCTGCAGCTAGGACCAGGCATGGTCGTGTGCGATAACGGCCGTAACCTGGTGGCGGCTCTGGAGCTTGTAGAACTCAATCACGTACCATGCCTGGCCCACGTTTTTAATTTGGTAGTACAAAAGTTTCTAAAGACTTACCCAAGCCTGGCAGAGCTACTGGTGAAAGTGCGGCGCTTGTGCGCTCACTTTCGGAAGTCAACTGTAGCTGCTGCTAGCTTAAAAAAACTCCAGCAACGCCTCCATTTGCCTCAACATCCGCTGTTGTGCGACCTGCCCACTCGCTGGAATTCCACCTATTGCATGTTGGCCAGGGTGTGTGAGCAGCAGAAAGCATTGATGGAGTACCAGATGATGCATCCACGCGTGCATCCAACTCAGCTCCCTCAGTTTGCCAACCACGAGTGGCCATGGATGGCAGACATATGCGATGTATTGCGTATCTTTGAGGAGTCCACTAAGAAGGTCAGCAGCGAGGACACTATAGTGAGCGTAACCAGTCCTTAAAGAATCGCTCATCGCAATAAGGGAGAACGCATTGCACACAGAGGAGACGGGGGTAGGAGGAGACGCAACGCAGGTAGACAGTCAGACCACACTTTTGTCTGCTGCTCGGTGGCAGTTGCAGGAGGAGGAGGATGAGGAGGAGGAGGACAACGTGGAGGTGGCTGTGGAAGAGGATGCTGGCGGCGAGGGTAGCAGTCAGGCTGTGTGCGTCCCATTGGTTCAGCGCGGATGGGGCGGAGAGGAGGAGGAAGAGGAGGAAATGGGAAATGATCCTTCTGGTGGGGGCAGTGACGTCATGCCTATTCAGAGTCTGGCACACATGGCTGACTTCATGCTGGGCTGCTTTTCCCGGGACATACGTGTTGTCCGGATATTGGAGAACAAACTATACTGGGTCTTCGCACTCCTGGACCCCCGGTATAAAGATAACTTCTCCTCTTTTATTCCGGTAGAGGAGAGGACGAATCGATTACTGGAATACCAGAGGGAACTCGTGCAGAACATGATGCAGATTTTCCCACCCACCATCGCTGGCGGCAGAGAGGAGAGTGTCTCTCAGAGTCTGACAACATTGATCAGGCCCACAGCCACCAGGGGAACACTCTCCAAGGTGTGGGACACGTTCATGGCACCCCCTCGTGCAACTTCCATCACTGCGGGGCCTGCTATCAGCAGGAGGGACAAGTATCGGCGGATGTTGCGGGACTACCTGGCAGACCACACCCCTGTCCTCCCCGATCCCTCGCCGCCCTACACTTACTGGGTCTCCAAGTTGGACACGTGGCTGGAACTGTCCCTGTACGCCTTGGAGGTGCTTGCCTGCCCTGCCGCCAGCGTGCTATCAGAAAGGGTGTTCAGCGCAGCCGGGGGCATTATAACCGATAAGCGCAGCCGCCTGTCAACCGACAGTGCCGACAGGCTGACGCTAATCAAAATAAACAGCAAGTGGATTGACCCGGACTTTGCTTGTACAACAGTGGAAAGCAGCCAAGAGTGAAGTGCCATCTGTATGAAGTGCCATTTCCTCCTCCTCCTCCTCCTCCTTAACCGCCGTAGAATTGCTGTATTAATAAAAAAAATTATGGCTCACCTCTTGGGCTTAATACAATCAATTTTTAAGAGGTCTCAGCTCTTGGGACTCCACACAATTTCTAAGAGGTCTCAGCTCTTGGGCCTTAATACAATTTTTAAGAGGTCTCAGCTCTTGGGACTCCACACAATTTTTAAGAGGTCTCAGCTCTTGGGCCTTAATACAATTTTTAAGAGGTCTCAGCTCTTGGGCCTCCACACAATTTTTAAGAGGTCTCAGCTCTTGGGCCTCCACACAATTTCTAAGAGGTCTCAGCTCTTGGGCCTTAATACAATTTTTAAGAGGTCTCAGCTCTTGGGACTCCACACAATGTTTGAGAGGTCTCAGCTCTTGGGCCTCCACACAATTCTTAAGAGGTCTCAGCTCTTGGGCCTCCACACAATTTTTAAGAGGTCTCAGCTCTTGGGCCTCCACACAATTTCTAAGAGGTCTCAGCTCTTGGGACTCCACACAATTTTTAAGAGGTCTCAGCTCTTGGGCCTTAATACAATTTTTAAGAGGTCTCAGCTCTAAGCTTCCCTTACTGCTGGGGTGACACACTGTAACAAACCTCCTTCTGTAAGCTTCCCTTACTGCTGGTGTGACACACTGTAACAAACCTCCTCCTGTAAGCTTCCCTTACTGCTGGAGTAACACAATGTAACAAACCTCCTCCTGTAAGCTTCCCTGACTGCTGGGGTGACACACTGTAACAAACCTCCTCCTGTAAGCTTCCCTTACTGCTGGGGTGACACACTGTAACAAACCTCCTCCTTTAAGCTTCCCTTACTGCTGGGGTGACACAATGACACAAGAAGACATGTCTGACCACATCTCACACACACACACACACACAATGACAATTAGGGGTGGGGTCTATTTGTTTTCCCCCTTGCCTATGCCATCTGTGGTTGTCATAGGCAACGTGATTTTAAGGGGTGCAGAATTTTGTTCTTTTTTGTACAGTTTGGCTTGGGGGCCATGGCAATGTAGAGGAAAGAAGGTTTCCTTGTCTTGTCTCACTTTACGTAGAAGTTATATTGTGTTTGGAGTGTATTGTTGAGAGGCTGTGATAGTGGCGTAATAGTGCGACTTGGGCGCGTTATATGCACCCAGACATGCTTCCCCTGCTGTCCCAGTTGCATTCCAGCAGTGTTGGCATCATTTTCTGATGTTTCAGGGTGGACTTGGTGACCTCCAAGTGGTCGAATTGAGATTTCCAAGTGTCGAGCATTTTTTTCCCATAGACTATAATGGGATTCGATAATCGGTCGAGTAGTCGAGTAACGCGGTCTATTCGAATCGAAATTCGAAATTTCGAATATTTCACTACTCGCTCATCTCTATTCTTAATGTCATCAAAGCCTCTCCTTTCAACCCCTCCTCTACGTTCTTTTTTTACCCCCCCATGGCATGTAGGGAGAGGGGGTAAATATAATTACAGTGGAATTTATTCAAAAACGTGGAAACATGAAAACATAAAAACTCTATCTGTTCTGTAACTTTGTGTCATCGCTAAACTTTTTTTTACAATTGTCAATTTTTTCAATAAAGTAATTTAGATCTATTTTCAGGCCACCTTGTGTAAGGGTTCCCATCTTGTGAATCCAGTACGTTTCTCTCTTAGAGCATTCCCCTACCCAGTTGCCTCCCTGCCAGTATGGCTCCACCCCCTCTGTGATACAAAAACTGAGGTGGCTCAGATCCTGATTATGGTGTTGATCAAAATGCACTGACACACTATAGGTCTGAACACCCTTCTATATGTTCCTTATTTGTTCAGCTAAACAGATCTTAAACACCCGCTTTGTTCTTCCAACATACTTGAACCGACAAATGCATTGTAACAGGTATACAACCCCCTTTGTGGTACATGTCACACATGATTTGATTTTATGCTGTATGTTATGTTTATCCAATATACTACTTTGTCTCTTTAATTTATTAGAAGCCTGCATATTGCTTTTGCTTTTTTGTGGCAGTTCTACAAAGTTTAGGACTAGTTTTTGTGTTAGATTGGGAGCCTGATGGTGTATAAGCAGAGGTCCTTCTGGTAATATCCTTTCCAATGTGGGATCAGTCTTTAAAACATTCCAATGTTTTCTATGATGTTTCATCCTTCTTAAAGCCTGTGCTGAAACCTGTTTCTTCCCGGCAAGGGAGTTGAGGAAGGAGACTGGAAAGAGGGAGCAAAAACAGCGATCAATAGCCTTTTTAACAGGTTTCAGCAGAGGCTTTAGCAAGGTCGAAACAGTCATAAAAAACATTATCCTTTGTTCACACCTTTGCATTGTGTTAGGAAACAAGCGTTTTGTAAATATGCCAGAGGAGCATTGTATCAAAACAAACACTGCACTTCTGACGCGTTAGAAATGCGTTTGCATTGCTTTTTTTTTTAAAGCAAAACATTTTTTGCATAAGAAGTAAATGGTACAGCAAACACAGGTATACTGCTTTATACATGCGTTGTGCTTGTGTTGCCATGGGCTTATTGACCTGCACTACTGACCTGTGCTGTTACAATGCTGTGCTAAAAAATCGGTTTTGACCCACTGTAGGGACATAATTTAGGCACACTATAATGGAATCTTTTAGAAATGCCATCGGCAATGGAATTACCCTTTAACTTTCTGTTTCAACTGTAACAGGCAAAATGAATGCCTTTACCATAAAATATCATACACTTTTCAGAAGTAAATTGGTTCATAAGGAATAGCTGATACGTTTAAGGGATGCAGGACTGAACTGTAAATGTCATTTTTACAGTGATACCACATTTGGGAATAGCAAGATGGATTCCAGCTTCATCGACCAATGCAACAATCGATTTAAGTAAGAAATATAGGCAAATAAAAATATAGGCCTATTCTCAGCATTGATAATATACTTACATCAGTAAAATATTTGAAATATCTTGCTTTTAAAACAGACCAGAAACTTACAACAAAACCTGGGCCTGCTGTGCGCCCACCCATCCCCTGGGCATTTTGATTCATGCTTAAAAATGCAAAATTAAAAAAGAAGTGCGGGAATAGCATTTTTCCTACAATATGGCTAATTTAGGGTTGTTTGATCTGAAACCTGTGTTCATCTACTCTTTGAGCTAGGCGTGGGCCCAAGAACTCAGTTCTAGATCACTACTAAATCTTTTAACATTTACAGAAGGAAAATAAAACATTGCAATGCTTTCTGTGCATTGTTTTTAAATTGAATACTCCTCTGATATATTAAGCAAGGGCTCCATACTGGCCAGTATAGGAAGGGGAGGACGTGGGCAAGTTGAATCATGAGGGCAAAAAGTTATCCCCAAATGTGAAAGAAGTGTGAAAGAAAAAGAACATACCTGTATGTAAGTCATTTAACTTGCAACATAGGAATACAAAATTATCAGTCCCAAATTAGACCTAAGCTGTATTGATCAGGCAGATTGAAAAGGGACAGATAAAATAACCAAATCTTAAAGGGCTTTTGCGGAGGGGGGAGGTATTATCCCTTTATGTAAGAGCCATAGGGGGGATCATTTGAACAAGGTGCAATCAAAGAAACCATCTCTACCTTCTTCGGAACAGTTCCAATACACAGTTCATTGGGAAGACATTGGGAATATAGTATGACACTGGGAGTAACATTTGGTCCAAACCATTTTGTGGTGTCCTGCAAGGAGCTTCTCCAGGTCCCATTTTCAAGCCTCTTTGGAAAGATGACTGTCCAAATGATGGTTATGGTTCTGTCTATTGCCCTTGTATGTACCCTATGACTGGAGGCTTATTAATAGGTCCATGATATTGCTCTTTTATAATTTTAGCTTGGAGGTGGGCTATAATGTGGGATTAATGTATATTAGCTACCCCCCCAAGAAGGAGATCAATGACTAATGTTACCAAAATAAGCAGGTCATGGGCCTTGTAGCACTTTTTGACACAAGAACAAATAATGTTTTACTGTTAAAATAATAGACCAGACCTGCTAGACCCCCATCTTGAACGTTGCCAAGTACCCCCTGGGGTACACGTACTGCAGGTTGAGAAAAAAAGCCCTATAGCACAGGTCCAATGCTCAGCACCAGGCAAATGCAATGGCCCACTGGGCTCATCCACACCTCCTACCTGTGGTGCGTTGAACTGTTACCAGTACCAAGTAAAATGAAAGAGAAAAACACACACATTGGTCAAAGTATTTTAATATTCTTAATTGAAACTAAAAACACAAAGAGAAGAGGGGCACACCAAAAAGGTAATTGCCAAAATATATAAGTATATGTTTGAATCATATAAGAGTGTATATACAATTACATATGTAAAGAGGGAGCATCTGTTTGTGTAACTGGTATCAATTGTATAGTCTTTATACTGAAATACTGAAAAAGGATACAGTTATAAAAATGGTCTTCCAGGAATATGCACCAGGATATTTTCAAGGCACCTATATGGGTTGATTCAAAGAAACATGTAACAGCTTGGATTTGGCTCACGATCATCCTATTTTTCACGTCCGCTCGTGCGTTCGTATGAACTTGCGAGTGATTCAATAAGCAAATACGTTTCTATCCTAAAAGATACGTCCGTTCGTATGATATCTCCCGAACTTGCCTCAGTCAGTTGACAATCGTAAAAATCACGTTCATGTGCTCACCTGTTGCGGCGGCAGCCTGTTTTGTCGGCGGCTTCCATCGTCCAGCTCTTCCAATTACTTGCGTTTGCCTCTGGTTTTCATTGGTTTTTGGCCTCTTAGATTCGTGCGTTCTTATGTATATAAGATCTTGCGCATGCGCACCCTCAACCAGAAACTTACCTAAACCCCTTAGCGCTTGCATCCAACTTCATTTCTCGCTCCCTCAAACTTACCTAAACCCCTTAGCGCTTGCATCCAACTTCATTTCTCGCTCCCTCAAACTTACCTAAACCCTTTAGCGCTTGCATCCAACTTCATTTCTCGCTCCCTCAAACTTACCTAAACCCCTTAGCGCTTGCATCCAACTTCATTTCTCGCTCCCTCAAACTTACCTAAACCCTTTAGCGCTTGCATCCAACTTCATTTCTCGCTCCCTCAAACTTACCTAAACCCCTTAGCGCTTGCATCCAACTTCATTTCTCGCTCCCTCAAACTTACCTAAACCCCTTAGCGCCTGCATCCAACTTCATTTCTCGCTCCCTCAAACTTACCTAAACCCCTTAGCGCTTGCATCCAACTTCATTTCTCGCTCCCTCAAACTTACCTAAACCCCTTAGCGCCTGCATCCAACTTCATTTCTCGCTCCCTCAAACTTACCTAAACCCTTTAGCGCTTGCATCCAACTTCATTTCTCGCTCCCTCAAACTTACCTAAACCCCTTAGCGCTTGCATCCAACTTCATTTCTCGCTCCCTCAAACTTACCTAAACCCTTTAGCGCTTGCATCCAACTTCATTTCTCGCTCCCTCAAACTTACCTAAACCCCTTAGCGCTTGCATCCAACTTCATTTCTCGCTCCCTCAAACTTACCTAAACCCCTTAGCGGCTGCATCCAACTTCATTTCTCGCTCCCTCAAACTTACCTAAACCCTTTAGCGCTTGCATCCAACTTCATTTCTCGCTCCCTCAAACTTACCTAAACCCCTTAGCGCTTGCATCCAACTTCATTTCTCGCTCCCTCAAACTTACCTAAACCCCTTAGCGCCTGCATCCAACTTCATTTCTCGCTCCCTCAAACTTACCTAAACCCCTTAGCGCTTGCATCCAACTTCATTTCTCGCTCCCTCAAACTTACCTAAACCCCTTAGCGCCTGCATCCAACTTCATTTCTCGCTCCCTCAAACTTACCTAAACCCTTTAGCGCTTGCATCCAACTTCATTTCTCGCTCCCTCAAACTTACCTAAACCCCTTAGCGCTTGCATCCAACTTCATTTCTCGCTCCCTCAAACTTACCTAAACCCTTTAGCGCTTGCATCCAACTTCATTTCTCGCTCCCTCAAACTTACCTAAACCCCTTAGCGCTTGCATCCAACTTCATTTCTCGCTCCCTCAAACTTACCTAAACCCCTTAGCGGCTGCATCCAACTTCATTTCTCGCTCCCTCAAACTTACCTAAACCCTTTAGCGCTTGCATCCAACTTCATTTCTCGCTCCCTCAAACTTACCTAAACCCCTTAGCGCTTGCATCCAACTTCATTTCTCGCTCCCTCAAACTTACCTAAACCCCTTAGCGCCTGCATCCAACTTCATTTCTCGGTCCATAAAACGTAAGAAAATCACATAATTTACATATGTCTATATGTTTCTAAGTGTGTTGTTTCTGGTTTGTGTAATTTTTTGGGTGTGTGCATATTAGAAAAGACACATTTAGGAAGGCTTCAAATATAATTTATTTAAAATTTTTTCTTTCTTTGGTTTGGAATAAAATTCCAAATTTTTTTTTATAGTTTTTTTTTGTTTTTTAAAACCGTTTTTTTTTTTTGGCCTCGGGAAAACATATATAATTTTTTTATTTGTTTTTAACAGTAAAACTTTTTTTTTTTTTTTTGTGGGTTTTTTTGTTTAAAAAATATATATATTATTTTTTGTTAAAACAATTAAAAACTTTCTAAAATTTTAACAACTTTAAAAAAACGTGAAACAAAGGAGCCAGGACCAAGGGCACTATTCATCATCCTCTTCTTCATCTGTTGGCCCCAACGTCGCCTGTATGGCCAGCAGCTCGGCCACCAACTCCTTCATTCGTTTTTTTTTTCCCGCCAAGGTTTTGGGGATCATCCCTGTAACCAATAGAGAAAGAAACATAAATAGGAGTCCCAGACCGGTTGGTATGCTGGAAATAGATTTAGGGTTAATCAAATACATGTAAATGCATGACATATGTCCTTCTTCAAAGGGATACAGTTAATGCATTTCCCACAGGTAAGTGTTTAAACTCCTTAAACCGGACCTTCAACATTATTTAATGAAAAACAAAAACTATTCACAAATGATTCTGCCCCACCTCAAAGTTAGTTAGGCTTTTTTGGGGATTACAGCGCCGCCATCTGGACTCTGAAGCATAACACTTAATGAGGAGTGGAGAGTTGGATAAAGTACAGGGGAGTAGGTTACAGTGGTGCGTTGGGAATCCAGAGCATAGCTGGGTTGAGGGAAAGGTCATCACTCACACAATGCATGGCAGCACCTTCCTTTTTTCAATCTGTATCCCATGCTGCCTGTAAATATTGTGCATTCCATATTCCCCAATATTGGTTTTGTTCTGTCTAATAACATGCATTAGATGGGTGAAGGGTGTTTTTACATGTTTCTAATCTGTAGGTACAGTGTGATGGCTAAGTCTTTGGTTCTTAATACTAGTTTGGGTCCTCTTTAAGCTAACGAAGTGCCCACATGAAAGTGTGAACTACACTTTGGCTACGCCTTTAGTTATGTGTGTGTTATTAGCTAAGCAAACATTAATATGAATAATGGCATGGAGACTTACGGAGTTGGTGGCCGACAGATGGCTGGTTGGGGCCAACAGGCTGCCCTTGGTCCTGGCTCGGCTGTGAAGAAGTCCCTGGAGAAACATGTGACATTTGGTTAGTATTTGTAGATAGTCACTATCCCCAACATATCTGGCTCCCAGTCTGGCTGACATCACTCACCTTCGCCAGGATCTCCTTCCAGCATCTCTGCTGCCTCCTCCTCCACTATCTCACCCGCTCCTGAAGCTTCTACAAATACATAATAAAGGATAACTTAGTTTTTGGCCTGCCATGTATATCTTTGTGCCTATACATGAAGAGTGACATACCAGAGCCTTCCCCATGCGTGGCCAGGTATGACTCCACGCCCACGCGCCTTGGCCCCTCCTCTGTGGTAAGGTCCAGGGGCTGGTCTGAGGAGGCCACAGAGGAGGGGTAGGTCCGTCGCCCGGGAGATCCACCACCTTCACTCACAGATGCAGAGTCATGCAGCACTGGTCGGCCTGTACGTCTCCGGGTGCGGCGAATTCTGAAATCCATTTCCAACACTACCAAAGAAAAGTCATTATAAATAAAGGCATAACTTAGACATTTGGAACATATACCATGCAATTGCTTAGTACTTACTTGGGAAATGGATCCCAAAAAACCTCCGCACCCGGGGCATGTGCAGACGCTTCAGGTCCGACCAATGCTGCATTATCTGGGTGTGAGTGAAGGTGGTGCTGGTCACACGGTGTATCTCCGCGATGATCTCCCGGGCGATGTCCCTTTTCTCGCACACATTGGGCGCGAAGTCATACCGGCGCTGAAGCATGATCTGAAAAACATAATGGACACAGAGCTTTTACTTTTACACACAGACCCATATGTGTTGCATCACAAGTTGAGTATTTAATGTCATTAACACACACATTTCGAATGGTCGCCATTTTTGGGGAGTGCCTTAAAGAGGACGTTGACTGTGATTGACAGTCTGGTCTTATGTTATATGTATCACACACCATGTACATACAGATAATAGCCAACATCAACAATCAGGCCACCTGCATCTATGGCATGTTAGGATGTTTTAAAGATCCAAGATGTAGCCTAATGCTTAGGCTTTTGGCCCACGTGTGTGGCTTCCCGTTGTGTTTTTATGGCTTAGGAAAACAGTGTTCCGCAAACATCCGCATCAAGGTCCGAGACAGGCCAGGTTTGACAGCTCGCCCCGCTACTCCACAGGTTAATTAACTGTTGCTAAGCCGGAGCAATTGGCCGAATTAGGACATCAGCATAGACAGGTGAAAACGTGGCCAGGCTCGGCCCTTGAGGATGAAGTGTGAGGAGCCAGTGATTAAACATTAAGAGACCCCAAACTAGTTCCCAACGCATCATTTACATTTAGGCCATCATTGACTATTCTATTAAAATGCACAGGCAGCCACTTACCAGCATGAGGATCTCTTCCTGTTGACGGGTGAAGATAGTGGGCGCCATCTTTAGTCTTCTTCCAGGCAGCAGATAAGTGAAACCCCAGCGGTTTCCTGGTTCCGCACGAACGTACGTCCGTACGAGCGCGTAGTCGTGCGCATAGGCGTCAGACGCTGGGCGCATGATTTAAAGGTCCCTGCACCCAAAGCTCATTCTCTTTGAGCTTTTGGACAAAATGGCACCAAAAAAGGCAGCAGCTAAACGCGGCCAGCAAAGCCAGACCTCTGAGGGCCCAACAACCAGGTCCCAGCAACGACCGAAGAAGCTAAGGTCCCAGAAGGCCCAGAAGGCAAGTACCACCTCGGCCCCACCAAGGGACACTGGACCCTCCCTTTCCCAAAAAAGGGCCCCAAAGGCACGTGCCCCTGCGGCCAAAAAACAGGCCACAGCAGCCACCACCACCTCTGCCCCCAGAAGAGGCCGCCCAAGGGAGCCCACACCACCCATGCTTTCAAGCCGGGCACTTAGCCAACCCAGGCCCCACAGCAGTGCCCGAAGCACATCCAGCCCGCACAGAAGGGCCCGAAGCCCCTCCAGCCCGCACAGAAGGGCCCGAAGCCCCTCCAGCCCGCACAGAAGGGCCCGAAGCCCCTCCAGGGCCAGAAGCCCCTACAGGGCCCGAACCCCATCCAGGGCCAGAAGAACCCCATCGAGGGCCAGAAGCCCAGCCAGGGCCAGAAGCCCCTACAGGGCCCGAACCCCATCCAGGGCCAGAAGAACCCCATCGAGGGCCAGAAGCCCAGCCAGGGCCAGAAGCCCCTACAGGGCCCGAACCCCATCCAGGGCCAGAAGAACCCCATCCAGGGCCAGAAGCCCAGCCAGGGCCAGAAGCCCCTACAGGGCCCGAACCCCATCCAGGGCCAGAAGAACCCCATCCAGGGCCAGAAGCCCAGCCAGGGCCAGAAGCCCCTACAGGGCCCGAACCCCATCCAGGGCCAGAAGAACCCCAACCAGGGCCAGAAGCCCAGCCAGGGCCAGAAGCCCCTACAGGGCCCGAACCCCATCCAGGGCCAGAAGAACCCCAACCAGGGCCAGAAGCCCAGCCAGGGCCAGAAGCCCCTACAGGGCCCGAACCCCATCCAGGGCCAGAAGAACCCCATCCAGGGCCAGAAGCCCAGCCAGGGCCAGAAGCCCCTACAGGGCCCGAACCCCATCCAGGGCCAGAAGAACCCCATCCAGGGCCAGAAGCCCAGCCAGGGCCCGAACCCCATCCAGGGCCAGAAGCCCCCGACCTGGCACCAGCCGGGAACAGAGCCCCCGACCTGGCACCAGCCGGGAACCTAGCCCCCCAAGAGGGCCCCGAATTGCAACCATGACCACATCTACACCTGGAAGTTCGGTGGCCAGCCACGCCAGAACACCCAGTCCCTTGGCCAGTCCAGTCCAGTCATTGGGAAGCCACCAATCCGGCCATTCCCCTACCCAGCCCCAGGCCATAATGTCACCACATGTGTCTGCACACATGGAGGAGCAGCCAAGCCAACCATCTGGCCGCACATTGCGCCGCGGCCAGTTGAGTGGGAGATTCTCCCATGACCAAAATATGGCATTGGCTAGTGGCCTTACATTATACTATGACGAGCTATATGGGAGCAAATCCAAACACACCACCAAGCAGCGCAAGATGGCATTGTTTGAAACCATCCTCCGACAAGTAAATGCAGCGGGGGAAGAGAGGAAAGATGTGTCCCAAATTCAGAAGAAAATCTCTGATCTGAAGTATGCTGTACGGCAAAAAGAAATTAAAAGGCATAATTACAGGTAAATAAATGTTTTCGCTAAATATAATGTTTGGGATGTGCTGTATGCCCCTTTTCTGAATACCAAACGATTTTCTCTTTTCAGCATGAAAACTGGAGGTGGCTTTCCATCTAAATTGGAGTTTACCCCTGCTGAGGAGATTGTGCTTGGACTTCTCCATCCGGTCGCGGTCGGTGGACATGCTGGTCTAAGGGACACAGACTCCCCGACCCGTACCCACGGTGAGTACTATTAAATCTGCATGTTTGCCTGTTTGCTAAATAATCTACAGTTCACTAGTAACAAGATAACGGGATGCCCCTATGGTTTGCCTTGCTTGGCCTCGCACTACTGTGGCTGTTTGTGTCCTCTTTTGGTCCCTGTGAATCACACATTTAGGCCCACAGCCATTATGGCAAAGATCAAATGTCCAATTGTATTGTTAAAGTCATGAAGTTTCGCAAGATAAGTGAGATATTTAGAATCAATCACAAAACACACATCATTATGTATGGGTTGCCTTTTGGTTGTGTGAGTTGTGTTTGAGTTAACTATTTAATTAGCCACCCACAAACATATGTGACCAAGAGCAGCGAGACTCAACTGGCGGCCCGGGGTCCCAATGCGGACCTTGGCACCACATTCAAGGACCCCTGCCCAGACAGCCCTGCACTCAGTTACTTCTGTGTTGACGTGCTCAGAGCTGCCCCCTTGATCGGCCATGTAGTGGTTGGTCTCCTGCCCAATGTCATGGCTCCGTGAAACATAGCATTGCAATATGAAGTACTGCCCAGGAAGTGGCATTGCAAGGTACACAGTAACTTATTTAAATTTTCACTGGCCACAATCGTGTCCCGCTGCCCCTGCTCTGGCCCATGTGCCACAGTCCCCCCATGCCCCCCCCCCACATAAGCCCCATACATTTGTAACAGATTGGCTCCATCCATCACATCACCATCAATACGTTAACTCCCCCCTTTAGACATCCAATCCCTGTCCCCTCAGCTCTGGCCCATCCAGCCCAGCAAGGGCAAGCAGCCTTTATTAGTTGGCACTTTGAAAGCTCCAGCCCCTCCACCAGTGTCTTTATTTTTAACTAGACACCCCCTGCGTCAGCACCATGGCCAGACATTCACCTCTCACCACATACCTTGAAATGGGCGTTTCAAACAATTGTTTGAGTACCCCGGACCTAGCGAATGGTAGGCTAAATCCAAAAATGTGCCCTGAAAGTTGGATGCTGAATGGGTACACTTCATGACTTAGAACTGAGGTCACTTAGCAGTTTGTCCGAGCCATTGCACCTCTGTAAACTTGCGTGGGTTTGAACAAAGGTAACCATTGCTCTAGAGTTGAATAATATTACAAATAGAGCTATATTTGATTACCTATCCAAAAAAAGGTTATGTGTGTGTGTTTACGTGGTATTTTTTTCTCTTCTTCAGCCCAGCATGATCCCTCAGCAAGGGTAAACTCACCCCCCAGTTTGGTTATGCCTACCAGGTCCGTACAGCATCGGAGCCCAGATCAGAGATTTTCGGTAAGTTTATTTAGTAGCATAAATAATAACAAGTGCTTAAGAATGTGTTAAACTGTTGAAATCCTACATTGGGACGCAAACTTAGCCTTTTTTTTTTTTATATGTCCCTACAGACCCGCACACTCATGGAAGAGATCCAGGACATGGAGGAAGATGATGATGTCTCCGTACAGGGCACGTCGGATGAACTCCCCCTGGGTCCCAATTTGGAACTGCTCGATAATGTTTCTCTGGCCAATCCTCAGCAGCAGAGTGAATCTCCATCCATTGTGCTTGCACATGGGGAGACTGACACTACAGTCCCCAGTGTTCACTCTGCTGCTGAGGATTTGCAAAGCAGGCCGGTTGCTGTTGAGGGTACGACACCACGCGGCAGGGCACGCCCAAGAGCCAGGGTAATTGTGCGGCGGACGCCATTACGCCGCCCCACAATTTCCCAGGGGAGGCAGAGTGCCCTGCTTCAATTATGGACCCAACAAAGGGACTCTTATGACGCCCAGCTCGTTACAGAGCGTGAGCAAAGGCATGCAGACATGGTGAACATCCATACCAGTCTACAGGGCATCCTCGCGGAGTTGCGTACCCTCAACAGCAACGTGGCCAATTCAAGTAATGGCATCCAGTCAGCCATGGCTGAGATGACCAATATGCAGAGAAACATTGTGGAGCAGTTCCAAATTCACAATGCTGCCATGGCCCAGGCTAGGTCCCATTCCCATGGACCTCCACCTGGACCTCCACCTGGGTATTATGGGCAGCCACCCTATTAAGCCATGGGTGTGTGGGACATCTTTTCTCTTAACCCCCACTGTATTTACTTGTCCTTTGAGGTTTCAAACAATCCATTTTGTGTTGCTCTGGCAGGTTGTGTTTTGTATTTGCTCCCATATAGCTCCTTAGAGTAATGCTTAAGGCCACTAGCCAATGCCATAGGTCTATGTGGAGTTTATCTGGCCACTTATGGCTTAACCTATGTATTTGGTTGGTGCTCCTCCTGTTTGCAGACATGTTTGTGTGACATTATGGCCATGCCCAAATATCCCTGGGCACAGGCAATATTAATGACTGGACTAGGCTGGCCTTTGGACTGGGTGTCCTGGTTTGGTTGTGCCACTCACTTCCAGGTGTAGATGTGCTCGATGTTTTTTTTTTTATGTTATCCATTTGTTACCACAGATGTATGTGGACTGATTTCTGTTAACCACTATAATTTTTCATTTGCTAAGTAAAACAAAAATTTAACTTCCAATACTTGTGGCGTTTTTAGTGGGAAGACTTTTGTAACAGCTTGGCCTAAACCAGATAATTTTGGTTGGAAGAGGTGTAACAATGCACAGCGAAAGCTAAGGAAACTACATGAAATACATTAGGCAACAATTAAGGTCGAAATGTTTTACTTAGAGGTAATGCCACATTAGGGCAAAACAACATATGTTTCCAAAAGGATAACACACACATCCAGAATGGTGAGACAGGGAAAAAACTTAACTAAAATGCTGGCTGATCAGGTTGGCTCTAACAGATTGGCCAGACTCACTGGGGGGCCCCTCAAAATTATCGACTTCATCCTCGACGGCTGAAGAGGGCAGGCTGTCCACATAACGTGGGACACGTTCCAGGATGGCAAAATTGTGCAAAACAGCACATGCCATTATAATGTCGATCACTTTCTTGGGATCATATTGCAGGGCCCCCCCAGTATGGTCAAGGCAACGAAAACGTGTCTTCAGCAGACCAAAGGCCCTCTCCACAACAGCCCGGGTCTTGCGATGTGCACGGTTATACGCTTCCTGAGAGGCATCCTGGGGCCGCAGCACAGGCGTCATGAGCCAGGGTAGAAGTGGGTACCCGGAATCACCTTAAACAGAGAATTAAATGTAATCAAAATTAAAAAGGCAACACAACCAACACCAAAAAATTCACAGATATCATAATGATGTAAGGTAAAGTGTTCCCAAAAAAAAACAGGGCACATTAGGGCCCCCAAATATTGCACTAAGGTATAACCTAAATAAAAATGGCACTTCTATATACCAATTAATTAACAAACATCTGCACGGCCAAGGGTATTTGTATTTTACATATATTTGTAGTTTTCAGACATGTTACAATTAGGATGCTGCTGAGGGCCTATCCACATTTCTCTGGAAACTACAATGTATGCAGTTTAAGTCCACTTTGACATTTAACGACCAATAGTACAAAAGGAGCCAAATGTCAAAGATCCCTAGCCCCATTTCACTGGAAACTACAATGTATGCAGTTTAAGTCCACTTTGACATTTAACGACCAATAGTACAAAAGGAGCCAAATGTCAAAGATCCCTAGCCCCATTTCACTGGAAACTACAATGTATGCAGTTTAAGTCCACTTTGACATTTAACGACCAATAGTACAAAAGGAGCCAAACGTCAAAGATCCCTAGCCACATTTCACTGGAAACTACAATGTATGCAGTTTAAGTCCACTTTGACATTTAACGACCAATAGTACAAAAGGAGCCAAATGTCAAAGATCCCTAGCCACATTTCACTGGAAACTACAATGTATGCAGTTTAAGTCCACTTTGACATTTAACGACCAATAGTACAAAAGGAGCCAAATGTCAAAGATCCTTGGGTATAAACTCCAAACCAATATATTTAGGCACAAGGAACTTACAGACATCCTAACTAAAGGGAAAACATTCTGAAGGCCAAAGCGAGACAAGGATTTTTTGGGTAAGTTCCTAATATATGA
This sequence comes from Gastrophryne carolinensis, assembly GCA_027917425.1. NCBI lineage: Eukaryota > Metazoa > Chordata > Amphibia > Anura > Microhylidae > Gastrophryne > Gastrophryne carolinensis. Next base: position 212,280,404 of record CM051234.1, on the reverse strand, counting down.
GCCAAGAAAAAGGCAGTTGGACGCTTCTGTCAAGTTTTCAAAAACAAACATATCAACAAATACAAGATTAATGCCACATTTAATAACACACAAATAGGACACACTTACCAAGCAGCCATGCCCCCGAAAATTCACCTGCCTCAAATCTCCGAAACAACCCAGATCGCCGGAGGATATAGGAGTCGTGGGACGATCCGGGGTAGCCGGCAAGGACACTCATAAACCGCATATCCGGACCAACCACGGCCTGGACATTAAGTGAGTGTCCCATTTTACGATTCCTTAAGGCAAAAACATACAAAAAGGGTAATTGATATTTGACCCCAAATAATAAATTAAACACAAAACATGTCTGCACTCTATTGGGAAATACTAATGAAAAGCCTAGATAAAGCAGCTACACAAATGAGGGATAAACAAATATGCTGCCGCAAAGGAAAACAGGTGACATGACACGTTGGGCAACATAATAACCAATCTCAATACCTATATATATACTCGTCGGCTGCCCTAGGTACGAGTGCCACATGTGTGCAGTCAATTGCACCAATAACGTTGGGCATGTCGGCCACATTATAAAACCCAAGCTTAATGGCGTTTCTGGCTGCCATATCATCAGGAAAATAAATATATTTTTGAGTTATGGCAGCCATGCCTTCCAAAAATTTAGATAGTGCGCGGCTCAGCGTAGGCTGTGACATCCCCACGGAGAGGGCACCCAGCCTCTGGAACGAGCCGTTCGCCAAAAATTGCAGGCAGCCAAGCATCTTGGTCATACCTGAAATTGCATGCCCCTTCCTTGTGGTGCGGGCTAACCATGGCCGCAGCTCACTATATAATTTATGGAGGGAAGCGCGATTAAGCCTGGTCAGCTCGAACAGCTCAACATCATTCATGCTATCGATGTTCATGCGACGACGCAGGGGCAATCTGCTCTCAGACATCTCGATCAACTCAATGCCAAAAAGCATAAGCCCTTGATGTGCCACAAACTCGCTCCGCTCCATCCTACTCCCGAGGCCAAATAGCTGCCGGCAAACATTTCGTAAAGCAGCTCTTTAATGGGCTTCAAAACAATTAGCAATCACCTCTCTGAATTGGGCGCAAGCCCATGTGAAGGACGTAAAAAATAGGATCGGACGCAAATAATACGATTTGGACGGGAAAAACACACGAACTAACGCAAATAATACGATTTGGACGGGAAAAACACACGAACTAACGCAAATTATACGATTCTCGTACGAAATGCGTATGTTCATATACGTCTATGCGCGAACGATCGTACGAATACGAAATGGCCAAAAAAACCAGAAAAAATGACAAACACCCACCCAAACTTACGATTCTCGATACGAAATCACTTAACTTTTGCTCTTTGAATCGAGGGGATAGACTATAGGATTCTATAAGGAATCTTAGCAATATCAGTAACTTTAAGAAATGTTAGATAATCATGTATCTGGACACAGTCAAGGAAATAAAACATATATAAAGTAGAAAACAGGATTATACCATGCTGGGTCAGTACAGATTACATCATTATCATGTCCCAAACCCACTATTAGCCACCAGTTGGCCAAACAGATTCACTGTAACAAAACCATAATGTGCACATCATAAAATATTGTGAATCGATACAGGCAGAATGAATGATCATTGCTCATAGAGGTACATGGCACATCAGAATAAATCTAGCAAGATAAGAGGTGACCGCTATAATGTCATACCAATGTTTCATGACAACAAGCTGTTTTGTCGGGGTAGGGATAGCTGATAGTGAAGTGGACATTTCTCTACACCTTTGAGCAGGAGAGAAATGCCCACACACAAAAGCCTGATCTCATCCAAAAGTCCCCATACGATTACAACACACTCCCAGAATCACACAAGCTTACACTTTTTGCAGGAATTTTTGTGTGATTTCTTGCAGCAAGCGAAAATTCTCGCAAAGCATATATTGCTTAAAGTGGGCCAAAACCCACCCTGGAGTCTCACAGACTCCAGGACAGACATACTCGCTCCCCTCGTGTGAAACCCCCCAGGGCGGCCAAAATTCTTGCCTTTCTCCAGGGCTCACGGTGCATGCTCGTCCGGCACCGACATCACTCGCATCCCTTCTTTCTGTGCGCGACCCCTTCCACCGCAACTGAATGGCTGTGCTTGGCCACGCACAGTTGAAGGGAGCAAGAGATGCCACGCGACGCTGGTATGTGCTCCTACGATCTCCATTCACCGAACATTAATATGCACAGCGGAAGAAGCTGATTGGAGGAACGACTGGTCCTGCAGAGTAGGTCCGAGGACAGGTGAGTCTGCCCAGCATTCTGAGGGGTTTCACACAGTGAGGCACCCCAAATCGGGGTTCCCCAGGTAGAAGGAATAGAACCTGGGATAGTGAAAATCCTGGGTTTTGGTCCACTTTAAGAAAAATCAGCTGCCGAATTGGGAGAGAGGGTAAGATGGGTGACAATGGGGGTTTCACATCTGAAAACCAGACAAGAGGGCAATCTTGACCAGCTCTGCATCAACCCTATAGAGTACACTATGTTGTCATGACACTAGGTTTATTGATGAAAAATTCAATATTAATATATAATATGAATTTATTAAATTACTGTCACGCTCCGGGTACCGCAATTAACCACTTGGACAACTCCAGCTCTCTTGGTAAGGACCTCAAACCCCAATCTCCGCAGCCAGCTTCACCTATAGGAGCCCCCGCTTGCCGAGACGCAGAACACGCCTGCTCGGGATCGGTTGCCCCCAGGACTTTATGGCTCAAAGGATGAAACCTTACGGTACAGAGGACTGGAGAGCCCGCGGCTGGAAGTGGAATTGGGTAGCCCGTATATGAGCGGAAGGTGGAAGTCCAAGGACAGGCTGGAGGTTGGTAACAGGAGTGGAGATCGAGGATGGTCAAACGGGCGAAGGTCGGCAGCTGGAATGGAGATCGAGGATGGTCAAACAGGCAAGGGTCGGCAACAGGAGTGGAGATCGAGGATGGTCAAACAGGCGAAGGTCGGCAGCTGGAATGGAGATCAATATCAAGGATAAACAACTACAAGGGTCTAGGCGCTATAACAGGCAATCAGCAACTGGCAGAAAAGCGGTTATAAAGGAACCAGGTATGATTGGGCTAGGGGAACGATTCTGATGATTGGTGCAACTAGAATCTGATAACCGATAGGACGGAACAGGGCGACCCGCCCAGGAGTCAGAGAGGGCTGATTGGAGGGAAGTAGTGAGGGAATGACGTCCTAGAAATGCAGAGTGAGATTGGCCAGTGACAACCTGAGCACTCCCCCACCCACACCTGTAACTTTAATTAGTTTTCCTCCGGCGGCCGCGCTGAGAGCAGCGGCGCCGGAGGGTATAATTACAACGTGCTCGCGCGTGTGCGCGAGCACGAGAACTGGACCCGGGTACGCCGGCCGAGGAAGAACAATGCGCGCGCGCGCCAGGCGGAAGGAAGGCCGCCGCCTGCCGCGGCCGCCGATCAGAAAGCCGCGAGGCGGGACGGGGAGCGCGACAGGAACGGGGCGCAGGTAAGTGGCTGCTGACATTACCCCCCCCCTCACGAGGGGCCTCCGGACCCTCACCAGGCTTTTCCGGATTGTCAAGGTGAAATTTCTTTACCAGAGCCCTGGCGTGAACATCCCTAGAAGAAACCCAGCATCTCTCCTCAGGACCATAACCAACCCAATCAATTAAATACTGTATAGTATTACGCACTCTACGAGAATCCAAAATCTTGTTTACTTCATATTCTTGTGCATTATCTACTAAAACCGGAGGAGGACCAACAGGAGAGGAGTTTTTAGCAGGCTTCAACAGAGAAACATGAAATGAGTCGGAGATCTTCATAGTAGAAGGAAGCCGTACTTTATAGGTAACATTATTAAGTTTCCTGATGATAGGGTAAGGACCAATAAAGGCTGACGGAGAGCAATATTCCTAGTGGAAACCCAAACAAGGTCTCCACACTGAAGGATAGGTTCCTGAGACCTGCGACGATCAGCAAACTTTTTATATTTAACGCGCATAGTTTCTAAATTTTCCTTGACGCGTGCCCAAACCTCTTTCCGTTTCTGAAGCCACTCTTCTAAGACCGGAAAATCAGAAGGTGCTGCAGAAATAGAAGAAGCTCTAGGATGCTTTCCATAATTACAAAAGAACGGGGATATTTTGGTACTGTCACTTGGCGCATTATTATACGCGAACTCGGCAAAGTCAATAAATTCCGACCACTGCTCCTGAGTGTCAGAGATGTAACATCTTAAATATTGTTCTAAGCTTTGATTTGTTCTTTCAGTCTGCCCATTAGACTGGGGATGATACGCGGAGGACAAAGAAACCTGAATCCCCAAACGTGAACAAAAATTTTTCCAAAATCGTGATATAAATTGCACACCCCGATCGGAAACAATATTTACTGGAATACCATGAAGACGAAAAATATGCGAGATGAACAAGCGCGAAAGTTCAGGAGCCGAGGGTAGCTAGGGTAAAGCAATAAAATGAGCCATCTTACTGAATCTATCGACGACTACCCAAACCACAGTGTTCCCATGCGAAAGAGGTAAATCAACAATAAAGTCCATCGAGATGTGAGACCATGGTTCTTTAGGGATCTCAAGCGGAATCAGATACCCACTAGGGGCCTTGTGTACCCCTTTACTTCGTGCACAAACAGGACATGCGTCGATAAGGGTAGTGATATCACGTCTCATAGAAGGCCACCATACGTGGCGCCGAGCTAAAATAAAAGTCTTACGAACTCCCAGATGCCCAGCAGTCTTTGCGTCGTGGAATTCGCGAATAACATCAGAACGCAAATGCGGCGGTACAAATTGACATCCTATAGGTGCATTTACAGGTGATTCATCTTGGAACGGCGCCAAAACATTAGAGAGATCAGGGAGCAAGGCCCCGCCTACACAACCTGCAGGTAAGATAGGCTCACCAGTATCCCCCCGATCCTTACACTCACCAAACATGCGCGACAGAGCATCGGCCTTAGTATTTTTCACGCCCGGCTTAAAGGTAATAATAAAATTGAAACGCGAAAAAAACAATGCCCAACGGGCCTGTCGAGAATTTAACCTCTTGGCGGCGCCTATATACTCGAGATTTTTGTGATCGGTATATACAGTGATAGGATGTAAGGAACCCTCCAACCAATGACGCCATTCATCAAATGCCAGTTTAATAGCTAATAGTTCCCTATTGCCGACATCATAATTTTGTTCTGCGGTATTACATTTCTGGGAAAAATAGGCACATGGATGCATACGTTCAGGAGATCCGGAGAATTGCGATAAAACAGCTCCAACACCTAATTCAGACGCATCTACTTCAATAACAAAAGGTTTGTTGAAGTCGGGGTGCACTAAAACTGGCGCCGAAGTAAAAGCCTGTTTTAGGACACGGAAGGCTTCAATAGCTGATGGTGACCAGTTAACAGTGAACGCGGCTTTGCGGGTGAGATTGGTGAGAGGCGCAACGATACTAGAAAAACCCTTGATAAAACGTCGATAGAAATTAGCAAATCCTAAAAAGCGTTGTAATTCTTTTAAGGATTTGGGTTGTACCCAATCCCGTACTGCCGAAACTTTTCCCCCATCCACCTCCAACCCCTGACTAGAAATAATATATCCCAAGAAGGGAACGGAGGCGACCTCAAACATACACTTAGAGATTTTAGCGTATAAATTATTCTCTCTCAATTTCTGAAGGACCAGTTTTACATGTTGCCTGTGTTCGGAAAGGTTCTTAGAGTAAATGAGGATGTCATCCAAATAAACCACAACAAAGTTACCCAAAAAGTCACGAAACACGTCATTAACGAAGTCTTGAAAGACCGCAGGAGCATTACAAAGGCCAAAAGGCATCACTAAATATTCATAATGACCATCTTTAACATTGAACGCCGTTTTCCATTCATCCCCTTGCCGAATACGGATCAGGTTGTAGGCCCCCTTTAGATCTAGTTTAGAAAAAATTCGAGCCCCCACTACCTGATTAAATAAATCACCTATTAAGGGAAGAGGATAACGATTTTTAACGGTGATCTTATTCAAGGCTCTATAATCTATGCAAGGCCTTAAACCTCCATCCTTCTTCTCAACAAAAAAGAAGCCGGAACCCGCCGGTGATGTTGATGGGCGGATAAAGCCTTTACTCAGATTTTCAGAAATATATTCTTTCATAGCCTGCTCTTCAGCTCGATTCAGATTATAGATTTTGCCCCTAGGAGGAATAGTTCCAGGAAGTAGGTCGATGGGACAGTCATAGGGTCTGTGTGGGGGAAGATTATCAGCGGACCGCTCAGAAAAGACATCTGCCCAATCTATATAAGGCAGAGGCAGTTCTTGGGGCAAAATCTGCACACTCCTAAGGATAGTGGAGAAGCAATGTGATCTGCAGACATTACTCCACTTAACCAGATCACCCGACTGCCAATTAAATACGGGGTTATGGAGCTTTAGCCATGGGTATCCCAAAACTACTGGTGTTTCCGGACAATCAAACACCAGGAATTCTATATGTTCAGTATGAGATGAGCCGGCCACCAATCTGAGAGGAGGGGTCTTGTGACTGACCGGCCCTCCCAGGATAGCCTTCCCATTTATGGCCAAAACCTGAAGAGACTTTTCAAGGGGTACCAGTGGAACCCCTAGGATGGAGATTATGCTCCGATCCAGGAAGTTACCTGCAGCTCCACTATCGACAAAAGCAGATACTGCCTGTTTGGAAAGACCCCAGAAAAGCTCCGTAGGGATTAACATTTTATCATGATGAGAATAATGCTTCAACCCACCTAGATCAGTACCCTCTTCCTGATCTAGGCGAGAAAGTTTCCCGCCGGATACCCCTTATTCAGACAGGACCTGGCAAAATGACCCGGGGACCCACAATAGAGGCAAAGACCCAAAGACCGTCTCCGTTGTTTCTCATCCTGAGAAAGACGGGCTCTGCCAACCTGCATTGGCTCCTCTTGAGAGGAGGAGGAGGTGTTTACCCCACCAGGAGTTGAAGGGTTGGGAGTTTGTGAAGGTCTAAAGGGAGTGGTAACCCTAACCCTTTCCCTGGCTCTCTCCCTAAGACGTCTATCGATCCTGATGGAGACCTGCATAAGTTGATCCAAATCTTTTGGAGTGGGAAAATTGACCAAGGCATCTTTAATATTTTCAGAGAGCCACATACGGAATTGGCTACATAGGGCTGGATCATTCCAAGTAGACTCCACCGCCCAGCGCCGGAATTCGGCGCTGTAGTCCTCGGCGGAATTCCGACCCTGCTTCAGGGCCCGAAGCCTGTTTTCCGCCGTGGACTGATGATCTGGATCCGCATACAGCACTCCCATAGCTGAGAAAAAGGAAGTAACGGAGTGTAAGCCAGGATCTTCAGGAAGCAAGCTGAAAGCCCATGACTGGGGATCTCCTTGCAACAGAGAGATAATTAAACCCACCCGTTGGGTTTCAGTGCCAGAAGATAAAGGCCGCAGCCTGAAATAAAGTTCACATGAATTCTTGAAGTTCGAAAAACCGGTCCGGTCTCCAAAGAACTTTTCAGGTAAAGGAACCTTAGGTTCAGGAATATGAGGTGGTACAGCGGGTGTTGAAATCTGGCGGGTTTCTTGATTGGCCACTCTCTGGGCAAGTTGGTTGATAGCGGTGGCCATCGCCTGAACTTGCTGTACCAGGTCTTCCATATTAATAAGAGGGCCTGTTATAATGTCACGCTCCGGGTACCGCAATTAACCACTTGGACAACTCCAGCTCTCTTGGTAAGGACCTCAACCCCCAATCTCCGCAGCCAGCTTCACCTATAGGAGCCCCCGCTTGCCGAGACGCAGAACACGCCTGCTCGGGATCGGTTGCCCCCAGGACTTTATGGCTCAAAGGATGAAACCTTACGGTACAGAGGACTGGAGAGCCCGCGGCTGGAAGTGGAATTTGGTAGCCCGTATATGAGCGGAAGGTGGAAGTCCAAGGACAGGCTGGAGGTTGGTAACAGGAGTGGAGATCGAGGATGGTCAAACGGGCGAAGGTCGGCAGCTGGAATGGAGATCGAGGATGGTCAAACAGGCAAGGGTCGGCAACAGGAGTGGAGATCGAGGATGGTCAAACAGGCGAAGGTCGGCAGCTGGAATGGAGATCAATATCAAGGATAAACAACTACAAGGGTCTAGGCGCTATAACAGGCAATCAGCAACTGGCAGAAAAGCGGTTATAAAGGAACCAGGTATGATTGGGCTAGGGGAACGATTCTGATGATTGGTGCAACTAGAATCTGATAACCGATAGGACGGAACAGAGCGACCCGCCCAGGAGTCAGAGAGGGCTGATTGGAGGGAAGTAGTGAGGGAATGACGTCCTAGAAATGCAGAGTGAGATTGGCCAGTGACAACCTGAGCACTCCCCCACCCACACCTGTAACTTTAATTAGTTTTCCTCCGGCGGCCGCGCTGAGAGCAGCGGCGCCGGAGGGTATAACTAGAGATGAGCGAACCGGTTCGGACGAACCGGAATTCGCTCCGAATTTCAGGAAATATTCGATTCGGCACGAACCCGAATATTTTGTGGTTCGTGCCGATCGAATCTCGCGCGAGCACGAGAACTGGAGCCGGGGACGCCGGCCGAGGAAGAACAAGGCGCGCGCGCGCCAGGCGGAAGGAAGACTGCCGCCCACCGCGGCCGCCGATCAGAAAGCCGCGCGGCGGGACGGGGAGTGCGACAGGAACGGGGCGCAGGTAAGTGGCTGCTGACAATTACATTATACTAATTACTTAGTATCATGTTCTATAACTAATATATGATTATAATAGTTATATTATATGATTGGTGAAACCCCCCATTGACCCGATAAGCTTACCTCTCCAATAAGCCCACAGGGCGGCCGGTGGCAGCATCACTTTCATCCTATTCAGCTGTGTGTGGCCACACCCGCTGCAACTGAATGGCTGTGCGCTCCAACTGAATGGGTGTGCGTGGGGGTGCACAGCTGAAGGATGCAAGTTATGCCGTGTTTCGCCGATGTATGCAGCTGGGATTCCATTCAGCTTCTCCAGCCTCAAATTAATATGCATGGCCAGAGAAGCTGATTGGACAAGAGTCGTGCCTGTACTGTGGGCTCGAGGAGAGGTAAGAAAGACTGGTGAACAATGGGATTTCAACAGCGGGGAATCACAAAACAGGATGCTTCAGATGGAGAGACCAAAATCCAGGATAGTGAAGATGGTGAGGATGGTCCACTTTAACCCTTTAAGTGCCAAGCCCGTAGGTACTACGGGGTTGATTTTCCGCCCGTTAAGTGCCAAGCCCCTAGTACCATAATGTAAAAAAACACCTGACCCCTCGTTTGAACCAGCCGGGTCTTTTCTTCACCCTGGGGGTATCCGATTACCCCAGGGGCTCTTTTGGCTTCAGGAGGGGGCAAAAGGAGCCACCCCTCCACTTCGGCAGCCGCTGCTGCTAAGTGTAAAAAAAAAAAAATGACATTTACTCACCTCCATGGCCGATTCCTTGGGCTGGGTTTCCTCTTCACCAGGGGGCCTCCTATCGCCCCCCCAGGCTCTTCCATGGTGAAGAGGGGACTCAAAACATGCCCCTTCCAGAGGCTAGCCCCGCCCCTTGTAGGTGGAGCGGATGACATCACTTGTGACATCATGCCGCCCCCCCGGGCTCCGGACCGTCAGAAGTCGGAGCTGATCACCGGCAGGTTGGAGAGCAGGGGCTGTGGTCCCCTGCCTCCCCAGCACCCCTCCAGTGATCAGCCCCAGCAGCTGTCAGCGGATCGCCAGGGGACAGGATCACTGCGGGACACAGGACTGGAGGTGAGTGTTAAAAAAAAATAATAATAACGGGTGACTTGCCATTAACCACTGCCCCCCCATTTCCTGCCTCCCCAAAGTCCAAGGGGGGGGCAGAAGAAACCCGGGATATGACGCATTGGGGCAGGGCGGGGGCCACCAAAGCTGGCCCCTGCACCCTGTTCTACAAGCCCTATACCTGGTCCCTGGGATGCTTATGCTGGGTAGGGGGGACCTCACGCCATTTTTGAAAAATGACCAGTCAACAGAGGGTGACAAAGTTTCAAGTAGGTTGGCAATAAAAAGGGTTAAAAATACCTATGAATGTTGGGTATTTTTCTGCTTGGGGGACCTTGCTCTTTCAGATTTAGCTTGGTTTTTCTTGTCTGCATATTGATTTTTTAAGAAAATTTGTTTTTTATTCTGCTTTTTTAGAATTTTTTTTTATGGAAACCCTGTGCAACCTTAGAATTCTTTCAGGGATTACTTCTAAAATGATGAGCCCACTACAACAAGCTGGGTACACTTAGAAAGCTTAACATGTTTACTTTCAGAGAATATATGATTTGTGTGGGGTATTCCAAATGTAAAGGGTTGTTTTTATAGAAAAAGCGCAAGGTGCGCACTTTGTCTGCAGAGCTGAAATTTTCAAGTAAAATTACCCTTATGCACATGCTTTACTTTGTTTGACAACTCTTCCCCTGACAGTAACTATGCATGTTGCATATTGTTCTGTTCGGAGATGTTGCTTTTTCAGATTTTTTTCTTCTTTGCATATTGTTTTTTTTTAGGAAAATGTGAGTTTGATTCTGCTTTTTTATTGTTTTTTTGTGAAACTCTGTGCAACCAAATAATTCATTGAGGGATTACGTCCAGAAAACTGCACCCATGTCAACAAGCCTGGTGCGCCTAGAAAGCTTGAGGTGTATACTTCCAGAGAATATATAGTTTGTTGGGGGGATTTCCAATGTAAAGGTTTTTCTTGAAAAACTGCAAGGTGTGCTTAGCGCCTAGCACAGTTGAATTTTATCAGAAAATCTCCTAACGCGCTGTTTCAGTTTGGGGGAGTCTCGTGGGCGGGAAAGGGTGTCTACCAATACATATGTGGTACCACTGTGACTGGGAGAAATTGGAGTTTCACACGCAATAAGATATTTTTGAGAAATTTACATTTTTTATTACGAAAAAAACACTACAAATTGTCAAAAAAATAGATTTTTTACATTTTTTTATATTTCACCCCAAAATATTGAGATTCCACTTAAAAAAAACAAACAAGACATTTCATATTAAAGCTCAAACTTTAATTATATAAACATTAGATAGTTTTCCTGGGAAATCTCTGGAAATCCCTTCATAAATCACAGCTGAACAAGTAGAGCAAAATAGTGAAAAATGGTCTGGCAACAAAGGGTGACAAACTCACCAGGTAGGCTGGCACTTAAAGGGTTAAGTAAGCCATAAATAATATATAATCTATAGAGAATTTTAGCTTGGAGTTGGGCTATAATGCTGTAAAAGAATAATTGACAAAGTTATATGCAAAGTCGCACCAGCCAACTAGTCATAAATAACCGGTGTGCAATAAAGTGGCTATTACCAAACACACTCAAAATTGACAAGGAGGATGTCCAAAATCCCTCCAAAAATTGCAAGAAATTCAAACTGCACCACCAACAGGTTTTTTTTCTAAAAAGATAATACATCTTTATTAGCCAAACCAAGCAATACACATAAACATTGCTAAAAACCTTTAAAAAACACATATAATACACATGACACTATCACAGAGGAGCGCTGCCAGTATGTTCACATAGCCCATAAACAAATATTGCTGTATTTAGTATGACATTAGACTAGCATAACATATCTTTATCACGACCCAAATCACAAGTTTGCAGCACAAAAAAGTGCTAAAAATGCATATAAGAATAACCTCAACCAGCCCAGGGATCCCGTGGCACATGCACCAGCCCAAATTTAAAAAAACAAAAATTCTTCTAAAATGCTTAAATACAGAAATACACAGCCCATTGAAATGTATGGGATCAGGCCACACAGTGCTAGGCGAGCGCCTGGTCCTAACTGGCACTATAGGAAACTCAGCGCCGGCACTCATCCCATCACTGGCACTGATGACAGATGGGACACTGTCTGGCACTGTCACAGACGCTGTGGATTTTGACTTGATAAATACACCTTCTTCACTGGAACCTGACATTCACCTGCCAATCATCTGGCACTATGTGGTCGTGGAGGCTGATTCATTACTAACGCCAAGTATCGGCACATTAGTCTACATAGAGGCACTTAGAGCGACCGCTAGTAGACGCTGTTAGCGGGTATCGGGCGCTGTAACAGAGCACCTCAGTCGCTGTAGTAACCTGTCCGGCATTGATGAATGTGATGTAAGTTGGGCTGTAACACCAATACAACGCTGCAGGAAGCGAAAGGTAGCACCAGCTCAGTGCGTCTGACTCTCGGCGCTCCACACCATACTATCATAAAAGGACACACACATAGCGGCGGGGCTATAAATCTGGTCGCTATAGAGAGTAGAGTGCGAGGCGCTTTGTGATTAAAATCTGTTTTGAAACACATATACACCTGTAACAAAGCGAAAACATATGGTATGACATTGTTTTAACACCGTGACATTAACACTTTAGTGCCAGACCTGTAAAATATAAAAAGTTTCTAAAAATGTTTGTTTGCAGCCAGGAAAGGTCACACAATGATTTGAGCAAAAACAAAAAACAATTGTCAAACACGCTGTTTAAACTCAAGCAAATGAACAGCCATTGAAATGAATGGGAGAGCGACACTAATACCTGGCACTCTGGAAGCTAGAGTTCCGGCGCTATATGCTGAGCCGCCTGTAAACATACATCGGACGCTACATGGCACTGTTAGATCAACAGATTCGCTTAAACGTGGTTTTGCGCACAGCGCATGACGTTCACCAGACGCTACCTGCTGCTACGAAGCACTACCTGGCGCTATCCCATCTTAAATAACCCCCTTAGTCTTTCTTAAATAACCCCCATAATGTCCCTAGGTGGTAAGTACCTCCATACTTAGTGCCCCAATCTCCACCTTGGGGAATCATAAGACACTGACAATGCACTGGTAGCCTCAAAAAGGTCTAATCCCTGACAAGGCAAATGAAATAAAGAAGCGCCTTTGGTTACTTCTGGATCTACTGGATCAGCTAAGGGTCAAGAGACAGGCAGCTATATACAACCTTTTTGTCTCCCGCAGATGACCGCCTTACCTGACTGGTAGATTGAGGCACAAGTTGCCCAGGCCCAATCAGTCACATCCATGTTCACAATGCCATCAGGAACACAGATGTGATTGATGATTAGACCATGGCGGTGCAGGACTCAATCTGCTCATTAGGTAAGACACACAGTGACAGACTTGGATTGATCATCTGCATGGAACAAAAGGTGAATATATATTTATTTTAGCCTGGACAATCACTTTAAAGTGGACCAACACCCTCCCTCCCTCGAGATCGGGATGTCCCGCGGGGTGAAACCCCCCCAAACACCCCAAATCCCCTTACCTTGTCTTCAGCGGCGGCCGGTCGCCGCCGCCTCCCTCGCGCCCCTCTAGACGTGCGCGCGCCCGCGCCGGCCGTCTGTGAATGGCCGGCGCGGGCGCGCGCGTCAAGAGTGACGCGCGGGAGGCGGCGGCGGAGGAGCCGCTTGTCCGCTCCTGTCAAATGCCTTGTCCGTCGGCGCTGGGAGCGGGGAGAGGTGAGTTTTCCGGGTGATCGGGGGGGTTTCACACAGCGGGGCACCCCGATCGGGGGTGCCCCACCGAAGTGGACCAAGACCCAGGATAGTCAAAATCCTGGGTGTTGGTCCACTTTAAATATGATATACTCAAATATCTAATGAAAATTGCTCCCAAGTATAAAAGTGACTCCAGTATTTAAAGGTCATTTGTTACAAATTCATAGTACAGTCTTTAGCCTAAACAGACACATGAGAGGTAAAGAGGTAAGAAACAAAGAGCCAGTAATTATTCTAATTAAATTCTGCCTCAACAGTTGGTGATAGGTCAGTCTAGGTGGCAGAGGGTATGAGGTGGGAACGGATTGAATTTAACTAAGGACTTAGAAAGTAAACTCTGTCATAAACGACAGTCTAAAAACATACATATTAGTAATGTCAGCTTTGCAGTACTGTAATCTATATATTGTCTAACCTGTTATTTTGGTAAAAAGAAAGGTATGTTAACAACTTTTTGAGCTGTCCTAGAACCTTCTTAGATATTTGTGCATCTTTCATCTGATTATTTGATCACCCACTATAGCTGTCACGATCACGCTCAGCCCAGCCAGACAGAGTGTGATAGTACAAGGGTTAACACTCCAATAGACCCCCAGACAGGGACTACTAGTCCCAGCAAGTCATCAATTAACCCTAATAAACGTGTATCACCAGAGCTTCCCTCAGGAAGGTGAGCTCATCTATTTAGAGGTCAAAGACTAGAGCTGATTAATTAAACATTTAATCTGATAAAAGGTATCACAGTGCTGGATGTAATTTATAACAATAAAATGACATACAAAAAATACAGAAAGAGTATACAGCAAATAACAGTTCAAAAATAAAGTCCTTACGCAGTCCTTTTTCCTGGAGTTTCCCGTGGTTGCTTGTTGCTTGGGACGATGTTAGGGTCCCACGTCCTTAGCTTGTAATGCACACCAACATGTCAGCTCTCCTAGCTTTTTGTTAGCCAGAATTTGGAGGGAAAAATGGCTTAACAGGACACCTTCCATTTCCATGGAATTCCTAAGGGTGGGGTGGAGATTCTATTTCCCAGGTCCCCTTATCTGATTGCCGGTTTATGGCCAGAGCAAAGACAACAGCCTGGCACTTCAAAGAGGAAGTATCACAGAGTCTTAATTAAGTTGGAATGTACACGCTGCATGGCCCTGTTTTTATATAGGAGGGTGTTTTATGGCACACTGGTGGAGGGGAAAGCTGCTAGTCCATATTCAAATATACACACACATATATACACTCATAATACGTATGTTCTATAATCATGCCCTGGGCATGACACCTCCCCCTTAAGATGGGGCAGAGAGATCCAGCCTATCCAGGCTGATAAATCTGCACCCACTAACAGTCTATTTCCCCCTGACGCGATAGTCCATCTGCATTTTGATGCAGGCTTCCTTTCCTGTGTTGGACTGTGAAATTATATTGTTGGAGGATAAGACTCCAGCGAAGCAGTTTGCCATTGTTACCCGACACCCTGTCTAACCAATGTAGAGGATTGTGATCTGTTATGACAGTGAAATCCCTTCCGTACAGGTAGGGTTGTAATTTTTGCAAAGCCCAGACCATAGCTAGACATTCTTTCTCTATGACAGCATAGGCCACTTCTCTAGGCAATAGCTTCCTACTAAGGTATAGTATGGGGTGTTCTTCTCCATGGGAGTTCACTTGGCTAAGAACAGCCCCCAGCCCAAAATTGGAAGCATCCGTTTGTACCACGAACCTCCTGCTGAAATCAGGGGCCTGGAGGACCGGAGAGTTGGACAATGCTGTCTTGAGGGCGACAAAGGCCTTATTACAGTCCTCAGTCCAGGTAATTTGCTTGGACACTTTCTTTTTAGTCAAATCGGTGAGGGGTTTGGCTATCTTGCTATAGTCTGGGACAAATCTACGATAATAACCTGCTGTTCCCAGGAAAGACATGACCTGTTTTTTGGTCTTGGGAATTGGCCAGGCCATAATAGACTCCACCTTACTGGGCTCGGGGCGTAGGGTCCCTCCTCCTACCCGATGTCCCAGATACTGCACTTCTGTCATGCCAACTTGACACTTTTCTGGTTTGATGGTAAGCCCTGCCTCAGCTATTTGTTTTACCACCTTGTGCAGGTGAATCAGGTGCTCCTCCCAGGTCTTGCTAAATATGGCAATATCATCTAAGTAAGCTACTGCATATTCCTTGTGGCCCTCTAGCAGCTGATCGACTAGTCGCTGAAAAGTGGCTGGGGCATTTTTCATCCCAAAGGGCATGACACAGCACTCAAACAACCCAAAGGGAGTAATAAAGGCTGACCTTTCCTGGGCCTCTGGCGTCATGGGGATCTGCCAGTACCCTCGGCTCAAATCCATAATAGTGACGTATTGAGAACCTGCTAGCTGATCAAGCAGTTCATCTATTCTGGGCATTGGGTAGGCATCAAATGTGGTCACGGCATTTAACCTTCGGTAATCCACACAGAACCTGGTGGATTTATCCTTTTTGGGCACTAGCACTACTGGGGAGGCCCAGGGGCTTTTAGACTTCTTAATTACCCCTAGTTTTAGCATGTCCTCGATCTCCTTCTGTATGTGGGCCTTTATTTCTGGGGATACCCGGTAGGCTACCTGTCTAAGCGGTGGCTGGGCCCCCGTATCCACATGGTGGGTAGCTACGGTAGTTCGCCCTGGCTTCCCAGTAAAGTTGGCACTGAAGGGGCCTAACACCTGATGTAGCTGCCTCTTCCTTTCATCTGGGAGCTGTGGATTGACCTGCACATCCTGAAGGGATCCCTGGCTCTTAGCTTCCTCCACAAGATCTAGTAAGGGATCACTAACCCCCTCTTCCTCTGGTGCACTGCACACACTGAGTACCACATCCTCCGGGTCATAGTAGGCCTTTAACATATTAATGTGGTACTGTCTCTGTCTCTGACTTTTCTTATCAAGGGCTACTACATACGTGGTTGGTTCTGGGCGCTGTAAAATGGTGAAAGGACCCTCCCAGGCAGCCTGTAACTTATTCTGCCTAATGGGGTTTAGAACCATTACCTTCTGTCCCACCTCATAGACCCGGTCCCTTGCATTGCGGTCATACCAGTGTTTCTGCCTGGACTGTGCTGCTCTGAGGTTATCGTGTACTAGCCCAGTCAACACCTGCATTCTGTCCCTAAACTTTAGGACATACTCCACCACCGAAGTTTCAGGAGTATGTTGCACCCCTTCCCACTCCCCTCTAACTAAATCTAGGGGCCCCCGCACTTTGCGACCATACAATAATTCAAAAGGTGAGAAACCTGTAGATTCTTGGGGTACCTCCCTGTAAGCAAATAACAAATAGGGTAAGTACTTTTCCCAGTCCCTGCCTTCTGACTCTACAAAGGTTTTTAACATTTGTTTCAGGGTCCCATTGAACCTCTCGCAGAGACCATTTGTTTGGGGGTGGTATGGGCTTGCTACCAGGTGCTGTACGTTTACCTTCTTACAGAGACTTTGCATTAGATTGGACATGAACTGGGTGCCCTGATCAGTGAGCATTTCTCTAGGGAACCCAACCCTGCAGAATATACTGATCAGCGCATCTGCCACCTTATCTGCCCGGACAGAAGATAAGGCAACAGCCTCCGGGTACCTGGTTGCATAGTCCACCACAGTAAGAATAAACTGTTTCCCTGTGCTGCTGGGTATAGCTAGAGGCCCCACAATATCCACTGCCACTCGCTCAAAGGGTACAGATATGATGGGTAGGGGCACTAGGGGAACACGAGTTACATCCCCGGACTTACCCACCCTCTGGCAAACGTGACAGGACCTACAGTAACTAGCAACAGCAGTACCCATACCTGGCCAGTAGAAATTGTGTGCCAACCTGGACTTTGTTTTGGCCACTCCCAAGTGTCCCGCCAGGGGGGTCTCATGGGCTAACCTCAGTAGCTCTTTCCTAAACTGCCTAGGAACCACCAACTGCCTTTCTCTCTCCTGGGGCCCTAGCATGGTTTTGGAAAGGGACTCCCAATACAGGATATTGTTTTCCCAATATACCCGATGCCCATCTGAGTTAGCGCCTGGCTGCTCAGCACGCTGTCTCAGCCCTTCAAGGGAAGGATCACTGCGCAGAGCTTCCCGAAAATGTTCATTGCCCTCCCCCCATCTCGTGGCATCAGGGGACACATTTCCCTCAGGTGAACTACCATCTCCACCCTCCCCTGCTTCGGCTTGTGAGTCACCACCATCCTCCCTTCTTTTTACAGCTGCAGCTCTGGCACACTGCTGACGTGTAACCACTGCCACCATTGATATGCCTCCCTGGGGTTTACCTTCCTCCCCCTCAGTCCCGGACATAACATCGTTACAGGCATCATATACAGCTACATCACTCCTTCCTCCCTCCTCCTCCTCAGCCATCTCCGGCTTACAGGATGGGGACACATCACACACTGCTGGTCCCTCATCCTTACCTGTCACCAGGGGCCCACCAACCCCTCCCCCTAGCCCATCTCCGCTAGGTTTTGACACAGGTAATTCATTGGCATTACATTTCACAATACACCCCACTCCACCTTTGGAAGACATAACTGGTTCAGTCACAGGTAAACATTTATCAGCCCCCTGCACTCCCTCCCAGTTATCACATTTCACAGTGTCCCCCAAAGTCTCGTACAGTACCTCAGAACGATCAGGGCTGTCTCCTAGCCCCTGTGGTGTGCAGGCAGTGTCCTCTGGAGCATAATGGCATAGCATCCGACCCAAATCATTCCCCAGCAGAACACTGACAGGGATGTCCTCAGAGACCCCCACCTCTCGCAAACCTTTGCCTGCACCCCAATCCAGGTACACACGGGCCATGGGTACAGCCGGGCGCACACCTCCAATTCCTTTTAAAGCCATGGTTTTTCCAGGGATGATGTCCTCGGTATCCACCACTTCAGGCCGCACTAAGGTAAAGGAGGCCCCCGAATCACGTAGACCCACGGTCACCCGGTCACCCACAGTTACGCACTGCAGGTTATCCACTCTTTTCTCCACTGTTCCAGACACCAGAAAAACGGCTGGGTGTCCTTCAACTGCCGGGGGAGAATTCTTTTTGTTGGGGCAGGTGGCACTCAGGTGCCCAATCTTGTTGCATCTGTAACATCGGCGGGTGTCCCCCTGACCCGATGTGGTTCCTGTTGCTCTTGGTGTGGACGGCAGGAATCTCCCAGTTGACCTACTGGCACTCTGTGGGTGGGCAGCTCCCTTCCAGGTACTTGATCCAGCTTGTGCAGAACCACGCTTCGCTGTTGGTGCACGGTTATTAGCAAAGTCATCTCCTAGTTCTGCGGCTTCTGCGACTGTCTTGGGCTTGCGGTCCAAAATCCACTCTCTGGCTTCACAGCTCCTTGTTTGGAGGAACTGATCCAGAACCATCAAGTCCTCCAGGGCCTCATAAGTGGTGACTTGTAGGCCCCCAGTCCATTGCCTGAATGCAGTCCTTAGCTGACCTGCATGTTCAGTGCAACTCTCTGTGGTGCTCTGTTGTAAAGTCCTAAACTTCTTCCGATAGGTTTCTGGAGTCAGATTAGCACTTTTTAGCAGGGCAGATTTTATTGCCTCATAGTCCTGGTCTCTTTCAGAGGGAAGAGAAGCAAACACATCCAGAGCTTTTCCTCGCAGCCGTGGGGTTAGATATCGTCCCCACTGCTCTTTAGGAAGATGAAACTGCCGGCAAACCTTTTCAAATCCTCTCAGGAATATGTCCAAATCACCATCTTTCTCCATCATGGGGAAATGTTCCAAGCGGGGTTTGTGGTCACCCTCACCCTGCACATCACTGCGTGCGGATAAAGCGTCCCCTCTCAGCCTCAGGACCTCCAGTTCATGTCTGCGCTGGGCCTCTCTTTCTGCTGCCTCTCTCTCAGCAGATCGTGCCTGGGCCTCTCTTTCTGCTGTTTGGTACTGGAGAAGCAACTGGAGTTTAATATTAGCATCCACATCTCCAAGGTGTTGTAAAGCAGTCCGCATATAAGAGTCCAAGGCTCCATGTGGAGTACTGTCCTGATGGGGAGTAATGTGGTGTCCCTCGGTCCCCGCTGTAGGACTTAGCCTCACATCACTCAGCTCTGCTGCACGGGCATCATTTTCCACAAGATCGGCAATAAGCTGGTCCTTGGTCTTTCCCGCTGTAGGGATCTCCTTTTCTTGGCACATTAACTCCAGTGCGGGCTTGGACTGCTTGCGATATGCCTCCATATTTCCGATATGAAGCAGAGGGAGTAAAACAACAGATGGGAAGGACAGAACTGTCTTGCACTCTTTTTTGGTATGTCACTTAGATCAGCACTGAGCTCTGTCTTTGGGAATTTACACACAATAAGATGTATGCAAATTTCTTTTAGTGCTTAAGATTTTCGGGTAAAATCCAGCAAGCACTAAAAATCTCTAAATATGTCCCGACGCTGCCACCAGTTGTCACGATCACGCTCAGCCCAGCCAGACAGAGTGTGATAGTACAAGGGTTAACACGCCAATAGACCCCCAGACAGGGACTACTAGTCCCAGCAAGTCATCAATTAACCCTAATAAACGTGTATCACCAGAGCTTCCCTCAGGAAGGTGAGCTCATCTATTTAGAGGTCAAAGACTAGAGCTGATTAATTAAACATTTAATCTGATAAAAGGTATCACAGTGCTGGATGTAATTTATAACAATAAAATGACATACAAAAAATACAGAAAGAGTATACAGCAAATAACAGTTCAAAAATAAAGTCCTTACGCAGTCCTTTTTCCTGGAGTTTCCCGTGGTTGCTTGTTGCTTGGGACGATGTTAGGGTCCCACGTCCTTAGCTTGTAATGCACACCAACATGTCAGCTCTCCTAGCTTTTTGTTAGCCAGAATTTGGAGGGAAAAATGGCTTAACAGGACACCTTCCATTTCCATGGAATTCCTAAGGGTGGGGTGGAGATTCTATTTCCCAGGTCCCCTTATCTGATTGCCGGTTTATGGCCAGAGCAAAGACAACAGCCTGGCACTTCAAAGAGGAAGTATCACAGAGTCTTAATTAAGTTGGAATGTACACGCTGCATGGCCCTGTTTTTATATAGGAGGGTGTTTTATGGCACACTGGTGGAGGGGAAAGCTGCTAGTCCATATTCAAATATACACACACATATATACACTCATAATACGTATGTTCTATAATCATGCCCTGGGCATGACAATAGCCTTTTTATTGTGTCCTATATGCAGTCATTTCAGTTTATACAGTAGGTATTTGGACAACAGTGCAAGTAGAACATAAAGTACCCATAAAAAAGTAATTACTCCCCTTGGAAATTTACATGTTTTATTATCCTAGAACATTGAATCACATTTTTTGTACTTTATGTCTACCATAATAGGCTCGTTTATGCCAAGCTGAATACAGAACTCTGCAACGTGATTAAAATGGTTATTTCAAGTCGACATTTAGGAGATGCACATTTGGCACTTATTCCAGCTTTGAGTTTGTATAGCTAGAGACAGCATAGAGATAGTTACATAGCTAATATGGATGAAAAAAAGTCTATCAAGTTCAACCAAGGGACAGAGTGGAGGAAAATCATACACATTTACAGATAATAGTAATGGTTAATGTTATTTTCTTCTAAAAAAAAAGGTGTCTTCATTTTTGACAATGTCATCTGTTGCTGCTGTAACAAGCTCCTGTGGCAGGATATTTTACAGATTTTTAGTTCTTATGGTAAAGAAGTATTATATTCTCTGCAGATTGAATATTTTTCACTCTAGATGGAGAAAGTTGAACTGGTGCCCATAGCTGAACTACGTATTTACAGTATTAGTAAACTTTGTAAAGCTTGGTGAGTAAGCACTCTTTTTAGACTTTAGCAAAAGAGTTGGAATGATATGTGACTGGCATCTCCAGGGCTTTAACAGTGTTTTCATTGACTATTAAGTAGATTCTATCATGCTTATAGTCATTATCCTCCTGGTTTTTGACCTGTTAGTTTAGGTGTCTTATTATTATTATTATATTATTGTTTATTTATATAGCACCCTCTTCATCTGTCTTTCAAACTAAATTAGACTTCCTAATTTCTGATGACTTTTTATTAAAACTGAATTTCTTTTAGCCAAGCTCCTATAAACTTGAAAGGAGCGCCATGACGTCCAGCTTTGGATAGGTGGTATTATCTTGGGCAGGGGGTGCACACAGAGGCTAATGCTGGGCTTTCTATCTGTGATACAAATACCGAAGGGGTGCCCCAACTCCCCTAAAAGAGGGATGAAACCAGAGACTAACACTGGCACTCTGTTATATGTAGTTCATGATAAGTTTATTTAATGGTCCAAATCACATACTAAGACATATTAAAAAGGGAAAGGGGGGGGGGAGTTTATCTTAATGTATGCCAGTGGGGAACTCTAAAAACTATGAAATAATTAATATATACTATATAAATACACAAATACAAAAAAGTGTCAGGTGCTTTCAAAAGTGCATCAAAATCAAGTACAATCGGGCTGAGCTGTGTCAATAACACTAAAAATATGAGGTAGGTACAAATCACAAACTAAATACACCAATCAATAACTTACTCGTCCATAAAGTGCTAAGTGCATGCCACCACTGGAACCCCCAAACAAAAGGCCCTGCAACGCGTTTCGTGACATCACGTCACTTCCTCAGGCAGAGTACGCAGCTTTCTATCTGTGGATTGCCTTAAAGCAAAACAAAACCCAACAAGCCACTGGCCTTCCCCCGGGGGATGCCCCACTTTGTGAAACCCCCCCAATTCGCCTATAACAGCTTACCTCTTCCAGGTGCAATGGCGCATGCGTGGGCTCTTGTCTGATCAGTCCAATTTGCCGTGCTTATGTAAATGCCTCTGATCTTCTGCAGAGATAAAAATACTGGGTTGTGTTCCACTTTAAAATTGACAGTGCCAGTAATTAAGAAAGTGTGTAATATTAAAAAGTATGGATGCAATTGGTGTACTGTTTGTAATTTAGGTGATTTAATAGCCAATAGCAATAGCCAAGAACATGACCAATTAAACTCTCTCCCCACTAAACACTCTCCTGCTGGCAGTACGTGTGCTTTCCCGTGTGGACTGGGTAAACATTATTATGACCACCAGCTAATACCAGCATAACCACCATATCAATATGGTCCTGGTAGGGCCAGAATGACTGCTATGCACCTGTTCTACACTTCCACCCGTGTGTTGACTTAATATCTGTGATTTTGAGGGTGGGATCCTGCCATATCTGTTCAACCACTGGTTGGTCTATGGGCTGTCATTATGCTTCCTTCCATTGGTTGGTGAGTGGGTCCCGCCTCCTCCTTCCATGATTGGGGAGATACACCATCTATGGATAGTTATGAACCTCTCTGCCGTGGACTTGAGATAGCAGATCCGAAATATGGTGCTGTGAGACAGCCTAATGTATTTATGGTAAGCAAAGTTCACCAAAATTACTAATGGTGGCGACTGGGAATACCAAGATTAATACGTCTAGAAAGAGAGATGTTTTATGTAAAAAGTATATATTGGCTATTATTTTTGTGAATAGAAGCTGTCTGTGTTTGGCGAATTCACTGTGTAACCCATGGAGCAGGGAGGTACATAGGTTACACAAGGCCTCATAGCAAAATGTATAGAGGGGCCACCGCTGTCATGCTGCAACTAGGTATGCAGAGCAAGGTCTTCTCACCCTGAATGATTATTATTCCATCTCCATCTCCTCTTCCCTCTGCCAGCTCTCTGCCCTACCCTTAAACCAGTCTTACAGCAAACAGTGCTCATATGCATCAGATTGCTGCACATAAAATTAATGTACGTTTTTTTAAACTCCTGCTGTGGTTAATTTTAAAAACAAAATGGTGTCTCCTGGAGCTGCAGGCCGTAGTTTTCTTTTTCAACTGCACTAGGCTGTTGGTCCAGTTTAACTTAAGATAGAGTTTCCTGACACCTTCTGGTCATAGGTCTGTGTGTCAGTATTCTTTTACCATTGTCCTCTATCATCAATTTCAGTTCCAGAAATTTGATCTCTCTGTCCTAGCATGGGCCTGTAAACTTGAGATTCAAACAGCTCTTTTTAAAGAGGAACACTGCACTGGAAAAAGCAGTAGGATGATCTGGAAGATGCCGTCATCCAAAAGGTATACTGCATTGTGGTGGGGGGCTTATAGGACTTAGTACATTAGAGGTTCGAAGTTCCTCTTTAAGATATGAAAGAACGTCATTCATATTGAACTTTCTCCCCTGAAATATACACAAGTCATTAGTGTAGCATCCATACATGTAAATGTCCTTTTTCACCAAAGATGTGGCAATCCTCCCACCAACTCATGTAAATATTGGCAAGTGAGGGTGCGAAAATGGTGCACCCATAGAAACACCACACCTTTAGAGAGTTATAAATGAATCAATTATGGGTCGGTAAGTACGTGACTGCAATTCATAACAAATTGATGCAATCTTCAGTGCAGACTTATGTTTTATTTATATTCATTATAATGTTATTATGGCATAATGATGGTTTATTGAAGACCATGATAGAGACAGTAGGGACCTGAGAAGTATTTTTTAATAAGGGGGCTTTTACCCCTCCAAAACCTGTCACCCGATTTTCACTGCCACTTAAGAGTACTGCTGTATTTATGATTTTATGACATCAGCATTAAAAGTTATTAAACCCAAAGGAAAAAAAAGAAACTATCTGGTTTATGAGAACAGCATCCCCTGTGCCTTACATGCTATCCCGCCCCTCACATCAGTCACATAGCGGGGTTATTTGAGAATGGATAGCGCCATGTAGTGCCTCGTGGCACCAAGCAGCGCCTGGTGAATGCCGGGCGCTGTATGCAAAACCACATTTATGAAAGCAAATCTGGTGAGCGACTGTAACAGCGCCATGTAGCGTCCGCTGTATTATTACAGGCAGCTCAGCGTATAGCACCAGCGCTCTAGCTTCCAGAGCACCAGGTATTACCTTTCGCTCAGTGTCGCTCTCCTATACATTTCAATAGCCGTTCATTTGCTTGTGTTTAAACAGTGTGTTTGACCATTGTGTGACCACTCCTGGCTGCAAACAAACACTTTTAGAAACTTTTATGACTTTTTATATTTTTATGCAGAATTGTCATTACAGGTCTGGCACTAAAGTGTTAGAGGCCGATTCATCAATAGCGCCAGGTAGCGACAGATGAGCGACTGAAGTATGGCGCTATGAGCGCCGCTAGCGTCAGCCGCGGGCGTTAGCGATTCGCTATAGCAGGCCTCCTCAGTCGCTACCTGGCGTTGTTGCGAACAACGCCTACATTGCTGAATATGATGTTGGCCCTCAGCTTTGTTGGCGCTGTCAGTCAGTGTGACCACGCTATTCTACACAGCGCCTGTTAGCTTTGCTGTGTCCTGCCCATCCAGTACCTTCTGAATAAAACACATTGCCACATTTGTTTTGAAATGTAAATATTTTTTTATTGTGTGTAAAAGGTAATTACATTCTACCAGATCTTCGAATATAAATGGAAAATAAAACATAATTAAACACATAGTCACAATTTTTTTAATTTTTATTTGTTACCTAAAAAGGAAATACAATTAAATCACCAATGTGAAAGAAAAGGAAACTAAAAACAGAACAGAGAAAGAAAAGGAAAATAAAAACAGAACAGAGAAAGAAAAGGAAAATAAAAACAGAACAGAGAAAGAAAAGGAAAATAAAAACAGAACAGAGAAAGAAAAGGAAAATAAAAACAGAACAGAGAAAGAAAAGGAAAATAATAATAGAACAGAGAAAGAAAAGGAAAATAAAAACAGAACAGAGAAAGAAAAGGAAAATAAAAACAGAACAGAGAAAGAAAAGGAAAATAAAAACAGAACAGAGAAAGAAAAGGAAAATAAAAACAGAACAGAGAAAGAAAAGGAAAATAAAAACAGAACAGAGAAAGAAAAGGAAAATAATAACAGAACAGAGAAAGAAAAGGAAAATAATAACAGAACAGAGAAAGAAAAGGAAAATAAAAACAGAACAGAGAAAGAAAAGGAAAATAAAAACAGAACAGAGAAAGAAAAGGAAAATAAAAACAGAACAGAGAAAGAAAAGGAAAATAATAACAGAACAGAGAAATAAAAGGAAAATAATAACAGAACAGAGAAAGAAAAGGAAAATAAAAACAGAACAGAGAAAGAAAAGGAAAATAAAAACAGAACAGAGAAAGAAAAGGAAAATAAAAACAGAACAGAGAAAGAAAAGGAAAATGAAAATAGGAATTAGAATGTAAAGGAAACTTACAACCGAATTAAACACATAGCCACATGTATATATCTAATTTTTTTTTAATTTTTTCTCTCAAACTAAATTAAGAATAAAATATAAATGAAATAGAAAAAGAAAAGTCCAGCAGAAATGCAAAAGAAAAGTAAAGTCCAGGAAAGGGTTGTAAGAGGAATGTCGAGATCATGGTGCATCTCTTTGTGCCTGAAAAATTAAGAAAAGTGCAGTTAGTATATATCTTTATAGTTATTTTGTGCTTTCTTTTAAAAAAATGCATAACTTGATAACCAACATTGGCGTCTTACACCCCCCTTAGAGTGGTTTGGGTCATCTGAAACACCCCTTAGAGTGGTTTGGGTCATCTTACACCCCCCCTTAGAGTGGTTTGGGTCATCTTACACCCCCCCTTAGAGTGGTTTGGGTCATCTGAAACACCCCTTAGAGTGGTTTGGGTCATCTGAAACACCCCTTAGAGTGGTTTGGGTCATCTTACACCCCCCCTTAGAGTGGTTTGGGTCATCTTACACCCCCCCTTAGAGTGGTTTGGGTCATCTGAAACACCCCTTAGAGTGGTTTGGGTCATCTTACACCCCCCCTTAGAGTGGTTTGGGTCATCTTACACCCCCCCTTAGAGTGGTTTGGGTCATCTGAAACACCCCTTAGAGTGGTTTGGGTCATCTGAAACACCCCTTAGAGTGGTTTGGGTCATCTTACACCCCCCCTTAGAGTGGTTTGGGTCATCTTACACCCCCCCTTAGAGTGGTTTGGGTCATCTGAAACACCCCTTAGAGTGGTTTGGGTCATCTGAAACACCCCTTAGAGTGGTTTGGGTCATCTTACACCCCCCCGTTAGAGTGGTTTGGGTCATCTTAAACCCCCCCTTAGTGCGTTTGGTTGCTCTTTTGGATGGGAGGTCAAAGACATTTAAACAGGAGTGCAGTACTTGCATTAGAGTGAAGGGTAGTTAGCTTACCGCAAAATAAGAAGTGATCAGCCTTTCCCTTAGCTCATCGCCAGTCTGGGTGTCCTCACTTCTATCTGCGGGCAGGTTGGGGATTTCTGGCACCAGTGCTGTCTCCTCGGGGGCTTGGATTCGGTGACAAATGCAAATGTTGTGTAGCACACAGCAGGCAAGGATGATCTTGGAAACCTTCTGTGGGCTGTAGAGCATCTCTCCTCCTGGCCGTGCCAAACAAAGAAAGCGTGCTTTCAGCAGGCCGATGGTTCTTTCCACAATGCTTCTGGTCTTGCGATGCGCTGCATTGTAGCGTTCATGGGCAGAGGTCCGTGGGTTCCTGACCGGAGTCATGACCCACGTTCTCTGCCCATATCCCTTGTCCGCTGTAGAAAAAACACAAGGAGAGAGACAGCAATTAGTACTAGTACATGTTTTTGGGTGGTAGTTTGTTGAAAATTGCCTTACTAGGCCACATATTAGCAAAATACATAGACATGGTTAATTTATTACCCAGTAGCCAGCCAGCTGGCATTTCGTTGTTATCAAACTTCCGGCACAGGACTGTCCGCTGCAAGACGTAAGAATCGTGGCATGAGCCGGGGAACCCCGATCTCACCGCCCGCAGCTTCATCTCATGGTCACAGACCACCATGATGTTAAATGAATGGAACTGCTTCCTGTTTCTGTAGGACAGCTCCTGTGCACGGGGAGGGCGGAAAGGGATATGTGTACCATCAACGCACCCTAGCACATTCGGGATCCCTCCCATCAGATAGAAAGCATGTTTTATTTTGGCAACCTCTTCCTCCTCCTCAGGAAACTTGATGTAAATTGGGATTAAATCACAAATTGCCAGAACTACCTGGATTAGGATGCGGCTCATAGTAGCCTGGCTTATCCCGCTGAGGAGGGCTGAGGTTGCCTGGAAGGTCCCTCGTGCCAACACATTAAGAGTGGCACACAGGCGTACTATGCCTGGAATGGAGTGAGTGCGTTTGGTGGATGGCTCGATTTTGGTCTTAATCTGATCATATAGGGACTGTAGTGCAGCACGATTCAGACGGAAGCGGCTCCTGATCTGCTCGTCACTTAAGTCCCATACTGAAAGGCGGATTGCAAAGGAGCGGGGTGCCCTAAGCCTCACAACACCCCGCTCCCTTTCCTCCTGCTCTTTCAGCATACACATACATCCATCCACCCAGACACCATACATCACCCTCTTATCCATCACACACACTAAAGATATATACAAAAACAAAAATAAAAAAAAAAAAACACTCACACACAACACACACACAAACAATCACACTACACACACACCCGCTACAATGCAGCTCACCACAAAACCAGAACTATAGTGGTCCAAACCACCAGCCTGCTGAAAACCAGCTTTCTAAGTTAAGCACAACCAAGAGGGGAGTTGCTGCACAGCCCACAAAAGGCCCCAAAATCAAGCCTTACTTGCTGTATGCTACACAAAATTTGCAGATGCCACCCAAACCAAGCTCCTAAAGAAACAGCACTGATGTCAGAAATCACCCAACAAGCCACAGAGAGTGAGGACAGAAACCAGACAGAGGCTCAAATGAGCTAAGGGAAGCGAGCACAGCACCACACCACAGCCTTTGCCACAGTGTAAGAATAGCAGAACCTAGTTCATTCCTTCCTTTTATACTTCATTTTCAAAAGTGACAGGTCCGCTTTGCCGCCTTTTGCGTCGCTCTGCTATTTCCGGGCGCCAATTAGCCGACCCAGGTGTGCGTAAAACAGAGTGCGCACGCGCACGCTAGTAGCGCTACTAGCGTACTTGAGCCGTAACGTGCGTGCATTAACGGACATGGGCCAAAAATCAGGTGGGGACCAATGAAAGTGAAGCTGTTGTTTTTTTAAATAGCCGTTAGGCTAAGCACATGTCACAAGGGTTGCAGATACATCAGTCCATTGTTGGATTTGGGTGTGTGTTGTTTGTTGATTGAGGTCTGTAATGAGTTAATTGGCTAACACACATGCTTCTGTCAGTGCAGTGGAGGTGTGCCTAGAAGGAACTGGGCTGTATGTGTGAATCAATTAAGTGGGCTGCTTTTGGATTGGCTGTTAGAGCACATAAAACCTGCCCAAGCCTAAGAGATTGCGATGCCATTCTGTAGTGTGCATGCGTGCTTGTGGGGTGTTGATTTGTGTGTGTGTGCAGCTACAGGATGGAGCCAAATACAGGACATCTGCCGGCCACAGCAGGCCCGAGTAGGAGTTTGGTGGGTGCTGTGCGCAGACCTCCCTTACGGAAAAGGGCACAGCCTGAAGGTGGGGCAGCACCCCAGGCTAAGCGCCCAGGTGCCAAGAGGGAGCCTGAATTTAATTTGGCTGAGAATAATCATCTTGTGCGCCTGACACTTGCGAAATGGGAGCTGCTTTTTGGCTCCCAAAGCAAGTCCATAGGCAAACAAGAAAGAAGCAAACTGTGGGATGCCATTGGTGTGGAGCTTAGTAGCACAGCTCAACACCCACGTAGTGGCCCATCCTGCAGGAAACGCTTCTACACTTTGCGAGGGGCCCTTATGAAAAAGATGAATCACGATCTTGATGTGGACAGTGGGTTCATCCAGGCTCCAAAGAGTACCTACAGGCCGTATGAGGAGATGCTGAAGGCCAAAATCCCACTGGCTCGGCTGCAGGGTGTGGATCCTGGGGATGACACCACCGGTTGGGCTGAAGGTACATATTTTCTGGCTTTTACAATAACCTAATGTTAATGTCTGTGATTAGCATTTTTACATTCTGACCAACTAACTGTAGGACCTGTGAAGTATTACATTATAGCTAAAACATTTGTAACTTTTCTGTCTGTTGCTTTATGCATAGGTGCACATGCTGCTGTCCGGGATGTGGCTCCGGACAACCAAGCTCCTGCCCTTCCAGCAACCTCAAGGCTACCCCAGTCTGCCATTGAAGGTATTTACCCATTATTTGTTTGCTGGTTTTTTGAAAAACAAATGGGTGTGGGAGCAGCTCAAGCAATAAAGGTTTGCCCTGTTGACTATTAATAATATGTGGGTGCGCCCTAATTGCACGCCCACTGTAACACTCACAGTCAGTAACTAACAAGGCCCTAACATGTGTAGATATGTAGGATGCCAGAGATGTGTAGCCATATATCGGCCTATCAATGTGTGAGCCACACTTGGCTTGATTAGTCAATATTAGTGAAAGAGCTGCTCACACACCTTAATGCATGTTGTATTTTGGCACGCACATTAGCTATGGCTCAATGTTGGTTTTATTTTGCACTAGCTCCCATGCCCTTGGCCCCAGCATCTCCTCCGGATCCCACCTACTCTTTGGATGTCGGTAAGTGCATGTGTTCACCTTGCTTGATCCACTTTGACTCAAGTGCATGTGTCTCATTTGTCTTTTTTCTTTGTAGGCCAAGTGACTGGTTCATCTTTGGACCCCACTTCCGATGTTGCCGGTCAACAGGACCCTGTTGGTGTGTAGAGCAATACATAATGTATCCTTTCTGCTGTTTAGGTAACACTGGTTCAATTTGGTTAGTCTACTAAGCTACATGTTTGCTTGGTAAACTTGAAGATGCCTCTTGGGAGTGCTGGTTGCCTCCCCAGGGTCAGTCTATTAGTTATTTTAGTGATAGCAATGTATATTTGCGGACATATTTTTAGGAAAACATTCACTGTAGTAGTTTGCTGAATCTTTAGACCCTTTTTTTTTTTGTTTTAGTTGACCCGAATATCGGAAGTGGCTGTCCAGAAAGGGCCCCTCAAGTTCCAGCTGCCAGAGATGAGGGTAAGTGGTTTTGCCTTGCTCTAGTATGTCTTTTGGCTCTAATGTTGTGCCACTTGCTTCTGGCAACTTGTGTGTCCACATCTATTTTCAAGGTCCAATCTCGAGTGAGGACCCCACTCCAGACATCTGGGATATTGCGGGTATGTTTAATTTAAGCAATGTTTATGATGAGATTTGCAGAAATTAGTGCGTCTTAGTCCTGTAACATACATGTTAACAATCTGAGTTTAACCAAGACCTTTGGTCTACTGTGTATTTTTTAATTTTTTAGAGGTATGACCTCGATAGCCTAACCAGGTTACATTAGAGTTTGGCCCACAGACCTACTAACCTGATTTTCCTGTTTAGCATTTGCCAACTTGCCCGACATCTCTGATGTTGATTCGCGACTCTCTGGCAGCGATACCTCGAGCCTACCTGGGCTGGAGGACACGCAGGTAACATGGCTGATGTAGACGACCTCTAAACCCATTGGCATATTCGTGGGTAGTGGAAGAAGCAACATGTAACATTTCATTTCATTGTTGTTTTGGCAGGAGGCGGAACCAGAACCCCAAGCTGGGACCTCTTCCCAAGTCCCATGTGGCCAAGCTTCAGAGGCTCAGACAAGGGTAAGTTGTCTAGTGAGTGTTTATGTTAACTTTTGGGAGGGGCATAGCTGCATTTGTTCCGTTTGACTAAAATGTGGTTTACTATTTTTTTAGCCTACTACCACAGCAAGAGGAGGTGTGGCACCAACCAGTGCCGATTTCTACACACTAGGGGTCCGGATGCTGGAGGACTACAGTCGCCAACAGCCGCGTGATGGAACTAATGAGCGCATTGCGGCGTTGGAAAATCAGGTGCTGATGTGTCAGCAACAAAATGAGGGCCTGCAGCGCCAGGTGGACCAGTTAAGGCAAAACCTACAACAGAACCAGGACCTTGGTCGCCTTGCCAATGTTATCGAACAATCTGTACAGCGGCAGGAAGAGGCAATACAGCGCCAGGCAGAGGCAATACAGCGGCAGGACCAAACTTTGTTGTTGATACAACAGCTCATACAACAGCAGTCTATATTTTTTACTGCACTGTTGTCCCCCAACACCGCCCCTAGCAATGACTCCCAACCTCCCCGGCCACCCAGCCAAGAATATTAATTTTGTTTGTTTTGGTTTGTGTAAATATATTTGCTTAACCCACCTCTAAATTGTGTTTTTCCTAAGACCTAGCTAATAACACAGTCAGGGATGAGTATCTTGATCTAGATATGTCAATGTATTTGTAAATTGAGGCCACACATTTGAGACCATAGCTTACTATGATTAACACATGAAATGGCTCCCAAGGTATGGCTAAATTGACACACAAATGGGTTTTGAGACAGTTAAACTATGCTTTGCAAGGCACCACACTGTAATGATGTTCATCAAAATATTTTATTTAAAAAAAGGGCCAACAGGGCCAACATTGCCCAACAAAGGGCGTAAACAGGCCAGCCTTCCCCCCACCCTAACGACGCCGCCGGCGCCTCTTCTTGGCCAGCAGCATCAGCTTCAGGAGCCTGATCTCCCGCCACAGTCTGCGATGCTGGTTTTCACAAGCTGTAGAGATGTAGAAACAACAATTTGTTAATAAATTGAATGTGACCTCAACAGACACAGATGTAGCAATGTAATGTCAGTGTGTCCAATTAGGTGACACTCACATTAACATTGTTGACCACTGTGCGCTTATTGGTTAACATGATATGAGTACTATTGACTGGCAGGAATGTGAACAACACATCCCAAGCATACATTTACTCTTAAAGTGTACCAACACCCACCGGTGATCGGCCCTGGAATCTATCAGATTCCCGGCCTGATCACCTCCCTCCCCGCGGGACATCCGAGATCGGGATGTCCCTCGGGGTGAAACCCCCCCAACACCCCAAAATCCCTACCTCAGTAAAAAGGGACGCGCGGGAGGCGGAGGAAGAGCCACTTTGCCACGGCTTGTACGTTTGCTGGAGTAAAAGTGAGTTCAGGGGGTTGTCACACAGCGGTGACGATCAGGGGTGCCCCACCGTAGTGGACCAAGACCCAGGAAAGTCAAATTCCTGGTTGTTGTTCCACTTTAACTGTGGGGAAGCAAAGAAGGTATAAGTCCCAGTG
This sequence comes from Gastrophryne carolinensis, assembly GCA_027917425.1. NCBI lineage: Eukaryota > Metazoa > Chordata > Amphibia > Anura > Microhylidae > Gastrophryne > Gastrophryne carolinensis. Next base: position 212,247,658 of record CM051234.1, on the reverse strand, counting down.
TGTCCATTTTTGTGTTTAGTCACAGCCAAACCTCAGGGCCTAAGTCCTAACGAGTACACGAGGTTGCCCTATAATGTTAGAGGTACAGACCTAATACGGCCCATTTGGTTGTGTCTAAGGCAAAAATAGTCTCTATGTGGCCAAATGAAGAATGTGAGGCAACAATCAAGCATGCAGACAGGCATGTTGGATTATTGTACAAACACATGGAATCTAGATGTGTGTGAAATTAACACATAGGTACATTTTAAATGTCTGCAGATGTGACTAGAAGACATAGGTTTCACAAGTCTTTAGGCATATGAAGTGGGATGTACTCACCATCGCAGCTGTGGCGGGGGCCCATGCTGCTGGCCGTCCCTGGAGCTGGGGTGGGGAGGAGGTTTTCTGGCTCCGTCTGCGTAGCAACATCTGTCAACAGAAAGCAAAAGACAAAAACACAATTAGTGGGCCAATGACACCTGACTATTTGACATCCATCTGGTTATTGAGTCTGAAAAATCAAAGGCTTGCATGGTTACATACAGGTTGTCCAAAATTAGCATATTTCCTGGTCCATGAGTTAATGTCAATTAGTTAGGGTTGCAACATGTATCCCTAAAGATAATGTGCTAATAACATAGACAGTGCTATGTAAAGGACTCATTAGCAGTTGATTGGCTAATGTTACTAGTGTGCCACATGTTTTAGCGGGAACAACTTAACCCAAGAAAAGAAATGAGAACAACCATCATGGTGTGGCCAGAAACATAGGGGTGGTTTCCAGTTGGCTAGCACTGTAGTGTGGTTTGTGATGTTAATGTACATTAGCAAACCAGCTTAGACAATGGACCAGGAAACGTGTGTGTTAAAAGTGTACCAAGACACAGGATTGTGATTATTCAGTGTAGTAGTCTACTTTGCCAGAGCAACACAATTTTAGTCCGCCACCGCCCCTGCCTTCCGCACCTCACTCCGCCAGTGTGTGCGCACACGCATGCCAGTAGGAAACAGAGCGCAGGCGCACACACATCTCGAGTGCCACACAGGAGGCAGGGACAATGGCTTCTGCCACCCCCAAAGAGGGAAGTAGTTTGTGGTGTTTGGTTGGGGGGGGGCCCTGGGTGAGGGATGTGATTTGGCAGGCAAGGCGCCATAATCCAAACAATATCAGCAAGGTTTGTGGGTCCACTTTAAGGAATGACATAAAGTCCAAAATGTACTAGCTTCAAACATACACTTACCACGACTATGCCCGAGGAGGATTTGACGCCAAAAATCCATGGAGGTGCCGCCTATATGATGCCCTGCAAATTACAGAGGAATGGCAAGGGCTAAGCACAAATGGTCAGATGAAACCTGGCACAGACTAACAATTAAAACATGTAAACTCACCAGGGGATGAAGCGCCACTTGAAGCCCAGGGAGGGCTCTGAGGAGGAGGCGGGGAGCCTCGGCTCCTCACACTCTGCTCAGAAGATCCACCAGGCAAAGGGCCACCCTCCTCCCTCTCACTCCCTGCTTGAGAGTGGCCCCTTGCCTGGTGAGAGTCCTCAGCCTCAGAGTGTGAGGAGCTGAGGCTTGATCCAGCCTGCCCCCCAGCAGCACACTCCTCTGGGGCGTCATCCCCTTCCTCCCCTGGGTCCTCTAAATAGGACCCGCGGGAGGGACCCTCCCCCGATGACTCCCCCGAGTCCGCCTGCCTGGTTCGGGGGAGGAATCCCTTCCCACGTTTCCCCAGGGGAGGACGCTTATCTGTGTGGAGGGGGTGAAAGCAAATAATTAATATAAAAAGCAAAAAAGGACACAGCTTAGCAGATGATTGTGCACAAAGGCCAAAAAGAACATAAGCTTTCACTTACCTGATGCGTAGGCATCATATAGGCGGTACACGCCTTCTGGGTCCCGGCGCTTAAAATCTGACCATTTCTGTTGTATAGCCCGGATGGTCAGGTTGGTCTTGAAGCGCCGGGACACAGTGGCCTTCACCTCCATGGCAAGGCGTTTTTTTGCTCCTCGGGCATAGTCGTATTCTGCCAGGCAGAAGTCCTATGAAAAAAGTAAAAAAAAAAAAAAAAAAAAATCACAACATGACCTCAGAACAATGTCATAAACAGTTCTACAGAGACAAGATCAAAGTGGATCCACACCCAGGATTTACATTAGTCTGTGTTTGTGTGCACTTTTTTGGGCCACAACTATTGTGGGTGGCCCACTGTCTGCAACCCCCTTTGAAGGGCCCAAATACACAGCTGAGGACACTCCCACGTCACTCCGCAAGCCAAACACAGCGGTCCACGCCGGTGTGGTATGCGCAACCAAGGACCTTGGGAGGTGCATACCAGCTCAGCTGCATCTGCACGGCAAAGTACGCATGTGGCGTTTGACTCTAACAGGGAGTGCGCCTGCACACCAATTGAAAATATGTATGGCGCAGGGGTACACCCTGCTAGAGGTAAGCGCAATAGGCATCCGCAACTCACACATGCACAGATGGGAGGGGCCAGAGATAATTTTTGGGGGCCTCCAGGGGGGGGGGGGGGCATCCAAGCAGGACATCCACAATGGGGATGCCCCATGTGGAGTGTACAATTTTGGACTAAAAACAAAAAAAAAACAGCCCCTATCCACCCTGTGTGTTTAGACATTTTTAAACTAAAAATAAAAAACTAAAATACTCACTTTAACTACCTGGCCATTGACCCGGCTATCCACCCGGGTGCGCCTTTGTTTTGGGGGCACAGGAGGGGAATGGGTGGGAGGGGTGGTATTTGGGGAAGGTGAGGTAGGTGGGGGATGTGGGGGAGGGGTGGTGGGGCCGGAATCTGAGGAGGAGCTGGGGAGGCGCATTACTCGCCGTTTGGGAGCCATATTGGAAACGCTAAGGAGGAAAAAGGAACCGGAAATGACGCTAGCGACATGAGACATAAAAAACAAAACAAAACAAAAATACGCACCGCGCCCCAGCAACAAGCTAATATCAGCTATGTGCAAGCTAAGTGGCGGAAAAACATTAAAATGACGCTGAAAAACAAGCTATTGGCATAAGCGCAAGACAGTTTTACCTTAAGGTGGCGTTGAAACGCAAAGGAGGATCCCGGAACCGGATATGACGCAAGCAACTGTGCTTCCAAACTAAAAAAAAAAAACATGCGCGCAGCAGGGACAAGCTAATATCAGCTATGTGCAAGCTAAATGGCGGAAAAACATTAAAATGACGCTGAAAAACAAGCTATTGGCATAAGCGCAAGACAGTTTTACCTTAAGGTGGCGTTGAAACGCAAAGGAGGAGCCCGGAACCGGATATGACGCAAGCAACTGTGCTTCCAAACTAAAAAAAAAAAACATGCGCGCAGCAGGGACAAGCTAATATCAGCTATGTGCAAGCTAAATGGCGGAAAAACATTAAAATGACGCTGAAAAACAAGCTAGGGCCCACGGCGCCACAAATTATTAGCTTGATTTAGCAGGGGGTTCTACATACTGGAATGCATAGGTCCTTCTAAAGCATACACCGTTGTGCTTACATATACAAATCTTATTCCTTCACAAAGTCATCACACAATCAAACTAGACAACTACCTGAAAATGTGGCACACATGAGAATGCATAACGGGTTGTTATGAGCTGGTACGACTGAATGTTAATCCTGCAATATGTGGCCAGGCACGCTCACAACTACAGTGTATTCATTAACAACGACTGGGGTCGCGGGAAGTGAATTCCTTGCAAATGGCAGAAGGGCACATGTATGAACAGCACAGCGCCGCACAACGCCGCGCAGCGAGGCACAGCGACGCTCGCGCCGCCACATAGCGAATTAAAACAGCGACTGCACAAACACTGACCAACACAGATTCATCAAGGACAGGGCTGCCGAATAGCTTGGGCGCTGACAATTTCGAAGAGCGAACGTGACCGCCCAACCTGACAGGCTACAAAATAGCTTTACAAGCCCCGTTTGTGTGGAAAACCAGCGCTTTTGAGGCCAATGAGTTTGGGTGGAGGAGATGCAATTCCCATGTCACTCACAACATTACATTGTGAAAAAAAAAAAACAAAAAAAAAAAACATAAATAACCAGCTAGATTCATAAAACATATCAATATAAACATGTGTTGAATTTTGACCAAAAGCAAAAAACCCCCTAACCACTAAGAACAATCATTGCAGCGTCTGCCATTGAAATGTATGGGAGAGCGGCAGGTAGCGCCAGGTAATACGTGTCGCTGTGAAGGAATTTGCAGCGGCGCTGTTCGGTCCAGCCGGCTTCATGATGAATGCCGCGCTAGCCGTCGCTCTCGCCGGCGCTAGCCTCATTTAGCTTGATAAATGCGTCATTGTGACCGCCGCCGGGCGTACTTGAGTCGGTAGGCGCCGTTAGCTGCCGCTACCTGGCGCTCGTCAGACACTACCTGGCGCTATCGCTTGATGAATAAGGGCCTTAATGTCACAGTGTTAAAACAATGTCATTTCATGTGTTTTCACTTTGTTAATGGTGGATATGTGTTCGAAAACAGACTTCACACAGCGTCTGTCGCTCTATGCTAGATCGACCAGATTTAGAGCGCCAACATTGTGTGTGTGTGTGTCCTTTTTTGATAAGTATGGTGTGGAGCGCTGAGAGTCGGTCACACTGACCTGGTGCTACCTTTCGCTCCCTGCAGCGCTGTACTGGTGTTACAGCATCCAACATATATCACATTCATCAATGCGGGCCAGGTTACTACAACGGCTGAGACGCTCTGTTACAGTGCCCGATACATGTTTAAAGCGTCTACTAGCTGTCGCTCTAAGCGCTGCTATACAGACACTGGCGTTTGTAATGAATCAGCCTCCACGATCCAGGTCAGATCCACCCCTCCATTGCAATACATGGACAGCGCAGGAGCAGGGAGTGCCCATCCCGTGGCAGAAGCTGCTGTACGGGAGAGAATGTGCTATTTTTGGGTTCAGTAACCCTTTACGTTTTACAGATATAATTAGGAGCACTTATTTTTCTCATTGTGATTGCATTCAGGGATTAACCAGTGTTCCCAGTTTATACCGTTAGTATTCCATTTGTGAATGAGCTGTGTAACTTTGTAGTTCTTTACTTAACTTTAGCCATCTACAGCACCCATGCTCTGAACTTCCGCCTGACTGCAGCTGGTAGGGGCCACAGAGAGAGAGAGAGAGAAAGAGAGAAGAAAGTAAGATAAAAAGGAATGAAGGAAGGAGGGGTGGATTAGATAGATAGATAGATAGATAGATAGATAGATAGATAGATAGATGTGTAGATGTAGAGATTGGCCTTTATAGAACTATAGGCCATGGACAGAAAGAAAGAAAAATGATTATTGACTAATTATTGAATGTGGGATGAGGTAGACAGTGACAGCTGCATCTGAAAATCAAATGTAGGGAAGTGGTTTGGCTCCGCATCTCAGGGATGTACCTGAAGAGGAGGAACAAGTAAGGAAGCATATAGCTGGAGGTGGGAGTAATGGCGGCCTGCAAGGAAGCTGGGATGACACTGGCCATATAGAGTGATGACATAACCTCACCATCCCAACCCAACGCCATGTCAGACAGCTTTTCCAGTGCCCCAGCTTGCACCAGCATCAGCCCCCATTCTCATCTTATCCAACGTTGGCAGTTAGAGATGCAGCAACAATCTTGATCATGCAAGTATGTGCTGCTCAATTTCCTGTCTATGGCTGGAGGAGACTCCCATGCACATCTTGCTTTCTATCTCCTATGCAGCTCCGGCCTGCCAGAGTATCCTCCCCCCTGGGGTGGAGCCTAGCCGCCAGAGACAGACTAATTCTGACGACAGGGGAGCTGTGGGGAGGGAAAGGCTGAGGTATCAGTGATGCAATGCAAGTTTAAGTGACCCAAAGGGGTGGCAGGGGGAATTTAGAGAAAGCTGGTGCACATATCACAGAGGCGGTAGAGGCAGCTGCTACCATTTTTGTGACCACTTCCAGGCCCCCTTTTGCTGGTAGCTGTGGCCTTCCCTGACTCTATGGTATGTATGTGTATGTGTAGAGGAATAATGTACTTGTGAAGCACAGAATATTTGAATTTGAATATGTGCTGCACAGTTTTTAGAGAAATATATATATATATATATATATATATATATATATATATATATATCAATCACAGTTTTTAGAGAAATGTATATATATGTGCAGCAAATATTCAAATTCAAATATTCTGTGCTTCACAGCACAGTATATATACCAGTATATATTTATTTATTTAAATACTAAACATTATTTATTATATAATTAGTTTATATTTTTGCTGGAAATAACTGCCCTGTGCATATATATATATATATATATATATATATATATATATATATATAGATTTATTGAGAAGCGTAGCACAATATTTTCAGATGAATAATTAAGCTGAATATTTCATGAGTTAGGTTTTGTTAACTTTTAGGTACCATAAGTACTCTTTGTTTATAGCACTCCTGTTCCTGCTCCTGTTATAGCACTCACTTGCACAGCAGTGAGGTTATATATCCATTTAATACTTAGGTGCAGTCATTACAGATTATGTTCTAGATCACTGTACAATCTCAGATTATGTTTAGGGTTAATCCAGTTTAAGAGTTCAGGATAATGTTAGAGAGCTAATGACCAGCATTAAGAGAGAAATAATTGCAAAAATAAAGGGGGAATTGATACTTTCTTTATGTGTCTATATTTTGATTTTAAATATTTCCTAAAATTGTGTTAAATTACACTTGACCCCACTAAACCACCAAATATTTGTGACACAGTGCTTTCTCACAATGTTCAAAATCATACAACTGTGGTTCTGTGGTTTGCAAATGGGAAATGACTATAATTTGTTTTAAACTTCAGGATCTGGAGCTTAGAGTACAGGTAAAGTAATCTCAAGCCTTTATGTTATTATTATGTATGTTTTCTGTTTTTCTTTTGCCTTGACTGAACTATTTGGCTAAAGTTATACATTTTTGTCTTTTCTTTCAGTTTACAAAATTGAGAAAAAGAAAATAAAAAAATGAATTGGATTATGGGGACAGACAGTGCAGGCAATGGAATTAATAAGGTAGCAACACTTAGCTACCAGGGCAGTTTAGTGTACTGATTCAAGCTAGAGGCCACCGTAATTATTTTAAGACTGACAAGCTCTCCACATTATACCACATAGGTAGGTGCAGGGGATTTATTTTTCACTTAACAGTATGTTGATTTGTAGAAGCAGTTTAATTGAATCTGCTGTGCTGAGCTTAAAGGAGTACTATTGCAAAATTGTGTAATATTAAAAATCCTTATAAACACAGCTAATAAGAATAGGGGTCACCCAAACTGAATAATACTTCCACCAAGCTTGTGGTTTAGTTTCTCATTGTAGAAGTAAAAGGGGCGACAGGTTTATTCTATCAAGGGTGACAGAGCTTGTCACCCCTGATTTCACTCCATGTGCCTCAGAGTCTGCCATACTCATCATTCTGTAGACTCTGTGTCGCGTGTAAATGTTGCCCCAATTATGGGTGGCGTCCTTTTACTGCATGTTAGCAGCCAGGTCATGCCGCGGTGCATGGGATGTGACAACTGTTTTCCATTCTATTATAGCGGGCCTCCCATTTTATATTCCGGACCTGAGGCACACATGAGTTAGCATCTCTTTGGCAGTGGTGTTTGCACCACGGAGCATGTAGAAACATTAAAGTGCTAAGTGCATGTGCAAAACAAGTGAAGTGATCCCTAAACCACGCAACGCGTCGGTGATTGCTGTGGGGTGGATGGGGCTTGACTGAATTCTATGGTGATGTATCAAATATTATTGTGGTTGCCTTGTGCTACTTAAATGGCAGACGCTTTCTTTGGCACTCTGCACCTTTACCCATTTTGGGTCTTTTTTTTGGTCTTCTTTATTGTTTTGCACATGCATTAGCACTTTATTGTTTACTGTTTAATGCACTTTAATTCAGCTACCCTTCTGTTGATCTTCTGCTGCTGCGGTTTATTTGCACTATATCACTATATTTATCTGTGCCTCCTGTGCACTACTTAGCACACTGCACTTTAATTTTATATTGGGCACCAATATTTTCTGCGTCCTGCCGTTCATGTTGCATCCTGGCACCGTAAGATATTGAATAATTCATTTGCAATAATTTGATTAGCCCCTCATTTTTCTCCTCGCCCACTTAGCTCATTGTTACAGTATGTGTTTTTTAATAATTGTTGTCTATGTACCGTATTTGCCGGCGTATAAGACGACCCACCAGCATTTCCACTCAAAATATAGCGTTTGTTATATACTCGCCGTATAAGACTACTCCCTCTTCTGATAAATAAATAAATAAAACGTAAAAGAACATCAGATTACACTGCAGCCGCATCCCTGCTCGCCTTTAGTTTGGGATGTGCCCACACTGGCTATACAGAATGTGTCCCAGCTAAAGGCATAGTAGGGATGCAGCTGCAGTATAATGTGGTTTGGGCTCTGGGAAAAGGGCCAGATGGGGGGTTTCACACAGTGGAGGATCACAATTTGGGATACCCCTGGAGTAGGGAACAAAACCCAGTGGGGCCTCCCAAATTTGGAAGCCCCACTGTGTGAAATACCCCCGACTGGCCATTTTCCCAGAGGGCACATCAGATTACACTGCAGCTGCATCCCTGCTCGCCTTTAGTTGGGGACGTGCCTGTGCTGGCTATTCAGAATGCGTCCCAGCTAAAGGCATAGTAGGGATGCAGCTGCAGGGTAATGTGGTGTTGGCTCTGGGAATAGGGCCAATAGGGAGGGTTTTACAGTGGGGCATCCCGAGTTGGTCCTGAGTGGATTTGTTCCCTACTCCAGGGGCATGCCAAATTGGGTTTCCTCTACTGTGTGAAACCCCCCAACTGGCCCTTTTCCCAGAGCCCAAACCACATTACACTGCAGCCACATCCCTACTATGCCTTTAGATTGGACGCATTCTGAATAGCCATCACTGGCCCCAACTAAAGGCAAGCAGGAATGTGGCCACAGTGTAATGCGGTGTGGAGTCTGGGAAAAAGGCCAAACGGGGGATTCAGACAGGGGGGGCATTCCATTTTGCTGCCCCTGATGCAGGGAACAAAACCCAGTAGGGCATCCCAAGTTGGGATAAACTCCTCCAAGTTGGGATGCCCCCTGTGTAAACTCCCCCAATTTGGGGTACCCCCTGTGTAAACTTCCCCAATTACCCCGTTTCCCAGAGTCCACACCACATTACACTGCGGCCACATCCCTGCTTGCCTATAGCTGGGGACATGCCTGGGTTGTTTAGAATGTGTCTCATCTAATAGCATAGTGTGTAATGTTTGGGGTCTGGGAAAGGGGCCAGTTTGGGGTTTTACACTGGGGGATGCCCCCATTTTTTTTTAATAAATCTTAAATAAATCACACCTTAGATCCGATGCTGAAGAGTCCCCTTCAAAGTGGAGAGCAGCGAGGGCGATGTCAGGAGTGCGTGCCAGGAGCCAGCCCCCTGCCTGCCCACACAGTGCCTGAGAGCAGGAAAGCTGATCTGCTCGGTGCCCGTCCTGCTCAGTCTCTCCCTGCTCTGATCAACTAGTGCTGCCTGAGCAAGAGCATCGCTCTGCAGGAGGAGGAGGACGATCGTGCTGCCCAGCTTGGTGAAGGTAAGTACATTTATATGTATGTGACCCAGGTGCACCCGGCGTATAAGACGCCCCTCCCCACTTGGAGGCATGTTTTACAGGGGGAAAAAGTCGTCTTATACGCCAGCAAATACGGTAGGTCTTGTTTTTTAATGTAATGTATTGGATTACATGCATTGGATAATTTAATTTAATTAATAAATTCCTGTTTAAATCTAGTCAAGTGTGTGCGGCCATATATCTGGGATACACTATGGGACAGCTCTAGAGCCCCATCAGTTTAGAGTAGTAGTCAGTAATTTTATCCCAGGGCCTGCACCCTTTTTATCACAGGCAGTGTGTATCCGCTTGTCTATAGTATGTAATATACCGATAAACTGGATTATTATTTTTCTAAACTGTGCAGCATTACTGGTTTGGGGGTAGTAGTACCTTCTTGGGTACTAATATTTCTGCATTTAATACAGATCCAAATAAAAAGCTCAAACATGTGGTCAACATTTTTCAGTAAATAGACAGGGAGAGATTTTGAAATGTGGATCACAAGTGATGAGCACGGTTTGGTCCTAGACCCTGTCTTGTTAAATCTGTTCGTAAACATTACAAGAGAACATTTGGGCAATGTATCCCTGTTTAGTGAAGACACAAAGCTGAATACTATGGTTGATAATCCTAGAGATTTTTTAGGTTAGAGGGATGAAAGCACATGTTAGATAGAACACCAGAAAAGGGGTTTGGGGTTTTTATTTTTTGCATTATGGAAAGAAGCAATACATGTATTGCCACCAGCAAATTATGTACTAATTCCATTACAAAGTGCCTTAGGGCCTTATTCATGAAGGGTTAGCGTCAGGTAGTGCCTTGTAAATGACAGATAGTGACAGGTAGCAACAGGTGAACGCCGCACACGGCACGCAATTACACATTTATCAAGCGGATTCTTTTGAGCGACTGGGATAACGCCATGTAGCGTCCGATTCATCATTATCCCAGCCTCAGCGAACAGCGCCGGCGTTCATCCTTGCAGAGCGCCACGTCTTACCTCTTGCTACCTGGTGCTCTCCCATACATTTCAATGGACGTTCTTTTACTTCTCTTTAAACAGGGTGTTTTTATTATTAATTTTTTTTTATTCTCAAATAATGTTGTGACCTCTCCTGGCCTTGAAAAAGCCATATTTTGCAACTTTTTTCTTTTTTTATATATTTATGCAGAATTGACATTACAGGTCTGGCATATGTGTTCATGTTACAATGGTATTACAATGTAATTCCATATGTTTTCGTTTTGTTACTGGTGGATACATTTTAAAAAACAGCCTTTAACCACACAGCTTCCGGCGCTCTGGGCTTCAGCAAAGCATTTTTGAGCGCCGGTGGTGTGTGAGGCTGTTTTTTTTGATGAATATGCACTGTGTCTGTTGCACTGACCAGTCGCTAACATTCGCTCCCATACAGCGCTGTACTGGTCATATAGCGACTCCCCACAATGTATTCATCAATGCTGCACAGCGACTGAGTCGCTCTGAACTAGCGAACCACGGGTGAGCACAGCGACAACTAGCTGGCGCTCTGAAATGCCTGCTACAGATGCTCATCTGTCGCTACCTGCTGCAAATAATGAATCAGCCTGTAATTCCACTACAAAGTGCCTTAGTTGATCAGCATTATGGTGCCCAGATCTGGAGACCTTAGAAATGTTAATACGAGGATCCAGATTCTGCAAGACAAAAAGACCAACCTAGAGATATCAGGGGGTCTTCTTTAAAATATGTAAAATATGTATTTTAGACAACAGCATGCGTGGGAACGATTTCATCAAAATGTGCAAAATGTGGGATAATTGGAATCATAGAATAGAAAAGCTCAACATCTTAATGATCCTGTGTATCCTAGTTTCTATGTAGTAAACGAGTAAATAAATAAGACTATACAGTACATTTAAAAGCCTTCTAAATAAATACATCTGAAGGTACTGTAAACTTTAGAGTAACATAGAAACATAGAAGGTTGACGGCAGAAGGAGACCATACGGTCCATCTAGTCTGCCCTTATGTGTATACTGTATGTGCTCTTTATCTTAGGATAGATGTGTGCTTATCCCAGGCATGTTAAAATTCAGTGACTTTTTCAACTACCTCGCTCTCTTTATACCTAGCTCTCTTTGTCACGCAGGTTATAAAAGAAACCGAAACATTGCTGGCTTTTATAGACTTTCATGAATATGAATCATGAATAAAAACCTTAAAAGGTTAGCCTATGAAAGGTATTCCCTTGTTTCTTCGCTCTTCTACTGTTCACTCTCTGGCTAACACGTTACAACGCATTACTGCTTCTGTAAAGTGAGTCCGGTTTATTTTCAAAGTAACAAAGGATTGCTTTATATACAGCTTTCATTATGTTTTTTTCCCAAACTTTTAAAGGTTTTAGTCCACCTTAGCTATTTAGCCTTTCAACTTGGCAGTAGTTGTGCAATTCTAAAAATGATAAACAGCCTTAAAGCGGACCAACACCTACAGTGACATCCAGAATGCTGGAGCTCCCCCGCGCATATTTCCCCCAAATGCCCGTAAATTTTACCTTTAACTCGGTCCTCCGCCGGGAATACAGTGCTGCGATTGGCACAGTGCAGCAGGGACCAAAGGAAAGGTACAATTTACGGGTGTTCAGAGGGTTAAGTGCAGAGGGGGCTCCAACATTCTGGATGTCCCCCTGCCTGTCATACTGCTGCAGAGACCAACACTCGCACTGCATGGGTGTCGGTCTGCTTTAAAGCAAACCAAAGCCCATCTTTTTGACAAATATCCCCTACCTTACCTAACCCAGAGACTGTAGCTTTTAGATGGTTTTGCCACTCTGTATTCTGTTTTTTTACCAGTAATAAATCCAGCATTTTCCCTGAAGTCCAGGATTTCCCAGAGTTTGTGCATTGATTTCTAAAACCGTGTTCCCCATTTTAGGGGTTTAAATACGAGACTCTACATGATGTGCGACAAACTGACTTTTACTGCAGGTTTGGTTTATATCCTGGATTAAGTTTGCTCTCCTGTTAATCCTCTTCAGAGGTGATATTGAGGTGCACCTGATTATAAAGAAATCCTAATTTAGGGCACAGAAGTTTGAAGACAGAGGTTGACATGAAAGTACCATATTTGCCCTATAAAACACACCTTCCCATTAGACACATAGGATTTGGAGAAGGAAAATAATAAAAAAAAATATTGTGACCAAATGTTGTGCCAAAACAACGTCCCCCAAGAACCAAATAATAGGCAAGGTGCAGAATCACCCAATTACAGGAAGAGTGGCATTCCCCCTCCCATTACCCAGTATAGAGAGTGTGGCACCCCCTCCCATTCCCAATTGCAGGCAGTGTGGCATCCCTCCATCCGATTTCCATAGACAGTGTGGCATTCCCCCCTGCCATTCCCATAGGCAGTGTGGCATGCCCCTCTCCTAATCCCCATAGGCAGTGTGGAATTCCCCCCTCCCAATCCTCATAGGCAGTGTGGTATTCCCTCTTTCCATTCCACATTATAGGCAGTGTGGCAATCCCACCTCCCAATCCCCATAAGCAGTGTGGCATTCCCCCCATCCCATTCTCTATAGGCAGTGTGGCATTCCTCCCTCCCAGTCCCTATGGGTAGTGTGGCATTCTCCCCTCCCATTCCTCATAGGCATTGTTGCATTTTCCTATCCCATTCCCCATAGGCAGTGTGGTATTCCCCCCCATTACCATGAGGTGGCTGTGGCCTGCATCCACATCTATTGAGGATAATTGATACAGATGCAGGCAACACCCATTGGCTGCATGTACCAGAGTGTGCGTGTGTGCCAGGCCAAGAAGCAACGGTGGCAGCCAGAGCGGAAACAGCGGGCAGGCTTCATTTACCCTACCCTTCCTGCCTGCTCTACTGCCGCTTCTCCAGCGGCTGGCCTTTTTTTTTTAATTCGCCAGAAAAGACGCACTGACATTTCCCCCCACTTACGGGCTATGCTAAAGAATTTGCCAAATCACCATATTAAAAAAAATACCCTTACCTTATTGGAAAAATGATGGACCTCACCATTTTACATGTAAGCTTGCTTCATCAGATTTTTAGCATGACCCTGATTATTATTATTTGACGAGCATGAAATCATTAGGGGGTCATGCTAATTATTTGATGAAGCCAGTGTGAATTCCGCTGTGCATTGAGGTGTGGATTGCAACCTGCATTCCGGTGAGCTGTTTAGTGATTAGACACCAAAATTGCAAAAAAAGACTTTGTCCTACATTTTCCCTCCAAAAATCATCTGTACATGTGATGGTAAATTTACAGTTAAAATACAGTTTGGGCACATTCATTTTCCAGTGATGTAAGAGTATATTTTTTAAAGTTTGGAAATAACAGCACCCTATGGGCCATGCTAAAGTTTTAGCCTTTTTTTTCTACATAGCCTATAGAGTTCTGTTGTTTCCAAACTTATAAACAAATACCCTTACCTCATTGGAAAAATGATGCGCCTAACTAACTAATTAAAAATGCTTCATCACAGGTGCAGGTAATTTTGGGGAAAAAAAGAAAGAAAAAATGTTCTGTGTCCAAAACTTAAAAAGCTTACCGGGATCCAGGCTGCAATCCACACCACAATGCACACTGTAAGTCACACTGGCTTCACCAAATATTTAGCATGACCCCTGTTAAATCACTGATGTCAAGAGGTTAAAGAGACTGAGAGCGAGAAAAAGATGTGATACAAAAAGTACAAAATCAGACACACTTTTTATGTGTACAAACCTTTCCAAGAAAGTTTGATTAGTTTAATTTATGGCAACATGCCTAGTCACTGAAAGAGGAATACTGTTGTATTGATTGTACCTATTCATTTCTTTGACCTATTCTTGTGAAGTATATAATAGCCACTAAATAAATGCATATGCAGTTTGCACTGCATATTCCTAGAACAAGAAATGTAAAAAACTCTCATACTTCATAGTCGGCTGGAACAACAAAGAAACCAGATTTATTTATTGCAGTCTGCAACCTTGAGACATCATTTCAGACCAGGGATTCTGATAAGGATCTGACTGATGGCTCAATACAGAAAGGGGGGGGGGGAGGGCAGAAAAAAAAAAGGTTGCAAAGCCAATCAATTGATATATACTTTTTTGTAACTTATGAATATATTCACTGTAGAGATTATGCAGAGCAATTAGTAGATATAATATATGGTGTTATTCCATATCTTACTTCTTTCTGATGCCTTGCTGAACCCTATCCTTGCTGTACAAACTCAAGGGCCAGTCTCTTCTGTAAGTCTTCTTACAAATGCAGTATCTCTCTGAGTAGATTGGGACTAATGTTATTTTATATTTTAGGCTTTGCTATTAACAGGGACTCTCAGAGAAGATTACAAGCCAATGTATTTAGCAGCAAGGAAAATTTTGATTACTTTGTTGTCCACATCAAGACCCCATTTTTTTAAAATATACTTTTCACAGACTGCTTAAAGAGAAAAAAAAATAAAAAAATTGGAATATCTGTACTTTTGTTACTTGCCCCAAGGCATCCTGATTTGGGATGCCTGGTGCATGAAACCGGGTCTGCTTACCTATTCTCCTCCAATCAGTGCTGTATGCTAACATATAAATAAAAAGCATAGAATACTGAATGAATAGGAGCGGCTTTGAGTGTTCCCTTCTGTTTTTTCCAGCACCAGCCATTCACGTAGGCTGGTGTGCACAATAGCCAGTGGAATCACTACAACATGTGCATGCGCCGTGGGTAAGAAAGATAAGATTTCCAGCTAACTTGGGGGGTTCACACAGTGGGGCATCCTAATCGGGATCAAGTAACTACTGTGTGAGCACCCCGCGTTCACCCTGCAATCACTCACAGTTCTGACTCTCCCATGCTGCATTTTCAGGCCAAGGCCACATCCCTGGCCTCCCTGCATTGAAGCATACTCCCACTCCCAGCCATTAAAGCTGGGGACAATAGGGGTGCGCCTCAAAATGCAGGGTTGCCATCGATGCGCCACTCTTGCTTCCATATGCCAGGCTCTGTTGCAAACTGGGCCATATGCCTTGCATTAATATGCTCAGCATACAACACTTATTGGACAAAAGCCTGCTTATGAGCCATGGGATCGTCAGGAAGGTAAGTTTTTAGGCCGATCTTTCACACCGTTGGGGAAACTCAAATCGGGGTGCCCCTGGGACAAGGACCAAAACCCAGGTTAGTGAAAATCCTGTGTTTCTGTCCACTTTAAGCAGGGCACCCAGCTGCTGCCCACCCTGTCCCGCAGGGCCAGACACAAACATTGTTATGCAGGGCACCCCGCTGCCACCCACCCTGTCCTGCAGGGTCAAACATAAACATTGTTAAGCAGGGCACCCAGCTGCCCCAGTAACTAATATCCAGTATGACAGCTGCCCCCCAATCCACACATAATAACCTAAAAAGGCACTGTGTAAACAAATCTCAGCCTGTATGTAGTGTCGAGGAGGGGATAGAGGGACTCCGACCATTCCCTAATACAAAGAGAAAACAAGTTGTGATCATACTTACCAGCCCTTCTGGTCTTCATACTTTTGCAAAGGGACCAACTGATGTCTCTTCGCAGTGCTACAGCAGCCGGGGGCAAATAAGTATGACACCAGCTAGTTTTTTTGCCTTCATTCAGGTATCGGTTTTCCAAGACCCCCACCTCCTTAGCAAAACACATGAAATTGCTCTTTTTCTTTTAGCTCCCACTGGAATATGGACTAATTAAATCAGCCGGCTTTACAATGGGCACAGTGGAGTGCAGGGAAGGCAGCTTGCTGGGTCCCTTACTGCTGCAGGCCAAGTAGCAGTTGTCTTTCCTGCTTCCATTGTATGTATGCCACTACTTCTACTGTACAGCATATCAGTAGGATACAGGGAGGCTGTAGACGTATCTGTACTCCAACTTTATCTTCTGCCATGTAAATTTTACCTAACCTTAATTTGCGCCATAAATACAAAACTGCTCCAAAAGGGTTGACAAAACGTAATTTATATGGTTTCCTTTGTTGGTCCTGACGAGGTATCAAACCACATGTGTCTCACAATACATATAAAACAATCCAATAATATAACGATTTTACGATTTTACTTACATCTTGACCTTGTAAGGCAAATTTGTGTAACATTAGAGCTTTACATGTCATGGGGGGTCCTGCTAATTATTTAGTGAAGCCGGTGTGACTTCCTTGTGTATTGCTATGTGGATTGCAACCTGCAGCCTGGTGAGCTTTTTACAGTTTAGACTCAAAAAAGTGCCAAGAAAAAATGTTTGTCCAACTTTTTCACCCACAAATCACCTGTACCTGTAATGAGACATTTTTACAGGTGAGGTACATCATTTTTCCTATGAGGTAAGGATATTTTTTCAATTTTGGAAATAACATCAACCCATGGGTCTTTTTCTCTGGAACATGTGGAGGACGCAGCCTTGACTATGTTAATCACTTCTGGGTTGTAGGGGTATCCACAGGAGATGGATACTCTTGTCAATAAAGTTGATTAAAAGTCGGTATATCCTAGCAACCCCCACACTGCCTGTCAGTTTTACGAAGAGTGTCCTGAGGAGATTGGGTGCAAGCAGAGCTAGCTCTGCATTTATCTTATTATTACTTTTTATGATATATATTTATGGCCATTCAGCTATTTTCACCACAGTCCCTGAATAAGAATTAGAATTCCCCCACAAAAGGTTCACAGGGGAAGGTCCCCACACCACGCAAGGCTCTCATCTGTGGGCAACTAATGAGTCAGTGAGTACACATTTAAAAAATGTGTTTCTAGGTATTTACACCTTAAAATTTAGCCAGATCGTGAGCAGACGCCGGTTATTATTATTATTATTATTAATGTCTGTGGCTTTTGCTGCTTAGTAGAGATGCAGTTAGTTTTAACGGTGGCATTGGTTGTTTTGTACTCTGCTATGGCTTAGTTCTGCAGGCATCGCTACTGTGTTTTTTGTTTTAAAGCGAACCAACACCCTCGCCACGGAGGATGCTGGCCTGCTTTCAGTTGGTGCTGGGATTGTCTGGGATTAAGCCCATAATTTAACATTTCCAGACCATTCAGATTGATAAATAAAAAATAAATATATACATTATTACTTTCACATGCACTTTCGCATTGTGTTTTTGTGTAAGTTTTGTGAGTTTTTGCATGCGTTTTCTGAATTTTCGTTACAGTTTCAATGCATATATGCGTTTACGCTAACGTGAATACGCACTTTCGATGGTCGTATCTTTATCGTAAAATTTCCGTTATGTTGGGCAACTTGCGTTATTGGTTTGGGCTTGCGCATGGTTCAGAGCCTTGATTGTTGATTACAACCCGGCCAATAAAACGGGGTTGTTTTCAGTCAACTTTGGGGTCTTTTTGTAGGAGAAAGTGAGCTGTTGAGATCGGAGATGATGTTTGCTGAGTATGTGTAGGAATACGAGCGATTGCGGCTAAACGTCATGCTCTGCATCAGCATGGCCGAATCCAGATTGCAACGCACTCAATTAACGTGCAAGCTGTGGTTGGCCCGGACCTTTGGTTCCTCAGTGTCATGACAGGGTTTCCTGGATCCACCCACGACGCGTATATCCTGAGAAATTCCAGCCTCTATGGTCGGTTTGAATCAGGAAATTTGTCTGGTGGTTGGCTAGTGGGTACGTTTTTCCAAATAGTTTCATTAGGGTTTCACTGTATGACTATGAATGTTTTTGGATAACCCTGTCTCAACATATGATGTTCTTTCCCTCTGATGACATGATATACAATGTAACTATGAAGTAGTCACTAATTAGTTTTTTTTATTTTTTTCAGGGGATTCGGGTTATCCTTTGCTGCCGTGGCTGATGACACCAATCCTGCTGCCTCAGACGCAGCCACAGGAGGGCTATAACCGTGCACATATGAAGACCCGGGCTGTGGTGGAGAGGGCCTTCGGCCGGCTGAAGAGCAGATCCGGATTCCTGGACCATACAGGGGGGACCCTGCAATATGACCCGAGCAAGGTCATTAATATCATTATTGCCTGCTGCGTTCTGCATAATTTTGCAGTAATGCAGAAGGTCCCCCGATATGTTGACGTGTTCCCCTCTCCAGAAGTATTGGACATTCCAAACGAATTATATGAGGGCACCCAGAGTGCTTCTGGGCAGGCCCACCTTATAACAAATTATTTCACTTAAACTTTATTTATTTTGGTACATTTTTGGTGTCATGATTTTTGTTATTTCATTGTGATTGAACAATTTTCTATCATTTATACTTTGATTTGCTTATGTTCAAAAACCAATGCAAAAAACATTTTGAACAGATTTGAGCTTAATGAATTTTTATTTACAAACATTTCCTTTAACAACACTCATCTTTTTGAAACCAACCAGATAAAAAATACCTACAAATAACACAGAACAGAAAAACATAATTTTAATAATTTTCTATTCCATAGAGAAATTAGGTGCGGAAGGGCACTCGCAGCCTACGAGGACATGCACTAGGCAAAGGAAGCCACACTCCAGCCCCCTCAAAATTTGGCACATCCAGGATGGCCTAGGAAACTTCCTCCAGGCAGAATGCTCCCCGTCCACCAACATCCAGACCCATAGGGAGCACTAGTATTAAGGGCAAGGGGAAGAGTAGGGCAAGAATCCATAGCCCCCCAACAACACCCTCTCCTGCTCTAGGCCTATTTGAGCATTACAATGTAGCAAGCCCTGAGTCAGCGGACAGCTCAACGGCTGCAACTTATTGGGCCAGCCAGCCTATGACACCTAGCCCCCAAGCAAGTCCAGCACAATCCTTTCAGAGCAAAAGTTGTTGCTATTCGTCGGGTGTTAGTCAGCCAAGAATGTCACCTACTATGCCAACCACCCAGGATGAGCCAGGCAGGATATCATTAGGTCTAAACCTGCTGTGTGGGAGCTTGAGCGTGTGCTTTACTGAGCCCCAAACTATGGCTTTGGCAAGTGGGGTTTCTGACCACTATCACAAGCTATATGGTGTGAAAATTAAAGCCACCAGCAAAGGCAAAAAGAGACAAATATGGGTGGAGATCACCAGACAGGTGAATAGTGGTGGGATGGAGAGAAATGATGTGTAGCAAATAGAAGGACAATTCTAAATATGGTGGATTACCATAATAAGGCTGTTGTTGGTCTTGTAGGATGGCCAACACCTGCGCATGGGTGGCATTCATCATCTGCCACTGCTCCAGTATCTGCCTGTTGCTAGTCCTAATTTCATCCAGCAGGGTGTGGAAGTTGGTATTAAAGTTTTGTAATTGTGCAGCCAGCTCTTCATTTAATCTTTGAGTTGTTTCCCTTAACTAGCGGCTGTCATTTCTCCATGCTGTCTCCAGGATCTGCACATGCATCACCTGGGTTACATGGCGACGTGGAGGAGGGCGTCCTCCTCTTCCCCGGGTTTGGTCGTGTGCAGCTAATGGAGGTCTAGGCCTAGCAACAGGAGCAGATGGTGTAGGCAAATCCTCTGCAGCTAGCACATGGGACAGTTGGTTCTGTCTCTTGCTGCTGGCCATGCTGGTCTGCAAGCAGAGGGCAGGCTGCTGCTGGTGCAGTGGCAGATGATGATGCTGGGTTAGCATTTGGTAGGGCATGGAAATGTTCTCCTCCTCCTCCATATGGTGTATGGCTTCCATTATGGGTGGTGTCTGTAGGGACAGCAAATAAAATGTGTGAGATAGTTGCTCAAATATATGTTGTGGCAAGTAGTCATCATGTTTCACATGCATCACCAGTTAGGGCAGAGTACACTTACCAGATCGAGCTGTTCCTGTGCAGGAGATGTTAAGGGCTGGCGGGACGTACTGCCAGTGGGCAAAGAGGTGGAGAGTTGCACAGTAGCTTGAGTAGTTTGAGGTGCTGGAATGTAAAAGTAAAGGCAAGTTAACACATAAACATACCTTGTGTACCCATATGAGTAGCTAGGCTTTCTGACACACGGGGCAAATATTCAAAATGGACTCCCCCACCTGTTTTCAAGACCCTCTTTGGCGCCCCCTGAACTGCTGCACCCGTGGAGTGTTGCCCCCCCCCGCTCCCCCTAGCTACGGCCCTGTGTGTACCTAGGCTTTTAATCTACATTTTTTAAATGCAAAGCAAAAGAACCATTCCTTTAAATACTAACCTTCTGGCATGACATTGCTGTCAGTGTCTAGGGCCCAGACAAGCTCTGTAGTGAAGACGGGTGTATTAAGCCCAGAACAGGCTCCTCAGCTGCGCTGTACTGGAGTTTAGATGGAAATCCACCTCCTGTTTGCAACCTTTAAAACAAAGAAAAACATTGCTTATAAGGCGATGCTCTACAACAACCTGCCCAACTCAAATACCCATCTGTACCCATGCTGCCTGCGTTTATTTCGCTTCTGGTGGACGGCATATTTTAGGTCTGAAAATTTGCACTGGATTTGCTCAACATCTTTCCTCTCAGTCCCAGCACAATTCCCCTGTCTGGTGATGTCCTCCCAGATTTGTATCTTGCGCATTTTGCCTGTGGCTTTAGAATGTCTCCCATACAGCTCATCATAGTGGTCAGATACCCCACTTGCCAATGCCATAGTTTGGGGCTCAGTAAAGTGCCCGCTCAAGGTCCCACACCACAGGTTTCTGGCTAATGATGTCCTGCCTGGCTTTTCCTGGGTCAGTGGAATAGTTGGTGACATTCTTGGCTGACTTTCAGCCATGGAATAGCCAGACCTTTCACTCAGAAATGATTGTGCTGGACTGGCATGGGGGATGGGTGTCATAGGCTGGCTGGCCAAAGAAGTTGACTCAGGGCTCTCCAAATTGGAATGGTGAAATTGGGCATGAGCAGGAGAGGGTGTTGTTGGGGAGCTAGGGCTTCTAGGCTTAGTCTTACCCTTGCCCTTAGTAGTAGTGCTCCCTTGGGTTTTGGATGTTGTGAGCCGGGGAGCATTCTTCCTGGAGGAAGTCTCCTTCACCTTTCGGGATGTCCCAGATTTGGAGGGGGCTGGAGTGTTGCCCAATGGATCCTTCATGTGGCGAGTGGATGTCCTTGTTGGATGCGAGTGGCCACTGGTTTTGTGGGACCTAGTTGCAGGCCTGGCTGAAGTTTTTTCATGCCGTTCGGCACGACGCTCATGCCGTTCATGGGACTTGGGGGTCTGGTGGCTACCTTTCTTGGCAGGCATAGCGATATCTGTAAAGACACTCAACTGTGTGTCCAAGTACCCTTTAAATAGTTATGACTGTGTATGACGCGTACGTGTGCGTACAGCCGTGCGCATCCTGGAAACCGCTGGGGGGCAACACATCAGCTGATACTGTAATCCAAGATGGCCCCTACGCTCTTCACCCGTGAGCAACAGGAGACTATCATGCTAGTAAGTGTTTGTGCAGTCGTTTATTTGCACGCAAAATGCATGCATATGCGATTAGGCAGCACAGCCCAAAACAGTGGGGACGAAATTTGATTTTAACCGCCACACCAAGCGAAAGTTAGTGCGCACATGCGCACAACCCCAAAATGGCATCTAGAAGGATAGCTCAAGGGTTGAAATGTTATGGGGAATGTAAGTTATGAAACTGCTATCATTACATTGTAATTTGTATGATGTTTGAATTAAGGAAATCTGTTTTTCTTTTACCTTTTAGATGATGATGTCCAACAAGTACGACTTCCTGGCTAGCGACTTCCAAAAGAAGACTTTGGCACTGGAGATAGTGGCCAAAATAGCCGAAGACAGTCACTTATAAACAGATCATTCAACACTGGTCGGACCTGAAGAGCAGGAAGAGGCCCCGGGTGAGGCGATTCTTCGGGAAACATTTCCCAAGTAAGTACATTACTATTACATGTTATAACTACAAAAGCCCTTAGGCAGGCCTCTGTTTATGAATGCTATTCTCTTCTAGTAAACGAATGGTATTACCGCATTCGACCCACCCGGAGGCGAGCAGTCCAGCCAGTGCAGGATAGATCTGGCCCAAGTGAAGGTGGTGCCACTCCAGTGCCAAGGTCTTCCCCCTCCTCTGTAGGTGGCGACGACCAGCTACTGGACTTATCTGCAGAGGAGGGGCATCAGCGGCTTGCCAGCGAGTCACAACATATGGCGAAGCAGCACTCTGATACGGCTTCTGATGGCTTCCGAGCCTGCTGAAGAGGCGGTGCAGAACCGTCGTGAGCCGCAGCAAGGAGCAGAGCCTGAGGTTGCGGCGGTGGGAAGCCATCAGAAGCCGTATCAGAGGTCCGCATAAGCGGGCCGCCCAAGCCTGCCTCGGCCCTGCCGGAGAAGGTGGCGGGGGCCGGGGCCGGGTGCCGGGGGAGCGAGGTGGCATCCAGAGGAGGTCTGCTGTGTCGCAGACGTCAATCACAGAGTACGCACATTCCCCTCCACTGACCAGCATTCTTTGTAGAATCCACTTTTTCACCATCAAAGAGGACATTCTACGTCTGGCGTGGGAGCGAGGAAGGTTCGAGTGGCAGGGCTCGCAAATCACGATTCTGCCAGGTGTGTCCCACCACACCCTGCAGATGAGGTGCGTGCTCCGCCCTCTCCTAGACAAGATGGGGCCACCCATTTCAACTTATTGCATGCAAAGACAACACCACGTTTGCCCTCAGAAGTAAAGCGGACCTTCCGGAGTTGTTTATCTTTCTGGGCGTGAATCCTTTCCCAGTCCCCGACTGGTTGGCAGTGGACCTGCCGCCCCCTCTCCCGCAGCGGGGTCCCCGGAGGCCCCGGCTGGGGAGGGACCGGAGGGGGGGCGCCCCTGGTAGGTTCATGGAGCGCTAAGTCTCCCCTCCCCCTCTTTCTTCCCCCTTTCCCCTTTTTGCCCCTCCCCTCCCAATGACTGCCGATTATATCTTTATTGCTGTTCCCCTTGCCACCCCGGACTTCAGTGGGCACCCGCCTGCTGCGGAGCGACATGTTGCACCGTGACTTTATGTTATAACAATAATGCAATTGTCTTGGACTCTCAATCGGGGGCGGGCATGGGGTGTACGCGTGGCCCTTTCCTCGATCTGTGGGGTCGGGAGCTGGAACCCTCCCCGGTTTTGTGTGCGCCGTGGTGGGGTCCGGGGGGGCAGCCCATCCGGCTGGGCTGGTTGGGGGGGACGGGATGACTCTGGTCTTATTAACCCAGCGGGAGGCGGGGAGTGCTCTCTGGAGAGTGGGGATTTATTGTGTTGGGGTGACCCGTTTGCGGTAAAGGTTCTGAGGTTATCAGTCGTTATAATTCCTGTTTATTATAATATGTTTTAGAATGTGTTGGGGGCAATCGGTGAGGTCGCAGTGGAAGCTTGATTAGCGTTGGCAGTTGTCTTTTGCTCCCCGGGTGGGTGGGAGCCAGTTAGTTAATACAGGCAGATAGGGGCTGGCTCCTGAGTTGCTAAGTCACTTTTCCCAATAGCCGTCCCGCGCTGTCCTGTTGGTCTTTATCCAACGGGTGGCGTGTGGTGTTTGGGGGCTTTGTCCTCTGTTCTTTGCCCTCCTCTGTCAAGGAAGAGCGCATTAGGTTTTTTGTTATAACTTTTACAAACTTTCTCTGTTTTTTCACCTCTCTTGGTTACTAATCCATCTCCTTATTCTATTCGTCCTTTTCTTCACCTTTTCTTTTGTCCTTCCTTGGGGCCCTGTCCCTCGGTTCGGATCCCGCGCCTCCGGTGTCTCGGTATCTCCGTGATTCCTGGCGGCCTCCTGTCTGCTGTGCCGCACCTTAATCCCACTTCGTATCCCTGCACAATCAGCTAGCATGGCTAGCCTGAAGGTATGTACCTTTAATGCTAAGGGGTTAAATATTCCTGAAAAAAGGGCAAAAATATTGTACTGATTCCACAAAGAAAGGGTAGATGTAATCATGTTGCAGGAGACATTTTTGTCAGGGGAAAATTCCTGATATCAGAAACAGATACTATAATAGATGGTTCCACAGCCCCAACCCCAAATACAAATCCAAAGGAGTATCTATCGCTTTCCATAGAGCTATCCCCTTGGAGCATTTTGATTCAAAAACAGACCCGAATGGTAGATATCTGTTTATTAAGTTCACACTGTATGAGGCCAGGTACACTCTTGCTTGTTTGTATTTACCCAATCAGGACCAGGTAGAGGTGGGCCTAGGGATTTTGCATATGCTAGAGGAGTTTGCGGAGGGTACTATAGTGTTGGGAGGAGATTTCAATCTGGTCTTGGACCCGAGGTTGGATTCCTCCCAGGGTAAATAATCAATACCGCATTCTAGGTTAAATAAACTCCGTGGGGCCCTCCGCACCCTCCAGGTTGTAGACACCTGGAGAATTCCACACGGTGGCGCAAGGGACTACACGTTTTTCTCCCACCCTCATAACACCTATAGTAGGCTGGACTACATCTTCCTCAGCCACCACGCACTCGCGCGTGATCCTGATACCTCTATTGGGCAGATACTTTGGTCCGACCACTCCCCTGTCTTCTTGAGCCTCCCGATCCCAGAAGTGATCCCCAGGCACTATAATTGGCGTCTCAACGGCAACTTGTTTAAGGATGCCTAGTGCCTAGCCGAAATCAGGACCACTATAACTAACTTCCAGTCTGACCATATTAACGACCCGACCCCATTGCCAACACAGTGGGAAGCGCTCAAATGTGTGTTGCGGGGGGGTCTTCATTAAGCATGGGTCCAGGCTCAAGAGTGAACGGACGCGACAGATCGGTGCGGCTCTGGAATGTATCAGGGAATTAGAAGAGGCACACAAAGCCTCTTCCACTCGAACAGTCTTGAGAGAGAGCTTCTGGACACCAGACAGTGTTTGAAGGACCTATATGACCAGTGTTTTCTTAAATTTAGAGATATATGTAGGGCCCGTATCTATGAGCATTCGAAAAAATGTAGTAGGATGCTGGCCCAGACTCTTCACCTGAGGCAGGGTTGTGCGTTTGTACCTACCATTAACCCTTTAAGTGCCAGCCTACCTTGAGATTTTGTCACCCTTTGTTGCCAGACCATTTTGCACTATTTTGCGCTCCCCATGTTCAACTGTGATTTTTGAAGGGATTTCCAGGGATTTCCCAGGAAAGTAATACATTGTTTTTTTCAGCAGAGCCTGGGCTTTAACATGAAATGTCTTGTTTGTCATTTTCTAAGTGTATTCTCAATATTTTGGGGTAGAAATTGTGCAAAAAAATAAAAAAAAACTATTTTTTACAATTTGTAGTGTTTTTTTGTAATAAAAAATGTAAGTTTGTCAATAAAATCTTATTTTGTGTGAAACCCAAGAAATTGTCTTCCGGTTACAGTGGTACCACATATGTATAGGTAGACACCCTTTCCTGCCCAGGAGACTCCCCCAAACTGAAACAATGCTTTAGGAGATTTTCAGATAAAATACAACTATGCTATGCAATATGCACACCTTGCAGTTTTTCAAGAAAAACAACCCTTTACATTTGAAATACCCCCAACAAACTATATTCCCTAGAAGTATACACCTCAGGCTTTCTAGGCGTACCAGGCTTGTTGACATAGGTGCAGTTTTATGGAAGTAATCCCTCAATGTATTCTTTGGTTACACAGGGTTTCCCTAAAAATTAATAAAAAAGCAGAATCAAAACCACATTTTCCTAAAAAAAACTATATGCAAACCAGAAAAAAACAGAAAATCTGAAAAAGCAACATTCCCCAAACAGAACAATACCCAGCATGCATAGGTTCTGTCAAGGAGAGAGTTGCCAAACACCCCAAAGTAAAGCATGCGCATAACGGTAATTTTACGTCAAAATTTCAGCTCTGCAGACAAAGTGCGCACCTTGTGCTTTTTCTACCAAAACAACCCTTTACATTTGAAATATCCCCGATAAACCATATATTCCCTGAAAGTACACATGTTAAGCTTTCTAAGCGTACCCAGCTTGTTGTAGTGGGCTCATCTTTCTGGAAGTAATATCTCGAAGAATTCTTAGGTTGCCCAGGGTTTCACAAAAAATTGTATAAAAAGCAGAATAAAAAACACCTTTTCCTAAAATATCAATATGCAAATAAGAAAAAACAAGCTAAATCTGAAAGCGCAAGGTCCCCCGAGCAGAACAATATCCAACATGCATAGGTACCTGTAACCTTTTAACTGCCAGCCTACTTGAGATTTTGTCACCCTCTGCTGACAGGATATTTTTTACCATTTTGCGTGATGTTAACTGTGATTTTTGCAGGAATTTCCAAGAAAATGGCATATTTTCTTTTTGTGGCAGAGTTTAGACTTTAACATGAAATGTCTTGTTTGTATTTTTTCTACTTTTCTTTATATATTTTTAAGTAAATAAGTAAAAAAAAAAAAAAAATTATATTTTTTAAATTGTCTCCTTTATTTTAACAAAAACATTTATTTTACGAAAGAAAACCATATTGCACGTGAAAGCCCCATTTCTCCCGATTTACAATGATACCACATATGTATCGGTAGCCCCCCATTCCTGTCCAGGTGATCCCCTAAACTTAGAAGAGCACTTTATAACATTTACAAATAAAATACAACTACTATCCACATAGTAAAGGGTTAAATAAAAAAAAATTGGTGTGGGGTCCCCCTTCACAGGGGGGGGGGGGGAGACACCATTTCTTGGGGGAATATAAGGGTTTTTTTGGGAGGCAGGTAATGGGGGGTCTCGGGGTTAATGGCAAGTCACCCACTAGCTGCAGGTGACTTGCCAGACCCCCGAGCCTTGTGAACTGGTATAGGGGTCACATGGACCGCTTACCAGTTCACAAAGGGTTAAAAGTTAAAAAAAAACACACGTACACACTTTTTCAAAATAACTTTATTAAGAAAATATATATTTTTTTATTTTTTTTTAATACTTACCTCCCATCCATCCCTGTATCCCACGCTAATCACTTAGGCTTCTGCTCTCCTGCTGCTGCTGGAAGCCTTTTACACCTACTGGGTTACAGGTAACATAGGGTTGATTTAAAAAAAAAATGACACAGGGTAGGGGCCAGCTTTAGTGGCCCCTGGCCCTGCCGGCTAAAAGCCGTCATAGCCTAGGGCCACGGCTCTTCTGCCCCCCCTGGGCTTTGGGGAGGCAGGTAATTTGGGGGGCCAGGAGTTAATGGCAAGTCACCCGCTAGCCGCAGGTGACTTGCCAGACCCCCGAGCCTTGTGAACTGGTATAAGGGGTCTCATGGACCCCTTACCAGTTCACAAAGGGTTAACAGTATAAAAAAAACACAGGCACAGTTTTCAAATATGTTTATTAAAAAAAAAAAAAAAAATGTACCTTTACTCACCTCCGATCTTCATCTTCTTCTGACAGCTGAACTGCCGGGTGCCCCGATGACACCCGGCGGTGACGCGGGCGAAGGGGCAGGGCTAAAATCCAAGATGTCGTCCGCCATCGGAAGCTGCGGTGGGAGGAGGGCTGTTATGCCCCCCTCCAGAAGACGGAAAAGCTGGGCGGGTGATCGGAGCCCCCCCCAAGAAGAGGAGAGGCGGTGGGAGCCGGCGGGCGCAGAGGTGAGTAACTGTCATTTTTTTTTTTTTTTTTTGCAGGCAATCCTGGCGGCTGCTGAAACGGGGGGGGCACCCTATTTTGGGCACTCCCCTGCAGCCGGAGGAGCCCCAATCGGCAATCGGAGCCCCTCTGGCTGAAGAGGAGACCCGGCCGGATCGGGGTCAGGTAAGTGACTTTTTTTTTAACTTTTTTTACTGTTAGTGGGGAAAGTCAGGCACGTAAAATTTACGTGGCTGGCACTTAAGTGATGGAGAGGCAGCCACGTAAATTTTACGTGGCTGCCATTTAAAGGGTTAAGGGGGCTGAGGGCTTAGAGGTTCATAAGACATCTCAGATAGCGGGTGAGTTTCAGACCTTCTATTCCAGACTCTACAACATCGAGAACAATCCGGCCCAGGGGCTGCGGCAGGAAGAGAGCGCCCCAATAGTAGATTTTATAGAAGAAACAGCCCTCCCAACTCTACAGCCAGAAGACAGTGACTCCCTGGAGAACACATTTAAGATAGAGGAGGTGGTTCACGCCATAGAGAAGTCCCCCGCAGGTACGAGTCCGGGTCCGGTTGGACTCACGCCCAGGTTTTACAAAACTTTAGGTTCTCTGATTGCCCCCTTTCTTGTTAAAGTATTCAACTCGATCTCGAGCCGTTGTCCCTTCCCGAGACAGGCCCTGGAAGCGCACATTGCGGTCATTCCAAAGCCCGGCAGGGATAGTACCTTGCCGGGAAGTTACAGGCCGCTGATCTCGATCATCTCGCTGATTAATGTAGATTTGAAAATATATGCTAAAATCATTGCCCTCAGACTTCAGCCACTACTTCCCTCACTGGTCAACTTGGATCAGGTGGGGTTTTTTTCTCGGGAAGGGAGGCAAGGGACAACACCATCAAGACAATTTCGCGCAGTCACGGGCCATTCCGGCCTGTGTGCTGGCGGTGGATGCCGAAAAAGCTTTCGATAGGGTGCACTGGGGGTTTCTGAAAGCTACACTGGCCCAAGCTGGAATTGGTCTGGTCATGTTAGCCAGAATCATGGCCCTGTATACCATGACCCCACCGTGAAGGTAAAGGTCAATGGCTCCCTGTCGGGCCCCTTTAGTATCCGGAATGGAACTAGACAGGGGTGCCCTCTATCTCCATTGCTCTACGTTTTAGTGATGGAGCACCTGGCCAATGCCCTGAGGGCAAACCCTTCTATTGGGGGGGATCTCCGGTGGGGGAAAGGAGCACAAGCTCTCTCTCTTTGCTGATGATCTGCTCATGTACGTAACCTCTCCGCTTATATCTTTGCCCTCTATTTTATCGGAGTTCAAGCGTTTTAGCGAACTCAGTAACTTCAAAGTGAATTTATCTAAAACAGAAATCTTAAACATCTCCTTGGATGCGCGGACTCAGCAACTCCTACAGGCGAACTTCCCATTCAGATGGCAGGGAGAGGCCATAAAGTACCTTGGGATCCAGCTGCCCTCAGACTTAGGGAAACTGTACAAACTTAATTACGCTCCGCTCCTCAGTTCAACGGTCACCAACCTAAGCCTCTATAGCAAAAAACAATACTCATGGCTGGGGCACATGAATATTTTAAAAATGGACATTCTGCCCTGATTCCTCTATCTTTTTCAGGCAATCCCATTGGCTCCAGAGCGTGGCTTCTTCAAGCTGCTTCAAGAAGCCTTTTTCAAATTCATTTGGGGCAACAAGAAGCCCAGAGTGCGGAGGACGGCGCTTTACAGACCCAGAGACGATGGAGGACTCGAGGTTCCAGATCTGAAGGCCTATCATGCCGTATCAGTGCTTGTACGCCTCTCGTATTGGTTTCACCAAAAATAGAATAAGTGTTGGGTCGGCATTGAGGGGGACCCCTCCTCACTTGGACTCACGGCCTTGCCTTGGGTGGATTCTCCACGCCGACCCAAACAACAGGAATTACCCTACCTAGTGGGTCCCTTGCTGAAGATATGGGATAGGTTTTTGAGACGGGGGGGAACTGGGATAATGCCCGCTTGGGAAAGCTGGGGGAGGAAGGATTGCTGCAAGAAAATGTGGTCGATCCTTGTGGACACCTTATGGGGACACGAATAGTGGGTAAAGTCCCGCTTGGTTGGATTAGATTCCCTCCAAGCTTCAACCAGGTGGTACCGACCTAGTAAGGCCTGAAATGCTTTCCCGGAGGGTCTAGTCTTGGCTGCCAGAGAGGATCTGTCATCTGGTTGCCTATCCAAAGTAGGGTGAAGGGTCTGGTTAGAATCCCCAGCTACAATGAGAAACCCTTTCTCTACTAGATGAAGTTTCTTGAAGAAATCCTCCAGGAAAGCATTTTGGTTTTGATTAGGAGCATAGTAGGTTGCAATCGTGACAGACTGATCCTGAATCGTGCCCACTAAAATAAGATAACGACCCAGGGAGTCGCGTACCACACGCTCCAGGGAGAAGGGAGTTGAACGCTTAAAGGCGATTAAGACTCCCCGCTGCTTGGTGCGCGCAGAGGCTGAGTAAAACAAGGGGTAGTCTGCACTGAGGAATTTTGGGGTACCTTGCTTAGTGTAGTGCATTTCTTGGAGACATACGATGTCAGCGGGGAGTGACCTCATTTGCCTGAAGGCTTTTACTCTCTTCTGGGGGGCATTCAGACCCTGCATGTTCAAGGAGATAAATCTAACCGCCATCGTCATCCAACCTTGAAACCATCATATGAGGAGGCTCAGGAACCCATAAGAAGGACAAAATGGGCCAGGGAAAGAATAAAGAAGAAGTAAGGATAACATTGCAAAATATAGACAGCGTACAATGAAGGAGAAAACACCTTCCGAACTTTAGAATCCCATCAAGGCGGCATAGAATACCTCCCCTCAGGGAATAACGCAACAAAGTGACGGGGTTACCAAATTGGGACCCCATCACTTTAGAAAACAAACCACTAACCCCTCTGAGGGGGCAAGAAGTTAGTGCTTCCGTTCCCACTGGAGAAACAGTGAAAAGGGAAGCAAGGAGTGAGCTTACGCACGACACAAGAGCGCCTGACCCCCCTAAAAAAAATAAAATAAAAAATAAACTAGCATCAACAATAGACAAGGGCGCTTCTAACAGGATGCAAGGCCCAGGAACAGTAGCAATGGGGGAAGTGAGAAACATGAGGCAGACAAGCCCATACAACTTTAAGCATTTAAATAAACCAAATAAACATTGGAACGTACTTCAAAGATGCAAAGGAAAGGCCCTAATCCGTTGCATCAAAAGTGAACCCCTTAACAAACAAGCAACAAAACCGTAGAACAACCTTTTCAGCCACAGCCTAAGGAGGGCGAGGGGTAGGACCTCTGGATGAAAAAAGAAAACACAGGGTTACTCACCCCTCAGCCCTCCCCCGGGGAATAAATGAAGTGTGTTGAATGAGGGGTGAGTTACTACACAGTGCAGATTGATACCGAGGGCACAGTAGGCGGGACACGAGATAAATTGTGCGGACTGCGTTCCGTCTAGGGGTTGCTGCTAAATGGGGTGGGTACGATCTCCTGACTGGAGCCCCCTTACAGAGGGACCAATATAGACCCCACAATACAATGGGTGTTCAGACGAGATGTGCTGGCCCTTTAAAAAATATAGCCTGATATTAGCCAGCTGTGCTGGCTCTTAGAGCTCACTTTGCAGCCTGTGCTTTGCTGCTGAGTACAGGGTGAGCTCCTCCAGCTGAGTAAGATCACAGGCAAAAGATGCCTGCAGAGAGGGGAGGAGGAGCTCACTAATGCGGGAGGCTGAGTGCGCTCTGACACTTGCTACACAGCCCCGCAGCCTGGAGCAGGAAGCTGCGGTCTGCTGAGTCAAAATGGCGCCGGGGCCGGCAGCCCAACTTCGCTTGTCTCCCCCTGGGTGCCACACTCACCAACGCCGAACAGCTTGAAAGTTGGAGGGCAGGGTCTTCAGGTGAGTGCGACCCTCCAGGGCCAAAAACCGCCGGTCTCTCGGGTGAGGGGGTCGGGGCACTCCGTGGTCGGCAAAGACGCTGGCTCAAGCAACCATCACGGCTCTGCACGCATGCGCACTCCCCCTGTATAATTGAAAATTTAATAAAGATATATTGAAGTAAACTTAAATATTGCCAATGGATATTTCATTTAAATGTTTCAAAGATTATTTTAAACATGTCAGCAAGAACTATGTCTTTAAGCTTCGCATCACAAAGCTTATTCAAAGCTTATTACCAGAAAGAAAAAAAACATTTGGTGACGACTTGGCAGTCTTAATTATAGAAGTTACAGGAGGTAAATTTACTATTTTTTCTCATTGGTGGGCTTTTGATACCTTAAAAGTGAAACCATCAAACTGGTCTTTTCATTTCATTCAATTCAGAAACAAGGATCTACAGCGACAATATTTCCACAGCACAGGTGTGGATCCGCTGTGACCGTGTTACTGATAGCGAGCGTCAGGGGAGCGGAGTCTAAGAGGCCACTGGTATTCACCAGAGCCCACCGCAAAGCAGGTTGGTCTTGCAGCGGCGAGTGACCCCCAGGTCGCTACCCCCAAACAGCGGCTCAGCCACACAGTGAGCTGAGGTAATGCGTGGTACAAAGGAGGCAGGCAAAAGGCGATGTAAAAGTTCAAGCAGAGGTCAGGGCTGGCAGCACAGGTTCAGAGTCAGGGACAGGCAAAGGTCGGTACACAGGTGAGCAATACTGAAAACAACAGACTTTCTGCATACAAAGGAAGGCCAAGATCCGCACTGATGGAAAAGGAAGTGCCCCTTAAATAGAGGAAGTGGATGCAGGATTGGATGACCAGGCACCAATCAGTGGTGTACAGGCCCTTTAAATTTCAGGAATCCAGGGCGCGCGCCCTGTAGTGGACGGGGGCGTGCGCGCACCGAACCATGCGAGGAAGCAGCACGAGGAGGAGGAAGACAGCCGGAAGCCGCAGGCCCGCAAGCAGGAGTGGGTAAGGAGAGGGACTGGGGAGCGCTGCGAGATGGGCGCTCAGCGCTCACCAGGGCAGCGGGAGCAGCAAACTGAGGTGAGGGGAGTGCTGCGAGATGGGCCCGCAGCGCTCACCCTAACATTTGTGTCTAATCTGCCACAAGATCCTACTCACCTTATCCTCCCAGTCAAGTGGAATAAGATCTACTCAACTCCAATGTGATCATATGAGTCCCTCATTTGAAATGTGGTATGGGCTTCTATTGAAAATGTTTCATTGTTACCAACAAGGACGGTTTTCTGTCCTATTTTATTTTCTATTTTCTATCTTAAATATTTGCACCACTTTGTTCCTTACAAGCAATTTAGCAAGGAATTGCTCGGATCAGTGCTGGCATTAATAAATCAAGGGGGATTTATAGCTAATAAGTCATCAAGGATGCTTGTTAGCTACAAATCCCCCCAAAATCCCCAAAATCTCAAGTAGGCTGGCAGTTAAAAGGGTTAAAAGTACTTATGCATGTTTGGTATTGTTCTGCTTGGGGGGGGGGGGTGTTGTTTTCAGATTTAGCCTGTTTTTTTCTTGTGTGCATATTGATATTTTAGGAAAATGTGTTTTTTATTCTGCTTTTTTATTCATTTATTTAGGTAAACCCAGTGCGACCAAAGAATTATTCAAGGGATTACTTCCAGAAAGATGAAGCCACTACAATAAGCTGGGTACGCCTAGAAAGCTTAATGTGTGTTCTTTCAGGAACTATGATTTGTGGGGGATATTCCAAATGTAAAGGGTTGTTTTAGTTGAAAAGTTGCAAGATGTGCACTTTGTCTGCAGAGTTGAAATTTTCAAGTAAAATTACCGTTACGCACTTGTTTTACTTTTGGGTGTTTGGCAACTCTGCCCTTGACAGTAACTATGCATGCTGGGTATTGTTCTGTTCAGGGGACAATGCTTTTTCAGATTGAACTTGTTTTTTCTTGTTTCTATATTGTTTTTTTTAAGGACAAAGTGGCTTTGGTTCTGCTTTTTTATTCTTTTATTTAGGAAAACCCTTTGCAACCAAATAATTAATTGAGGGATTACTTTCAGAAAACTGCACCCACATCAACAAGCCTGGTACGCCTAGAAATCTTGAGGTGTGTACTTCCAGAGAATAAATAGTTTGCTGGGGGTATTTCAATTTTTTTTTTGTAAACTGAAAGGTGCGCATAGCAGTTGTATTTTATCTGAAAATCTCCTAAAGTGCTGTTTCAGTTTGGGGGAGTTTCCTGGGCAGGAAAGGATGTCTACCAATACATATGTGGTACTGTTGTAACCATGACAAAGGGGCTTTTACATGCAATTTATTGAAAACATACATTTTTATTACAAAAAAGCACTACAAACTGATTTTTTGCACATATTTCACCCCAAAATATTGAGAATACACTTAGCAAATGACAAACAAGACATTTCTTGTTATAGCACAGACAAAAAATATATATAATTTTTTCGGAGAAATCCCTGGAAATCCCTTCAAAAATCACATTTGAACACGTGTAGTGCAAAATATTGAAAAATGGTCTGGCAACAGAGGGTGACAAAATTCAGAAAAAAACTGATTCAACAGAAAAGTAATGAACTTTGTGGGAAGAGTAAGAGGTCCTCTTGCCCTAGAAGTGGGTGCCTTAGTAACACCTCAGTCTCAGTTTAACATGTGTACAGAACTTTTCCTCCTCTTACGCTGATGCATCGCGTTCCTTGCCATCTGTGGTCAGAGTAGATAACTATAATGCAAATTAATCTAAATTGATCAAGGAGAGTCTAGTCTGAAGATATCGTGAATCTGTCAATAGAGGTTCCAGTAACACTCCCTCCACAGCAGGACCTGCTGCCATAGGGGACTCTACTTCATCCCATCCTGAAAAATCTATCTTTGCTGACATGGCTACTGAAAAGTCAATCTTAGAGCATATAGGTTTCTCGTCCTTGACACGTCATTGACATACTTTTGAAGGCAAGATTAGCTTCCTCTAGTAAGGTATACTATATATGGGAGATACTTCATGAGAGGGTGTTCATCGCTGGGGTGTTCTGCCACTGAGTTTCCTTACTCAGTATACGGAGTCTATTACAATCATGATTGGAAAAAGGATTATTGGTTGCACCCTTAAGAGGGCAAGTATCAGCCTATACTTCCTTCTTATGAAACACCAGTTGATGAATATTACCCTGTCAATACTCCTTTTCAGGGGGCTACACATACGTTGTCCCCTTTTTTTTCTCTGTACCTATAGAGTCAAACCATAATATATATTTTTAAACCATTAGATTTGGTTCCACGTATCTACTTTTCTCAAAAAAGTAACCTTCCATAAGACGAGTTTTCTGATTAAGCTTCAATTTCCAATGAACCTTACTTAATGCTTTTCATTTAGACACAGTGGTAATTAGATTCCTTCTAGAAATTTTACTTAAAGGTTAAGTTCACTTTCGATGACAGTGTTTGAAAGTATATATTTTTTTGTTCCCAAATGATGTGGTCAAGGTTCTAAGCTGATCTGTGTTTTAAATGTGTGTTTTATGGAAGCAGATTTCACTATCTGAAATCTGTTACTACTGGCAATGTACACCAAGTCTGTACACCAAGAAAAGAGAAATGAGTCCTGTACACACAGAAGACTGCTGTTATGGCTAGGGCTACTGCTGAGGGGATGGACCCACTCAACCTTACACATGCCCAGCAGCAGAGTTCCATGCAACTATCTGTAATCTGTTGCAATTGGCAATGTGTACTTGGTGTACGTTGCCAATAGCAACACGAGAAAACTGCTTCCATAAAACATTTGCAAACATTAGAAAAACATCAGCATCTTTAGGACATCATTTTCCCCGCACAGAAAATATAAACTTTCAATAATTCAATCAAAAGTGAACTTTAAGATTGTTACACCTTTTCATATTAATGAGGAGATTGTATTCCTCCTCCTTGTTCAAACCCTTCAAAGGCTTAGGAAATATTGCTGCATCGACTTGATATTGTTCATAGAACAAAATATATAAGAAAAACAGAATATTTATTCATTATTCTGGATAGTCATAAACATTTGTATAACCATTTCTTCCTTAGACCATTTGTAAATGGATCAACTTTTAGAAGGCAAATGGAAAATAGACGTGTCAGACCACGAGAACGCCCGTCTTCGGTGTGAGCCTACAACCCCCAATATCCACAGCCAGCTTCACCCATAGACAAGCCCCCGTTTGCCAGGAGGCTATGAATGCCTCGCTGCCCCCAGGACTTGTTGGCTTAAAGGATGTAAGCTCACGGGGAGTGAAGACGGATGAACCGAAGGTCAGACTGAGCGTACTCAGAAGTAGGTAAGTACTGGAAACAGTACGGGTGCTTCGGAAATAGATAAGTACTGGAAACAGTTTGGGTGCTCCGGAAACAGGTAAGTACTGGAAACAGTTTGGGTGCTCGGAGGAAAAATCAAGTCGGAAGTCAAGCCAAGGTCACACCAGAAGGTCAGGGAGCTGCGTGGTACCAAGGGATAAGACAGGGTCGTAGCCGAGATTCAGGCTAATGGTCAGTAATGGTATATGCAGGAAATCACAGGAAAATCACAAAGCCAGCTAACGCTATCACGAGCACTGACACACTGAGGTAATCCTTTTATAGGGCTGAACCGATAGGATTGTAAAAAGAGAGTGTGTCAGTGATTGGTGCAGTCTCTAAATTCTGGGCAGATTGTCCAGTTTGAACTTTGAAGGGCATTTCATCCAGGACATGGTTAGAAGGGATTCGTCCCTTTAATTTCACCTCCAGCTGCCATGCTGACTGCAGCGCTACCGGAGGGGGGGGGGGGGGGGGTATAAGGCAAATGTACTTGTGCACGCATACAGGGAAGGGGGGAATGCAGCGGTGAAGGAGGTGGCGGCTGATTGGGACATCCCAGAAGTGATGAATACAATCAAGGCCGTGACCTCCACATGTTCCAGGACAAAAAGGAGTTTTCGTATTCACCATAAAGGTCTTTTCTTTTGGAATTGTGTAGGACGTGGGACCCCCCCACTAAGCAAAAAAATTATTACAAAATAAATAATGTAATCCTGCCTGCGGTAGAACTCAGGTGATAAGCAGTGCTGGGGGTTGCTAGGATATACTGACTTTCAATCACATTTATTGACAAGAGTGTCCATCGCCTGTGGATACTCCTACAACCCAGAAGTGATGATTGCAATCAAGGCAGCGTCCCCCACAGTTCAGTAGAAAAGACCTTAACGGTAAGTACTAAAACTCCTTTTTTTCTACATAGCCCATAGGGTACTGTTATTTCCAAACATAAAAAACATCCTTACCTCATAGGAAAAATTATATACCTAACTTGTAAAAATGCCTCATCATAGGCAAAGGTAATTTGACGGGTAGGTAGAACATTTTTTTTGCACTTTTTTCGTGTATAAATTCTAAAAAGTTCACCGATATGCAGGTTGCAATCCACACCGCAATGCACACTGCAAATCGCATTGGCTTCACCAAATAATTAGCTAATTACTTGGTGCGTAATACAAACCTTGTAACCTGCTTGGGTGAAAGACTAAATAGTTGCTGCTGGTAGCAGCTGGGTCTCATAGAAAGGAACAAGTTTGGGTCCTTATTCTGTAAATTATGCAATTTTCCTAGATTTTCCTCCCACTAAAATGGAACTGCAGCTCCACTGCAACAGCAAATTCCATTTTGGGGTAAGAGAGAAATCTTTCTGTCATACTTTTTAGGCATCTGTGGTTAAAATATTGCCTTTATCAAATGAATTAGAGGGGTATTAGGGTCTAGTAGGGTTAAAAAAAACCTTCTGCTGTTTATTACTTGAGATGTAAAAGAGCCCATTGCTTCCATTTTGAAACTAAGTTATTAAGATAAAGGAGAATTGCAACTTACTGTATGTATTCATTTGTTTTGCAACTGCATCAGCTTAAAGTGGAGTAAAGGGAAGCTGTGTCACCTAAAGCATACGTACAAAAATTATTTCAATATGGTCCTGTCCATTTTCTATGTTTGTTTAAACGTCTATTTTTCTTCAGGCCTACAACTTGTTATAGTGCATACTAAGGCTTCCTTAAAAGGGTCAGGGTATTTACTATACTGTCATTCCAAATTGCCTTGCATAAAGAAATAGCAGAACACATAAAGGTAGAAGAGAAGTCCTATTTTAAGCAGGTTGTGCAAATCATTTCCCAATTGCAGTAGCAATGCATCTGCTTTCTGAATCAATTTTGTGACCCATGCTGATAACGAAGAGAATGAGAAGCAGCAATAGCACCAGTGGCAGGGGATATATTTTAAGATGGACCAGTGGCAAATGTTTGCACAGCATGCACTAGAGGTGCTTGTCCACCCTGTTGTAAATGTCTTATTAGAAAAGGTGTGCAGCTTGGGAGGTGATGCCTGGTATACTTACCGTATCTACAAACAATGTGTACTGGGCATTATCAACATTTTCAAATACATCTTGCACCCCTCGGCATGGTATACAGTACATTAGCAAAATTAAAAGCACACAATGGTGGAGTTGCTGATGTTGCTGCAAATATCAAAGCTTGGCTCCACAGTGTCTCAACTAGAACACAGATAAGCTCTTCTTTCAACATGCAGGCAAGGAGGCAACAAAAACGCACAGATGATACCTCTTTAGAACTGTAGATCTTTCTGGCTCCGGCTCATTGTGGATCACTCTATTTAGCTTTCCTAGCTGATCTGACATCAGAATTGACAACAGGTTGGTTAAGGAAGGTATGAATGGATTATGAACGCTGATTGTGTTGTGGGATAACCAGAAGGTGAAGTTTTTACAGGCAATCCCCGAGGTGTTGTTCGTCTTTAAAGCAGAAACATTCACTTTTCAACTCCCATCCCATTCACATTTCAGGGGCTGGGGGAAGTTGGGAGGAGAGATATATTCTATAGGCGAAGCCACTTAGTATCTTGTCTATTTTATCTTTAAAAAATGTGGCAAATTGTTCAGCTGTTATCTGGGAGAATGGATGGAGTTGCTATTTTGGATTTTGGGCTTGTGTGGATATGAATGATGAGAAATATTCCAGTCTATCAGATGAAAGAGCAGTCCTGATTTCCTAATGGACTTGCTTGTATACAAGGAAGTCCTCCATGGTTTTCCTCCATTGCCATTCAGCAAGTCCAGAATGCCATTTTAATCTTGCTGTGTCAGTATCAAGCCAGGGTTGTCTTTTTTTTGGGATGGGGTGGTTAAGGGGAGTGAGTCAAGGTCATAGGTTAGTGTATTATGGTAGTGTGAGGCTACAGTGTCTATATTGGTAAATGAGGGCAGGGTGTGGAGGGGTTGTAGAGAGTTAGAGAAAGAGATTGAAGGTCTTGAATTCTTAGGTTCCTGCAAAGAATAACAGATTTGCATGCAGAAAGGTTAGTGGTAAGGGAAGAGAGTTTTAGTGTTAGGAGTTTGTGATCAGAGTGGGGAAGTGGGGATGGAGAGACTGGATGCAGAGCAGTGGTGAGTGAAGAGTAGATCAAGTGTGTTCCATCTTTGTGGGTGGGACTAGCCGACCATTGCTTGAGGCTAAAAGAGGAGGTGAGCAATAAAAATCTGGTGGCGGCAGGGTTCTTGGTGTCAATGGGTATGTTGAAGTCACCAATGATTATAGCTGGGATGTCAGTGGACAGGAAGTGGAGGAGCCAGGTAAAAAAAGTGGTCCAGGAAAAAAGTAGCAGGTCCAGGAAAGCGATAGATGATGACAATATTTAGGGGAAAAGGAGAATAGAGATGGACAAAGTGAACTTCAAAAGTAGGGAAGGGTAGGGTGGAGGTTGTGTTAAATGACCTGATTCTGATAAAAAGATACCAACACCCCCACCCTGTTTGTTGCTTGGTCTTGGAGTGTGGCTGGACTGTAAGCCCCCATATGAGAGGGCAGCACATGAGGCTGTGTCAGAGAGAGTGAGCCAGGTTTCAGTAAAGGCCAGTTGAAGTTGAAGAGGTTGGTAGTAAATAGGTGATGGATGGATGCAAGTGTGTAGCTTACTGAACGTGCATTCCACGAAGTTAGAGGTAAACACTCTGTATTTTTGTTAGTTTCCAATGCAAATAGAATATTCACACAGAAACCGGGAGAGAGACATTCGAGTAATTAATAAACCTGAGGCCTGTCCAAACTAATTTAAAGCGGACCAACAGTCAAAAATGACTTAAACTGGACCAACACAACAGTGCTCAAATGCATTTAGATTGTACATAAAACGGATTTTCCTGTTGCTGTGGTAAATTTTAGAAACAAAATAATGGCTTATGTATCTGCCAACCAGCCTTCAAACAGGAAGTGCGGCTGGGTTTCCTGTTACTGTGCAATGTAAGTGCGGACAATTATTTAGTATAATGCGTGCAGGTGGGTCAAGTGAGTTTGGGGGGGTTTCCATACATTTGGAAGTGCTCAGGACTGCTCTAAAGCACAAATTGTAATGTGGCTGAGCCAAAACGGCATTACAGGGTCTGGATTTTCATGTGTTAATTATTCTGTAACAACACTTTAATGTTTTAGTAAGTTAATGATGATACATACCCTCATGATAAATGCAGTTTCTGAGTTCAGAGTTTCTGTATAGGTCCTGTAATAGGACAAGCAGCTACCAAACACACCTGATAACAGAAAGTTCTAGGTAATTTGCATTACACCTTTTTTGAACCAGTCCATGAACAAGATGTCTCTTTCACCCAATTTCTATAACTGTATATATTATTTTTACACGAATAGAAGGTGCTCTAGAGACTAGTGGCAGGACAATGTCAGTAAATTATGAACATGTATTGGTTTATCTCTCATTATGAAGTGAGTAATCTGTGACCAAACAGCAGTGTTATGTATATTATGTTCTTTATTTACTACAGCGGTTACATTTTGTGACTGATTTCAGCACAATGTAAACAATGGCTGCTGCCGGCTCTACATAGGGAGGCCCATCTGTCATTCTGTTCAGTTTTGAATAAAGCTGTTTGCTGACCATTTTGGAATACAAACATATTCCTTGGGATTATTTAATACTGTAAATTGAGAATTCAGAACTGCTTTTTCCTATGTAGTTAAAGAGATCACAGTTTTTTCTTCGAGACTTATTTGTTGACAGTGGAGAATCCCCCTTATTTTAGGTCCTTGAACATAATATGTAGAGCTCTCTACAATACACTACACTAGTAGATACTACAAGGGGGGGTGGAGGTATTTACCACTATGTGGTTAAGGCTTTGTCAACACCCCAATGTTAGACTATTTCAACTAACTTCTTACTTCATGAAACATAATAAGAACTGGGGGTTACAAATAAAAAACATGCTTTCACACATGATTGTGTTTTGGTATAGTAGAGTTGCGGCCCAGAACTAGATTTACCCCTAGGCATCTATAGACACTTTACCTACTCCCCTAATTATGAAGGAACGATCAGAAACCTGACATACCCAAGGCTGGAGCGCTTCTTTAAGGTCCCTGATTACAAATGCACAAGTATTTCAGCAGATGCAGGAAGGGATAATTACCATGTATATGTGAACAGCTCAGCTCACAGACCACCTGGGATGTTGCTTTCCTGCGGTTTGTCACACCTAGGCTGAGAGGATGCAGCTAGGCCGCAGATAGCCAACCCCCTGCGGGGAGTTTGTCATAAGCAGAATTTAAACGTCAGATTCCCAGCATCGATAGAATTTGGATCATATCTCGGCATCCCTGTATCCTAGCGCCAAACCGGTTACAGAATCAGAACCCCCAAAACCGCATCAGGGCATAGTAAAACACAGCAAAAGCCTGTAAAAGGAGAACTAAGGTTCTGGACAAAATAGAAACCCGATTCCAGGACTTATCGCAAATGTGGCTTCCTGCCCGACAGTTTTTTTTACGGCTTGCAAGGCCATGTGACCCCCCTGCTCCGAGTTATAGCCTCTAAAGGGTTTTAGGGCAAAATCCCACTCTAAAAAATGGGAGGTAACATCCCCTCCCATCCCCTCTGTGTAACTCACTCTGTTCTGTAACCATCTCAGAATTGCATTTTTGTATCATCTGCAACATTTCATATTACTTCATAGTTAAATGCTTGTTAACTCTGCCAAGTGTGCTTATTAGCATTAAAACTTATATTTAATTTGAGCGGTCTGCTTTGCCTTAAACCAAGAATCGGTGTGTCCGAAGGCTGTGAGCTGGGTATCCCTGAAAGGAGAGGGATCGGACAAAGGGTTTTTGGGAACGCGATCGGTGTGCACGGAGGTCCCTGGTTGTAGTCGGACCTCGTGACGCCCGGTTCCCTGACAAATTGGTGGCAGCGCGGTGGGATAAGGCAAATAGTGTAAGTGAGTGTGGGCCCCATACTCTCATACACTAAAGATTACCAGCAGTGGCTTTTCTGTTGCTGGGATCTTAAGATCGGCTCAACACTAGGCATATTCTGAGAGTGGTTACAGTAAATTGTGTGATTACAACAGTGCGCAATCGAGCAGCTGCAGGCATGGCAAGTGGCACCAGGGCCAGAAGCAGGGATGTGGCTGCCGATGTTACACTGGGTGCAGAGGGGCCCAGCCAGGGCTCTCCCAGAAGCCAGTCACCAGCCCTCAGCATCCCGGAGGACCGAGCCCCGCCTGCCGGTCCTCACAGCCAAGCAGGCTCAGTCGCTCTCCTGCACGCCGCTTTGCCAAGTCTCCGGGCCGGAGACCGCAACACCTATGAGGTCCTCATAGAGGAACGCCGGGTGCAGGCTGAACGCGAGGAACGCCGTGAATGAGAGGAGCACCGGGAGCAGGCTGAACGCGAGGAACACCATGAACGTGAGCAGATCGAGGCTGCCGAGCGCCGAGAGCAAGCTGAACGCGAACACCAGCTCCAAGTCTTGCAGCTACAGCTTCAGCACCCTCAACCCAGCACATCTGGCGGGCCCCCTGAGAACCAGGCCCCAAAGTTGCGTGCGGAGGATTTCCTCATCCTGGACAAAGGCACAGATCTGGACACCTTTCTGCTGGCTTTTGAAACTGTTTGCCATCAATACCATGTCCCGGAGGATCAGTGGGTCAGGTACCTAACCCCTCGGCTGAGGGGAAAAGCCCTGGAAATCTTTGGGTACCTGCCCAGCGAGACCACCCTGAGCTACGAGGGGGTCAAGTAAGCTCTGATCCGACAATATAACCTTACCCCGGAATTTTATCGCAAGAAGCTGCGGGGTTTGCGACGGGGCCCCAGCGATAGCTGGGCTGATCACATGAGGGCGCTACAGAGAGCAGTCGAGCAGTGGACCACCGGCTTAGAAATCACCACCATCCAGCAACTAAAGGAGCTGATTGCCATAGAGCAGTTCCTCTGGAACTGCCCTGAGGAACTGCAACAGTTTCTGCGTGACCGGAAGCCGGAGGGGGCCTCAGCAACTGCAGCACTGGCGGATGAATACAGCCACAACAGAGCCCAGGAGCCCCGGAAACCTGCCAGCTGGAAAGTGGGTAAGCCGCCGCTGGCGTCTGTTGTACATGCCCCTCAGCCCAAAACCCCTGCCCCTACCCCCTTCTCCAGGCCAGGGGGGCCCCAACTGTGTCACCACTGCAACCAACCAGGACACTTCAAGGCCGCCTGCCCCCAGCGCCAGCGGGGTGCGGCCCAGCGCCCCTCCACTGTGTTGTGTGTTGGTGAGGGGGCAGGGCGATATCGGGACAACATACAGCCCTTCACTGTAGGCCAGGCTGTGGCCATGGGACTTAGGGACACCGGTGCTGAGATGACCCTGGTGCGACCAGAGTTAGTGTCCCCACAGGACTTGGTGCCTGGGAAGACCCTTGTGGTCTCCGGCATTGGAGGAACTGAACCGGCACTGCCCGTTGCCAAGGTTTATTTGGACTGGGGTGCTGGACAGGGAGTGTGGGAGGTGGGGGTAGCATCGAATATCCCTGCCAGTGTTTTGCTAGGGACAGACTTGGGGCGGCTGGTGTCTCACTATGTGGCCACTGAACCCCCAAGGTCTGGTCCCCT
This sequence comes from Gastrophryne carolinensis, assembly GCA_027917425.1. NCBI lineage: Eukaryota > Metazoa > Chordata > Amphibia > Anura > Microhylidae > Gastrophryne > Gastrophryne carolinensis. The sequence goes on along the minus strand of CM051234.1, from coordinate 212,203,663 downwards.
AGACGTTAATGTAATGCATGAGACAATGTGTACAGTCAAGAGTGATGTTTATAACCTGCCTGCTACAGGGAATGTGGGGGTGGGTGAAGTGGGGTGCCCTTCTACCCTCGGGGAAGAGGCGGGTGACCCAGTCGGTTGTAATCTCTTGTCTCCAGAGATCATCCCCAACGCAATGAACCGGGGACAAGCAAAGGCGGTGGTAGGACCTGCAACTGAGGAAGGGGCTGTCCCAGGAGATGTGGGACCCCTAGGTGAGTCCGCATTGCAGGATGGCCGCACTACCGGGTTATTAAGGGCCCAGGCAGGCCAGTCTGGTCTGGCGACTTGGTTGGAGGCTGAACGGGAACTGGCGCTACCAGCGGCCACAGTGGCTGTGGCCGCTGCCACCCGCAGTGGGGCCGCTAGGGGCCCAGGGGCACCTCCGGAGTCTGACGGTGTGCTCCCTTCCAACCAAGTGGCTGCCAGGACAGATGGTGGTCAGGTGACAGATCCGGAGGAGCGATCTGAGGACATGGCCGTCTTTTCAATACTGGCCACGTCCAGCCAGGGGTTTCAGGCGGCTTTGGAAGCCGATGAAAGCCTGAATGCTCTCAAGGAGCAGGCGGCGCGGCCTCCCTTGGGCTCAGACAAAGAACGAGTTGTCTGGGACCAAGGACGGCTGTACCGCATGACGGTCTCGCAGGGTTCCCCAGAGGAGTGGCCTAGGGACCGACAGTTGGTGGTCCCCTACCCCTTCCGGGTGGAATTGTTGCGGGTTGCGCATGAGATTCCGATGGCAGAACACTCGGGGGTCACAAAAACCAGAGCCAGGCTAGCCCAGCACTTCTACTGGCCAAAAATGGGGGCCGATGTGTCCGCCTACTGCCGTTCGTGTGAAGTCTGTCAGAAGGTGGGGAAGGCCGGGCCTTGCCCCAAAGCACCGCTGGTGCCTCTGCCAATCATAGAGGAGCCCTTCAGGAGTGTGGCGGTGGATTTGATCGGACCACTGTCCATTCCCAGCAGCTCCGGGAAACGCTTCATACTAACGGTAGTAGATTATGCCACACGGTACCCAGTGAAGCAGGTAAACCGGGCCAGACTCATGTCCTGAGGAAGTGATGCGTGACGTCACGTAACGCGTTGACAGAGAGCTGTATGGGGATACACTGGCCCGGTTTACCTGCTCACAGTAAGATCTGAGTGACTTTTTTATGTGTGGCATATGTTTTTGGATTTGTCTGCCCTGGTTGGTCCTCCTACTCATGCTTAATATATAGTTATTCATTTGGGTATATTGCACTTAGCACTTTGTTATTGGGTAAATATTTATGAATTATGTATTAATTATATAATATTCACTTTTTAATCTTTCTATGTGGGGATTATTTACACATTTGTTGGCACATATTCTTTGGCACAGATTTATATATATTATTTTGGGATTTTTACCAGTGCAGGCATAGATAAACTCATTATCAAGTTTGTATGATTAGAACAGATCCTAACGGGGCAGGTATAGCCGGCTTTATGGGCTCACTAAGTGATTAAGTTACATGTTTACTGACGGTTTCTTATCCGAGTATATACATGGTATGATTTTTGCCCCAGTGTATAACAACTCTATTCTTCCCCTTCTCCTTCCCACAGAGGGTTTTGTTACATGTTTTTAGTGGTTTTTGAAAAAATGTCCAGTGTATAGATGTAGATGTAAATAGTGCTTAATAAAATAAAGATTATTTTTGTACATTTTCAGTGGTGCTTTGTTGGCTCTGGGGTGGTGTGTTGCTTCTGGGGTTGTGGGACCTCGGTTTTTTCTATTTAACACCAGCAGCTCAATGCTGTAACGTATCTAGTCACCCTAGACCCTGCCCGAGGACAGCGGAAGGCCTTCCACGTGAACATGATGAAGGCACATCATGAGCGGGAAGCGTGTGTTCTCCCGATCTGCAACCTACCAGAGGAGGGGGAAGCTGAAACCCTCTTGGACATGCTGGCCCAGGTCAAGGAGGGGGGGACCCTCGAGGATGCCCAGATTGGTCATCAACTGACAACAGACCCACGGGCCCAGCTCTGGGCCACCCTGCACCCCTTCCGAGACTTGTTCGACAGCAAGCCCGGACGAACTAAGCTAGCCGTCCACCATGTGGACACCGGGACTCACCCTCCGATCCGACGGGTGACCTACCATGTCTCCCTGGAGATCCAGCAGCAAATGCGTCAAGAGATTGACGAGATGTTGCAGCTAGGGGTCAAGCATCCAGCAGTGCTTGGGCCACCCCGGTGGTCCTTGTCCCCAAGAAGGACCGGACCCTCCGGTTCTGCGTGGACTACCGGGGGCTCAATGCTGTCACGGCTGTAGATGCATACCCCATGCCATGCATCGATGACCAGCTGGCCGGGGCTAGGTACCTGACCATTATGGACCTGAGCTGGGGATACTGGCAGATTCCTCTGACCCCCGAGGCCAGGGAACGGTCAGCCTTCATTACCCCATTCGGATTATACGAATCCACCGTCATGCCGTTTGGCATGAAAAATGCCCCTGCCACTTTCCAGCGGATGGTCAACACCTTGCTCCAGGGACTAGAGGGGTACGCAGCTGCATACCTGGATGACATTTCCGTCTTCAGTCCCACATGGGAGGAACACCTAGAGCACCTGTCGCAGGTGCTCGGGCGGGTCCGGCGAGCAGGCTTAACCATCAAGCCAGGAAAGTGCCAGTTGGGTATGGGCGAGGTCCAGTACCTAGGGCATAGGGTAGGAGGGGGGACCCTGAAACCAGAGCCGGGGAAGGTGGAGGCAATCGCCTCCTGGCCAACCCCTAGGACCAAGACCCAGGTGCAGTCCTTTTTGGGCACCGCCGGATACTATAGGAGGTTCGTTCCCCACTATAGTACCCTGGCCAAGCCCTTGACAGACCTCACCAGGAAAAAGCTGCCCTCCGCAGTCAATTGGACCCATGACTGCGAGACAGCCTTCCAAGCCCTGAAAGATGCCCTCTGCAGCTCTCCCGTACTCCAAGCGGCCGACTTTACGCAGCCGTTTATAGTACAAACTGATGCCAGTGATTTTGGCCTCGGCGCCGTGCTAAGCCAGGTCGACCCGACGGGTCAGGAGCACCCCATCTTGTACTTTAGCCGCAAGCTCCTACCCAGGGAAATGGCGTATTCCATCATGGAGAAGGAGTGTCTCGCCATTGTATGGTCACTGCAGCGGCTGCAGCCAAATTTGTATGGCCGCCACTTCGTTGTGGAGACCGATCACAACCCTCTCCGCTGGCTACATATGGTCTCTGGAACCAATGGGAGATTGTTGCGGTGGAGCCTGGCTCTCCAACAATACCAGTTTGACATCCGCCACAGAAAGGGCCTAGACCATGGAAATGCAGATGGCCTGTTCCGGCAGGGGGAGGTAGCCAGTGGGTGCCTGGGTCAGCACCGACAGGTTCTGGCCCCTAGCAGCCTCTAAAGGAGGGAGGTGTGAAGGAACGATCAGAAACCTGACATACCCAAGGCTGGAGCACTTCTTTAAGGTCCCTGATTACAAATGCACAAGTATTTCAGCAGATGCAGGAAGGGATAATTACCATGTATATGTGAACAGCTCAGCTCACAGACCACCTGGGATGTTGCTTTCCTGCCGTTTGTCACACCTAGGCTGAGAGGATGCAGCTACGCTGCAGATGGCCGACCCCCTGCGGGGAGTTTGGCAGAATTTAAACATCAGATTCCCGGCACCGATAGAATTTGGATCATATCTCGGCATCCATGTATCCTAGCGCCAAACCGGTTACAGAATCAGAACCGACTCCCAAAACCGCATCAGGGCATAGTAAATTGCGGTCATAAAAACACAGCAAAAGCCTGTAAAAGGAGAACTAAGGTTCTGGACAAGATAGAAACCCGATTCCAGGACTTATCGCAACCGTGGCGTCCTGCCCGACAGTTTGGTACCGCTTGCAAGGCCATGTGACCCCCCTGCTCCGAGTTATAGCCTCTAAAGGGTTTTAGGGCAAAATCCCACTCTAAAAAATGGGAGGTAACATCCCCTCCCACAATGGGGACCGGAGGTGGAGAGCCTGGCAGCATAAATAGGGTGGTCTGGAACCAGGTAACTGTCACTCAACGGGAAGGGGGTTATGCAGCCGGCATACCCAGGGGTGTCCATCACCATAACCATCATCATAAGCTCTTGACACACCTCCTTGTGGGAGCTTCCCTCATCACGACTGCATTCCAAGGTAACTTATGCTTATTGTTTCTCTGTGAAACTCACTCTGTTCTGTAACATCTCAGAATTGCATATTTGTATCATCTGCAACATTTCATATTACTTCATAGTTAAATGCTTGTTAACTCTGCCAAGTGTGCTTATTAACATTAAAACGTATATTTAAATTGAGCGGTCTGCTTTGCCTTAAACCAAGAATCGGTGTGTCCGAAGGCTGTGAGCCGGGTATCCCTGAAAGGAGAGGGATCAGACTTTTTTTGGGAACGCGATCGGTGTGCACGGAGGTCCCTGGTTGTAGTCGTTCCCTGACAAATTTTATGGGGTCCTCCTAGAAAAAATATTCACTTCTCAGCCACTCTGGGTCTGATTTACTGAAAATAAATAGGCTTCAAAGAGCATTCACATTACATTACATGTCAGGTTACAGTTATTGTCTATTATGAGCTTTAGTTCATAGAGCAAAAGTGTAAACTGACCATGGTCATACGAGCTTACCCAACATACACAATCGCAATTTAATGAAATATATTTATAACATATTTCCTTTGCTAAGTTTTCTGATGCATAGTTGTGTACTTTATAGTTCAGCTCCCAGCAGATTCTATACAAAGCAAAAGGATCACACTAGAGGGAATAGCTATATCCCAGACCTTAGGACATCAAATTAATCAAGAGATATAAAGATATGTCACTCTTCAAACTCAGTACCTGTCAACAGCAGCTTTACTCTATGTACAGTAAATCTTAATCTCGGGTGATACAATGAATTGAATATACAGGTTACATAGAAAGGTCTGGTCCTATTTTATGCAAAGGTTTAGATCAAGGCAGAGGTTGACTGGCAATAGGGAGCACATAGAGAATTCTAGAAGGGCCGCAATGCTTTGGGGCCAACTGGGCTGGCTGTAGATCCCAGCTGTCCCAGATCCCACTCTATACCACCCAGAGCCTGTGCTGGAGTTTTCTAACATCCCACTCCACTCCCTCCACAGTCCATTCCACCACAAACCCCTCTCCCCTGTGCTGGAGTGTCATAAATCAAGGAGGTTTTATGCTTTGATCCAGACCAGTTTTTGATCGTACTGCAAACAATCGTTTACACACACACGGTCTTTGGGACCTGGCCCTAATAGCCAGACACTACCTACACACACAGATCTCAAGCTAAGATCTCACCTTATGCAGTTAATATACTCAATCACACGATAAGTTCCTAGGCCCGAATATACAGCAATAAAGTCACCCTCTGATTTGCTGATTGTAAAGTAATCTCACACCCCCAGACTGGCACTGGTAGCGATAGGCAAGCATACAGGGCACAAGATTTAGCACACATACAATGTCCCTCCTGAAGTAAGCGGGTTGGCACACAGAAGACTTTATAAATGTTTAGGATTTAATTCACCCATAAGGGGCAGTGCATGTAAAACAAAGATGTACAATAAAATTAACAGACATACAATATACGGCAAGATGCTTATAAAATAAAAGGGAGAAATAAACAGAAATCTGTTACCTTTTGTGAAGATAATGTCTTGCTGTGAGGGGCACACGGAAAGTAATGATAACAGCCTACTTGGAAGCAATCCTCTGGCATGTCATGTCATCTGTCCTCATCTCTCTCATTTTTAAACTGGTTATTGGGGCGGGCAGCATGCTGAATGCAGCCAATCGTGTGTCAGGGGCGTTCCATTGTAAAAGTTATGCTTTAATTTTCTTTTGAAGAGAGGTGTGCAGCAAATGTCTCATTGGCTGCTTTGTAGTAAGTAGATGTCAATTACCACATAGGGAGGTGTCACCAGGAGGCCTACTTAGCACAGATTCCTGAGCTCCTCCAGACTGGTATCAGTTTTGACAGCCTCAGAGAATTCAGAGCTATCTGTGACAGGCACCAGAGGGAAAACAGAGGGGCCATGCTCCAGCCCTTCAGCAGTGGGTGGGTCCAGTCCATGTACATTAGTATTTTGAGAAGGCTGTGCCTCAGTAGTGGCGCGCAGCGGGCGATTGGAGGAGTAACGGTGTCCGCTGTGAGTCACCACTGCAGCAGAGGGGTTGCCCTCAGTGGAAATTGCATCACATACATTTGTTATATCCTGATCAACATACTTCTTAGCGGGGCCTCGATCAGGCCTCAACTCATAGGACTCACTAGAGTCATGTCTCGGTACACAGTCAGTTATTTCAGAAGTCTCAAGGCCACCGAGTCCTTCACCAGTTCTTTGGAGGGGTCCTGAGCCACAGTCATGGGCTTATAACGGGCCACCAATCGCCCCAGATCAGTGCCCAATAGTACATTGGTTGGGATGTTATCTGTGACCCCAACCTCTCTTATGCCTCGGCCAGCCCCCCAGTCTAGGAAGACACAGGCTGTGGGAACTGAAGGGTTTAAGCCTCCAACCCCCTTGACTGCCATGGTCCGGCCTGGAATCAAATCTCAGGGGCTTATCAGCGCAGGGTGGACCAATGTGACCTCAGACCCAGTGTCCCGTAACCCAGTGGTAACGGTGTTCCCCACGGTGACAGGTTGTTTTCGGCAAGGTTACCTGTTGTCCTGGAGGCACACAGAACTGAAGAGGCCCCACCATTGTTCTTATAGGTGGGGGCTATTTTCTTGTTTTCTGGGCATGTCATGCTCAGATGACCCACCTGGTTGCAAATATAACATCTGCGGGGGACTACAGCTGATGGCGGGTCTCCTGGATACCTGGCTCCTTTGGTGGGCAGGGGCGGAGGGTCTAGCGGCTTTTCCCTCTTTACATGCGGGGGGGAGCAGTCCTGCTGGTCAGAGGGATCCTGTTGGCAGCATAGGAATCTGCAATCTTGGCTGCTTCTGCCGCTGTCTTGGGGGCTTGATCCAAGACAAACTGTCTGACATCCACAGGACATGTGTGGAGAAACTGGTCCTTAATCATGAGCTCTTGTAAGGTGACAAAAGTGTCCACGGACAGTCCTTTGAGCCACTGCTGAAATGCAGCACGCAGATTTAAAAAAGGTCCATGTAGCTGTCAGCAAGGCCTCGCTGCAAGGTCTGGAAATGTTTGTGATAAACCTCAGGGGCGAGACAGTAGCGTTTCACAATGGCTTGTTTTAAAGCATCATAATCTTGCTCTTGATCCTCTGGGAGACTTACAAAAACTTCTAGGGCCTTCCCCCTCAGTCCTGGAGTGAGGTAACAAGCCCACTTCTCTCTGGGCAGGCTATATTGTCTGCAAATTTTTTCGAAGGCTTGGAAAAAGGGTCCACACACTTATCTCCTTCCATGGTTGGAAATGTATCCAAAGGGATTTTGTGGGGCCGTTCACCCCTGGACTCCATGAGGCTAGCAGACCCCTGTTGCTGCATTTGTAATTTAGCTAGTTCCAGCTGATAGACCCGTTCCTCTCACTGGGCCTGACGTTTCTGGACCTCTCGCTGGGCCTGGCACTCCTGGGCCTCTCGCTGGGCCTGGTGGAGCTGCATAATCAACTGGAGACGTAGCGCTGGGTTATAGGAGCCCAAAAGTGGTAGGCTCATTTCCAAAGACGACATCTGGTCCTCAGGTTGGTATCGCAAGACATTACATCCCCCTGTGTAATGTGGCGGTGAGGATTGCTCTTCCTTTGGGGTCTCTTGAGAAACATTTTGAGCTTGCTCTGCTCGATCAAATTCAACCAACGCACAGATCAATTGCTCCTTTGATTGTCCTCTTGTGGTGGAGATATTCCTGACCTCACACAAATTGATCAGGTCATCCCGGCTGTGCTTTTTATAGCTGCTTATACTGTCAGCCATTATGCCAAATAAAAGATAGATATAAAGAAAAACAAGAGCGGGGAGGGGAAGCAAAAGCCAAGTATGTCTGTTCAAAAATACAAAAAAAAAAAGTGAGCTTCTGTAAGCCGGTCACTTATAGCAAGCTTCCAGCCTATTAGTACACGCTTAAATTACTTTAAACAGTGCACTAATGTACTAAGCTATAGATCCCACCAAGCTGCTGCCAATTTTGTCATGAATCAAGGAGGTTTTATGCCTTGATCCAGACCGTATTTCGATCGTACTGCAAACAATCGCTTACACACACACGGTCTTTGGGACCTGGCCCTAATAGCCAGACACTACATACACACACAGATCTCAAGCTAAGATCTCATCTCATGCAGTTAATATACTCAATCACACGATAAGGTCCTAAGGGGCAGTGCATGTAAAACAAAGATGTACAATAAAATTAACAGACATACGATATACGGCAAGATGCTTATAAAATATAAGGGAAAAATAAACAGAAATCTGTTACCTTTTGTGAAGATAATGTCTTGCTGTGAGGGGCACACGGAAAGTAATGATAACAGCCTACTTATTGGAAGCAATCCCCTGGCATGTCATGTCATCTGTGCCCATCTCTCTCATTTTTAAACTGGTTATTGGGGCGGGCAGCATGCTGGATGCAGCCAATCGTGTGTCAGGGGCGTTCCATTGTAAAAGTTATGCTTTAATTTTCTTTTGAAGGGAGGTGTGCAGCAAATGTCTCATTCACTGCTTTGTAGTAAGTAGATGTCAATTACCACATAGGGAGGTGTCACCAGGAGGTCTACTTAGCACAGGCATTTATCACAGGCTTGTAAAATGACTTGTTCTTCTGTCCTGTCATATGTAAATGGCTTCCTGTTGGCACCTCCAGGCAAATGTACTAGCATGCTTTTAATTGACAAGGTATGTTTAACAACCATAGTTGTGGTAATATTTTTATCTGGCCATATATTTTATATATCCTCACATGGAGTTTCCTCTTCTAACATGCTACTCCACTCCCTCTACAGTCCATTCCACCACAAACCCCCCTCCCCATATCTGGCTCTACTGTAACCTTAGCTAAGACCCCACAGCCCATGTTCTGCACCTAAAATGCTAAAGCCTCTATTGTATGTAGCGCATTCTCTCCAAGGTCCAAGGAGTACATCAGGTGGACCTTGTAAGTATTCTAGCTTGTGTTTGGGCTTTCTACTTATTTTTAAATGAAGTAGCATCCTACTTTGGATGCCATAGGGGTAGGGGGTTAAGCTGTCCCAAAGTCTTCTTTGACTTTAGGTGTAATTACAAGCATTGCTTGACAAAGGCTTTGAACTCTGTGGGCTCCTGAAAGTGGTCATTTGGAAACTTTTCAGAAAGGCATGGTGTACTCCCAAAAAGAAACCTGCAGAAAAAATGTGTTTCTCTGATTTGCTCTGTAATTCAAGAACTCATCAAAACAATTTCATTTTAAAATTACAATTAAGGTAATTCTAGCACAAATATTTAAAAGGTATTCCAAAGAAAAAAAACCTATGCCTTTATGCTGCCTGGCCTGCTCAGAGCAATAAAAGCCCCAGCAGAAGGGGTACATTCTATACTTGCATGGTATTTGCACAAGTCCGATGAATACTTGCTTTAGTGAAGACCAAAAAGCCATTAGTTGTGCAACTAAGGACCAGTGAGAGTCCAAGATGAATCACCTGCTCATAGAGGTGCACTTTGTGTCCAGCAAATTGTATATTTTCCTCAAAAATATTACCTGGTGAAAGTAAAAGCTAGGTTTTATGATTTTAGCTAGAGATGAGCGAACTTTTGAAAAATTCGTTCGACTGATTCGCCGAATTTTCCGAAAAAAATAGTTTCGACCAGAATCTATTCGCGACGAATCGCTATTAAAAATGGCTATTTCTGAGCCTCCTAGAGCCTCAATAGGGTTGTAAACCATTCTGTCTTGCTGTAACACGCATAGGATGCGTGCTGGGTTAGTGAAATAATACTGTAAATCATTATCACATGCAGATCAGAGGCATCACTAATAGAATCGCAGAGCGGCACAATTGCAGAGAGTTGAGGTGGCATCACTATGAGGGGCCCCTATAGTGCCTGAAAAACACAACCTGGGGATGGCAGCAGCAGGAGCCCAAAAATTAGCTGAATCACACCCTGGAGTTGCAAGCAGCAGCAGCAGCCCAAACATTGCTTTGAAGAGACACTAGAGTTGGCTGCAGGAGCCCAAAAATTGGATGAATCACACCCTGGAGTTGCAAGCAGCAGCAGGAGCACAAACATTACTTTAAAGAGACACTGGAGTTGGCCGCAGGAGCCCAAAAATTGGATGAATCACACCCTGGAGTTGCAAGCAGCAGCAGGAGCACAAACATTACTTTAAAGAGACACTGGAGTTGGCCGCAGGAGCTCAAAAATTGGATGAATCACACCCTGGAGTTGCAAGCAGCAGCAGGAGCCCAAACATTACTTTAAAGAGACACTGGAGTTGGCCGCAGGAGCCCAAAAATTGGATGAATCACACCCTGGAGTTGCAAGCAGCAGCAGGAGCCCAAACATTGCTTTAAAGAGACACTGGAGTTGGCAGCAGGAACCCAAAAATTGGATGAATCACACCCTGAAGTTGCAAGCAGCAGCAGCAGCCCAAACATAGCTTGAAAGAGACACTAGAGTTGGTAGCAGGAGCCCAAAAATTGGATGAATCACACCCTGGAGTTGCAAGCAGCAGCAGGAGCCCAAACATTACTTTAAAGAGACACTGGAGTTGGCTTCAGGAGCCCAAAAATTGGATGAATCGCACCCTGGAGTTGCAAGCAGCAGCAGCAGGAGCCCAAACATAGCTTGAAAGAGACACTGGAGTTGGCAGCAGGAGCCCCAAAATTGGATGAATCACACCCTGGAGTTGCAAGCAGCAGCAGCCCAAAAATTGGATGAATCACACCCTGGAGTTGCAAGCAGCAGCAGCAGCAGGAGCCCAAAAATTACTTGAAAGAGACACTGGAGTTGGCTTCAGGAGCCCAAAAATTGGATGAATCACACCCTGGAGTTGCAAGCAGCAGCAGGAGCCCAAACATTACTTTAAAGAGACACTGGAGTTGGCTTCAGGAGCACAAAAATTGAATGAATCACACCCTGGAGTTGCAAGCAGCAGGAGCCCAAACATAGCTTGAAAGAGACACTGGAGTTGGCAGCAGGAGCCCAGGAATTATTGGATGAATCACACCCTGGAGTTGCAAGCAGCAGCAGCAGCAGCCCAAACATAGCTTGAAACAGACACTGGAGTTGGCAACAAGAGCCCAAAAATTGGATGAATCACACCCTGGAGTTGCAAGCAGCAGCAGGAGCCCAAAAATTGGATGAATCACACCCTGGAGTTGCAAGCAGCAGTAGCAGGAGTCCAAACATTACATTAAAGAGACACTGGAGTTGGCTTCAGGAGCCCAAAAATTGGATGAATCACACCCTGGAGTTGCAAGCAGCAGCAGGAGCCCAAACATTACTTTAAAGAGACACTGGAGTTGGCTTCAGGAGCCCAAAAATTGGATGAATCACACCCTGGAGTTGCAAGCAGCAGCAGCAGCCCAAACATAGCTTGAAAGAGACACTGGAGTTGGCAGCAGGAGCCCAAAAATTGGATGAATCGCACCCTGGAGTTGCAAGCAGCAGCAGCAGCCAAAACATAGCTTGAAAAAGACACTGGAGTTTGCTTCAGGAGCCCAAAAATTGGATGAATCACACCCTGGAGTTGCAAGCAACAGCAGGAGCCCAAAAATTGGATGAATCACACCCTGGAGTTGCAAGCAGCAGCAGCAGCAGCCCAAACATAGCTTGAAAGAGACACTGGAGTTGGCAGCAGGAGCCCAAAAATTGGATGAATCACACCCTGGAGTTGCAAGCAGCAGCAGGAGCCCAAAAATTGGATGAATCACAACCTGGAGTTGCAAGCAGCAGCAGCAGCAGGAGCCCAAACATTGCTATAAAGAGACACTGGAGTTGGCAATAGCAGGAGCCAAAAAATGGACTGACACACCCTGGAGTTGGCAGGAGCAGCAGGAACCTAGAAATTGGCTGGAAGGCACCCTGAAGTAGGCAGCAGCAGGAGCACATACATTAGCTGGAAGGCACACCCTGGAGTTGGCAGCAGCATAAGCAGGAGGCCAAAAATTGGCTCAAAGGCACACCCTGAAGTTGGCATCAGCAGGAGGCCAAAAATTGGTTGGAAGGCACACCCTGAAGTTGGCATCAGCAGGAGGCCAAAAATTGGTTGGAAGGCACACCCTGAAGTTGGCATCAGCAGGAGCCCAAAAATTTGCCTACAGACATAAATATGTTTTGCACCATTTGGAAAGTGTAAAACGTGGCACCATGTTGAATCTAGTCGCATGCATCAGCAATTGGTGGGTAGAAATCCTGGCTGATCCATCCCTGATTCATTTTGACAAAGGTGAGTCTCTCCACATTTTTAGTTGACAGACGAGTTCTCCTCGCCGTAACTATGGCCCCCGCCGCACTAAACACCCGCTCAGATGGCACGCTACTTGCCGGGCAGGACAGATTTTCCAGGGCAAACTCTGCTAGTTGCGGCCACAAGCCAAGTTTGGCTGCCCAGAAGTCCAGCGGATCCTCAAAGTGTGTTGGCATGGTCATGTCAAGGTATGACATGACCTGCTGGTTGAGGTCCTGCTCCAGGTCTTCCTGCTGCTCATGAGTAGCCTCATTATGCGGGTGTAGAAAGCTACTCATTAGCGACTGAAGACTGAGGCTGCTGCTGATGGAGCTGCTGCTGCTGCTCCTGCCAACAGCAGGCATGGCAGTGGAAGGTGAGCACAGAGGTCCCCCCGAGTCAGACCTGCCAGAGTATGGACCATGGCGCAGATAGGCATCGGCCAACTGACTACGTAGAATGTCTTTGTAGTAGTTCAGCTTGTCCTCCCTCTCGGCGGGTTTAAAAAATGCCCCCATTTTGTGCCGGAAGCGAGGGTCCAATAAGGTGGAGAGCCAGAAGTCATCCCGACAAATGGAAACAATTCTGGGGTCACTACACAAGCACGTGAGCATGCTTCCTTCCATTTGCGCAAGTGACTCGGAGGGACTACCTGTCCCCATCTCCACTGCATACTGCCATGGTGTGTCCGGGTCCTCTATCTCGCCTTCCTCAAAACCCTCTAGTTCCTCTGGCTGCTCCTGTTCCTCCTCTCCTGTCCGCTGACTAGATAAGCCAGCCATTTCGCCAAGCCTAAACTGTGCTTCACTGGGCCACTCCTCCTCTTCCTCCTCCTCCTCCTCCAGTTCAGCTCCAATGGGGTTCATGTGGCCGTAAGATGTAGACGCCATGTCTCCAGTGCCCTGACCAGCCATGGTTTCCAACATGTGCTGTAGTACATGAAGCAGTGGAATCACGTCGTTCATCCCGTAATCCTGCCGACTGACAAATAAAGTGGCTTCCTCAAAGAGCCTGAGCAAACGGCAGGTGTCACGTATGAGCTGCCACTGGTTGACATTGAAGTTACACAGGGGAGTCCCCTTTCCGCTTGGATCATCATGAAATCTGTGATGGCTTTTCTCTGTTCATATAATCGGTCCAACATGTGAAGGGTGGAATTCCAACGGGTGGAAACATCGCAAATCAGACTATGTTGGGGAATACCGTTCTGACGCTGTAGCTCAAGAAGGGTGTGTTTGGCGGTGTATGAGTGGCTGAAGTGCATGCAAAGTTTCCTGGAAGTTGTTAGGATGTCTTACATATGGGGGGAACACTTCAGAAACAACCAGATAGAAGGCGTGAGCCATGCAGGGGGCATGGGTCAGCCTTCCTTGGCGCAGCGCTGACAAAATGTTCTTCCCATTGTCGGTAACCATGGTTCCCATTTTAAGTTTTCTTGGAGTAAGCCATGTTTGGATTTCCTGATGAATAAATTTAAGCAGTTCCTCCCCCGTGTGACTCCGTTCGCCAAGACAAACCATGTGAAGCACTGCGTGACACCTCCGTGCCCTGCACACATGGTAGACTGGAGGGGCATTGAGACTAGAGCCTACAGTGGAGGGTGAGGAGATGGCGGAGGATGAGGAGGCCGAGTCGCACGGTGTCACAGGCCCAACGGGCAGGGAGCGCGGAGGCCGAAGCGGCGTGACCTGTCCAAGTTGCTGCTGCTGCAAAGGGACCACATTCACCCAGTGGGCCGTAAACGACATGTACTGTCCCTGACCGTAGTTACAGCTCCAGACGTCGGCGCTGCCATGCACTTTGCTACACACCGACAGGCTCAAGGACTGGCCCACCTTCTGTTCAACAAAAGTGTGCAGCGCTGGTACTGCCTTATTGGCAAAGAAATGACGGCTTGGGACTCTCCACCTCAGCTCGGCACAAGCCATCAGTTCTCTGAAAGGTGAGTCCACCACCTGAAAAGGGAGCGACTGCAGCACCAGCAACTTGGACAGGAGCACATTCAGCTTCTGTGCCGTAGGATGAGTGGCCGCATACTGCTGTCTCTTGGACATGGCTTCGCTGATGGATAGCTGGCGGGATGCATGAATTGGAGGAGGAGGAGGAGCAGGAGCGACAGAGGATGGGTATGACGCACAGCTGCCTTCGGCTGAGGTGCTGGAGCCTTGGCTGGCAGAAATTGGGAGCGGCGTGCCACGTGGTGAGGAAGCAGGCTGACCACCTCTTCGGAGCTTCGGTTCTCCCAGGCCGCATTATGGTGCCGCATCATATGTTGACGCAGGGCCGTGGTGCTAACATTTGGGCCCTGGCCACGCTTCACCTTCTGCCTACATATCTTACATGTGGCCATGTTACCCTCCTGCGGATGCTTCAGGAAAAACTGCCACACTGCCGAGTAGCTACTTTTCCCACCAACAGGCCTCACTGATTCACTGCTACTGTCTCCAGCTCCAGGAACCCCTGCTCCACTACCTCCCGATAAGGTAGCCTGCCGCGCAGCAGGTGCTCTACCCCGTCCCCGTCCCCATTTGGCTTCAGGCTTTACAATTGTGCCCCCATGCTGACTGCCAACCATGCTGCTAACACCTTGCTGCCTCAGTTGCTGACTCCGGGGCAACCTGCGCCCCTCTTCTCCTGAAGATGACGATGAAGCCCCTTCATCACCCGGCTCCCAAGTGCGATCGCGGCTTCATCATCATCATCATCATCATCATCACTGAGTTGTGGCTGTACATCACTGATGTTCTCGGTTTCCTCAACAGTGTCTGGCGCAGGAGCTGGAAAGCTCGCAACACCCACGACACTGTCCACATCACTATTTGTCTGCCGAGCTAAAGAAGCAACTTCCATTTCATGGCTGGGCAGTAGCTGCTGACTGTCCTCTATCTGATCGTCCTCCTCACTAAAGAGTGGAGCTGAACCCAAAGCATAGGATACGTCACTGGGGGAGGGAACGGCGTAGGACAGAGGTAATGGGAGGACAGGGACTGCTCTCGGGGCATGCCAACTCAGGGTTGTGTCAGAGTAACCTACCGACCCTAGACTGGGGGTCTCAGATGTAACTTGTGATGATGTTGATGAGCGCGTTAACCAATCTACCACGGTAGATGCGTTACTGGTAGAGACACGACCGCTAGCAGATCCTGGCAGATCAGGTCTCTCACCATGACTCCTGCTGCCACTCGCCCCTAGTCTGCTGCGACCTCTGCCTGCAGAAACTTGGCCTCTGCCACTCCTCTTTGAACTTCCTGGCACTTGTCTGCCTGACATTTTTATGTATTTGCTTATTTTGTATAACAGATAGGGTGCTAGCTGCAAGTTTGGGATACCCTGTGGCCTGGTGTAATGACAGCAGTCAGAAACCAATGCAAAATTAAATAACTTAGTACAGCTGAGGCTGAAACACGCTTATTTTGTATAACAGATAGGGTGCTAGCTGCAAGTTTGGGATACCCTGCGGCCTGGTGTAATGACAGCAGTCAGAAACCAATGCAAAATTAAATAACTTAGTACAGCTGAGGCTGAAACACGCTTATTTTGTATAACAGATAGGGTGCTAGCTGCAAGTTTGGGATACCCTGCGGCCTGGTGTAATGACAGCAGTCAGAAACCAATGCAAAATTAAATAACTTAGTACAGCTGAGGCTGAAACACGCTTATTTTGTATAACAGGGTGCTAGCTGCAAGTTTGGGATACCCTGCGGCCTGGTGTAATGACAGCAGTCAGAAACCAATGCAAAATTAAATAACTTAGTACAGCTGAGGCTGAAGCACGCTTATTTTGTATAACAGATAGGGTGCTAGCTGCAAGTTTGGGATACCCTGTGGCCTGGTGTAATGACAGCAGTCAGAAACCAATGCAAAATTAAATAACTTAGTACAGCTGAGGCTGAAACACGCTTATTTTGTATAACAGATAGGGTGCTAGGTGCTATTTTGGGATACCCTGCGGCCTGGTGTAATGACAGCAGACAGAAACCAATGCAAAATTAAATAACTTAGTACAGCTGAGGCTGAAGCACGCTTATTTTGTATAACAGATAGGGTGCTAGCTGCAAGTTTGGGATACCCTGCGGCCTGGTGTAATGACAGCAGTCAGAAACCAATGCAAAATTAAATAACTTAGTACAGCTGAGGCTGATACACGCTTATTTTGTATAACAGATAGGGTGCTAGCTGCAAGTTTGGGATACCCTGTGGCCTGGTGTAATGACAGCAGTCAGAAACCAATGCAAAATTAAATAACTCAGTACAGCTGAGGCTGAAGCACGCTTATTTTGTATAACAGATAGGGTGCTAGCTGCAAGTTTGGGATACCCTGCGGCCTGGTGTAATGACAGCAGTCAGAAACCAATGCAAAATTAAATAACTCAGTACAGCTGAGGCTGAAGCACGCTTATTTTGTATAACAGATCGGGTGCTAGGTGCAGGTGTGGGATTTTGTATAAAAAATAGGGTCACGTGCTGAAATGTAATGCCCATGTGGGCTGGGGTTTTTACAGCAGACCAAAAAAATTAAAACTAATCGAGCTATAATGTTAAATGTGCCACTGCCAACATGGGATGCACAGTGGCCAGGAATTTTTACAGCACAAAACACAGCAATTTAAAACTGATCTGGCAAATGAAGTGAAATGAAAATAAAAAAAGCTTTCTTTCCCTGTCACTTTATCTGCTGTCCCTGCCTGGATCGTTCCCGATTTTTCACTATCTTTCCCTATCTTTCCCTGGCTCTCCCTGGCACTCTGTGGGTCTCTGTGGGTCTCCTTGCCTCTCTGTTACTCTCTCCCTGTCTGTAGCAACTTAGCAAGCTCCGTTGTCTGTGCACTGCAAGTCTCAAATGCGCACAAGCAAGATGGCCGCTGCTTTATATAGTGCTGTGACGTCACCGGGGCACCTGGCTGCTGATAGGCTGCATGTGACTGCCCCATCATACCTTGCCCCAGGGTACATGTCTGGACATGTGCTGTCCACCATCTTAGAATGCCTGTCATTGAAATGAATGGAGTTTAAAGGAAAACTTCGATCGATCGAATCGCTGGGAAATTCGGATTCGTTCAGAATCAAATTTTTAATGACATTCAGAATGAATCCGGGTTCGTCCGGATCGATTCGCTCATCTCTAATTTTAACCCTTATGGGCCAGCCTACCTGGAGAATTTGTCACTCTCTATTGCCAGTCCCTTTTCTGACATTTTATGCTGTACATGTTCAACTGTAATTTTTGAAGGGATTTCCAAAAATTTCCTAGGAAAATGATATATTGTTTTTTTTTTTTTTAGCACAGTCTGGGCTTTAATATGACATGTCTTATTTGTAAGTTTGTCAGTGTTATTTTGTTATTTTTATGGAAAATATGTTCAAAAATTTTTTGTAATGTTTTTTCCTTAATAAAACATGAAAGTTTTCCAGAAAATTATACTTTGTGTAAAAGCCCTATTCCTGCCGATTCCGACGGTACCACATATGTTTTGGTAGACACCCTTTCATGCCCAGGAGACACCCAAAACTGAAAACAGTGCTTGAGGAGATTTTCAAAGTAAACACAACTATTTCGCTCTCCTTGCAGTTTTTACACAAAAACACCCCTTTAGATCTGAAATACCCCCCAAAACCATATATATATTGAAACTACACATCTCAAGATTTCTATGCGTACCAGGCTTGGTGTTGTCGCCACAGATGTCCAGGTGGAATCCATTGACAAATTCAGGTTTTCACAGGGTTTCTTGACGACCATAATAAAAAAACAGAATCAAACCCACATTTTCCTAAAAAAAAATTCTAATCATAAAAAAAACACCAAAATTGGAAAGAGCAAGGTCCTCCGAACAGAACAATACCCAACATGCATAGCTACCTGCAAGGGTAGGGTTGCTAATCACCCCAAAGGTAACCATACGCATGAAGGGCATTTCACTTGCAAATTCTAACTTTGCAGACAAAGTGCACACCTTGCGCTTTTTCAACCAAAACAACACTTTACAATTTAAATACCCCCCATAGACCATATATTCTCTGAAATTACACACCTTAAGCATTCTACACGTACCAGGCTTGTTGTCGTAGGTTCAGCTTTCTGGATGCAAACCTTAATGATTTCACTGGTTGCTCCGGATTTTTCTAGAAAAATAGTAAAAAGGCGGAATCAAACCCATATTTTCCTAAAATAAAATATGCTAATCATAAAAAAGACATCTAAATTGGAAATAGCAAGGTCCCCCGAACAGAGCAATACCCAACATGCATAGCTACCTGCAAGGGTAGGGTTGCCAATCACCCAAAGATAACCATATGCATGAAGGGCATTTCACTTGAAAATTCTTACTTTGCAGACAAAGTGCACACCTTACGCTTTTTCAACCAAAACAACACTTTGTAATTTAAATACCCCCATAAACCATATACAGTATCCCCTGAAATTACACACCTTAAGCATTCTACATGTACCAAGCTTGTTGTCGTGGGTTCAGCTTGCTGGACGCAAACCTTCAATGAATTCACTGGTTGCACCGGATTTCTCTAGAAAAATAGTAAAAAGGCGGAATCAAACCCACATTTTTCTAAATTAAAATATGCTAATCATAAAAACACACAAAAATTTGAAAGAGCAAGGTCCGCCAAACAGAACCTTACCCAACATGCATAGCTACCTGCAAGGGTAGGGTTGCCAGTCACCCCAAAGTTAAGCATACGTTATGAAACAACAACAAAACAATCCTTAACATTACCTGCACTAAGAGGTGCAATTAGGGTTAGTTGGTGAGGTGCAATTAGGATACTGTAGCTGTGGCATCAGATTATAAGATCAGTGATCAATATCAGGTATCAAGAACCTGTAAAGGGGCCCATGTTTTTAATCATCACTTGCCACAAGTATACAGCTGTTCCTGCCCCCCCCACTTCCCATCGAATCAGCAACATATACAAATAAAAGGAAAAGAAAATATAGTGTCCACACAAAATACCCGTGCCAGCACACAGGAAACAAAAATAAGTAAAAGGGGCCCACCTACAGTCTAAATCAAAAAATTCTAAACAAAACAATGCCTAGCTCAGTAATCTAATTGAGTGTGATAGACCTCAAAGCAATCTTGTAGGCATAAACCGGGTTGGCTGGGACAGGTCGGGCAATAGTGCCGCACGTCCTTTCTGATGCCACGCTTCCTGCATACCCTGCAAGCCTTTTGGGGATACTTCTTACCACCTACATCGGGAAGCAACTTTATAAAGTGCTTCCCAACTAATCTGGCCTGACTGTAGTTACTAGGCATATCTGGTTCCTCCTCAGTATCCCCAAACAACAAAGCAGGGAGTAACTGCTGCTGGTATTTAACAACATTTAATCTGGAGTCTGGTACTGCTGCCTTGAAGACAACAAAGCTGTTGTAAGTTGCCATTTGGACCAAATGGATAGCAACTTTTGTGTACCAGGATCTGGTTTTGCGGGTGGCGTTGTAATACGTTAATATTTAGTCTTTTGGGAAGGGGCTTGGGGACCACGTTGTTGTACATTCACAACTAACTCATCGTGGATTGTTGTCAGTAGGAATACATTTTTTTTTATCCATGAATTTCAATGCCAGGAGCTCATCGCTTCTTAGAGTGTAAGACTCTCCACGTTTTAGTTTTTTTTTCAAGTATTGACCTGGGCAAGCCTTTTCGATAAGGGTTGATGGTGCCACAGGCCGGGGTATCCAATGAAAAAAGGGCTCTAAATAAGGGGATGCTGGTATAGTAGTTGTCCACATATAAGTGGTAACCTCTCCCAAGTAGAGGAGTCATGAGCTCCCAAATGATCTTTCCACTGACTGATAAATCAAGGGGACAACCATGGGGTCCAGATGTGTGTCCCTTCCTTTATAGATTCGAAAATATTTGATATACACGGTCACACTCAAACATCACATAATTTGTAAAATTTGATCCCATAGCGGGCACGCTTGCTAGGGATATATTGATGAAAAATAATGCGCTCTTTAAAATGCAGAAGTGACTCATCAATACTTAATTTTTGGGAGGGGGTGTACACTTCTGCGAAGCGCTCTGACAGGCTATTGAGCAGGGGCCGTAATTTATGAAGCCTGTCGTGACCGGGCTCACCACGGGGAATAGCAGTGGAATTGTTGTTAAAATGCAGAAATCGCAATAAAATTTGGTAGCGGTTTCTTGACATTATGGCCGGAAATAATGGGGTTGCCAATATGGATTGGGTATCCCAGTAGGAAGAAATACCAAATTTTTTTTAGAATACCCATTGCTAGAGTGAGCCCCCAAAATTTCTTTCTCACTCAAATTTGTGGGTTGCCATGCCTGAGCTCGGGCGTGCCTCTGGTGGGGGTTTTGCGCTAAGACCTGCTCAGCATAGAGATTAGTATAGAAGACCATATCCAGTAGGATGGCTTCTGTAAGAAACAATTTGAAAAAGTCAATGACACCAAAGTTTGTGGTGTCTACATTGACCCCGGGGACCAAATCAAAAGGGGGAATTTCAGGGGAAATATTATCAGGAGGCCTCCACGCAGATGCTCCTTCACCAGTTGCAGCACTCGGTGCCTCCTCCTGCACTACACTCTCCTGCAGCGTGGCCTCACTTTGTGCGGCACTGTCCCTTATACGATGGCTACTACTATAGGACGGCTGTGTTTCCTCAGTAGAGGAGACACTGTCTGACTCGCTGTCTGATGGGAAGTACTCAGACCCTGACTGACTTGAATCTTCCGAGTCAGACGCCATAAGGTAAGCCACAGCTTGCTCTGCGTTATACCTCTGCCAGCCATACCCAAATGTGAAAAAAAAATCTAAAAAAAAAAAAAACTTTAAATATCAAACTAAAGGGTCTTCCCGAACTAAACGCTAGAACTAATGGCTGGAACTAAAGGCTGGAACTGAATGCAAAATACAAAAAATAAAATTTCACAGTAAACAATAAAACAATGCAAATTAACAGTCAAAAATAGAAATAAAAGTGTATAGCTACAACCCGATGAGAAGTGGTGGAGTCAGGAGCAGCAGGTCACGGGATCCCAGCGGACTTAGACCATCCCAGAAGCAGCAGATCCGGCAGATGAAGAAGGTCTTCCTGGGGGCAGCAGGAATAGGGTCCTAAAAGCTGGGAGGGGGGGTGGTCCTAAAAGAGGAGGGGAGACTAGGTTCCCAAAGCACGAGGGATAAGGTTCCAAAAGGAGGGGAGCTAAGGTCCCAAAGCGCGAATGCTAAGGGTCTAAAAGCAGGGTGAATTAAGGTCCCAAAGCACGAGGGCTAAGGTCCCAAAAGGAGGAGAGCTAAGGTCCCAAAGCGCGAAGGCTAAGGTTCCAAAAGCAGGGGGAGTTAAGGTCCCAAAGCGCGAAGGCTAAGGTTCCAAAAGCAGAGGGAGTTAAGGTCCCAAAGCACAAGGGCTAAGGTCCTAAAAGGAGGGGAGCTAAGGTCCCAAAGCGTGAAGGCTAAGGTTCCAAAAGCAGGGGGAGCTAAGGTCTAAAAGGTAATAGCGATCTTAAAATTAGGAAGTGTGGGTGAAAAAGAAAAAAAGGTAGTGTCAGGTCCCGTGGGACGCCTACCTTCCAATAAGTCAGCAACCCCCAATCTCCGCTGCTTTCTTTGCCTATAGCCAAGCCCCCGTTTGCCAGGACGCAGAACACGCCTCACCGGACACGGTTGCCCCCAGGACTTGTTAGCACAAAGGATGCTGACTTATGCAGGGGAAGGCAAACGAACCAGGAACTAGACTGGGTAGAGACAATCGGGCAGGGGTCATACACGGGAGATCAGTCCGAGGATGCACGGTACAGGAGGATTTAGATAGAAGAATAGTCAGGGCTAGCAAAAGGTCACACCGGGAGGTCAGAGATACGCGGTACAGAGGAGCAGGCAGGAATCGTGGTCAAAAACAGGCAAGGTCGGTCCAGGCGGCAATCAGGAATGGTCATACACGGCAAGATTCGTAGGGAAAACAGATATCACAATCACACCCAGCAGCCCGCTATCACGGGCAAGGAACAAGTGCAGAGTGAACAGCTTTATAGGAATGATGGAGCAGGAAGAGGGAAATGATTGGTGCAATTTAGGAACCCTGAGGCTGATTGCCCCATTCAAACTAACAAGCTTGGGCTCATTGGCCCAGATCCAATTAGGGCATAAATAGAAACAACTGTCGCGCGCGCGTGTAGGAAGCCGCGCACCGGGAGCGCGCCGAGATGACAGTGGCGCGGCCGCTCCCGACGCCGCCGGAGAGGATGCCGCCTGAGCAGCCGCTCGCGACTGAAACAGCCGAGCGGCGGCCGGGGAGAGGAGACGCTGAGCCGCCGCCTGACAGAGACGCCGCCCAGCCCGCACGCTGGCCGAGCGGGAGCAGCCGACGTGGGACCGGAGGACAGGTGAGTGTAAGGGGGTCCCCGTGACACTACCCCCCCCTTCATGAGGGGCCTCAGGACCCTTACCCGGTTTATCTGGATTCTCACGATGGAATCTATTAACTAAGGTTCTGGCATGGACATCTCTAGCTGGTACCCAACACCTCTCCTCAGGACCAAACCCCTTCCAATCAATTAAATACTGTAATGAATTTTGAACTACCCGAGCATCGAGTATTCTATTCATTTCATATTCAGGCTCATCTCCCACTATGACCGGAGGAGGAGATGACACCTGAATATTTTTGGCAGATTTTAACAAAGAAACATGAAAGGTCGACGGAATTTTCATGGATAAAGGTAACTTGACTTTAAAGGTAACATTGCTCAGTTTGTTAGTAATGGGGAAAGGACCGATGTACTTAGGGCCTAACTTAGACGAAGGTTGTCTAAGGGCAATATTTTTTGTAGATACCCAAACCCAGTCACCCACCTGAAATGGTGGTTCTTGCGACCTATGTCGATCCGCAAAACCCTTATAACTTCTGGAGGCCTTCTTAAGGTTTGTCTGTATCTCAGACCACACCTTATTCCTTTCACGTAGCCATTCCTCCAAGGCCGGCAAGTTGGAGGAAGGACCAGAGAAGGATGTCGCCTTAGGATTCTTACCATAATTACAGAAAAACGGCGAAAACTTAGTCGACTCGCTAGGCGCATTGTTAAAGGCGAATTCTGCAAAGTCGATAAATTCCACCCACTGCTCTTGACGGTCGGACACAAAACAGCGTAAGTATTGTTCTAAGCTCTGATTCACCCATTCGGTCTGTCCGTTAGACTGGGGGTGATAAGCTGTAGAAAGAGAAACTTTAATACCTAAGCGATTACAGAAGGCTTTCCAGAAACGAGATACGAACTGAACCTCCCGATCTGAAACAATATTTTGTGGTAAACCGTGGAGGCGAAAAACATGATTAATAAATAGTTGTACTAAATCTGGTGCCGACAGAAGTTTTATTAAAGGGATAAAGTGGGCCATTGTACTGAAGCGGTCCACCACTACCCAAATTACAGTATTCCCCTGCGACGGGGTAGGTCAACAATAAAATCCATGGATATGTGTGACCATGGCTCCCTGGGAATTTCTAGAGGAACCAATAATCCCGCTGGAGAGCCATGGGTGGTTTTACTCCGGGCACATACAGGGCATGCTTCGACAAAGGCGGTGATATCGCGTCTGATGGTAGGCCACCAGACATGGCGTTTGGCGATAGCCAAGGTTTTTCGAATACCTAAATGACCGGCGGACTTGGCATCATGTAATTCCTGTAAAACGGCAAGACGTAGATGAGGTGGAACAAATAAACACTCAGAGGGTTTACCAGGAGGAGAATCAACCTGGAATGGCGTCAACGAGTTAGACAAGTCAGGGAGAAGAGCACCTACTACACATCCTAAGGGCAAAATCGATTCCGCAGAACCCACCTGGTCCTTACAATCCCCAAAGTTCCGAGATAGGGCGTCTGCTTTGGCATTCTTCTTCCCAGGTTTATAGGTAATAATGAAATTGAAGCGAGAGAAGGAGAGTGCCCAGCGAGCCTGACGGAAGTTGAGCCTTTTGGCGGATTCTAAATATTCTAGATTCTTATGATCAGTATATACAGTAATGGGGTGTAGAGAGCCTTCTAGCCAGTGACGCCATTCTTCAAAAGCCAGTTTAATACCCAATAGTTCCCTATTCCCAACATCATAGTTGCGTTCGGCTGGAGAAAATTTACGGGAAAAGAACGCACAAGGATGCAGTTTTTCTGGATTGCCCGAATATTGGGAGAGGACTGCCCCCACCCCTAGTTCAGAAGCGTCAACTTCTAACACAAAAGGGTGCTTAGTATTGGGATGTACCAAAACTGGAGCTGAAGTAAAAGTTTCCTTCAGTAGTTGGAAGGCGTTTATTGCTGAGGGAGGCCACTCCTCAACAAAAGCGCCCTTCCGAGTAAGATCAGTTAAGGGACTCACAATAGCAGAGAATCCCCTTATAAATTGTAGAAATTCGCAAACCCTAAAAATCTCTGGAGTGCCTTAAGGGTTCTAGGTTGCTCCCACTCCATTATTGCGGAAACTTTGGAGGGATCCATAACCAACCCACGCTTGGAGATTATATATCCCAGGAACGGAATTTCAGATACTTCAAACACACATTTGGAGATTTTTGCATACAGATGATTCTCCCGTAACCTCTGTAACACCGCTTTGACATGCTGACGGTGTTCCGACAGGGAACGGGAAAAAATGAGTATGTCATCCAAATAAACCACTAGAAACCGACCCAGGAAATCACGGAATATGTCATTTACAAAATCTTGAAACACTGCAGGGGCATTACATAAGCCAAAAGGCATCACCAAGTATTCGTAGTGCTCGTCTTTTACATTGAAGGCAGTCTTCCATTCGTCCCCCTGGCGAATGCGAATTAGGTTATAAGCCCCTCTAAGGTCTAGTTTGGAGAAGATCTGAACCCCCGAAACCTGATTGAATAGGTCATTGATCAAAGGTAGCGGATACCTATTCTTAACGGTAACCTTGTTTAACCCTCGATAATCTATACAGGGGCGTAACCCGCCGTCCTTCTTCTCCACAAAAAAGAAACCTGCACCGGCAGGAGAGGTGGAAGGACGGATAAATCCCTTCTTGAGGTTCTCTGAAATATAATCCCTCATGGCCAGCTCTTCTGACCATGTGAGATTATAAATTTTCCCTCTAGGGGGCATTGTCCCCGGAAGTAAATCGATAGGACAATCGTAGGTCCTATGTGGGGGGAGAATTTCAGCGGATTTTTCTGAAAACACATCTGCCCAATCGGCATAGGCTGGAGGTAACCCATCAAGGATGACCGGTGAGGACCTAAGGGATATAGAGAAGCAGTGATCGTAACAGAAAGGGCTCCATTTTACAAGGTCCCCAGACTCCCAATCTATCACGAGCAGCTGCTCGCGACGGAAACAGCCGAGCGGCTGCTCGCGGCGGAAATAGCCGAGCGGCGGCCGGGGAGAGGAGACGCCGAGCCGCCGCCTGACAGAGACGCCGCCCAGCCCGCACGCTGGCCAAGCGGGAGCAGCCGACGTGGGACCGGAGGACAGGTGAGTGTAAGGGGGTCCCCGTGACAGGTAGGAACCCGCACCACATTTTTATAGCAGCTGACAAGTAGTCCCATTATGCCTATGGCCACCCACCCAGGCAGAGTCAGCCCCCCCAAACGAGAGAGACCGTTTCAACAACGGCAGCCACCAAGTGAACTACATGTCCCAGCATGCCTACGGCCACCCACCCAACCAAATAAGACCACACACACAGTGGTGACACCCAGCATCCCCACACACCTCAGATTAGCATAACATTTTCTTAAAAAAAAAACAAGGATCGGCACAAAAAAAAAAAATGGGTCAGCGCCTGCACTATGTTTTCATCAAGTGAACTACATGTCCCAGCATGCCTACGACCACCCACCTAACCAAATAAGCCCCCCCCACACACGGTGGTGACACCCAGCACCCCAACTCAGCACCCACACCTCAGATCAGCATAACATTTTAAAAAAAAAGGATCAGCACAAAAAAAAAAGGTCAGTGCCTGCACTATGTTTTTATAAAGTGAACTACATGTCCCAGCATGCCTATGGCCACCCACCCAACCAAATTAGACCCCACACACAGTGGTGACACCCGGTACACCCACACACCTCAGATCAGCATAACATTTTTTTTTTTAAAACAAGGATCAGCACAAAAAAAAACAAAAAAGGATGACACCTGCACTATGTTTTTATCAAGTGAACTACATGTCCCAGCATGCCTACGGCCACCCACCCAACAAAATAAGACCCCCACACACACGGTGGTGACACCCAGCACCCCAACTCAGCACCCACACCTCAGATCAGCATAACATTTTTTTTTTTTAAAAAAAGGATCAGCACAAAAAAAAAAAAAAAAAAAAAGGTCGGCGCCTGCACTACCTGTGAACTACATGTCCCAGCATGCCTACGGCCACCCAGCCAACAAAAAAAGACCCCCACACACATGGTGGTGACACCCAGCACCCCAAATCAGCACCCACACCTCAGATCAGCATAACATTTTTTTTTTTTTTTTAAAGGATCAGCACAAAAAAAAAAAAAAAGTCGGCGCCTGCACTATGTTTTTATAAAGTGAACTACATTTCCCAGCATGCCTACGGCCACCCACCCAACCAAATAAGACCCCACACACAGTGGTGACACCCAGTACCCCCACACGCCTCATATCAGCATAACATTAAAAAAAAAAATAACAAGCATAAGCACAAAAAAATAAATAAATAAATAAAAGGTCGGCGGCTGCACTATGTTTTTATAAAGTGAACTACATGTCCCAGCATGCCTACGGCCACCCACCCAACCAAATAAGACCCCACACACAGTGGTGACACCCAGTACCCCCACACACCTCAGATCAGCATTAAAAAATAAAAAAAAAACAAGGATCAGCACAAAAAAAAAGTCGGCTCCTGCACTGTTTTTGTTAAGAAAACTACATGTCCCAGCATTCCTACGGCCACCCACCCAGGCAAAGTCACCCCCCCACACGAGAGACCCCCCCTGGCACCCCAACCCATATCCGATCAGTTAGCACATACACCAGATCGGTTGGAAAAGGGTTACAATGGAGGCGATGGCAGGCGCACTATGGATCCCAGCATGCCACCCACCCATGCACCCACTCACCCGCCCACCCACACTTCAGTGACCCACCCCACACCCCCACACAACCCAACACACACCCACACACACCTCCACCTACTTCAGAACCGACGCTCAAAGGGGCAGGCGGCAGATCGCAAGTAGTTTTTATAGTGGTGGCGCGTGACTGGGGTGAGGCCAGAGTCACCCCCAGTGACCCCCTGAAGACTCTTCTAGATCCCTGACCTGGAATCGCCGACCGCTGTGATTGCTAATGGCCCCGAGGTAAGCAAATGTCAAGCACGTAACACCTACGTGCTTGCCACTTAACGCAACAAAAGGGTTAATTCTTTGCGGAATCAAGTTTTTCTGGTTTGAGCGCATACACACATCGCGCAGGCTTGTGGTTAAGCTATTAACTCATTTTTTTGTCTACATTAATTCCTTTAGACCAGGATTTTATAAATCCTGCCACTGCTCGAGCATTTCATCTTTACTCAGGCTGCAACAGATCCAGTACCATGAGGAGGCATTTCCTTTAAAGTAGATGAATGGCAATCAATCTGCATTATTTCTTCTTTAATCTTCGTTCCAAATTATCTCACCTTGTAACACTCTATACATCACAAGTTAAAACATTCTCTACTGTGTTTATTATTGAAAGTATTTCAGTTAGGAATGAAATAGTACAAATAACTATAGCACCAGTAAGGTGGAATGAAAGCATATCCCTAATTCAAAGTATATGTTATCAGATATCCAGTTATCAAGTAACATGTACACTTTGACTTTATATTTTAGACCAAAATGGTTTGGAGGAAACATTTATAGGAAATTTCCACTGTGACCATTTTAAATATGGAAGTTATCTCGTCATTGGGTCATAATCAGCAAAGAAAATGGACCTTTACTATACTAATGATGGAAGTATAGTATATAGGGAAATTGGCAGAAATGAATCCCTCATACACCTAATGTAAATTTCCCAGTCTGTAAATCACAAGTGACAACAAGGAAAACTTCATAGACATAGAAAACTTACATAGAGCACATGTGCTCAACCAGTGGTCCGGGGGAGCCGTCAGAGCCAACGGGTATAGCCCCTGACCTGCAATGGGGTAAGTGGCAGTGGTTAATCGAACTAGTGAGTAAATGCAGCTGAATAAAGGTACAGTAAGGATGGGTGATTGCACTGAGAGTGATCTACAGTAGAAGAGGCGTATTAGCAAATAGAGGTGACAATGGTGGCGTGGAGAAATACGGTGAAATTGACTGTGCAACACCACCTCTGGGTGGTTAATCTTTGGCATAATAATGTTTTTTTGTATTTATTTGCATGCTTTGCATTGATGGCTAAAATGGGTAAAATATTGGAAACATGGCTAGCATTCATGCTACAAGTGAACGCAGGAGTGTGGTGGAAGGGGTGTGATGGAAGGACCTACAAGTGTAGAAAAATACAATTCTGTGAAATACTCACCTGTAGAATTGGTATTATATGCATACAGCACGTCCTGCTCCAGATGTAGTAATAACATGTGGGTAATCCTCCGCCTGAGGCGCTGTTCACTGCAGACATGTAGAAAACAGGCTCCTCCCGGCCCTACATATACCGAGGGACCTCCCACAAATCCCCAGCATTGAAAAGCAGTGAAAGGAGAAGCCAGGAGAAACCAACCACCCAAAAACTGGCAATAATAACAATGATAACAATCACCAAACAGGGGATCCAGAACAACGTGAAACCAGGGTGGGTTGGAGCAGGACGTGCTGTATGCATATAATACCAATTCTACAGGTGAGTATTTCACAGAATTCTATTATTCTAAGCATACAGCACGCCCTGCTCCAGATGTAGTAATAACATGTGGGACATCCAATAGCAGTGTCCGTAAAGTAGGGTGGGATCCCCAACAGAAAAGGCAACAGCAAGCAGTTTAAACTACTGCCGCCTGCAAAACCTTGCGGCCAAACACAGCGTCAGCTGAGGCCCTAACATCAATCTTGTAAAACTTAGTAGAAGTATGAACAGAAGACCAAGTAGCGGCCTTGCAAACTTGTTCCACAGAGGCCTGGTGCTGAAAAGCCCAAGAAGCCCCAACAGCTCGAGTGGAATGAGCAGTAAGACAGAAGGGGGGAGACTTCCCCTTAGTAGAATAGGCTTAAACCACAGCCTGACAAATCCATTTACTGATGGTAGACTTGGCGGGAGCCAAACCCTTCCTAGGCCCATGAGGCACAACGAAGAGAGCATCAGTCTTCCTGAAAGCCTTAGTGATAACTAGGTAATACTTGACGCACCTAACCACATCCAAGGAATGCAAAACCCTCTCCTTAGGGTTACTAGGATTAGGGCACAGAGAAGGAAGTACAATATCCTGATTCAAATGAAAAGCAGACACCACTTTAGGTAGAAAGTCTGGCTTGAAACGGAACACCACCTTATCCTGGTGTCTCTCGTAGTAAGGAGGCTGAATAGATAAGGCAGCCAACTCAGACACACGCCTAACAGAAGTGATAGCTACTAAGAAGATAACCTTGAGCGTGAGCACAGCGAGAGCAGCCTCCTGAATAGGCTCAAAAGGAGCACCCTGCAGGGCCGATAAAACCAAGTTTAAATCCCAAACAGGTACCATAGGCTTTCGAGGGGGACGCACATGAGTGACCCCCTGAAAGAAGGTCCTGATAAGAGGATGCTGGGCAAAGGTCTTCTGGAAGAAGATAGACAGGGCCGAAACCCGGCCCTTCAGAGTACTAAGCTTAAGACCTAAGTCTAGACCATGTTGTAAAAACTCCAGCACCCTAGAGACTAAAAATTCCCAGTAGGGAAGAGACCTGGACTCACACCAGTCAATGTAAGAATGCCAGACTCTATAATAGATAGCAGAAGAAGTCTTTATCCTGGCTTGCACCATAGTAGCCACTACAGATGCAGACAAGCCCTTTTCCATCAGGATGGAGGTTTCAACAGCCAAGCCGTTAAAGCCAGAGTTAGTAAATTGGGATGGCATAGAGACCCCTGAGTTAGAAGATCTGGCAACCTTGGCAGATCGTACTGATCTACTGCCATTTGAACCACGTCTGCGAACCACACTCTTCTTGGCCACCTTGGGGCCACCAGAAACGCGGGTACCCCTTCCAGAGCAATCTTGCGCAGAACTCTGCCCAGAAGGGGAATTGGTGGAATCACGTACAGGAGCCGAAACTCCCTCCAAGACATGGACAGGGCATCCGTGGCCAGAGCCAGAGGATCCTGAGACAGGGATACAAAGCTCGGGAGCTTGTGATTGTGACGGGACACAAACAGATCCACATCTGGCACACCCCAACGGTGACACAGGGACTGAAATACCCTGTTGCAGAGGGACCATTCCCCCTGACGGGACGACCCCCTGCTCAGAGCATCTGCCAGCAGGTTCTCCGCCCCCGGAATGTATACAGCCGAGATGCATTGGACATTGGCCTCCGCCCATGTTAGGATCAGAGAAACTTCCTGGAGAGCCCCTTTGCTCCGGGTCCCTCCCTGATGGTTGATGTAGGCAACCGCCGTTCTGTTGTCTGAGCGTACCTGAACCGCCCGACCCCTCAGGTGATGGGTCAATTGTTCCAGCACCAATCTGACCGCCCTGAGTTCCAAGATATTGATAGGTAGATGGGCCTCCTGAGGGCCCCACCTCCCCTGGAAGCGCAGGGACTTCCAGAATCCCCCCCAACCCGACAGACTGGCATCCGTTGTGACCGTCTCCCAGGAGGGAGCCAGGAAGGATCTGCCCCGTGTCAAGTTCCTGTAGTCCAGCCACCGCGCAAGGGATTGTCTGACCGAGGGGGGAACCACCCATAACCCGTCTAAGGACGCTGGGTTCTTGTTCCAAACTGACAGAAGCTGCAGGATTCTCAAATGAAACTGGGTGAAGGGCACCGCCTCGAAGCTTGCCACCATCGAGCCCACCAACTGCATTCCCTGCCGGATGGAGGGATGAGGGCTCGAAAGCAGGGACATCGCCTGCGTTGTCAGAGCTTCCACCTTCTGCTGAGGAAGGAATATCCTTGACTGAACTGTATCCAGAATCATCCCCAGGAACGGGGTCACTGAGGAGGGGGACAGAGAGGACTTGGGGTAATTGATCACCCATCCGAAGGACTCTAGGGTGGACACTACTAACTGAGTGTCCAGCTCTGCCTGCTGCAGAGACCGAGAGGTGATGAGTATATCGTCCAGGTAGGGCAACACGCGTATGCCCTTTAGTCTTAACAGGGACATCACCCCTGCCAGCACCTTGGTGAACACCCTGGGAGCCGACGTGAGGCCGAATGGCAGGGCCACAAACTGGTAATGCTGATCCAGCAGCGCAAATCTGAGAAACCTTTGGTGTCCAGGGAACACCGGAACGTGCAGGTAAGCATCCTTGATGTCCACAGATGTCATGAAGTCCCCTCGGCGCAGCGAGGCAATAGCCGAGCGCAAAGTTTCCATACGGAATTGCTTGTTTCTGACAAATCTGTTGAGGATTTTTAAATCCAGAATGGGTCTGATTGACCCGTCCTTTTTGGGTACCGTGAAAAGGTTGGAATAAAACCCCCTGCCCCTGTCTCTTAAGGGGACCTTGCAAATGACCCCTAGATCCAGAAGGTCCTGCACAGCCAGCATCAAGACCCGAGCTGAGGCAGGGTCCTGAGGGATCTGGGACCCAACGAACCTGGTAGGGAGCCGTACAGCAAAATCTTGTAACCGGAGGACACTACCTCCTGAATCCATCCGAGACGTGGCGACTCCAGACATGCTGGAAGTGCTGTAGACGCCCCCCCACCCTGACGGGCGAGGGCGCCCCTTCATGCTTGAGGGGTCTTGGGGGGGCCTTGGGCCCCCAGGAGGAACTGGGACGGCGTCCTTTATTCTTGTTCCAGGGATCTGCACGAGACCCAGCGAAGGACACTCCTCTGCCTTGCTTAGCCCCACGGTAGGGGGTCGATTGGGAGCTTGGGCCACGAAAGGGCCGAATCTGACGCTTGCGCTGGGGTAACTTGCCACCTTTGGCAAAGATATCTAACCTTTCTCCAAACAGGTGCAATCCCTTAAGGGCCTTCTTGGCGCCGTTATCAGCGGCCCACTGGCGCAACCAGACCGCTCGGCGTATGGCTACCACCAGAGCAGACGATCTAGCGTTCAACTTAATAGCATCGTCCGATGCAGATAGGATATAGTTCACAAAAGTTTCACAGGTGGCCAAAGAATTGGCAGTATCAGAGGGCAAGTCATCCGCCCCTTCAAGAGCAGTCTTAACTACAGTCCTGAGCGCCACCGCCGTGATGGCTAAGGCGCACACTGGGCAGAGCGACGCTCCCCTAAATGCAAAGGCATGACGTGCCAGTTGGTCAACACACCGATCCTCTGAATCCCGCAGCGTAGTAGTGTCGGGGGAGTGCATAATAGAGGTGTTGGACAGACTAAGAATTGGGGCATCGACCTCGGGTGGCGATGTCCAACACTTGACCAGGTCAGCAGGAAAGGGATATTTCTTATCCACACTTTTAGGAACCCCATGAAGTTTGCGGGGTGTTCCCATTCTTTCAGCACGAGGCTATTAAAATGGGTTTGTTCGGGAAATTCCAACCGCGCCCTAGCGGTGTGGAACAGATCACCCCTTTGCCGGGGAGCCGCGGCAGGGGGAGAGAGGGACAATACGTCAAAGATCTGGGTCAGCAGTCGATCAGAACCAGACTCTTCCTGTCCCCTGGACTCGTCGTCGTATGACCCTGAGTCAGAGAACAGTTCCCCTTCGTCTGAGGGGGGATGTGCGTAAGAAGCAAATCATCAGATTCTATAGGAAATATAGTAGATTCAGGATTCAAATGTCGCCTCTTGGCATTGGCCTTGCGCGCCAAGGAGCCAGCAATTAAGTTTTCCACACTAGCCAGTCTAGTGGCCAAATCAGAATGAGAATCCCCACTGGTATTGGGGGTTATGCTCAGACTTGGGGGAGTAGGTGAAGCGAGGCGACGTGCGGGTCCAGCCTCAGAAGAGGTGGGAAGACCGGCTAGCGCCTGCTGTGCACAAGGGACACAGACCCGTGCATTGTCACTGCTGCTAGGTAAGACCCCACAAGCTACACACAGATGGGCTTGTCCCGAGGGAACCCCGTTCACAATATCCTGAAATGCCTCCATATGGTGATTATAATGTGCAATATGCCAGTAGGGATTGATGCTATAAAGCAACCCTGGATGCCCCAATGACCAGCTGGGAAGTGGTAGTGATTTATTAAAAGTCTGGACCGGGCGCTACGCCGGGCCGGGAGAAGCCACCGAAGTTCACGGTCTGAAAGACACAAGGGGAACAGGGATGTCAGAGCCAAGCGAGGAGAAGCAAAAGCTAAAGATAGGTCGCCCGTGAGGGCACTTACAAAACAGCGAGGGCAGGACAGTCTTCACCATGCAACACGTGAGAAGGAAATGGCGCCAGCGAACCTCGAAGGGCGGGCCAGAGCTGAAGATGACGCGGAACGCGCCACACCAGACCACGACCCCCTCGGAGAGCGCGAAGCTCGGAGCGCGTAGCCAATCAGAAAACCAGTAGTTAGAAACTGAACCCCGACCGAGTGAATCACTTCAGGGACTAAACATGACAGGATTAGAATACAGAAAGAAACTCGTAGCACGCAATCAGAGCTGCCGTACGCACCAAGTAAAATACATTAAGGGCGCTGCGGCTAAGTTAAGATCAATGTGAAATGCGGCTCATGACACCCGGTAACCGTCAGGGGCTAAAAGCTTACAAGTGTAATGGGGCAAGGTAGCCGTCGTACACACAACCCCCCCTCTTTTCCCCCCAATAGCAGGGGGAACTAGGAAGGAAGGTGACCCAATACTTGGCGTTCACCGCTACACGGGGTGTGGGGCGCTGATGCGGGAGGGGCATCCTCTGAAGGCTCACCGTTAGCCTTAACCGCCTACCCTATGGTGGGGGATTGCGGTGGAGCCTAGCTCCGTAAGAACACAAGGTGCTGCCTACCTTCACCCGACCAACGCAGCCCAGGCTGGGAGGCAATTACTTCACAATGAGGACGGGTGGAAATAGTCCCGCAGGGCCTCGGGCTGTAAAGCCCCCGCTCGCCTGCGAGAGCGTGATACTTCATGTCTTCGCAATGAGCACTGCAGAGAAATCTGGGGATTTGTGGGAGGTCCCTCGGTATATGTAGGGCCGGGAGGAGCCTGTTTTCTACATGTCTGCAGTGCCTACAGCGCCTCAGGCGGAGGATTACCCACATGTTATTACTACATCTGGAGCAGGACGTGCTGTATGCTTAGAATATCACTATAATGGTGTTTGTGGAGACAGTGGGTACCTTGATTGTTGTAGAAACTCTGAATTACTCCATTTAAAATGTAGAACATCTGAAAGTATTTATTGTGGTCTGCGACCAGTTTCCAAATCATGTAAGTGGCCCACGCTTGTCAAAAGGTTGAGCACCTCTGGGTTAGAGCAAGGTATGGAAAGAAAAATGTATATGATTTCAGGAGAAAAGACTACCATAAACAGTCTGGGAGGTAAGATTTTGATTTGATTTTGTACTGATTTATATATTTTTTTAATAGTTTATTAACCACTCTTTAAATGTAAATGAAGTAAAATAGTATGGAGAGGTTGCAAAGATACATATGCCATGCATAGTAAGTTTCTTTAGATCAGCTCTAAAAGAGGGCCAGCAGAAAGTGCTCTATATACAAGGAGCACTTAAGGTAACTCTTAGTTTAAAAGAGTACTTTCTCATTCATGGTCTATGGCACAAAATGACAGTTAATCACGTGACTGTTGGTGACAAATCTGAATTTCCCAATGGGCTTGCACATTCAACCTGAAGAGTTTCCGTTGGTCACGTAATTAACTCATGGTTTTTGCCATAGACCATTAAAGCGGTCCTTCACTCTGAATAAGAGCATATCTTATATGTTTCCCACACCCTGTACATACAGATTGCCCACATTAAAAATTATCCTACCTGCATCTACTGCATGTTATGAGCCTTTAAACATCCAAGATGGCGGCTCATGGAACATCTGGCAGCCGGCAAACAGGAAGTGCCTCCTGACTGTGCTGCTCTGCATTCTGGGATTGCTGACCTTTTCCTGACCCCAGCTCTGCTCTGTCTGAGCAAAGCACAGCTATAACCCACCCCCCTGTACTTTATCCCACTCTCCTTTCCTCAGTAAGTGTAATGCTTCTGAGTCAAGATGGCGGTGCCCTTATACTAAAGTCCTGAATAGAGTTGCATCCCAGTGAGGGAAAGAATAATAAGTAAGTGACTAAAAACATAAAGTTTATAAATTTTAGATGCTGGCTAATAGTTTTATAAGGGTTTGGGCTTTTCAATAAATCATGGTGAAGGTGCGGTTTAATGAGGTGGTGACTTGCTCATAGTTCCTCTTTAAGGCCTCCTTCCCCCTCCTTCCTTCCAAATGCCAGCAGAAGAGGAGCAGAAGAGTAACCTCAGGGACAACAGATAGTGAAAGGACACCGTCCAGCGCTGGATGAAGATGATAAAGGCAAGTATAGGGTAAATTATATTTTTTGTGACTTTCTTTTAACTTTGTCTACCCAGAACTATTGAAGGGTCCAAGGGACCCCTGTACTAGTTCAAAGGGCTGGGAGGCCACATGTTACCTGCTGGCATGGCAGCCTCCAAACCATGGGGAACCCAGACGCTATTCTTTGTGTGCCAGCTGGTAGCAGCAGGAGGGGACACTGCACAAGGAAGCACTTTTAAGTTGTCAAAACCCAGAGCAATTCTGCCCCAACCATATCAACTCTGGTACGGCCTGTACCAACAAAGCAATAGTTGGACACTAAAGTACACATACTTTCTGACCTTTAAAGTGGACCAAAACCCACGCTGATCGACCCCGGAATCTAGATGATTCCTGGGCTGATCGATTCCCTCCCCCCTGGGCATCCAAAATCGGGATGCCCTGCTGTGTGAAACCCCCAGGTCATCCCATACACTTACCTTGATTCCCGGCCCAATGCCTCATGCATGAGCTGCGAGCCGCGGCCGCATCCCCACCATGCTTCTAGCAGGCAGCGTGCCCACGCCAGCCATTTGTGAATGGCCGGCGCGGGCAGGCTCCCTTTTACAGGGAAAAGGGGGATGCAGCCGCCAGCGCACTCGGGGGGGGGGGGGGGCGCTGGCCATAGACTAAGGCTTAGATGACGTGACGTCAGCGGCTCTGAGTGCTTTGATTGGACGAGCGTCTGCGCATGCACCGTAGGACTGGAGAACGGTGAGTTGACTTCTGTAATCTGGGGGTTTCACACAGCGGGGCACCCCGATCAGGGGAATAGTCAAAATCCTGGGTTTTGGTCCACTTTAAGGTCAAAGCAGGCTATTCGGCTGCCCCAGGGCATCCCGTTTGGGGGATCTCAGCTGTGTGTAACCCCATCGGTTGCCTTCCCAGTGCTCCAATGGCATTTTTGTGGCCCATCGCACTATTCTCGACCTCCCAGTAGCCGAGTTGCACACCAGCGCCCAACCATCCCAAAAGGCATGGCGCAGGAGTGTTCCTAAGGATTGGGGGGATGTGGGTGGTATTTTAGAGGGACCCTGGAGTATTATTTGATAAGAGGTTCATTTTAAAGTAGACCTACGAGTCTATGCTAGGTCTGTACAATCACTTCCCCCACCAGAAGTCATGCCCTGTCCGGCTGCCATAGCATTTGTGCCACTTGGAATTACCAATGAGCTTTTTATCAACCACTCACTGGAGCAGCCGCAGGTTCAGCCTCTGATTGAGTAAGGGGCAAAACCTGTGGGCCAGGTAATTTCGACTATAGTGTTGGCCCACATTCCAAGTTTCCTCGACCAAAAAGTAGGTTCTAAATAGGACAAAGCATAACAAACCCCAAAAAACCTAGAGCTCAAATGCTAAAAAAACAATATTTGCAAGAATATATACACTCTTTATTAAGATGAATAAAATCATTAGGTTAATTTCTGACCGTGGTCATTACATTTACAACATGTTTTTTTCTGTCAAATTCTTATATGTTTTTGTTATATAATGTGGTACACTACCAGCTATATACTGTAGTACAGTATATTGTGCAATTTATGGGCAGTTTTTGTTGTTTTTAAGAGGTTTTAAATCAACACTGTTATGTGTCTTAGTAAAGTGTGTATATATTTTGCAATAATGGTGTATTTAATATTTGGGTCCTAGATAGGTTTTGGGGGCTTGTTCTGCACTCTGCACAGCTCATCCACAGCCAATAAACACAAATCTATGGGTAGAATCTCTCCCCCCGAGCCTTTTCATAGTATATGGGCACGCCTCTGTTAATTCCTAAAAACTGGAGCACTCCAAAGGCACACAAAGGCAATTAAAATACATTCATATTTTAAGGGCCGGTACTGTTCATAGATATTTGGTGGTCTTTGGTGCAATTTTGAGGCTGCTTTAGTTGTTTTTCACGGAATGGTTTCGCTACTGACTTGCAGATCTACAAGCAAAACTGACTGGAGGTCTGCTTACCCTCAACCGTATGATATTCAGATATGGGATGCTCCTCCTTGCTACAGGTAAAATAGGGCCCAAATC
Organism: Gastrophryne carolinensis; assembly: GCA_027917425.1. NCBI lineage: Eukaryota > Metazoa > Chordata > Amphibia > Anura > Microhylidae > Gastrophryne > Gastrophryne carolinensis. The sequence goes on along the minus strand of CM051234.1, from coordinate 212,165,583 downwards.
AGGCAGAGGTGATTACCGATGCAAGGTTGCACTAGTGCAATGGCTGCTTGAGATTTGGGATGCTCCTCCATGCTACAGGTAAAATGGGGCCCAAATCAGCCAGAGATGATTACTGATGCAATGATATTGATGGAGCAGTGCAGAGGTTCCTAACGTTTTTTCAACAAGTGTCCCTTTTCGTTTTCTGATTTACTTTAAGTACCACCTTGGTCCTGTGCAGTGGGCTAACTAAATGTGACAAAGCCCTGGTGCAGACATTAAATGGGCCTCTTTCAAGGCTCATAAATAAACTTTTTTCTGTCAATTAGATGCAGCAATAAAACTAAAGACTGAAACAGCAGAGACAATAGTCCTTTATCTAAATGATGGCAAGTTTGCACAAATATGATAAATAAGGTAGAGGGAGCAGCCCCCTATAGTTACACCCTGGTACTGCGTGAGCATTGTCAGTGAGCTTAAACCATAATCAAAACACATAAAACAGATATTTAAAGTTAAAGAATCACACAAAATCGGGTGTTTTTTTTATTAATGATGAAAAAAACTCTTGCATGAAGTCTAGATGGCAGCAGGTCAGGTTTGGGTGCAGGAAAGTCTACAGCCTTGTCAAGTACCACCTGAGAGGATCTCGAGTACCACCAGTGGTACTAGTGCCACCTGTAAGGAACCCCTACTCTAGTGCAATGCACATTGGTGCATGAGACCAGCGCTGGAGCATGGACCCAGTAGGTTACTTGATTTTGGGCTTAGTTTTATTGGTAGTGGAGCTTTGCCTCCCAAATTATCATGACCCAGAGATAAAGGGGTAAAGGGACCTTCAGTCATTTTTGACAAGAGGTCCATTTTAAATAATATTATGATTTTGGTGTCCACTAAGCGCGAATGTATCAAAACATTTGGGAAAACTGAAGAACAGGACAAAACTGAGGCACAATAAAACAACCCTACTGGAGACGCGTTTGACAGTCTGAACAATTGATTGAATTGCAACAAAAATTTAATGATGTTTTAGTAGGTTTGTGGTTTATTTAATTGCTTTGTTGATTTTAATTATTTATACCCAAAAATGGGTAAAAAAGAATTATTTTGCATTATCCCCTCTTATGAACAAACTTCTAGAACCAAGATCTAGGGGAGGGCTCCCTTTAAATACTACTTCATGTATCCACTAGGACCTCCTATGATCATGGCCACTAGTGTGCTGCCACCTGTTCTGTGTATCCACTTAGTTTCTGTTTTTTTTAGACCTTTTGCCTTTAAAATCTAAGTTATCATCCCATGACACTAAAAATTAAATATTTTGGTTGGGATATGCAATTATCACTGTGGCAGCATTGATGTGCTGATAGGATCAAATTTTGCTAGTTTGAGATATATATATATATATATATATATATATATATATATATATATATTTGTTGTAGTTGCCACGTATATAGGGTTAGATTTAGGTGTATTAATAATTGAGTGTTTATATGTTTTTGAAATATGTTTAGTTATTTATTTGCACTTAGCACTTTATATTATTGATTGTAGGATATTGATTCATTTTTTTGTGCCGGCACAAAATACTTTATCAAAGGGTGACAAATGATGGGTCATATTATCCTGGGGTATTAATCAATTGGATATACCCAGTGGGCATCAATTACAGGTTATAATGGTCAGGATCGGTTGTTGTTTTTAATTGTCTTGTCTGTGGTTCATGTGGTTTTAATCTTTCATTTTTGTATTGCATTTTCAATAATAAAATATTTTTGTACAAATTGACTTGTTATGTAGTGCTGGTGCTCCTTTTTTAGAGGTAGGTATGCTTATATGCATGTCCACTCTAATTTTTGTCTACTCATCCCATGACACTCTCCATATGCTGTGGCATATACTAGTCAATAGGCAGGTACTTGGGAGTGCTGATACTGTCATCTAGTGTCTATTTTTCTATCACTACAACACACCTGAATCTCCATTGCAATGCATGGGGATCCCTAATTAAATTCCCTACATCTAATTAATGACTCTAGCAGGGCCTACTCATTTGAAAGGGTTCTAATTCTTACTAATTGTAATTAGCTGTGTTCCTCCTTGCTAAAAGTGGACATAAAAAAATCTAAACAACTCTGGTCATAAAGATCTTTTTATGAAAGTGGTAATAATAAACCTGCAACCAAATTCCAGCAGATTTTCACGTCTTTAGTCAAGAGAATAGTCGGGGCTATTTATATGCAGTAAGTGATACATGTTGGGCGTTGGGGTCTGGAAAGTAGTTCAGTTATAAGTGTGATAAGCGCAGTTTCATGTGAAATAGGTCAGTGTACAGTAACCTCATTAGCGCTTGGCTTTGGAGCAAACAGGGATTTGGATAAGGCGGTGGTAATGGTGGTAATGATCTACTTAGATTTGGCAGTGGCATCGGTGCTAAAAAGAATTGAGTTTAGTAAACCAATTAGAGGAGTGTAATGAATTTTAAGATATATGTAATAGCTTTGTGAACTTAGGCTTGAAAATGTAATTGCAACTACGACATGAGAGAATAGCAATATCCATTTGCTGAATTCTGTGCTCAGTTATTAAATGTTTATTACTGTTCTGTACACAGTTTGTTTAAAGCTGAAGTAGATATGAAAACCTTCCTGTGGCCCAGTTACAGTATGCATTCCTTTACATTATAAACATTCTTCGCTTAAAAAACTAATCAAGGGGCAAAAATAATCCACATTTTAAACTCCCTTGCTTATTTGTTGTTAAGGTGAACAAGACCTTGAAAAAATAGGGTCCTGAAAGGAAAATGAGCAAAAAAAACTTGCCCATTGGCATAGGCATTGGTGACCATGACTACTTGACTTGGCGGTCACATGGGCCACAAAGCAATTTGGTCTGATTTCAGATTGCTATCCAAATGTTTAATTTTAACCAATAAGTATGTCCTAGGGTGGGAGGTATGCAGACCTTCAGCTATTCTTGATTGGAGCCCTATTTAAGTTATTTGTTAAATACTAATTAGGAGCATTGCTGTTCAGATGCAAGTTACAGGTTCGGGAAAGCAACGCTGGCAGAACTGTCAAAAGACCTGTAAAAAATATCAAAAACATAAACAATCTTCCAAGTATTTGACTAACTCCTACAGTATAAAGAAATAGAAAATGAGAGCTTTGGTTAATAACAAGTTACTGTTAAGTAGACCAACTAAGATTCCAAACACCGTGCCCGGGGTGGTGTTCATTTAATTATCTAACCCAGTATGTTCTGTCACTGTTAGAAAGCTGAGCTTGTCTGTGAAGGTTGACACATGTTTTGACATGCAACACACACAGTAGCAGTTCAGTCTGATGAAAGCAATGAAAGTGACAAGATAGCAAGTGCAGTACAGTGCAGGTCTACAAAGAAAGTGAGGGATTTGGAGATGTGTTCCATGATGAAATTCCTTACAATAGAGCAAAAGAAGCCTGATGATATCCATGAAAGGATGATTGCTTTATATGATGATGATAATGCACCTACCTACTTCCAAGTTTTGGGCCAAGCTTTTGAAATTGGGTAGGGAATAAATTGAAGATGTTTGAACTTACCTATTGAAGCATCTTCAGAGTAAATGTGCAGTAAAGTGGAGGCCATGATTCTGGAAGATCTTTCAGTCAAAGTATGAGCTTTAGTTGAAGGCCATCTCTTTAGTTGATGGCCTGCAAATGGCAGTTGACATCAGCCCCCTCCAACGAGGAAGAAGAGGTTTTCTTCCCCCTATGTGAGATAAAGAATGATCATAAGTTTGAGATAATCTCTTATTATTGGCTGTAACTGCATGTTGCTAGGGGGTATTTGGCATAAAAGGGTTGCGGATCACTGCTCTGATGATCCCAATACATGTTACTTCAGAAGGAAAGCTTTTTTTTATCCCCCTAGCCATCCCTGCCTCTCCCTGTGCTAAGCCTGATTTGGGAATCAACTCACCTGATTGCTGAACCCAAATGTTGGTGGATGCAAAGGCTCTGCTTGGCACCTGTGGACTTGAGTGACAGTTAGACTTCTGTGAAAGACCAGTACAGTCACACTGGGGCAGTGGATTGAATGACTGACCTGTAATTTAAGGTCCCAGTTTCAGCTTTCGCTTCCATTCCCAGTTATTTTTCTATAGTATTTTATGGGCCAAATTGCGTTTAGCACAGGAGAAGGGATGGGTGGGTGGACTATTACAAAATGCTTGGACTTCCTTTTTAAACAGCTTATCACAAGCTTCAGCACTGTTCAATGCACCGATTACTGTATTCGAATCTAGTTACATTTTTAAAGGTTCAAAATAAAAAAATAGCAATAATTCTCTACCTACATGCATACATCCTGCTATAATATCTGCAGGGAAGGCTATGGTGGCATGCCGTATTTTGTTGGCCCCTATTGCTTGCACCATATGTTCTTATAACCAGTGAACACATTGTCAGCCATATGCAATCTGTTAGCTGTTATGTTATCACTTCTATCTTTAAATGTGTACAGTGGATAGAATGTAAAAACTTTAGGGGTGTCCGTAATCACATCCAACCATGAAGTTAATAAAATACAGTTTAAACAACTGTTTATATTATTAAGCCACCATTTAATGTTCCTGAAAGATTCAAACAATGTTCTTCTGCTGCTAAATAAGTTTTCTCAGCTGACATGCTGAGGTGTGTATTGTTCACTTAGCCGGCACTGTCATATTGCCACAGGGAAAACCGGGACAAGAATGTAGAACAGAAGATGACATGTAAAAATGTCCACTGAGACATCTTCATTTTGCCACTTGCTAGCAAGATTAAATTTGCTATGTATATTACTGGAAAATATGAGTATTTATTATCTTCAATTTGCCAGAGAGAATATAAAAAGGCTACGGTGGTCAACGAATAGCGAGGTTCATATATCATTATAGGTGTCAGAACGCAACGCCAATCTCAGGATGAGCATGTATTATTCATATTACAGTAGCCTCATTTTTAAGTAAGAAAAAAGATCTGCAAAGAAGTTCTATTGATAGAAAGAGCACAGATGATGCAGAAGAACATGAGGTCACATCTAAGAAGCAAGTGCTGGGGGCAAGTAAAGGTATGAACAGCCACTCAGTCTACATTAAATGTAATTAAAATGCATTAAAATGATCCCAATTAGAAACAGCTGGTTATACACAACACTGAATGACTGGGAGTCTGTGTGTCTACTAATGGCTCAGACCCGGCTGCAAGTGCAATCCTGGCCCCCACGTGGGAGAACTGCATAGAGGATTGATAATATTTACTGTAAGATTTGAACAGATTAAAAAAAAATGTAACCTTCAGGAGTAGTGTCCACTTCTGACTGTAGAGTTGACTATGACTGGAATTTTGGGGTTTGGGTTGTTAATTTGGGCTGTGACTTCTTGGCCCCCTTATATCCATTTTAGATAATTTTATAGCTGGCGTGCCAGTTTGGTGTCGAGAGGCCCATGTAGGCATGGGGGTGCTATTCAGCTTTTTGTACTTTAGTATGACATTATATTAATACATTTTGTACCATTTAACAGCTTCTCAGCTTATTATGTTCCTTTTTTTACATTTTACATTTATGGCAATGAATGATTATACTTTTAATGGCCACATTGTGATCCTTATATTTTAAACCAATTGGGATTTAATGAGCAGCCCAGGGTATTTATACCTTGGCACATGTGTTTTCCCCTGGCTCCCCCTAGAGTCACAGTAAAAACTCATGGGAAGCACTTCCTGTGTGAACCCTCTTACTAGATCCTTGACTGGGAGTCAAGATAAATAAACTGGGAAATCTCCACTTAGCTGATTGAAAAACACTGGAGGACTGGGCTTCATGCAAGTACCAAGATGCTGTGGTCAAGCCTGGAAAAGGGAAGACCCCAGGGAAGACTTCTAGCAATAAAGACTGGTAAAGTGGGCTTCAGGCCAAAAAATAAGCCACTGATTAAATGTATCAACTTGAAGCCCCCAACCCATCTAAGATGAGACTGCACAGCAAATATATATGGGCAGACATAACAGCCTCAACATCTCAGTAATATGTAGTACCAAATGCCGAAAATCCAGGACACCAGTGCTGCAGAACAGCATTTTGGTCCACTTTAACAGCAGGACCCACCACATTCTGAACATTTCAAGCTAATGTCACTACAGGCTCGATTCTGCACCCTGCTCAAATGCACTCTTGCATGGTTTCAGACCCCCCCCCCCCCCCCCCCCCCCCGAGCCAACTATCTCGGGCACCAGTATATACACTAGTTTTATCTTCACATCCATATAGTCATCTTTCTATGGCTGAAAGATTCTCTGCATTTGTTGGAGCATGCTGGGTAAGTGGAAGGCCCTTCACATGGCATTACAGAGGTTGGCCTTCCTTTCGTAAAACCTTCACATTTGCTCTTTTGCTTCCTCTAACCTCCTTCTATTGTCCTCTCTGATCTATTTGGGGACACCATGTGCTTCTACTGCTACTGCAGCCTTTTTTTTTGCTGTAACCACTTTTTAAAAATATTGCATATTGTTTAAGCCCCTAATTTAGAGTTTAATACCCCACCCTACCCAACAGTGCAAGGCTGTTGGTTAAGTTTAGTTAAAGCATAGCGAGACGTGGAGGCTTATTCATTTCTAACGCCAGGTATCGGCAGATGAGCGTCTGTATAGCGGCGCTTAGAGGGACCACTAGTAGATGCTGTAAGCGGGTATCGTGCGCTGTAACAGTCACTGTAGTAACCTGGCCGGCATTGATGAATGTGATGTATGTCAGCTCAGTGCAACTGACTCTCAGCGATTGACACCATACTTCATCATCAAAAAAACTACACACACAACATCGGCGCTCTAAATCTGGTCGCTATAGCATAGAGCGGCAGATGCTGTGTGATTGAAGTCTGTTTTTGAACACATATACACCAGTAACAAAGCGAAAACACATGGAATGACATTGTTGTAACGTTGTGACATTAACACTTTAGTGCCAGACCTGTAAATACAATTCTGCATAAAAAACAAAAAAATCAAAAACATTTTCAAAAATGACTCTAGGCCAGGAGAGGTCACACAATAATTTGAGAGAAAAAAAAATAAATTACCGTATTTGCCGGAGTATGAGACGACTGGGTGTATAAGACGACCCACCAATATTTCCACTCAAAATATAGCGTTTGTTATATACTCGCCGTATAAGACTACTCCCTCTTCTGCACACCAAATAAAACGTAAAAGAACATCAGATTACACTGCAGCCGCATCCCTGCTCGCCTTTAGTTTGGGATGTGCCCACACTGGCTATTCAGAATGCGTCCCAGCTAAAGGCATAGTAGGGATGCAGCTGCAGTATAATGTGGTTTGGGCTCTGGGAAAAGGGCCAGATGGGGGGTTTCACACAGTGGAGGATCACAATTTGGGATACCCCTGGATTAGGGAACAAAATCCAGTGGGGCCTCCCAAATTTGGAAGCCCCACTGTGTGAAATACCCCCGACTGGCCTTTTTCCCAGAGCGCACATCAGATTACACTGCAGATGCATCCCTGCTCGCCTTTAGTTGGGGACGTGCCTGTGCTGGCTATTCAGAATGCGTCCCAGCTAAAGGCATAGTAGGGATGCAGCTGCAGGGTAATGTGGTGTTGGCTCTGGGAATAGGGCCAATAGGGAGGGTTTTACAGTGGGGCATCCCGAATTGGAATGCCCCAGTGGGTTTGTTCCCTACTCCAGGGGCATGCCAAATTGGGTTTCCTCTACTGGTTGAAACCCCCCAACTGGCCCTTTTCCCAGAGCCCAAACCACATTACACTGCAGCCACATCCCTACTTTGCCTTTAGATGGGACGCATTCTGAATAGTCAGCACAGACCCCAACTAAAGGCGAGCAGGAATGTGGCCACAGTGTAATGTGGTGTGGAGTCTGGGAAAAAGGCCAAACGGGGGATTCAGACAGGGGGGCATTCCATTTTGCTGCCCCTGATGCAGGGAACAAAACCCAGTAGGGCATTCCAAGTTGGGGTGCCCCCTGTGTAAACTCCCCCAAGTTGGGATGCCCCCTGTGTAAACTCCCCCAAGTTGGGGTGCCCCCTGTGTAAACTTTCCCAATAACCCCGTTTCCCAGAGTCCACACCACATCACACTGCGGCCACATCCCTGCTTGCCTATAGCTGGGGACATGCCTGGGTTGTTTAGAATGTGTCTCATCTAATAACATAGTGTGTAATGTGTGGGGTCTGGGAAAGGGGCTAGTTGGGGGTTTTTACACTGGGGGATGCCCCATAGAAACTTTTTTTTTCCTAATAAATCTTAACCCTTTAAATTCCAGCCACGTAAAATTTACGTGGTTGCTTCTCCTCCACTTAAGTGGAAGCCACGTAAAATTCACGTGCCTAGAATTTACCCCTGCTAGCAGGCAAAAAAAAAAAAAAAATACTCACCTGACCCCTCGTTGGATCCGGCCAGGTCTCCTCTTTAATTTGGTGCCATCCATTCCCCTGTGGGGGCTCGGATGGCTCCAGGAGAGCCCCCGGAATAGCGCCCCCCGCTTCGGCAGCAGCAGCTGCTAACTGTAAAAAAAAAAAAAAATTAAAAATGACATTTGCTTACCTGCAGTCGCGCTGCCTCCCTCCGGGTCTCCTCTTCACTGGGGGGGCCTCCGATCGCCCCCCCTGGCTCTCCAGCTTCAAGGGAGAGCCTGAAAGGGCTCCCCCCCTTCTCTCCCGAGGGACGCCGCCATCTTTCCGTTGGGCGGGGCTTATGACGTCACTCACCGGGTGTCGTCCTGGCTCCCTGCTGCTGTTCTTTCAGATGCGATCATGCTGGGCACAGGAGCAGAGGGGCAGGTGATCACATCATCACCTGCCCCTCTGCTACTGCAGCTAGCATGATCGCATCTGTCATCACATCGTGGGACAAAGGAGCTGACGATCGGAGGAAAGTAAAGTAAAAAAAGTTTTTATTTTTTAATGAAAGTAATTTTTTCTTATGTGTCAGTGTGTTTTTTTTTTTACTGTTAACCCCTTGTGAACTGGTAAGGGGTCCATGAGACCCCTTATTCCAGTTCACAAGGCTGGGGGCTGCTGCAGGTGACTTGCCATTAACCCCCGGCACCCCCTATTACCTGCCTCCCCAAAGCCCAGGGGGGGGGGGGGGCAGATGAGCCCGGGCCCACATAGGCAAATCCCTGGAAATCCCTTCAAAAATCACATTTGAACATGGGGAGCGCAAAATAGTGCAAAATGGTCTGGCAACAAAGGGTGACAAAAACTCCAGGTAGGCTGGCACTTAAAGGGTTAAATAAATCACACCTCAGATCAGATGCTGAAGAGTCCTCTTCAAAGTGGAGAGCAGCGAGGGCGATGTCAGGAGTGCGAGCCAGGAGCCAGCCCCCTGCCTGCCCACATAGTGCCTGAGAGCAGGAAAGCTGATCTGCACGGCGCTCATCCTGCTGTCCTGCTCAGTTTCTCCCTGCTCTGATCAACTAGTGCTGCCTGAGCAAGAGCATCGCTCTGCAGGAGGAGGAGGACGACGATCGTGCTGCCCAGCTTGGTGAAGGTAAGTACATTTATATGTATGTGACCCAGGTGCACCCGGCGTATAAGACGACCCCCCACTTGGAGGCATGTTTTACAGGGGAAAAGTCGTCTTATACGCCGGCAAATACGGTAAAAAAAAAAAACCTTGTTTAAACAGAAGAAAAGGAAGAACGTCCATTGAAATGTATGGGAGAACGACAGGTAGCGACAGGTAATACCTGGCGCTCTGGAAGCTAGAGCGCCGGCGCTATATGCTGAGCCACCTGTAATGATGATTTGGACGCTACATGGCGCTGTTAGAGTCGCTCACCAGATACGCTTTCATAAATGTGGTATTACGTACAGCACCCAGCGTTCACCAGACGCTGCCTGCCACTACGAGGCACTACCTGCCACTATCCCTTGATGAATATCCCCCTTAGATCAGTAAACAGTACACTTACTGCAAGACAGCCCATAGTAAATATTGCATACATCTGGTCCCATTTTTAATATTTATACAATATTGCTTGAGTTTATAACATTCCAAATGCTCTCCTTAACTCAGTTCTCCTTAGTATATAAGGTCCCCATGGGGCTCAGAAAATTGGCATTTGATTTTTGAAATTTTGAATAGCTTGATCTTTACTGTTACTACTCAAACTCCAGTGAAAGAAGTTTACACTCGTATGTTCTTCCAGCACACCACCTTATCCCCACATTCATATACATCCTTTCCTCACATACTACCAATACGTATGCTGATTGTCTTATTATCTGATTATTGCTCTCCATCCAGATGGCCTCCCAAACTTAATCTGCACACCAATAAAGTAAAAAAATAGAGAAACCTTCCCCACCGAAACACATACAGGACATCACACGCACACACAACACTTTCATACTCATGTTAATCTGTACAAGGAATATTATTCAGCCCAGGGGGGGCGAGCCAAGGGTGTTTCTAATTGCTAGTGGAGTTAGGGGCGTTGAGCCAAGCCTCCCAGATCCACTTAAATTTATTTGGGCATCCCCTGGCCTGGTAGGTGATCTTATACAAGATAAGTTTCTCATTTACTAGGTTTTTCCAACCTGACAAGGTTGGTTTGTTCGCATGCTTCTAGTTTAGCAATATACATTTCCTTGCATAGAACGTTAATATGTGCAAGAGGGTATTTTGCGGGCCAGCAGGGGCTCGATCACACTTAACAAACAGAAGGCGGCAGACTTTCTACCTTGTAGATCTACGGAGGTGGCCATAAATTTGGATAACTCATCCCAGAACACCGAAATCAGCGGGCATTCCCAAATCATATGCTGCAGGGTGCCGGGCCTGGTGTCACATCTCGGACATAAATCTGACTCCAGCAGGCCCATTATTTTAAGTCTGTCCGGGGACAAATAGACCTGGTTCAGCCACTTGGCTTGGATCAGTCTATCTTTTGAGTCTAACAATTTTTTTTAGCATAACCCATAGGGTCCAAACTTGCATCCTTGCACCATTGAAAAACTGACGTACCTCACCTGTAAAAATGCCCAATCATAGGGTTAGATGATTTTAGTGGGAAAATTTTAACCTTTTTTGACAGAACTTCTTTGTTGTGTGTTCAAGTAAAAAGTTCACTTTTGTTTGCACCTGAAAGCACATCCAAAGGTAGAATTTCTTCACTAGATCTTTAGCATGACTCCAGTTGTATGCAAGGTTATCCCACTCACTCACTAGATATTTACTGAATATGCAAACATCTATACTTTACAATACAACTCTAGGGATTGCCTGCTTCAGCACCTCTATATTATGCAGCTTGGTAAAGGGACTTTATAAAGGGATCTATATAATTTGGGAGTTTGCCCACTACTATAGATAGCGAGTTGTTGGGACCCCTGCTCTAGATGGTACATCGCCCTGTCATTTTAAAGGCAGCATTGTTGAAATATAGCAGAATTTCCAACTCAACACAAAATAAAGTGGTAATGTTTCTTTTTTGTTTTTTTTATTCCCTGCACCTGGTTGCATATGAAGCAGTTCTACAAGTGAAGACTTTTTCTAAAGAGGGATATATTTTATTTTACAAAGCTGGAAATAACTGCCTTGTCAAACTTGTTTAAAGGAACGCTATCGCGAAAAATTATAAAAAAAATACATATAAATATGCTGGATTGCAGAAGGAGAGGTCACTTATATACATCAGGAAATATTCAGCCAGGCTTATTTTTTTACATTTTTATATATATTTTTTTATTTTAATGGAAGGGAAGAGGAAATCAGGGGTTACGGGTTCTTTCACCCCAATACAATAAACCTGTCACGCCTGGATTTGATTCCTATCAGAAGCGAATAAACCACAAGCTTGGCAGGAGTTTTATTGAGTTTGGGTGTATAAGTAACCCCCTTCTCTCATTAGCCAACATATTTATATGGATTTATAGTATAATATTGCACAATTCTCACGATAGCGCTCCTTTAACTTTCCCATAGCCAGTTATTATTCTCAGACTTTTTAGCACTGGAAAAACTCCATTTTTTTTCTTAAAATATAAGAAAATATTTTCCATCTGATTGTATGTTGAGTGAGAAAGTCTCTGAATGTAGGCTCTCCAAAATTTGCTAAGGCTCTCAAGATACTTGAAAAAATTCTTAATCTGTTTATTTCACCAGTACTTGATCCATGATGGCAAAGTCGCAAAGATAGCCTCCGTATCCAACTGTATTTTATGGTGTAGCTGTGTCTGTGTGTCAAGCTTTTGATAGTCTTTTTTAGACTGTTCATGTGATAAGAGTTATGTAGTATTTATGTGCTATGTGCAATGTGTGCAGGCCTAAGCATCTCTATGTTTAAACTAGACTTTTCCTTTATAGCAACTTGTAGAAACAACATAGCACAAATGTTATCACACTGTACAGATTTGCTTTAGGTGATGGTTGATATTTCTCATTATGTATTCACATTTATTTTTGGATACCTCATCTAACTTGGCACTCCCTGTAGTTTTGTTGATTTCTATCTATATTATACTTTTCAAAATAAAATATGGTTAAATGGAAAAGGAAGGCATTGTTACTGTATCAATAAGGCAAGAAATTTGAGTTTTAATTGCCCACACATTTTACAAAAGGCATTAATTTGAGCTACACAATTGAGTATCTTATTATGACCTGGATGCTAACAGCAAGATCTGGTGAAATGGATGCCTCTAAAGCAACTTATAGAAAAAACTTAATACAAATGTAGTCAATAACTCAACTCTCTTTTTGTCTATTACAAATGTAATCATACTGTACTGATTTGCTTTAGATGATGATGGCGTACTGTATGTGTCATGTGCTATTGTTCCTTCTTTTCACTTTATACATTATATGTATTCCTCTAATCCCGGCTTATCTCACATTACCTTCAAATTTTTCCCCTACTCCCAGGTCTTTCCAGGTGATTAGATTAATTGAAGGAAGGAAGCCTAATAAAAGGAGCTGCTGAAAGCTTCCACTGTGGAGAAGGAGAGACTGGGATAAGGAGCCCGTGCCTTGCTGCTCCCAAAACCTACAGATCTGAACTGCATCCAAAGGACTTTATGTGTTATATTTTTTTTGAACCTGTGGATTAGCAGCCTGGGCTTGTATGCCCTGAAGGTGGACCTGTGATATTGAGGACTTGCAATACTCTGTACTGGACATTGCTAAACCTGGTGAGGAAACTGCTTTCTGTACTGCATTGTATCCTGCATTATACTCTGAATTTTAGAGATTTTTCTGTTGGACTTTGTTTTTAACAAACCGCTTATTATTTAATATAAACCGCTTATTATTAAATATATAAAATATAGGAGAGTGATCCAGTCTCCACAACCCCCAACATACACCCCATCCTTCCTTATTCAGGCCACAACAAAAAATACTCAGTGCTATCCTCCCCCATTTCTGGCAGGGAAGAGGGTGCTCTGCTCAATCATTTGGGTGGCCATGGTAACGTGCCTTTCTCCACTCAGCTCAGAGGAGTATGGTGGTGATCAGTTGATTTTTTTATTTTATTGCCAGAAGGAGGGGTGAAGGGGGTGGATGGAGGTTGGAAGGGGAGGTGGGAGGCTGGACTTTCTCTATATATGTATTCATGTTTAGTTTTGGATACCTCATGTAACCCAGCGCTCCTTGTACTTTTGTTGATTTTTGTTTTCTACTTTTCAAAATAATATATTCAAATATGGTTAAACACAAAAATAAGTAATTGTTCTTGTATCAACAAGGCTAGAAATTTGAGATCGATTGCTTGCACATTTCACAAAAGGCTTTGTGTTTGAGCTACACAATTGTTTTATTTTTTACTTTTGTATAAAAAATGTTCCCTTCTCATCTTATTATGCCTAAACAGCTAACAGCTCGATCTGGTGAAAGTAAGATTTTGTAATATAATCTAGTTTTGGTCTGCTTTACTTCTTCCTCTGGTCTTTCTCTACTGTTTGCTCCTCTAATCCCCTAAAGGGCTTAGGCTTGATACTCCCTGTGATGATGCACGGATGATGTTGAGATCAGGTAATTAATGGAAGTAGACCTCTTAATTGCCTAGTATTTGCTATATTTGACATTTCTAGCATGTGCCTGTTGCCCATCATATCTGTTTTGGTAATCGCTCTCTTAAAGCGGACCAAAACCCAATGAACTTGTGAAATACATTTGTCCAAAGCACCTGCTAATATTCCTATCTTAGGGTGTAGAACTAGAAATGGATATTTTAGCTATTCGAATTGTCATGTAACAGATTTTTTTTGCTGTCCCTTGGTGTGAGATGGCAGGTGATCGGTAATTGCATATGTGTGGCAATAACATCATTGCCACGCACAACAGTGGCAATGAATGGAGGAGGTGGGGCTTTAAGGCTAAAACAGATGACATTATCTGGAACTAGAGTGAATCAGGAGCAGTAAAAATTGGCAAAAGGGGAGGAGCAAAAGGGGGAGCAATTCAGGGGATGCTAGTTAAAAATGTGGGTTTTAGTCCGCTTTAAGTGTCCTTTTGCCTGAACCCAACATCTCATGTGGATTACCTTTATGTTGTGTCATTTGGTGTACTGACTTTCTGTTTTTTGCTTATGCTAGCCTCTGTTTCGCTTTTGTCTTCCATCATTCTTTGCACACTGAAGCCCTGGAGGGTAGCTATGTGAGGATGGCATTTTCTACCTCTTGAGTTTGAGTGGGGGCTCAACTGTGAGTAAAGTCAATGGTTATAAATTGTGGTTTGACATATGAACAAAGTCTGGTTACTAGTTACAGCATCAACAGATGCTGCATTTTGCTCAGTTACCCCATAGTAACCACTTTCATAAATGGCATCTGGACTGCCGAATAATCAGGGTCAAGAGAAGTCATAGGGCATTGATGCAGTTGTCAAATAAATTTAAGTGGGAACTGCAGCATTAAAATAACCAGTGGGGTCATTCGCAAACACATACGTTAATTTAGAATTTAGTGGTGATAGATAATGAGTTGTCCAATCTCCCCTGTCCCTTATACTCAGGATCTTTATGCCGCCCCAAAGCCCAATGTTACAATGCCTGAAACTTACAGGAATTGAAATGGATTGTCCAGGCAGAAACAAAAAAAAAAGCCTATACTTACCTTCTGTCCACCACAGCTCCTCCTTGCAGGTCCGGTGTTCCCCTGCAGCTCCTGCATGCAGTGCCAGCATCTTCTTAATTACCAATGACTGGGGAGCCAGGGATTCCGTCTTCTAGAGCCGACAGCCTTTCGTGGGGGCATCCGTGGAGCCTTGTTTACCATCCTGCAAGCCTACTCCATTCATTGAAAAAGAGAGGACATTCCAAATCAGGTTCAACACCCCCCCCCCCCCCCAGTGCCATCAATAGAGTAGAAGTGTTAGGGAGTGTAAAACCATAATGATGGATGCCACCATGTCTGCCCAGTGATTGAGCATAGAATCACTTGTTATCCCTGATTGGTAAAAAAAAAAGATGCTGACACTGCACAGACAAGCTGTGGGTGGAAAAAAGAGTTTAGAATTTTATGTTATTGCCTGGACTTTCCAGGCATGAAATTAGCCTGTTTTCTGCTCTCTCCATGCTGAATGTGAAGGTAAACGAAATTTGCCACCTCTGACAGCCAGCTTGGGGCAAGCAGAAAGCAGCTAATTCGCCCTTTTAACCCATTGGGTTTGCACCTGAATGTTTTGTGTTGGTCACAGGATTAACTTCCACTTGGTGTCCTATATGATTAATTATTCCAGTCCATCTGGAGAAAGGGGCCAGACACTGCAGGCTATTGATGCTTCTCCAATATGGGACCCATTGGTGCTTCCATTGTAGGAGGTAAAAGGAATATCATTCAAGGAAAATGTCTGAATCAGGGTCTAAATCTGAAAGCAGATTAAAGGTTAATGATAGTGTAATTCTACCAACTTTCTACACTACTGGGCTTTCCATTTTTTAGAATGTCCATGTTGCATAAGAAAAATGTTTCTTAGTTAGCTGGACATGGGTTTACTAGAGTAGAAATACTTGGTGCCTATTGGTTGCATGCAAACATGTGAATGCAGCTGCCACAGACATGCCAAATTAAAACAAACCTTGGACTTTGACTTTAGGTTTACTTCAAGCAGTATACTGTAATTTTGTTGTGTCTGGCCCTGTCCTCTTCCTCTCTGCTTTCTGATTCTTGGCTTGCCTGTATTTCTTCGGTCTGTTCTTATTTGTCTTTTGATAATACTGCATCAAAATGGAAGTCTCATCTTGAGAAGTGCCTTTACAGCCTCACTTTTGGCTTGTTGCAGAGTGTATATGTTTCATGTGGCCGGATGGCACACCGGTGCTTACAGACCCCCCCCCAGTATTCAACAACAGTTAAAAGAAAATATACTGAGCACTGGACCAGATGACAATACAACAAAATATACATTAAATTACACTGGGAATCTTTCTCATAAGTAGTGATGAGCGGATCCAACTCGCAAAGTTCGGGTCCATACCGAATTTTGTGAGTTCTGATCCCCAGACCCTGACTTCAGCCAAAAGTCCATATCGGGGTGTAGCGTTTGCACAAAGAAAGATAGCTGGTTTATGGGCTGAAAAAAAACAATTAAAAAATAATAAGTCAGGCTATTGTTCAATAGACAAAAATTGTATTGAAATGAAAAATGGCGAATAAAAAAAAAAAAAGTAAACCCGCAGGCAGTTACCTGCAGTGTGAACAAATTAAACATGTAATAACTAATTAATGAATTAATTAATTAATTAATCTGTGATTATTCTGAGTACTTTCCCTACCCCATTTTGTGCAGGGCAATCGCCCAAGTGTTACCCCTCAAATTAGGACTCCAACATCGGGGCAATCGCCCAGATATTTCTCTCAATTTTCTGCCCTCTAGCCCTTGCTAGCCGCATTTTTGGGCCCCAAGGTTCAGGTCCCCATTGACTTCAATGGAGTTCGGATTCTGGGCCCCTAAACTGTTCTTTGGTGGCAAGTTCGGGTGAACTCAACAAACCTGAATTTCCGCTTGAGCGCTTGCGGAGAGATGCTATTAGCGCCTAAGCCGCAATGCAGGCCACTGGCGGCTTTAACTGGGGATGCTTGCACAGTGACAAAGCAAAAGCACATGCAATGACATTGGTAACATACAAATGACATGAAACATGATTGGCAGGAATGGAAACGCAAGTCAACATCCAAAAGATAAGCAGTGCCCCGGAGAGGAGTGAAATAGCCCTACTCATCAGGAGATCTATTATTCTTCTTTTAAATACACCCCCAAGTCAACACTAGATACATTTCAAATAGAAATAATGCCCTCCTCTGCTTTTAGTTTCCCTAACACAGCTAAATTATGCACAAGAACATCTATAAAGCTTCCAAAATAATATGAAACATAGAATTCCTTAAATAATTAAGCATTTCAGAGTACTCTTGTTTTCCGAACTCTCCAGTATCATAGGGTGCCCCAAGACATCCATCCCTAAAATCAATTCCTCCTTATTTTTGGAAGCAATGTGGATGTGGGGTCCATCAAGATTCAAGTCACCTTTTTGATCTCCAACTGATGTCACTGAGCATCCCCTACATGAGCCGAAATCGAATAAGGCCCTTCTTCAAATGGGCCTAAGTAGACCCAGTTGATCAGTTGTCCCACCAAGGATGTTCCTATTGCTACTGCCATATTTTTCTGTGCTAGACCTGATTTTTTGGTTTCCAGCCCTAGGCCAGATAGCACTGGGAGCAGGTGAGACTCTGCCCCTGGCAAGGCACCACTGCACCCAGTGGTACCTTTATTACCCGAATTGTCATCATGGAGGCAGATTGCAATGGGACCCTGTCTTCCAAAGGCATGGTAGCAGCAAGAAAGCCACCATTGTCTCCTTCATTCATTTTTATATTTGTATTGTGGCTCCTGTCAACCACTGCCAAGACTATTCTTTTACTAAGAGGATTCCATTTCTCACCTATAATTTAATGTAAAGGTATTGTGAATTGCTGCAAATATTGCTAGCAACAGTGTTTTGCTAAAAAAAAAACTGCTATGGCCAAACACTGTGTTTGACTGTCAAACTGCATTTATCATTTTATCAATTTTTTCTGGGAAACGATTGCTCTTTCATAAAATGTATTTGATCTCCTCAGAATTTAATGTGCTTAAAATAAAAAGTAAAATACCGTATATTGTAAATCCAAATGTCATGGCTTTTTTGTTTCATTGAAATGCTCAGTAGACTTTTTAAGGAATACAAAACCCTGTTCTAAGAAGCCAGGTAAATCTAACAAAAAGCATACTATGCTTTTGTCTCCTATTAAGGTTAGAGGTACAGTGCACATTACCTTCAGGCAGCTCGTTAAACATATGCTTATGTGTTGAATGTATTTATTTTAGCTGCAGTTTTTCCAGGACTAATTTGGGCTAAATGTATCTTATTTTCTAAAGATGCTCTGCTAAGATGTGGCCATGGCAACATATTGCACCTTGACACAAAAGCATAAAGGTTCTGCTTATTTCATGTCCTGTTTTACCATTTAGCAACTGTTGCCTGGTATGCTGCTTATCTCACACTTCTTTAAAAATAAAATATTTGATATAGATAGTAGTGTTTGTAATTAAGATTTGGCTCAATATGAAATTCAGCTCCATAATAGGTAATATTTAGATGGTGGGCTTTCCCATACTACTTTACTATTAATTCATCAGGGACATTACAGACAGGCATGCCATATCAGTGCATTATTAGTGCATATAAGCCCAATATTACAGAAATTACAGCAAGTCTGGGCAAAAGTATACTTTCTTAGTGTATTTATAAACCGAAATATTATTTCACTGCCATCAGAAAGGAATAAAATCACTGTACTTTGTATTGAGACCAGTGCCCTGTCTTAATATCATACTGTTCCCTTCAGGGAAAAAACAATGGAGTTTACTGTTCTTTGTTGAAGGGGCCAGTGTCCCATTTCATTACAGACTTTTAAGTGCTTGTAGAAGCAAAGATTGTATTTGACTATACTCAAAAGTGTGATTTCTCATTAGTATATTGTAGAATATATATTAGTGTTTACAAGCCCCACATGTATTTTACTACATAAAAGACATATATTTACATCAATTGTCTAGGAGTACTCAAAAGCCTTTCTTCCTGTAAATCCCTCCCCCTGTCCCGTGACTAAGCCTGAGTTGTGCAGTGGTATAAAAATCACCCACTCTCAGTGATCCTACTCCATTATAAAAAATCTAGATGTCCCATTCCCCATGGGCAGTGTGGCTTTCCCCCCCTCCCATTCCCCATACAGGCAGTGTGGCATCCCACCTTCCCATTCCCATAGGCAGTGTGACATTCTCCCTCCTATTCCCATAGGCAGTGTGGCATCCCCCCACCCATTCCCATAGGCAGTGTGACATTCATCTGCTGTACAGAGCCAGGTGTTTGCTGTCTGTGTGCAGGTGCCGCTGAGAAGAAGCAGTGAACTGACATTTTCCCCCCACTTTTGGGGAAAAATAAGTGCTTCTTATAGAACAAAAATATGGTAAATTAGCAAGTATTCGAGAAGTTTATATAAAATGATACATACTTTCCAATTAAAAACAAAATTGAAAAGTGTGCCATGCATAAGTATGCATCCCCTTGTACTTTGATACCTAGTGTGATCAATTGCCTCCAGAAGTCACGTAATTTGTAACTAGAGTCAACCTATTTGTAATTTATTCTCAGTAAAACTATTCTAGAGGATTGTTAGAGAACATAAACGAACAAACAGCATCATGAAAACATAGGAACACCAGACAGCGCAAGGATACATTTGTGGCAAAGTATATTGCAGAGCTAAGTTCTCAAGCTCTGAATATGTCATGGAGCACTAGTCAATCTATCCTCCATAAATGAAAGGAGTATGGCACAAATGAAAACCCACCAAGACATGGTGTCCACCCAAACTTACAGCCCAGGCAGACAGAGTACTTATTTATGAACAGGGCTGTGGTGTCAGGGTCGGAATTGGGGAGTCATAGTTGGAGCTAGGTTTGGCTAGAGTCAGAAAACAGGTACCAACTCCAACTAATATTGTATAATGATTTATAAAGGTAGATTAGAACATCAAAATATATTTTGTGTTCTCTCTATCTTAGGCCCTTGTTTATAACAATCAGTGAGAAGCAGGGTGTTCTGCTGGTGGCAGATAATGAATTCTCCAATCTCCCCTGTCCCTTATACTCCCTGTAACCAGGCCTGGTGAGGCAGCCACCTCAGGTGGCACTGTAGAGGGAGGCAGCAATCACTGAATCGATCAGTTTTTAAATCATTATTTTCACTCTTAGTGGTAGAGTGGAAATCAGGGGTGTGCTGTATGCTGTCATGTTTTTAAGACAATCATTGGTGGTTCAGTGGCCTTGGCCCGACCCCCATTCCCCGGATTGCTCTAGAGTGGAGCTAACAGTCTTGGGCACCCTTATATAATTTGCTGCAGGCAGCAGAGATACTGGGTTCACCTCTGCTCCAAGGCCCTTAGTTTCAATGACTGAAACTAACAGGAGTGTATTGTCCAGGCAGAAACAAAAAAAAATCTATACTCGCCTGGCATCTTCATGCATGCAGAGGCAGTGATTCTGTCTTGCAGGACTGGTAGCCTCTCATGGAGTTGTCCATGGAGCCTTCTTTACGACCTCACAAGGTTACTTTATTCATTGCAATGGAGGGGTCATCCTAAAGTGGGTTCAGCACACCTGGCTTCGGCAGGCCCTCTCTATTACAATAAATGGAGTAGGAGTGTTAGGGGGATGTAAAGTCATATTGATGGATGCCACCATGTTTGAAGGTAAATAAAGGCTCAGTAAGGATGAGAGATTGTAAGGAGAGTGATGAAGGAAGATTGGCAAATAGAGGCGGCAGCTGTGGCTTGGAGGAACATGGTGACATTGACAGTTCAACACCACCCCTGGGTGAAATCTCTGGCTCCATAACAAGATAAGAGTTTTTTTTGTACATTTAACTGAATGTTTAACATTGGCGAGGCTTATAATTTGGGATTGTTGGGGAGATGAGCAGAAATTTTGGGACCCATATATTTGGAAAGGTAAGGCAATAAGCAAGTGTATTGGTAGCATGTGGGCATTGTTAGATATGAATGTAGTGATGGGGTGGTGTGATGGAAGAACCTATTTGTAAAACAATCTATGGCATTTGTGGAGACAGTGGGGATCCTGATAGTTTTAGAAAACCTATTCATTGTGGCCTTCGACTAGTCTCCAAAATGTATATTCTAATAAATATGCTTTATGTTTTATTTAAGTCGCCCTATTGCTTATATAATCTTGAGAAAAAGCCTGATGGTTTGATTTTGCTACAGGAAATGTAACACTAATTATTGGCCATTTAGGAAGATGTTGGAGCAGAAGTTTGAGATGAGTCCTGATGAAATTAAAGAATTGGATTCCATAACCCTGTTTATGAAGCAACCAAGTGGCCCAAGGGTCATTCAAAAGGAGCTGCATAAATCCACAGCTCACTTGGTAGAATCTTTCCTTAGCTAGTGTTCAACCGTTAGTCCTACTCAAATCAGGTCTGTGTTGAAGAGTGTCAAGAGGAAAGCCATTTTCAAAGCAAGCCATAGTAAGTCATGTTTGCCTAGACAAACTGCATAGGGGGCACATCGAGCATGAGAAAGGAGGTTTTCTGGTCAGATGAGACCAACCCCAACAGACTTGCAGATATATTTGCAGCTAAAGGTGATCCTACTAAGCACTGACGTGCATGCCACACTTTTATTTTCTACAAATCTGTAAAAACGTGTGATTTTCACTACACAAATGTTTGCTACTTTGTGTTGTTTTTTCACATAAAATCTCAATAAAATAAGTGTGTGGCTGTTACATTTAAACATAAGATCAAGGTTTATGAATACTTTTTCAAGGCACTGTGTATCAACACGTTAGGGTTCAGAGAAAAGAAACCGTAGTGGTTCAAGTATGAACATAAAAAGGTATAGAGAATGGTTAAAGTTCCTGTTCAGGGATTAATTAAAAGCAAAAATCTATAGAAAACAAAGGAGGGGTGACAGCCGCTCAGACCAATTTATAACTTACATGGGAGGTACAGGTGAGCAGGGCAATTAGGATCCACAACTCTTTAAGGAGCCACAGCACTCAACCCTGTTAGCTTGCAGCCAAACCTATAATCGGTCTCTAAATCTGGTTAAAAACAGAGGACTCGGTCCACACACATCTGCAGAAGTATGCTTAAGCTGCACCACCAAGTCCCAAGGTGCCTCAGTGGGGTGCAGTACTAACTCTAATATCTGAAAGCCCGTTTGGGATATACAAAGCAATAGATATATTGGGAGCAGCCTACCTGAAGTTGCCCTGTAACCTCGAGTTCAGCACATGGGGTGTAAGGGTCGAAAACCTTGCAGTGCAGCTTCAGAACCCTTGTGTTCTGAAGCTGTACTGCAAGGCTTACTGGGGAATAAAAGGAGGCTTACTTGTGTTCTGAAGCAGTACCGTACTTATGTATAAAAAATGTTACACTCACCTCCTCCCGTAGCTTGTCACTGCTGCACTGCCATCTTCATACTTACTACTGAGGGAGAACGGGCAATTCCTTTCCTTCAGCGGCGGGCAGACATGCCAACGTCCATCAGGCTAACATGCCTATTCCATTCATTGCAATAAAGGGGGCGTGCTGACTCGCTTGTCATGAATGTTGTAGATGGGGGGGGGATGTAAACAAGGCCACCATGCAAGGCCTCCAACGCTGGGAAAAGGATTTGCTGGATCCTTTCTTCGATAAGTATGAAGATGCTGGCACGGAATGACATCTGTATGAGCACACTGGACCGACACAGAGGTGCTATAGGGGACAAAAGATAACTATAGATTTTGTTCACCCGGACAATACCTTCAAAGGACCTGGGATCAGGATACTGTAACTAACAAAAGCACATTTCTGTGAAAAGGTGGTCATCCCCCAACATTCATCTCACTACATAACTGGCCACAAGGAAAGCTAAGGAATATGTCACTTAAATATAGCTGTGTAGGTGTGGCAATATAGGTAGGTGATGCATGTTTACAAGCTCTAGGGTTACAATTAAGGTCATGGCAGTCGTGCGTTCTCACTAACATTTTAGGAAGCACTGGGGAATAGTCACATTAGTATTACAATTACATAACAGCATTTGTTATGGTTCACCAAAAAATATTTTTTATAGTTTATTTCAAAAGACCCTTTTATAAAAAATAGTATGTGAAATATCAACACATACACATCCTTTATTTGGATTAGAATGTTCTGCATCCTGTACTACCGCAGAGAAAGCACTAAAAGTCTCTGTACATACCGCAGGAGGGAAAGTAAGGCATTCATGTCTAATCCTGGTTTGAAAAAAGCATTGATTTCTTCTACTACAATTTCATTATTTCATCAAATGCCAGTCACCTGCAGGGAGGTGTGCAGCAATCACAATATAATCATGTGCTTCCATGATGTCTAATACCAAAATAGCATGCTTAGATTCATCATTATTTATCACATTTACATTAAAATAAAGGCTTACAGTTTTTAGCATGGTAGCCCTACCTGATGTCAGCAGTATTTTGGTACAGCTAACAATCCGTCACCTATATTTTCATTTTTATGAAATTATTAACATTATTATATTATACATACATATTATATGTATCAGATTTGTAAATTTGTAATACATTGTCCTCCAGAATGATTTACATTGAAACTAGGGTTGAGCTAATCGAACCAGGCCGCAGGGTATCCCAAACCTGCACATTTGACCCTATCTGTTACACTAAAGCAGCTTTTAAAGGCTATTTCTCATAAATATATTGCAGTTTGAATTGTTTTTGTGTGTGCTGTAAAAACACCAGGCCGCAGGGTATCCCAAACCTGCACATTTGACCCTATCTGTTACACTAAAGCAGCTTTTAAAGGCTATTTCTCATAAATATATTGCAGTTTGAATTGTTTTTGTGTGTGCTGTAAAAACACCAGTCCGCAGGGTATCCCAAACCTGCACATTTGACCCTATCTGTTACACTAAAGCAGCTTTTAAAGGCTATTTCTCATAAATGTATTGCAGTTTGAATTGTTTTTGTGTGTGCTGTAAAAACACCAGGCCGCAGGGTATCCCAAACCTGCACATTTGACCCTATCTGTTACACTAAAGCAGTTTTTAAAGGCTATTTCTCATAAATATATTGCAGTTTGAATTGTTTTTGTGTGTGCTGTAAAAACACCAGGCCTCAGGGTATCCCAAACCTGCACATTTGACCCTATCTGTTACACTAAAGCAGCTTGTAAAGGTTATTTCTCATAAATATATTGCAGTTTGAATTGTTTTTGTGTGTGCGCTGTAAAAACATCAGGCCGCAGGGTATCCCAAACCTGCACATTTGACCCTATCTGTTACACTAAAGCAGCTTGTAAACGCTATTTCTCATAAATATATTGCAGTTTGAATTATTTTTGTGTGTGCTGTAAAAACACCAGGCCGCATGGTATCCCAAACCTGCACATTTGACCCTATCTGTTACACTAAAGCAGCTTGTAAAGGCTCTTTCTTATAAATATATTGCAGTTTGAATTGTTTTTGCGTGTGCTGTAAAAAAACAGGCCTCAGGGTATCCCAAACCATCACATCTGACCCTATCTGTTACACTAAAGCAGCTTTTAAAGGCTATTTCTCAGAAATATATTGCATTTTGAATTGTTTTTGTGTGTGCTGTAAAAAAAAACAGGCCTCAGGGTATCCCAAACCAGCACATTTGACCCTATCTGTTACACTAAAGCAGCTTTTAAAGGCTATTTCTCATAAATATATTGCAGTTTTAATTGTTTCTGTGTCTGCTGTAAAAACCCCAGCCCACTTGGGCATCCAAAACACTAGCATAAATATCTCAAGACAACCTGTGTAATAACTGCTTGCATTTTATAATTAACGTCACTTTTCCACAATCAAGGGAGGCCTCCTTCGTATGTGAGGAGGGGGCATCCCAAACACTAGCAGTAATATTTCAAGGGTACCTGTCTAATAACTGCTTGCATTTTATAATTAACATCACTTTTCCACAATCAAGGGAGGCCTCCTCTGTATGTGAGGAGGGGGCATCCCAAACACTAGCAGTAATATTTCAAGAGTACCTGTCTATTAACTGGTTGCATTTTGTAAAGAAAGTCACTTTGTCAAATTGCCAGCAGCCATTGCCTTTAACCGGGGGGGGGGGGGGGGGGGCATCCCAAATATGCTAGCATGCGTCTTTTAAGAGTGCTCACATTGGAGTTGGCAGCAGCAGCATTAGGAGCCCATATATTGCCTGAAAGACACACATATGAGCTGGCAGCAGCAGCAAAGGGAGCCCATATATTGCCTGAAAGACACACCCAGGAGTTGGCAGCAGAGGGAGCCCATATATTGTCTGAAAGACACACCCAGGAGTTGGCAGCAGCATAGGGAGCCCATATATTGCCTGAAAGACACACCCTGGAGCTGGCAGCAGCATAAGGAGCTACCATGCATCAGCTACTACCATGGATCAGCCATTGCTGGCTGGAAATCCTGGTTGAACCATGCCTGATTCATCTTCACAAAGGTGAGTCTCTTCACATTATTCGTGGACAGACAAGTTCTCCTTGGCATGACTATGGCCCCCGCCGCACTAAACACCCGCTCAGATGGCACACTACTGGCCGGGCAGGACAGCTTTTCCAAGGCAAACTCTGCTAGTTGCGGCCACAAGTCAAGTTTGGCTGCCCAGAAGTCCAGCGGATCCTCAAGGTGTGTTGGCATGGTCATGTCAAGGTATGACACGACCTGCTGGTTCAGGTCCTGCTCCAGGTCTTCATGCTGCTCTTGAGTAGACTCAATATGCGGGTGTAGAAAGCTACTCATTAGCGACTGAAGACTGAGACTGCTGCTGATGGAGCTGCTTTTGCTTTTCCTTCCACCCCCCCAGCAGCCATGGCAGTGGAAGGTGATCGCAGAGGTCCCCCTGAGTCAGACCTGCGAGAGTATGGACCATGGCGCAGATAGGTATCGGCCAACTGACTAAGTAGAATGTCTTTGTAGTAGGTCAGTTTGTCCTCCCTCTCGGTGGGTTTAAAAAATGCCCCCATTTTGTGCCAGTTCAGTTCCGACATGGCTTGATCGACCATTCCTGTCTGCTGCTTGTACTGACCTCTGCTTTGTCTGACCACGAAGCTGCCTGCCCCTCTGGATACCCCGCGATCTCTGACCTCCTCGTGTGACCCTTTGGCTACTCCTGACTACGCACCTGTCTCATCCCTGTACTCTGACGCACCCTCTGGATTGACTACCTGTGAACGAGCTTGGCTTCGGGTTCATCGGCCTTCACCGTAAGCAGCCATCCTTTGCGCCTATTAAGACCTGGGGGCAACCGTGTCCGGTGAGGCGTACCTAGTGTCCTGGCAAACAGGGGCTTGACTATAGGCAGAAGCGGCGGTGGAGATTGGGGGTTGCCTGCTTACAGAAGGCTGGTGTCCCGCTGTGCATCACAGTATGGACCATGGCACAGATAGGCATCGCCCAACTGACTACGTAGGATGTCTCTGTAGTAGGTCAGTTTGTCCTCCCTCTCAGTGGGTGTAAAAAGTGCCCCCATTTTGTGCCGGAAGCGAGGGTCCAATAAGGTGGAGAGCCAGAAGTCATCCCGCTGACAAATGGAGACAATTCTGCGGTCACTACGCAAGCACGTGAGCATGCATCGTGCCATTTGTGCAAGTGACTCTGAGGGACTACCTGTCTCCATCTCCACTGCAAAATGCCACGGTGTGTCTGGGTCCTCTGTCTCGCCTTCCTCACAACCCTCTAGCTTCTGTGGCTGCTCCTGCTCCTCCTCTCCTGTCAGATGACTAGATAAAATGGCCATTTTGTCAAACCTAAACTGTGCTTCGCTGTGCCCCACCCCCTCCTCCACTTCAGCCCCCACAGGCTCCATGTGGCTGTGAAATGTATGCGCCATGTCTCCAGTGCCCTGACCAGCCATGGTTTCCAACATGTGTTGTAGTACATGACGCAGTGGAATCACATCGTTCATCTCATAGTCCTGGCTAGAGATGAGCGAACTTTTGAAAAATTCGATTCGACTGATTCGCCGAATTTTCCGACAAAAATCGTTTCGACCCGAATTAAATCGCGACGAATCGCTATTAAAAACGGCTATTTCTAAGCCTCCTAGAGCCTCAATAGGGTTGTAAACCATTTTGCCTGGCTGTAAAACGCATAGGATGCGTGCTGGGTTAGTTAAATAATACTGTAAATAAATATCACATGTAGATCAGAGGCATCGCTAATAGAATCGCAGAGCGGCACAATTGCAGAGAATTGAAGTGGCATCACTATGAGGGGCAGGAGCCCAAACATTGCTTTAAAGAGACACTGGAGTTGGCAGCAGCAGGAGCCCAAAAATTGGATGAATCACACCCTGGAGTTGCAAGCAGCAGCAGGAGCCCAAACATTGGCTGAAAGATACACTGGAGTTGGCAGCAGCAGGAGCCCAAAAATTGACTGACACACCCTAGAGTTTCAAGCAGCAGCAGCAGCAGCAGCAGCAGCAGCAGCAGCAGCAGCAGCAGCAGCAGCAGCAGGAGCCCAAACATAGCTTGAAAGAGACACTGGAGTTGGCTGCAGGAGCCCAAAGATTGGATGAATCACACCCTGCAGTTGCAAGCAGCAGCAGCAGGAGCCCAAACATTACTTTAAAGAGACACTGGGGTTGGCTTCAGGAGCCCAAAAATTGGATGAATCACACCCTGGAGTTGGCAGCAGCAGCAGCAGGAGCCCAAACATTACTTTAAAGAGACACTGGAGTTGACTTCAGGAGCCCAAAAATTGGATGAATCACACCCTGGAGTTGGCAGCAGCAGGAGCCCAAACATTACTTTAAAGAGACACTGGAGTTGGCAGCAGGAGCCCAAAGATTGGATGAATCACACCCTGGAGTTGGCAGCAGCAGCAGCCCAAACATTACTTTAAAGAGACACTGGAGTTGGCTTCAGGAGCCCAAAAATTGGATGAATCACACCCTGGAGTTGGCAGCAGCAGCAGGAGCCCAAACATTACTTTAAAGAGACACTGGAGTTGGCAGCAGGAGCCCAAAGATTGGATGAATCACACCCTGGAGTTGGCAGCAGCAGCCCAAACATTACTTTAAAGAGACACTGGAGTTGGCTTCAGGAGCCCAAAAATTGGATGAATCACACCCTGGAGTTGGCAGCAGCAGCAGGAGCCCAAACATTACTTTAAAGAGACACTGGAGTTGGCTTCAGGAGCCCAAAAATTGGATGAATCACACCCTGGAGTTGGCAGCAGCAGGAGCCCAAACATTACTTTAAATAGACACTGGAGTTGGCTTCAGGAGCCCAAAGATTGGATGAATCACACCCTGGAGTTGGCAGCAGCAGCAGGAGCCAAACATTACTTTAAAGAGACACTGGGGTTGGCTTCAGGAGCCCAAAAATTGGATGAATCACACCCTGGAGTTGGCAGCAGCAGCAGGAGCCCAAACATTACTTTAAAGAGACACTGGAGTTGGCTTCAGGAGCCCAAAAATTGGATGATTCACACCCTAGAGTTGGCAGCAGCAGCAGCAGCAGGAGCCCAAACATTATTTTAAAGAGACACTGGGGTTGGCTTCAGGAGCCCAAAAATTGGATGAATCACACCCTGGAGTTGCAAGCAGCAGCAGCAGGAGCCCAAACATTACTTTAAAGAGACACTGGAGTTGGCTTCAGGAGCCCAAAAATTGGATGATTTACACCCTGGAGTTGGCAGCAGCAGCAGGAGCCAAAACATTACTTTAAAGAGACACTGGGGTTGGCTTCAGGAGCCCAAAAATTGGATGAATCACACCCTGGAGTTGGCAGCAGCAGCAGCAGGAGCCCAAATATTACTTTAAAGAGACACTGGGGTTGGCTTCAGGAGCCCAAAAATTGGATGAATCACACCCTGGAGTTGGCAGCAGCTGCAGGAGCCCAAACATGACTTTAAAGAGACACTGGGGTTGGCTTCAGGAGCCCAAAAATTGGATGAATCACACCCTGGAGTTGGCAGCAGCAGCAGCAGCAGGAGCCCAAACATTACTTTAAAGAGACACTGGGGTTGGCTTCAGGAGCCCAAAAATTGGATGAATCACACCCTGGAGTTGGCAGCAGCAGCAGCAGGAGCCCAAATATTACTTTAAAGAGACACTGGAGTTGGCTTCAGGAACCCAAAAATTGGATGAATCACACCCTGGAGTTGGCAGCAGCAGCAGGAGCCCAAACATTACTTTAAAGAGACACTGGAGTTGGCAGCAGCAGGAGCCCAAAAATTGGATGAATCACACCCTGGAGTTGCAAGCAGCAGCAGGAGCCCAAACATTGGCTGAAAGATACACTGGAGTTGGCAGCAGCAGGAGCCCAAAAATTGACTGACACACCCTAGAGTTTCAAGCAGCAGCAGCAGCAGCAGGAGCCCAAACATAGCTTGAAAGAGACACTGGAGTTGGCTGCAGGAGCCCAAAGATTGGATGAATCACACCCTGCAGTTGCAAGCAGCAGCAGCAGGAGCCCAAACATTACTTTAAAGAGACACTGGGGTTGGCTTCAGGAGCCCAAAAATTGGATGAATCACACCCTGGAGTTGGCAGCAGCAGCAGCAGGAGCCCAAACATTACTTTAAAGAGACACTGGAGTTGACTTCAGGAGCCCAAAAATTGGATGAATCACACCCTGGAGTTGGCAGCAGCAGGAGCCCAAACATTACTTTAAAGAGACACTGGAGTTGGCAGCAGGAGCCCAAAGATTGGATGAATCACACCCTGGAGTTGGCAGCAGCAGCAGCCCAAACATTACTTTAAAGAGACACTGGAGTTGGCTTCAGGAGCCCAAAAATTGGATGAATCACACCCTGGAGTTGGCAGCAGCAGCAGGAGCCCAAACATTACTTTAAAGAGACACTGGAGTTGGCAGCAGGAGCCCAAAGATTGGATGAATCACACCCTGGAGTTGGCAGCAGCAGTAGCAGGAGCCAAAACATTACTTTAAAGAGACACTGGAGTTGGCTTCAGGAGCCCAAAAATTGGATGAATCACACCCTGGAGTTGGCAGCAGCAGGAGCCCAAACATTACTTTAAATAGACACTGGAGTTGGCTTCAGGAGCCCAAAGATTGGATGAATCACACCCTGGAGTTGGCAGCAGCAGCATGAGCCAAACATTACTTTAAAGAGACACTGGGGTTGGCTTCAGGAGCCCAAAAATTGGATGAATCACACCCTGGAGTTGGCAGCAGCAGCAGGAGCCCAAACATTACTTTAAAGAGACACTGGAGTTGGCTTCAGGAGCCCAAAAATTGGATGATTCACACCCTAGAGTTGGCAGCAGCAGCAGCAGGAGCCCAAACATTATTTTAAAGAGACACTGGGGTTGGCTTCAGGAGCCCAAAAATTGGATGAATCACACCCTGGAGTTGCAAGCAGCAGCAGCAGGAGCCCAAACATTACTTTAAAGAGACACTGGAGTTGGCTTCAGGAGCCCAAAAATTGGATGATTTACACCCTGGAGTTGGCAGCAGCAGCAGGAGCCAAAACATTACTTTAAAGAGACACTGGGGTTGGCTTCAGGAGCCCAAAAATTGGATGAATCACACCCTGGAGTTGGCAGCAGCAGCAGCAGGAGCCCAAATATTACTTTAAAGAGACACTGGGGTTGGCTTCAGGAGCCCAAAAATTGGATGAATCACACCCTGGAGTTGGCAGCAGCTGCAGGAGCCCAAACATTACTTTAAAGAGACACTGGGGTTGGCTTCAGGAGCCCAAAAATTGGATGAATCACACCCTGGAGTTGGCAGCAGCAGCAGCAGGAGCCCAAACATTACTTTAAAGAGACACTGGGGTTGGCTTCAGGAGCCCAAAAATTGGATGAATCACACCCTGGAGTTGGCAGCAGCAGCAGCAGGAGCCCAAATATTACTTTAAAGAGACACTGGAGTTGGCTTCAGGAACCCAAAAATTGGATGAATCACACCCTGGAGTTGGCAGCAGCAGCAGGAGCCCAAACATTACTTTAAAGAGACACTGGAGTTGGCTTCAGGAGCCCAAAAATTGGATGAATCACACCCTGGAGTTGGCAGCAGCAGCAGCAGCAGCAGGAGCCCAAACATTTCTTTAAAGAGACACTGGGGTTGGCTTCAGGAGCCCAAAAATTGGATGAATCACACCCTGGAGTTGGCAGCAGCAGCAGCAGGAGCCCAACATTACTTTAAAGAGACACTGGAGTTGGCTTCAGGAGCCCAAAAATTGGATGAATCACACCCTGGAGTTGGCAGCAGCAGCAGGAGCCCAAACATTACTTTAAAGGGACACTGGGGTTGGCTTCAGGAGCCCAAAAATTGAATGATTCACACCCTGGAGTTGGCAGCAGCAGCAGCAGCAGGAGCCAAAACATTACTTTAAAGAGACACTGGGGTTGGCAGCAGGAGCCCAAAAATTGGATGATTCACACCCTGGAGTTGGCAGCAGCAGCAGGAGCCCAAACATTACTTTAAAGAGACACTGGAGTTGGCTTCAGGAGCCCAAAAATTGGATGATTCACACCCTAGAGTTGGCAGCAGCAGCAGCAGCAGCAGCAGCAGGATCCCAAACATTATTTTAAAGAGACACTGGGGTTGGCTTCAGGAGCCCAAAAATTGGATGAATCACACCCTGGAGTTGCAAGCAGCAGCAGCAGCAGGAGCCCAAACATTATTTTAAAGAGACACTGGAGTTGGCGTCAGGAGCTCAAAAATTGGATGATTCACACCCTGGAGTTGGCAGCAGCAGCAGCAGCAGGAGCCAAAACATTACCTTAAAAAGACACTGGGGTTGGCTTCAGGAGCCCAAAAATTGGATGAATCACACCCTGGAGTTGGCAGCAGCAGCAGCAGGAGCCCAAATATTACTTTAAAGAGACACTGGGGTTGGCTTCAGGAGCCCAAAAATTGGATGAATCACACCCTGGAGTTGGCAGCAGCAGCAACAGGAGCCCAAATATTACTTTAAAGAGACACTGGAGTTGGCTTCAGGAGCCCAAAAATTGGATGAATCACACCCTGGAGTTGGCAGCAGCAGGAGCCCAAACATTACTTTAAAGAGACACTGGGGTTGGCTTCAGGAGCCCAAAAATTGGATGAATCACACCCTGGAGTTGGCAGCAGCAGCAGCAGGAGCCCAAATATTACTTTAAAGAGACACTGGAGTTGGCTTCAGGAACCCAAAAATTGGATGAATCACACCCTGGAGTTGGCAGCAGCAGCAGGAGCCCAAACATTACTTTAAAGAGACACTGGAGTTGGCTTCAGGAGCCCAAAAATTGGATGATTTACACCCTGGAGTTGGCAGCAGCAGCATCAGGAGCCCAAACATTACTTTAAAGAGACACTGGAGTTGGCTTCAGGAGCCCAAAAATTGGATGAATCACACCCTGGAGTTGGCAGCAGCAGCAGCAGCAGGAGCCCAAACATTACTTTAAAGAGACACTGGGGTTGGCTTCAGGAGCCTAAAAATTGGATGAATCACACCCTGGAGTTGGCAGCAGCAGCAGCAGCAGGAGCCCAAACATTACTTTAAAGAGACACTGGGGTTGGCTTCAGGAGCCTAAAAATTGGATGAATCACACCCTGGAGTTGGCAGCAGCAGCAGCAGCAGGAGCCAAAACATTACTTTAAAGAGACACTGGAGTTGGCTTCAGGAGCCCAAAAATTGGATGAATCACACCCTGGAGTTGGCAGCAGCAGCAGCAGCAGCAGCAGCAGCAGCAGCAGCAGGAGCCCAAACATTACTTTAAAGAGACACTGGAGTTGGCTTCAGGAGCGTCAAAAATTGGATGAATCACACCCTGGAGTTGGCAGCAGCAGCAGCAGGAGCCCAAACATTACTTTAAAGAGACACTGGGGTTGGCTTCAGGAGCCCAAAAATTGGATGAATCACACCCTGGAGTTGGCAGCAGCAGCAGGAGCCAAAACATTACTTTAAAGAGACACTGGGGTTGGCTTCAGGAGCCCAAAAATTGGATGAATCACACCCTGGAGTTGGCAGCAGCAGGAGCCCAAACATTACTTTAAAGAGACACTGGGGTTGGCTTCAGGAGCCCAAAAATTGGATGAATCACACCCTGGAGTTGGCAGCAGCAGTAGCAGGAGCCCAAATATTACTTTAAAGAGACACTGGAGTTGGCTTCAGGAACCCAAAAATTGGATGAATCACACCCTGGAGTTGGCAGCAGCAGCAGGAGCCCAAACATTACTTTAAAGAGACACTGGAGTTGGCTTCAGGAGCCCAAAAATTGGATGATTTACACCCTGGAGTTGGCAGCAGCAGCATCAGGAGCCCAAACATTACTTTAAAGAGACACTGGAGTTGGCTTCAGGAGCCCAAAAATTGGATGAATCACACCCTGGAGTTGGCAGCAGCAGCAGCAGCAGCAGGAGCCCAAACATTACTTTAAGGAGACACTGGGGTTGGCTTCAGGAGCCTAAAAATTGGATGAATCACACCCTGGAGTTGGCAGCAGCAGCAGGAGCCCAAACATTACTTTAAAGAGACACTGGAGTTGGCTTCAGGAGCCCAAAAATTGGATGATTCACACCCTAGAGTTGGCAGCAGCAGCAGCAGCAGCAGCAGGATCCCAAACATTATTTTAAAGAGACACTGGGGTTGGCTTCAGGAGCCCAAAAATTGGATGAATCACACCCTGGAGTTGCAAGCAGCAGCAGCAGCAGGAGCCCAAACATTATTTTAAAGAGACACTGGAGTTGGCGTCAGGAGCTCAAAAATTGGATGATTCACACCCTGGAGTTGGCAGCAGCAGCAGCAGCAGGAGCCAAAACATTACCTTAAAAAGACACTGGGGTTGGCTTCAGGAGCCCAAAAATTGGATGAATCACACCCTGGAGTTGGCAGCAGCAGCAGCAGGAGCCCAAATATTACTTTAAAGAGACACTGGGGTTGGCTTCAGGAGCCCAAAAATTGGATGAATCACACCCTGGAGTTGGCAGCAGCAGCAACAGGAGCCCAAATATTACTTTAAAGAGACACTGGAGTTGGCTTCAGGAGCCCAAAAATTGGATGAATCACACCCTGGAGTTGGCAGCAGCAGGAGCCCAAACATTACTTTAAAGAGACACTGGGGTTGGCTTCAGGAGCCCAAAAATTGGATGAATCACACCCTGGAGTTGGCAGCAGCAGCAGCAGGAGCCCAAATATTACTTTAAAGAGACACTGGAGTTGGCTTCAGGAACCCAAAAATTGGATGAATCACACCCTGGAGTTGGCAGCAGCAGCAGGAGCCCAAACATTACTTTAAAGAGACACTGGAGTTGGCTTCAGGAGCCCAAAAATTGGATGATTTACACCCTGGAGTTGGCAGCAGCAGCATCAGGAGCCCAAACATTACTTTAAAGAGACACTGGAGTTGGCTTCAGGAGCCCAAAAATTGGATGAATCACACCCTGGAGTTGGCAGCAGCAGCAGCAGCAGGAGCCCAAACATTACTTTAAAGAGACACTGGGGTTGGCTTCAGGAGCCTAAAAATTGGATGAATCACACCCTGGAGTTGGCAGCAGCAGCAGCAGCAGGAGCCCAAACATTACTTTAAAGAGACACTGGGGTTGGCTTCAGGAGCCTAAAAATTGGATGAATCACACCCTGGAGTTGGCAGCAGCAGCAGCAGCAGGAGCCAAAACATTACTTTAAAGAGACACTGGAGTTGGCTTCAGGAGCCCAAAAATTGGATGAATCACACCCTGGAGTTGGCAGCAGCAGCAGCAGCAGCAGCAGCAGCAGCAGCAGCAGGAGCCCAAACATTACTTTAAAGAGACACTGGAGTTGGCTTCAGGAGCGTCAAAAATTGGATGAATCACACCCTGGAGTTGGCAGCAGCAGCAGCAGGAGCCCAAACATTACTTTAAAGAGACACTGGGGTTGGCTTCAGGAGCCCAAAAATTGGATGAATCACACCCTGGAGTTGGCAGCAGCAGCAGGAGCCAAAACATTACTTTAAAGAGACACTGGGGTTGGCTTCAGGAGCCCAAAAATTGGATGAATCACACCCTGGAGTTGGCAGCAGCAGGAGCCCAAACATTACTTTAAAGAGACACTGGGGTTGGCTTCAGGAGCCCAAAAATTGGATGAATCACACCCTGGAGTTGGCAGCAGCAGTAGCAGGAGCCCAAATATTACTTTAAAGAGACACTGGAGTTGGCTTCAGGAACCCAAAAATTGGATGAATCACACCCTGGAGTTGGCAGCAGCAGCAGGAGCCCAAACATTACTTTAAAGAGACACTGGAGTTGGCTTCAGGAGCCCAAAAATTGGATGATTTACACCCTGGAGTTGGCAGCAGCAGCATCAGGAGCCCAAACATTACTTTAAAGAGACACTGGAGTTGGCTTCAGGAGCCCAAAAATTGGATGAATCACACCCTGGAGTTGGCAGCAGCAGCAGCAGCAGCAGGAGCCCAAACATTACTTTAAGGAGACACTGGGGTTTGCTTCAGGAGCCTAAAAATTGGATGAATCACACCCTGGAGTTGGCAGCAGCAGCAGCAGCAGCAGGAGCCCAAACATTACTTTAAAGAGACACTGGGGTTGGCTTCAGGAGCCCAAAAATTGGATGAATCACACCCTGGAGTTGGCAGCAGCAGCAGCAGCAGGAGCCAAAACATTACTTTAAAGAGACACTGGAGTTGGCTTCAGGAGCCCAAAAATTGGATGATTCACACTCTGGAGTTGGCAGCAGCAGCAGCAGCAGGAGCCCAAACATTACTTTAAAGAGACACTGGGGTTGGCAGCAGGAGCCCAAAAATTGGATGATTCACACCCTGGAGTTGGCAGCAGCAGCAGCAGCAGGAGCCCAAACATTACTTTAAAGAGACACTGGAGTTGGCTTCAGGAGCCCAAAAATTGGATGATTCACACCCTAGAGTTGGCAGCAGCAGCAGCAGCAGGAGCCCAAACATTATTTTAAAGGGACACTGGGGTTGGCTTCAGGAGCCCAAAAATTGGATGAATCACACCCTGCAGTTGCAAGCAGCAGCAGCAGGAGCCCAAACATTACTTTAAAGAGACACTGGAGTTGGCTTCAGGCGCCCAAAAATTGGATGATTCACACCCTGGAGTTGGCAGCAGCAGCAGCAGGAGCCAAAACATTACTTTAAAGAGACACTGGGGTTGGCTTCAGGAGCCCAAAAATTGGATGAATCACACCCTGGAGTTGGCAGCAGCAGGAGCCCAAATATTACTTTAAAGAGACACTGGGGTTGGCTTCAGGAGCCCAAAAATTGGATGAATCACACCCTGGAGTTGGCAGCAGCAGCAGCAGGAGCCCAAACATTACTTTAAAGAGACACTGGGGTTGGCTTCAGGAGCCCAAAAATTGGATGAATCACACCCTGGAGTTGGCAGCAGCAGCAGCAGCAGGAGCCCAAACATTACTTTAAAAAGACACTGGGGTTGGCTTCAGGAGCCCAAAAATTGGATGAATCACACCCTGGAGTTGGCAGCAGCAGCAGCAGCAGGAGCCCAAATATTACTTTAAAGAGACACTGGGGTTGGCTTCAGGAGCCCAAAAATTGGATGAATCACACCCTGGAGTTGGCAGCAGAAGCAGCAGCAGCAGGAGCCCAAACATTACTTTAAAGAGACACTGGGGTTGGCAGCAGGAGCCCAAAAATTGGATGAATCACACCCTGGAGTTGGTAGCAGCAGCAGGAGCCCAAACATTACTTTAAAGAGACACTGGAGTTGGCTTCAGGAGCCCAAAAATTGGATGATTCACACCCTAGAGTTGGCAGCAGCAGCAGCAGGAGCCCAAACAATATTTTAAAGAGACACTGGGGTTGGCTTCAGGAGCCCAAAAATTGGATGAATCACACCCTGGAGTTGCAAGCAGCAGCAGCAGCAGCAGGAGCCCGAACATTACTTTAAAGAGACACTGGGGTTGGCTTCAGGAGCCCAAAAATTGGATGAATCACACCCTGGAGTTGGCAGCAGCAGCAGGAGCCCAAACATTACTTTAAAGAGACACTGGAGTTGGCTTCAGGAGCCCAAAGATTGGATGAATCACACCCTGGAGTTGGCAGCAGCAGCAGCAGGAGCCCAAACATTACTTTAAAGAGACACTGGGGTTGGCTTCAGGAGCCCAAAAATTGGATGAATCACACCCTGGAGTTGGCAGCAGCAGCAGCAGGAGCCAAAACATTACTTTAAAGAGACACTGGGGTTGGCTTCAGGAGCCCAAAAATTGGATGAATCACACCCTGGAGTTGGCAGCAGCAGCAGCAGGAGCCCAAATATTACTTTAAAGAGACACTGGGGTTGGCTTCAGGAGCCCAAAAATTGGATGAATCACACCCTGGAGTTGGCAGCAGCAGCAGCAGCAGCAGGAGCCCAAACATTACTTTAAAGAGACACTGGGGTTGGCTTCAGGAGCCTAAAAATTGGATGAATCACACCCTGGAGTTGGCAGCAGCAGCAGCAGCAGGAGCCAAAACATTACTTTAAAGAGACACTGGAGTTGGCTTCAGGAGCCCAAAAATTGGATGATTTACACCCTGGAGTTGGCAGCAGCAGCATCAGGAGCCCAAACATTACTTTAAAGAGACACTGGAGTTGGCTTCAGGAGCCCAAAAATTGGATGAATCACACCCTGGAGTTGGCAGCAGCAGCAGCAGCAGCAGGAGCCCAAACATTACTTTAAAGAGACACTGGGGTTGGCTTCAGGAGCCCAAAAATTGGATGATTTACACCCTGGAGTTGGCAGCAGCAGCATCAGGAGCCCAAACATTACTTTAAAGAGACACTGGAGTTGGCTTCAGGAGCCCAAAAATTGGATGAATCACACCCTGGAGTTGGCAGCAGCAGCAGCAGCAGCAGGAGCCCAAACATTACTTTAAAGAGACACTGGGGTTGGCTTCAGGAGCCCAACAATTGGATGAATCACACCCTGGAGTTGGCAGCAGCAGCAGCAGCAGCAGGAGCCCAAACATTACTTTAAAGAGACACTGGGGTTGGCTTCAGGAGCCTAAAAATTGGATGAATCACACCCTGGAGTTGGCGGCAGCAGCAGCAGGAGCCCAAACATTACTTTAACGAGACACTGGGGTTGGCAGCAGGAGCCCAAAGATTGGATGAATCACACCCTGGAGTTGGCAGCAGCAGCAGAAGCCCAAACATTACTTTAAAGAGACACTGGGGTTGGCTTCAGGAGCCTAAAAATTGGATGAATCACACCCTTGAGTTGGCAGCAGCAGCAGCAGCAGGAGCCCAAACATTACTTTAAAGAGACACTGGAGTTGGCTTCAGGAGCCCAAAAATTGGATGATTCACACCCTGGAGTTGGCAGCAGCAGGAGCCCAAACATTACTTTAAAGAGACACTGGGGTTGGCTTCAGGAGCCCAAAAATTGGATGAATCACACCCTGGAGTTGGCATCAGCAGGAGCCCAAAAATTGGCCTAAAGACATAAATATGTTTTGCACCATTTGGAAAGTGTAAAACGTGGCACCATGCTGAATCTAGTCGCATGCATCAGGCATTGGTGGGTGGCAATCCTGGCTGATCCATCCCTGATAAGTTTTGACAAAGGTGAGTCTCTCCACATTTTTAGTTGACAGACGAGTTCTCCTCGCCGTAACTATGGCCCCCACCGCACTAAACACCCGCTCAGATGGCACGCTACTTGCCGGGCAGGACAGGTTTTCCAGGGCAAACTCTGCTAGTTGCGGCCACAAATCAAGTTTGGCTGCCCAGAAGTCCAGCGGATCCTCAAGGTGTGTTGGCATGGTCATGTCAAAGTATGACATGACCTACTGGTTCAGGTCCTGCTCCAGGTCTTCCTGCTGCTCATGAGTAGCCTCACTATGCGGGTGTAGAAAGCTACTCATTAGCGACTGAAGACTGAGGCTGCTGCTGATGGAGCTGCTGCTGCTGCTCCTGCCAACCCCCCCAGCAGCCATGACAGTGGAAGGTGAGCGCAGAGGTCCCCTCGAGTCAGACCTGCGAGAGTATGGACCATGGCGCAGATAGGCATCGGCCAACTGCCTACGTAGAATGTCTTTGTAGTAGTTCAGTTTGTCCTCCCTCTCGGTGGGTTTAAAAAATGCCCCCATTTTGTGCCGGAAGCGAGGGTCCAATAAGGTGGACAGCCAGAAGTCATCCCGCCGACAGATGGAAACAATTCTGGGGTCACTACGCAAGCACGTGAGCATGCTTCCTGCCATTTGCGCAAGTGACTCGGATGGACTACCTGTCTCCATCTCCACTGCATACTGCCACGGTGTGCCCGGGTCCTCTGTCTCGCCTTCCTCAAAAACCTCTAGCTCCTCTGCCTGCTCCTGCTCCTCCTCTCCTGTCCGCTGACTAGATAAACCAGCCATTTCGCCAAGCCTAAACTGTGTTTCGCTGGGCAACTCCTCCTCCTCTTCCTCCTCCTCCAGTTCAGCTCCAACGGGGTTCATGTGGCCGTAAGATGTAAACGCCATGTCTCCAGTGCCCTGACCAGCCATGGTTTCCAACATGTGCTGTAGTACATGAAGCAGTGGAATCAAGTCCTTCATCCCGTAATCCTGCCAACTGACAAATAAAGTGGCTTCCTCAAAGGGCCTGAGCAAACGGCAGGTGTCATGTATGAGCTGCCACTGGTTGACATTGAAGTTACACAGGGGAGTCCCCCTATCTGCTTGGATCATCAGGAAATCCGTGATGGCTTTTCTCTGTTCATATAATCGGTCCAACATGTGAAGGGTGGAATTCCAACGGGTGGAAACATCGCAAATCAGACTATGTTGGGGGATACCGTTCTGACGCTGTAGCTCAAGAAGGGTGTGTTTGGCGGTGTATGAGTGGCTGAAGTGCATGCAAAGTTTCCTTGAAGTGTTTAGGATGTCTTGCAGATGGGGGGAACACTTCAGAAACCGCTTGACAACCAGATTGAAGACGTGAGCCATGCAGGGGGCATGGGTCAGGCTTCCTTGGCGCAGCGCAGACAAAATGTTCTTCCCATTGTCGGTAACCATGATTCCCATTTTAAGTTTTCTTGGAGTAAGCCATGTTTGGATTTCCTGATGAATAAATTTAAGCAGTTCCTCCCCTGTGTGACTCAGTTCGCCAAGACAAACCATGTGAAGCACTGCGTGATACCTCCGTGCCCTGCACACATGGTAGACTGGAGGGGCACTGAGACTTGAGCCTACAGTGGAGGGTGAGGAGATGGCGGAGGATGAGGAGGCCGAGTCGCACAGTGTCACAGGCCCAACGGGCAGGGAACGCGGAGGCCGAAGCAGCGTGACCTGTCCAAGTTGCTGCTGCAAAAGGACCACATTCACCCAGTGGGCCGTAAACGACATGTACTGTCCCTGACCGTAGTTACAGCTCCAGACGTTGGCGCTGCCATGCACTTTGCTACACACCAACAGGCTCAAGGACTGGCCCACCTTCTGTTCAACAAAAGTGTGCAGCGCTGGTACTGCCTTCTTGGCAAAGAAATGACGGCTTGGGACTCTCCACCTCGGCTCGGCACAAGCCATCAGTTCTCTGAAAGGTGCAGAGTCCACCACCTGAAAAGTAGGCGACTGCAGCACCAGCAACTTGGACAGGCGCACATTCAGCTTCTGCGCCGTAGGATGAGTGGGCGCATATTGCTGTCTCTTGGACATGGCTTCGCTGATGGATTGCTGGCGGGATGCATGACTTGGAGGAGGAGGAGGAGGAGCAGGAGCGACAGAGGATGGGTATGACGCACAGCTGCCTTCAGCTGAGGTGCTGGAGCCTTGGCTGGCAGAAATTGGGAGTGGCGTGCCACTCGGTGAGGAAGCAGTCTGGCCCACCTCTCCGGATCCTAGGTTCTCCCAGGCCGCTTTATGGTGACGCTGCATATGTTGACGCAGGGCCTTGGTGCCAACATTTGGACCCTGGCCACGCTTCACCTTCTGCCTACCTATCTTGCATGTGGCCATGTTACCCTCCTGCGGATGCTTCAGGAAAAACTGCCACACTGCCGAGTAGCTACTTTTCCCACCAACAGGCCTCACTGATTCGCTGCTATTGTCGCCAACTCCAGGAACCCCTGCCCCACTACCTCCCGATAAGGTAGCCTGCCGCGCAGCAGGTGCTCTACCCCGGCCCCCGCCCCGTTTGGCTCCAGGCTTTACAATTGTGCCCCCATGCTGCCTGCCAACCATGCTGCTAACACCTTGCTGCCTGAGCTGCTGACTCCGGGGCAACCTGCGCCCCTCTTCTCCTGATGATGACGATGAAGCCCCTTCATCACCCAGCTCCCAAGTGCGATCGGCTTCATCGTCATCATCATTATCACCGAGTTGTGGCTGTACGTCACTGATGTTCGTGGATTCGTCAACAGTGTCTGGCGCAGGAGCTGGAACGTTCGCAGCACCCACGACACTGTCCACATCACTATTTGTCTGCCTAGCTAAAGAAGCCACCTCCATTTCTTGGCTGGGCAGTAGCTGCTGACTGTCCTCTATCTGATCGTCCTCCTCACTAAAGAGTGGAGCTGAACCCAAAGCATAGGATACGTCGCTGGGGGAGGGAACGGCGTAGGACAGAGGCAATGAGAGGACAGGGACTGCTCTCGGGGCATGCCAACTCAGGGTTGTGTCAGAGGAACCTACCGACCCTAGACTGGGGGTCTCAGATGTAAGTTGTGATGATGTTCTTGATGAGCGCGTTAACCAATCTACCACGGCAGATGCGTTACTGGTGGAGACCCGACCACTAGCAGATACTGGCAGATTAGGTGACTCCTGCTGCTACTGGCCCCCAGTCTGCTGCGACCTCTGCCTGCGGAATCTTGGCCTCTGCCACTCCTCTTTTCACTTCCAGGCACTTGTCTGCCCGTCTAACTGGCGTGGTAGTAGGTGATATTTTAAGAACCCCCAGGCAGCGGTGGGTCTATATGAAACAGAATATAATGCACACCAAAAGTGAGCAGTAACACTCAGCCTCCAACAGGCCCGCTTAGTGTAAATAAGAGAGCTGCTTAGTGTAAATAAAGAGGGGTATGGTATGTTACAGAATGGGATGCCCCAACAGCAGAGCACCTGGGAGCAGTAGTACTATGCACAGCAAAAGTGTCTTTATCAGGCCAAATTACTTTTAGAATAAGTGCAAAGGGTTATAGTAAATAGAGGCTGGTGTAATCACAGAATGGGATGCCACAACAGCAGTGCACCTGGGAGCAGTAGTACTATGCAAAGCAAAAGTGTCTTTATCAGGCCAAATTACTTTTAGAATAAGTGCAAAGGGTTATAGTAAATAGAGGCTGGTGTAGTCACAGAATGGGATGCCACAACAGCAGTGCACCTGGGAGCAGTAGTACTATGCAAAGCAAAAGTGTCTTTATCAGGCCAAATTACTTTTAGAATAAGTGCAAAGGGTTATAGTAAATAGAGGCTGGTGTAGTCACAGAATGGGATGCCACAACCGCAGTGCACCTGGTGTCACAAATCGGCACTTACCTGGGCCCCGGTCCAGCGTTGTCAGCGGCTGGCCGGTCCCAGCAGCTCCTGCCCGGCGGCCGCGCCGTGCGGCGTCTCCTCAGGCGGCGCTGAGCACGGCCGCTCTCCCTCCTCGCGCGCGCGTCATCGGCTCACGTGCGCGCGCGCGAGCCCGAGACTTGTTTTCCCTCCGGCGGCGCTGTGCTCAGCGCGCCCGCCGGAGGTTGTAGAATTAGCCAGGGGGCACTGGCATGCCCCCTGGTTCGGATTAAAGGGCCAATGAGCCCTAGGTTCTGTGGGGCTTACGCCCCCCCTCCTTGTCTGGCCAATGAGCCTTAGGTGTGATTTAACACTCCTGCTCTCCCAATCAGACCAGTGATCATAGTGCACCAATCACCCTCACCCTCCTCTCTGTCTCTCCCTATAAAAGCAATTC